>CAWUFW010008993.1:0-600000 GCA_963921515.1 Calotriton arnoldi | reverse complement strand
TATCGCAGACCATTACGTACCACATACTGGTTCTTTTTCGTTTGGCCTATTTTTGATCTTGCCAGTTTTCAACTCACTACTTTTGTCATGCCTGAATCAACTGCATCATCCGTTGCATCTCTGGAAGTTATCTTTGAGGAGGATAGGTTGGAAACCTACGCCGTAAAAGAGCTACGAGCAATTTGTAAAAACCTGAAAGTCCAAATTAAAGGCCTCACAAGGAAGGAGGAGCTACAGAAGGCGCTGAGGGCCTGGGTAGCAGCCAGACATGCCAGTGTGCAGCCTGGTAATCTCAGTGAGGAAGTGGAGGAGCCTATTTCCAGGGTGGATGTGCTTTTGGGTGAGGGGGAACCCGCCAGATCAGGCAGCAGCAGTCTGTCCCCAGAGGAGCTGGAGGACAGGCGGGAGGCAAGACAGTTTGAGCTGCAGAAGCTCAGGCTGGAGGGTGAGCGGGAGGAGAAGAGGGAGGAGAGGAGATTGACCATGGAGGAGAAGAAGATGCTCTTAGAGCATGAGAGAGAACTGAAGGAGCTAGAACTTAGGAGTAAGTCAGGCTCAGATGGTGGCAGCAATTCGTCCAGGAAGGCAGACAGGATTGTGCACATTCCCAAGAATGTAGGCAAGGAGTTCAAGAAGGGGTATGACATACAAAGGTGGTTCCAGGGTTATGAGGCAGCCATACACATGAATGGGGTCCCTGAGGAAAATTGGGGAGCAGGATTGTGGCCACTTTTCCCTGAAGAAGCAAGGGATGCTCTGATAGCTTTGGGTAAGGGGTATCACCTCACCTATGCTGACATGAAGGATGCCCTTCTCACTAAGTATGGTCTTACTCCTGAAAAATACAGGGATCAGTTCAGGTCCAGTAAGAAGTCTGATGCCAACACTTGGTTGGAATGTGTGGATGTGTTCTGCAGGTCGCTGGATGGTTGGGTGAAGGGCAGTAGTGTAACAGATTTTCAGGGGCTCTACAACTTGATTGCATGGGAGCACTTGTCTAGTCTATGTTTTACAGATCTGCGCCAGCACCTAGTGGATAGTAAGCTAACTGACCCCAGGAAGCTTGCTATGGAAGCGGACCGCTGGGTGAGTACCAGGGTCCACAAGAAAGCGTTTGGGGGAGACTCAGCCAAAGGTGGGCAGGGTCCCCAGCAGAAAGGTGGGGGGGACAAGGGTAAAGCACAGGAGTTCTCTAAAGGGCCCCAAACTAGTACCCAGGGTAAAGGTTCCCAGCCCCCTGGTGATAAGAAGAAAGGGGTCTCTACAGGGAAGCCTGTTGAGACCGGCCCCCGCAAGTGTTATGCATGTGACCAGGTAGGTCACTTTAAGGGGGACCCCAAGTGCCCAAAGAGGACACAGCCACCCACCGGTGGACAGTCCAAAGTGTTGGCTAGTGTAGCGCTTGGGGAGGAGGGGTACCCACAGGAGGGTGGGGATCCCGCAGAAATGACCCTTGTCTCACTAGGGAACAGTGAGATGGTCCCAGGAAACCAGGTGCCCACTAACTCAAAGAAATATAGCACCTGGGTGACCATCAATGGGAACAGGGTAGAGGCTCTCAGAGATACTGGAGCCAGTGTGACCTCAGTCCGGTGTCACCTGGTCTCTGAGAAGCAGGTAGTCCCAGGGGCATTCCACCAAGTAGTTGCTGTAGACAACTCTGAGCGCCAGTGTATGGTGGCGCAGGTTCCCTTTGAATGGGGGGGGGGTCTCAGGTCCCTTGAGGGTGGTTGTGAGCCCTACCATGCCTGTAGATTGTCTGCTAGGTAACGACCTGGAGCAGTCCTTATGGAAGGAGGTTGAGCTCAGGTCTCACTTGGAGATGCTTGGGTTGCCAGAGTGGGCATGCGTGTCTACTCGGTCAATGGCAGCCAGAAAGGGTGATCAAGAGGACTTGGAGCCTGGAACAGTGGCCCAAGTCCCTGCCAAGAGAAAGGGCAGGGGGCGCGGGAAACCGGCCCCCGAAGTTCCCACGGACCGGGAGGAGGCGGACCTCGAGGGGACGCCCGGAGCCTACAGGGGAGCAGGTAGCCGAACTGGGAGACATCTCTGAGCTGACCCATTGGCAGCAAGAGGGGGTCCCACCAGGGAGGAGTTCTGCAGGGAGCAGAACGAGTGCCCTACTCTGGAGGGTCTGCGGCGGCAGGCTGCAGACCAGGCAGCTGGTAATCAGTCCGGGTCACATCTGATCTACTGGGAGAGTGGTCTCCTATACAGTGAGCCTAAGGTTGCTGAGCCTGGGTCAGCCCGTGTGCTGGTGGTACCCCAGCGCTTCAGGACCTTCCTACTGGGTCTGGCTCATGACGTGCCTTTGGCAGGACATTTGGGGCAGGACAAGACCTTTGACAGGCTTGTCACCCACTTCTTTGGCCCCAAATGCGAAGGCATTCAGATGCACACTGTAGGTCTTGCCAAACTTGCCAGGCAAGTGGTAAGAGTGGGAGGAAGGTCAAAGCTCCTCTCCAACCTTTTCCTGTTGTTGGTACACCCTTTGAAAGGGTAGGGATGGATATTGTGGGGCCACTGGATCCCAAGACAGCCATGGGCAACAGGTACATCCTGGTCTTGGTGGACCATGCCACCCGGTACCCGGAGGCAATCCCTCTCAGGACAACGACGGCGCCAGTGGTGGGCCGGGCGTTAATGGGGATCTTTTCCCGTGTGGGATTCCCCAGAGAGGTGGTTTCTGATAGGGGGACCAATTTCATATCCAAGTATATGACATCCCTGTGGAAGGAGTGTGGTGTAACCTACAAGTTCACCACTCCTTACCACCCACAAGGAAACGGTCTGGTGGAGAGATTCAACCAGACCTTGAAAGGCATGATCAAGGGTCTAACAGAACCCATGAGGCGTAAGTGGGACGTCCTCTTGCCATGCCTACTCTTTGCATACAGGGAGGTGCCTCAGAAGTCTCTTGGGTACAGCCCCTTTGAGCTCCTGTATGGCCACCCTGTCAGAGGACCTCTGAGTTTGGTAAAGGAAGGCTGGGAGGCGGCTCCCAGGAAAACTCCCCAGGATGTATTTAGCTACATGCTGGCCTTTAGAAACCAAACTGCCCGCTTCAGGAAACTCGCTCAGGCGAACCTAGAAGCAAGCCAGGAAGAAATGAAGAGATGGTATGACCAGAATGCCACTCTGGTCGAATTTCAACCTGGGCAAAAAGTGTGGGTCATGGCCCCAGTGGCACCTTGTGCCTTGCAGGACAAGTGGACTGGGCCATATGAGGTAAAGGAGCGCAAAAGTGACGTCACCTACCTGGTGGATTTGCAGGCTCCACGGAACCCTTTGAGGGTCCTTCACGTGAACCGCCTCAAGCACCACTTCGAGAGGTCCGAAGTGAGTATGCTCTTGGCGACAGATGATGGGGTGGAAGAGGAGAGTGAGCCTCTCCCTGACCTCCTGTCTACCAAGGAGCATGATGGGTCAGTAGAGGGTGTGATCCTCTCCCCTACTCTGACTCAGGAGCAGCAGGGGGACTGTCACCAGTTGTTGGGACAGTTCGCCCCACTGTTCTCTCTGACCCCCGGTGTTACTCACTGGTGTACCCATGACGTGGACACTGGTGACAGCCCTCCTGTGAAGCACAAGATTTACAGGTTGACTGACCGGGTCAGAGCCAGCATCAAGGAGGAGGTCTCTAAGATGTTGGCGTTAGGGGTGATTGAGCCCTCCCACAGTCCTTGGGCCAGCCCAGTGGTCTTGGTCCCAAAGGCTGCTGCGCCCGGTGCCACACCAGAACTCCGGTTTTGTGTGGACTACCGTGGGCTCAATGCCGTCACCAGGACTGACGTGCACCCCATCCCCAGAGCTGATGAGCTCATTGATCGGTTGGGAGCTGCCCGGTTCCTCAGCACGTTTGATTTGACGTCTGGGTACTGGCAGATTGCCTTAACCGATGGGGCCAAGGAGAGATCAGCATTCTCAACCCCAGAAGGTCATTACCAATTCCGGGTGATGCCCTTTGGGTTGAAGAATGCCCCTGCCACCTTTCAGAGGTTGGTCAATCAGGTGTTGGCTGGGCTGGAGGATTTCAGTGCCGCCTACCTGGATGACATTGCTGTGTTCAGTTCCAGCTGGGAAGAACATTTACAGCACCTTGAGAAAGTGTTGAGGGCCCTGCAAGGTGCAGGCCTCACGATCAAGGCCAGTAAGTGCCAGATCGGGCAGGGTTCTGTGGTGTACTTGGGACACCAGGTAGGAAGCGGCCAGGTGGCGCCCCTACAACCCAAGATTAGATTGACACCATTCTGGCTTGGGAGCCCCCCAAGACCCAGACAGAGGTGAGAGCCTTCTTAGGTCTCATCGGCTACTATAGGAGATTTGTTAAGGGCTATGGCACCATCGTTGCCCCCTTAACAGAGCTGACTTCTAAGAAGCAGCCCAGGAAAGTGATCTGGACTGAGTCCTGCCAGAAAGCTTTTGATGCCCTGAAGGCAGCCATGTGCACGGCGCCCGTGCTCAAGGCACCTGACTTCTCCAAGGAATTCGTCGTGCAGACTGACGCTTCAGAGCATGGTGTGGGAGCGGTGCTCTCACAACTGAACGAAGAGGGCCTGGATCAGCCTGTAGTCTTCCTTAGCAGGAGACTACTCCCCAGGGAACAGAGGTGGAGTGCCATAGAAAGGGAAGCTTTTGCTGTGGTCTGGGCGCTGAAGAAGTTGAGACCATACCTGTTTGGGACTCACTTCCGGGTTCAGACAGACCACAGGCCCCTCAGATGGTTGATGCAAATGAGGGGTGAGAATCCAAAACTGCTGAGGTGGTCCATCTCCCTACAGGGAATGGACTTTACGGTGGAACACCGTCCTGGTACAAAACACGCCAACGCAGATGGTCTGTCCAGGTTCTTCCGCCTTAGTGAAGAGAACTCCAATGGGGTGGGTAGTTCTCCCTACTTTCAGCTGGAGGGGACATGTGTTAGACTTGGCATCTTTTGGCGTGTTTCCCCTGACTTTTGCTTTCTGACCTCCCGGTTTTGACTCTGTTTTTGCTGGTGTAATGATTCTGCGCACTTTCCTCACTGCTGTCAAGTGGGAAAGTGCAAGTGCTCCTGTATAAAATGTGTTACGGATTGGCGTTTCCATGATTGGCCTATTTGGTTTATGTGTCAGTCCCTTGTAAAGTGCACTGCGAGTGCCAGGGCCTATAGACCAAATGCGGTTGGTGGGCTGCAGCACTGGATTGTGCCACCCACGCAAACAGCCCGTAAAGAGTAACTCGGGCCTGCCATTGCAGAGCCTGTGCGCAGCCTGGGGCTGCCATGTCGACTTGGCAAGTGCGCACACTTGCAAGTCCCTAAACCTTCCCTTTTCTACATGTTAGTCACCCCTAAGGTAGGCCCAAGGTACCCCTGTGGGCAGGGTGCGTTGTATGCGAAAGGTAGGACATGCCCTGGTGTGTGTGGCATGTCCTGATAGTGAATTACAGCCTAGTTCGTTTTTCACTATTGCAAGGCTACCTGTTCCCCATAGGCCAGAATGGGCAGTTTTGATTATTACAGCTTATAATCCTAACTGACCCAGGGAACATGGTAGAAATTCGAGTTTAGTATGCCTGGACTCAGAATGATAAAATGCATCTTTTAGTGAAGTTGGTTTTAACATTCTGGGGCCGATTCCGATCTCGGTCGGAGGCGCACCCAACACCATTCGGTCGGGAAAAAAGCCATGCGAAAGCATGTTTCCCGACCGATCCGTACAGCACACCGAACGAGTAAGTACGATGCGCACAACAGCACAGAATCCGGCCGAGCCGTACTCACCCAAACCAGGTCCTGTTCCCCGACCGAGGCGAATCCGGAAACGCAGAATCGAGTCGCATGGAAGGAAAAATGCAGCTCCGTCCGGCCGAACGAGTACAATGCGCTTTCCGTACGCGCCGAACCCGTCGCTACGCACGGCACATCAAAGCATCCGGGAGAGGCGCACATAAGCTCCGATTTGCGCCACAACACGATCCACGGCTCCGAGACGAACACGCCAGCGACGAGGACGACGCGAAGCGACGAGGACGAGGCGAAGCGACGAGGACGACGAGGACGACGCGAAGCAACGAGAAGGACGAACGACACGAACCAACCATGAATCCCTTCGTCCCGATCATACCAATATTCTACATTTACTACCGGAACAGGCACGGATGCGTACGGCGCAGAAGGTAAGCCAGACACCAACCACAAAACACATACAACACGTACACAACACATCACACACACACAGAGGGATGCAGAATATACTTACACCAGCAACAGCAGCACCATAGGGGTGGGATGCCCATCACCAATGCCACAAATGCACACAGGGGCCTGAATGCGCACCACCACCCCTACCCAGGGGGGGCAGGATGCCTACCACTACTACCACCCTTAGCCAGGGGGGCTGGATGCCTACCACTACTACCACCCTCACCCAGGGGGGGCTGGATGCCTACCACTACTACCACCCTTAGCCAGGGGGGGCTGGATGTCTACCACTACTACCACCCCTACCCAGGGGGGGCAGGATGCCTACCACTACTACCACCCTTAGCCAGGGGGGGCTGGATGCCTACCACTACTACCACCCTCACCCAGGGGGGGCTGGATGCCTACCACTACTACCACCCTTAGCCAGGGGGCTGGATGCCTACCACTACTACCACCCTCACCCAGGGGGGCTGGATGCCTACCACTACTACCACCCTTAGCCAGGGGGGCTGGATGCCTACCACCACCCTTAGGCAGGGGGGCTGGATGCCTACCACTACTACCACCCTCACCCAGGGGGGCTGGATGCCTATCACTACTACCACCCTTAGCCAGGGGGCTGGATGCCTACCACTACTACCACCCTCACCCAGGGGGCTGGATGCCTACCACTACTACCACCTTTAGCCAGGGGGGCTGGATGCCTACCACTACTACCACCCTCACCCAGGGGGGCTGGATGCCTACCACCACCTTTAGCTAGGGGGGGCTGGATGTATACCACTACTACCACCATCACCCAGGGGGGCCTGGATGCCTACCACTACTACCACCCTTACCCAGGGGGGCAGGATGCCTACCACTACTACCACCCTTAGCCAGGGGGCTGGATGCCTACCACTGCTACCACCCTCACCCAGGGGGACAGGATGCCTACCACTACTACCACCCTTAGCCAGGGGGGCTGGATGCCTACCACTACTACCACCCTCACCCAGGGGGGCTGGATGCCTACCACTACTACCACCCTTAGCCAGGGGGGCTGGATGCCTACCACTACTACCACCCTCACCCAGGGGGACTGGATGCCTACCACTACTACCACCCTTAGCCAGGGGGCTGGATGCCTACCACCACCCTTAGCCAGGGGGGCTGGATGCCTACCACTACTACCACCCTCACCCAGGGGGCTGGATGCCTACCACTACTACCACCCTTAGCCAGGGGGGCTGGATGCCTACCACTACTACCACCCTCACCCAGTGGGGGCTGGATGCCTACCACTACTACCACCCTTAGCCAGGGGGCTGGATGCCTACCACTACTACCACCCTCACCCAGGGGGGCTGGATGCCTACCACCACCCTTAGCCAGGGGGGCTGGATGCCTACCACTACTACCACCCTCACCCAGGGGGGCTGGATGCCTACCACTACTACCACCCTTACCCAGGGGGGCAGGATGCCTACCACTACTACCACCCTTAGCCAGGGGGGGCTGGATGCCTACCACTACTACCACCCTTACCCAGGGGGGACAGGATGCCTACCACTACTACCACCCTTAGCCAGGGGGGGCTGGATGCCTACCACTACTACCACCCTCACCCAGGGGGGGCTGGATGCCTTCCACCACCCTTAGCCAGGGGGGGCTGGATGCCTACCACTACTACCACCCTCACCCAGGGGGGGCTGGATGCCTACCACTACTACCACCCTTACCCAGGGGGGGCAGGATGCCTACCACTACTACCACCCTTAGCCAGGGGGGGCTGGATGCCTACCACTACTACCACCCTTACCCAGGGGGACAGGATGCCTACCACTACTACCACCCTTAGCCAGGGGGGCTGGATGCCTACCACTACTACCACCCTCACCCAGGGGGGGCTGGATGCCTACCACCACCCTTAGCCGGGGGGGCTGGATGCCTACCACTACTACCACCCTCACCCAGGGGGGACAGGATGCCTACCACTACTACCACCCTTAGCCAGGGGGCTGGATGCCTACCACTACTACCACCCTCACCCAGGGGGGCTGGATGCCTACCACTACTACCACCCTTAGCCAGGGGGGCTGGATGCCTACCACTACTACCACCCTTACCCAGGGGGACAGGATGCCTACCACTACTACCACCCTTAGCCAGGGGGGCTGGATGCCTACCACTACTACCACCCTCACCCAGGGGGGCTGGATGCCTACCACCACCCCTTAGCCAGGGGGGCTGGATGCCTACCACTACTACCACCCTCACCCAGGGGGGCTGGATGCCTACCACTACTACCACCCTTAGCCAGGGGGGCTGGATGCCTACCACTACTACCACCCTCACCCAGGGGGGCTGGATGCCTACCACTACTACCACCCTTAGCCAGGGGGCTGGATGCCTACCACTACTACCACCCCCACTCATAGGATGGACAATGCATGACACAACCAGCACACCACAACCTAGGGAATGCAAGAAGAAGACATCCCCCAACACCATGACAAGCGTGTGTAGACTGTGTCAAATGCCTACAACACCGAACATGACTTTGAACATACAATGTGACCCCTAGCACATGTGCCACACATATATGTGTGTGGCACCCACAATGCAAGCAGGCCATGACCATTGTGGCAATGGGGTCCAAACCCCCATCATCACAGTGACCAAAATGTAAGTGTGGGGTCCATAGCTGAAGCACACTTTGAACATTGTGGCAATGGGGTCCAAACCCCCATCATCACAGTGACCAAAAGGTAAGTGTGGGGTCCGTAGCTGAAGCACACTTTGAGCATTGTGGCAATGGGTTCCAAACCCCCATCATCACAGTGACCAAAATGTAAGTGTGGGGTCCATAGCTGAAGCACACTTTGAACATTGTGGCAATGGGGTCCAAACCCCCATCATCACAGTGACCAAAAGGTAAGTGTGGGGTCCATAGCTGAAGCACATTTTGAACATTGTGGCAATGGGGTCCAAACCCCATCATCACAGTGACCAAAATGTAAGTGTGGGGTCCATAGCTGAAGCACATTTCGAACATTGTGGCAATGGGGTCCAAACCCCCATCATCACAGTGACCAAAATGTAAGTGTGGGGTCCATAGCTGAAGCACACTTTGAACATTGTGGCAATGGGGTCCAAACCCCCATCATCACAGTGACCAAAAGGTAAGTGTGGGGTCCATAGCTGAAGCACATTTCGAACATTGTGGCAATGGGGTCCAAACCCCCATCATCACAGTGACCAAAAGGTAAGTGTTGACAAAGAAAGAGGTGCAACTGCCAAACTGCATGGATGATTCCTGGTCACAGAACAACAAACACATCAGTGGCAAAGTAGTGTATGTGTCCCATTGCAACATAAATTGGGGGAGCCAAATACTGCAGTGCAAATAAGACATACCTTTGGCCATGTGCAGACAAACAACACCCATGGGGGCTGACACCGTCAACAATCATCAATGACACAATGACAGAAGTGACCATCAGAATGCAGACCCACATATTTGCACCAATGGGCACACACATGCAGATACCCTGTGGAGACTGCAGATGTGAGGTGAACAGATACCATACCATGGCAGCAATGGGACACACAAACCATGATCATTGTGCTGACCGATGACCTAGGAGTCCCAGGGACAGCAGGGGAAACCCACCAAACTACATACAGCAAATGGCACACCCAAGATATGCCAATGCAGTGGTGCAGATGCACAAACACAAACAGGCAGACCCACACTGCACATCATACACAACAGGTGAGGGGGGGGTGCCAGTGTCCCCAGGCAACCACACAACACATGAGGAGACCTGAATACCAATCATACAGATGTGCATACAGTGCCACACAAAGGTAACTCATGGATCCAAATCCCCTATGTGGGCAAGCAGGCATTGTCAGATGAGAGGGAGCACAAATCACACATGTCACACAGGCACGTAGGGACAGCAACTGACACAGCAAGACACAGACACACCACAGCACCACCCCAGGGCCCCCACAATGTGGTGACCCTGGGCTGCATTACAATCCCACTGTGATGACAAAGCTAAATGTGGTTCACACTGTGAACCACAGTCATGTGTCCTGAGCAACTAACTACCATCACACCTACACAAGCACAAATCAAACAGCATGGCCAGTAAGCCAAGGCCAACATGGAGGCAGGGGCCTAGCCGGGCAACAACTCTCATCTGCACACACTCAACACCACACCCTCGACCTCCAACAATGTGCAGCAGTGAAGCACACATGCACTGGTGACATTGCACATGCACCCATGACTATTCCAGGGTGGTGGGTGGGAACCAAGGTGCAGAAACACATCACACATGGACACTCAACAAGACTCCTGAATGTCTGACACACTGCACACTACGCTGTACATGGACATGACGGCAATACCACACCAACCAATGGGATCCCAGCCACAGTCACACACCAATGAAGAAGCCAAGGTCACCCACAAAGAACACACATAGACAACAACCAACATTGCAGCCCGGACCCTGAGGAGTGCCAGCAGTCACACACACAACGTGTCACAATCACTGAAAGATAACACAAACTGGAAATCACATGACAGGGGCAAACAACAAGTGCCAAGGGGAAACCTGACTGTGACCCATCTGCGTCTGCACACAAACTCAGCCCTGACAGCAAACACACCTATGGGTGACACCCTGATGACCAGTAATGTGCCATGCACCCACATCACAGAGAACCCAGGGAGAAGACTTTGGGGGAACATAGCTCAACTCAGCTAGCATCACAAACAGGTACAACACTAGGGATCACAGCATGCACAGCTAAACGGAAGTGAACACACAGACATGCACATACAACACACACCTTGGGCGCAGGGAATGTCACAGGAGTACACACTGCCATGAGGGGACTCCACTCCTGTGTGAGGAAAGCTGTGCCATATGTTGCCTCAGTAGGGCCCCATCATGTCAGCTGAGCACTTGGTCACACAATCAACAATTAGCACCAAATGAGGGCTCCCGTAACATCAGCCTGGTCATGGAAGTGCCAACGGAATCATCAGCACAGATCCAACACACTTGTATAGCAATGTTGCACTGACAACACAGATGAGTCCTTCCCCATTGATGCCCAAACCTGCATGTCCACTGGAGATGGCCACACGGTCAGGGAAGTAGACGAATTGAACAATGGCAGGCACAACAGATGTGCAGGGGTGGAAGCCACAGATGTGAAATAGCCAATCTAAGTAGGAAATCCCATTGCCAAATACTGAACACATGACACCCTCAGATGCTGCTATGGATGACATGGATACACCACAGGATAGGACACATTCCCCCTGGACCACAGGGGTTCCTGCACAGTAACACTTCATTATCATGAGACCAAATATCACCATCACTGCAGCAAGGGCATGGTTAGCATCATCAACATCATGTACATCAGAAGCAAAAGCACTAGAGAACAGAAAGTTGCTTTATTCAGCATATGTGGCATTAAAAGTAGAAGTCCGGTAGAACATAAACAAAGGCCAATGGCCAGTCCATCAACAAAGTCACAAGTGGGTGACAGTGGCAGATGCCACCCTACACATGCCTGCACAAAACCAGGGACAATCCACTAGGAGGGGCAACCGGGGGGTAGGCCAGGCACCGCAGGGACAGGATCAGGGCTCACCAGGAGGAAGCAGGGAAGGGGTGGTGGGTGCTGGAGAGCCACTGACAACTGCAGTGGAGGTGTCTGACATGGTGTGTGCCGGCACAACTGGGGGCATGGCTCAGATGTTGTGGGTGCCGGCACGACTGCAGTGGACCCTGCAGATGGAGTGGACAGGTCCGCCACTGCAGTGCCCAAGTCAGACAGGGTGGTAGTGGACTCCACTGCAGTGCCTACCACCAGGGGAGGAGAATGGGGAACAGGCAAGGTGGGCTGGACAGAGGGGAGGACACCCTCACCACATCAGTGGCACAGACAAGCGCAGCGGGGGTGTGGTGCCGGGAGAGCAAGTGGCAGGGGGAGAAGGCCGGAGCCTCTTGGGGATGGTATATCTGTGGGTGGGGGAACCTGGGGCAGGGTGTGGTGGGGGCACCTGTGGAGTGGGGGCCTGAGGGATGGAGGAAGGAGACCTGGTGCTTGAGCTGCAGGGCGGCGGCGGGGTCTTGCTCTTACCACTCCGGGGGACTTGCGGGTGGGGGCCTCAGTCTGTCTGCGCCTGGGGGAGGGTGTCCGGGGGCGAGGGGCACTCTCCTCCGTGTGGGGGGCTTCCTCTTCCCCTGGATGCTGGAGCAGCTGGATCGGAGGGGAAGAGGCCGAGGTCACTGAGGAAGAGGCGCTGGGTCTTTGGGGTTGCAGGTGAAGCAAGGGAGGGTGCTTTGGAGGGAGAGGCAACTGAGGACTGCGCAGTGCCCGTGGATGCGTGTGTGTGTACCAGGGCCCCATCCCCTGTGAGTCTGGTTTCAGTCCCCTGACTGTGCGTGCGTGTGCGTTTTGTTTGTGGCGTGTGTGTCTGTGTGCTGGACGTGTGTGTGCTGGTGTGTGCCTGTCCCGGTGTGTGTGTGCTTGGGACAGGTAAGGTGCTGGGGAGTGTGGATGGAGCAGAGGCAGGAGGGGTGAGGGACTGTCTGAGGAGGGACACTGCTGCCGTCAGGGAGGAGTCCATGGACCTATTGCCCCTCTGTAGGTCAGACATGCCCGATGAGATGCCCTCCATGAACGACACCAGCTGAGTCAACAGTGCGGTGTGCGCATGGAGGACACTCAGCATGGCTGTCTGCCCTACATGGAGCTGGCGAAGGAGGTACACAGACTCCTCACTCAGGGCAGCAGGGGACACAGGGGCAGGGGGTGCGGTGCCTGGCCCAAAGGAGACACGCTCCCGAACATGGGAGCCTCCACGGACCTGGGGAATGGGAGCCGATGGGAGGGCGGTGGTGGTGCTGGTGGTGGCGAGGACAGCAACACTAGCTGGGGTGTGGTGGCTGCTGACACCCGCCTCCACAAGGGAGTCATCCTCCGAGTTGCTCTGGTCCTCAGCTGAGGTGGATGGTGCTGAGGACTCCTCGGTGTGGCTCCCCTCGCCCTCCGTGCCACTGGGTCCCTCCGACCACTCCTCGGCTGCTGACCCAGTCTGGCTCTCTGGCTCCTCCTGGTCCGTGGAGCTGTCCCCTTCCGTGGCCGTGGATGTATCTGCAAACAATGGGGAAACAGAAAGACATCAGTCACCTGCACCAAACGCACACACCACTGTGAGCACAGCACATTACAGAGCAAGCCCTGGCACCATTAGTTGTACATTGCTAAAAGTGCCCTAACTGAACAGGAGAAGCCAATTGTCAGTCTGATGCCAAGCATGGCACTCACATCCCACATGGCCTTGCACCCATCTGTCTGGTGTCTGTTGGATTGCAACACCCCAGTGTGGACACATGCACCAAGTACACAGTAGTTGGACAGTGCAGAGGACACGGTGTGGCATGTGGACATGCACACATCACAGCTCTTGCCACTGAGTCAGTACAGGTTTCCGGATGAAAGGGATGCCCAGAGTCAAATAGGAAATGCATGTGATGCATACCAGCGACAGACACCATGATGCACCCATGTCCTGATAGCCATCGCCACAATGGTGTGCATGTAGCACATGTCACTCCCCTGCAGGACCACCAATAAGTTGACACATGCCATGGCAGAGGCATGACTGCTAAGTCATACATCACTGTCTCAGTGATGTATGACTTGGCAGCCAGACAACAACACTATGCACTGTGTCACAATAGTAGGTCATGGGGAATGCAAGTCCTGGAGCTGCACAAGTGCACATGTACATCCCCCACACAACACATCATCTTAACCCTCATCTGTCCAGGTCATACCTATTGGACATATGGGAGACCTGTGACACTACCCTCTGAACCTGAGCCCCTCACAATTTGCTGTGAATGGGGAACAGCTGCCTGAACTTCACATTCGCATACCCCAGTCTGCACGGGCAGCTGATCAAACACCTATGTGACACACAAGTATCGTCTCCTATGGTCACATCTCTAGGGGCATGCTGAGCCCCTACCAAGAAACACCCCAGCAGTCCTGGCAACTAATCCACAGCACACTGACACAGAGGCAGACACCTGAGGGGTCAAATCACTGTGCACAATGTGTCAGCTGATACACGGGAGTGGGAGTACAGAGTGCATTGCATGGCCTGGAGTAGGCATGACTGTCCTGCTCCACATGAATGAGGGATGTGCCCTGGACAGTGGATAGCTGGCTATGTATGTGTGACACACGTAATCTGCACACTCCTGGGGCCCAAACATTGTTCCCACCCGCTGCATGGGCGTGTGCCACATACCCCAGGCACATGTGGTGGCTCAGCTCAGCAAGTGGACCGCATATCAAAGCAACACGCAGATCACATGTCCAAACACAGGCGTTGTGTGAACAATGGACCCACCCATGATGCCCACAACAGAGTTAGGGAAACAGATGCTGTCCCCCACCTTTAGTGAAGCAAACTGCAAGGACACAGTCCCAAGTGACACAATTCCCTGAATGTAAGGGCCACACCTGGGTATCAGATGAGCAGTGGGCAGTGCACAATAGAGGGACATGGCTCCTGGACAACATGACTGCTGCACTGTGGCAGTTGAACCAGGCCAGAGAAGGGCACAAAGCATGTAATACAGAGTTCACAGTGCAGTCTTTGACTCACCCCCTCCTTGCTGCTGTCTGGCCTTCAGCTGCCCATCCAGGTCTGGAAACACCACCGCCAGGATCTGGAGCATGTGGGGGGTCAGGGTCCGTGTTCCACCCCTCCTGCGAGGAGGCGACAGCTTCAGCTGGACCCGTGCAATCCTCCGGGTCCAGCCCCGAAGGTCCTGCCACCTCTTCTGGCAGTTGCGGATCCGGCGCTTGTAGACCCCCACGGACCGGACGGCCCGGACGATGTCCTTCCAGATCTCCTGCTTCCGATGGGCATTAACCTGTCAGGATGACAAAGTGAAAAGGCCATTACTACACATGCAACATATCCGTGCATGACACAGTTGTATATACATGTCTCAATCACAGGGGCACATGATGTACACAGGCAGTGCAAAGCTGCCCATGGACAGTTTGCCAGACGTCACTACATGGTATCATTGCATGGGAAGTAAAACCTTGTTCAAATGCACTGTCACTGCACCATACCTGTCCAGTGCATGTCACTACACACTATGGGGGGTGACAACTACTCAGTGAGCCTGCTAGCCAGTGGCGTGCAGACTTTCAGCCTTGCTAGTCAGACAATATGCACATTCAGAAAGGCAGTGCACAGAACACTCACCTGCTCCCCTGGTGTCCCATACAGCTTGCTGTACTGTGGAAATAGGCTGTCCAGCAGGGCCTGGTTCTCTTCAAGGCTGAAGGCTGGGGCTCTCTCCACAGTACGTGCCATTGCAGGGTCCAGAGGGGCAGAGACAGCAGCAGTGCAGTGGCAGATGTCGTCCTGGAGCATGTAGTGCAGGCAAGTGAGCTCTCAGGGGAACAGCCAGCAATATATATGTGCTGGAGAGGCAGATACTGTCCCTTGTGTCCAAAGTGATAGGTCCAAGTCATTTGCATCTTCTGAATCTGGCCAATCCATGGAATAGCAGCACCAAAACACGCCCACAGCATCCTTCAAATCTTCAACTTCATGACATACATGATTTTGCAACATTGTTGTGGGTGACCAACTGATTTTCCAGCAACCGACTCGTTCGAAATTCGAAAACGCGTCCGTTGCCAGGCAAGCCCATTGTCAATGGGTGCGCACCGATCGGTCCATTGCGGTACAACGCGTACAGGGGTACAACGCGTACCCGCACACATTGAATGCAATGGGCTGGCCGGAGGCACCGATCGGTCCATTGCAGTTCAACGCGTACAGGGGTACAACGCGTACAGGTACAACGCGCATCCGCACATTGAATGCAATGGGCCGGCCGGGGGCACCGATCGGTCCATTGCAGTACAACGCGTACAGGGGTACAACGCGTGACCGCACACATTGAATGCAATGGGCCGGCCGGGGGCACCGATCGGTCCATTGCAGTTCAACGCGTACAGGGGTACAACGCGTACCCGCACACATTGAATGCAATGGGCGGCCAGGGCACCGATCGGTCCATTGCAGTTCAACGCGTACAGGGGTACAACGCGCAGGGTAACGCGTACCGCACACATTGAATGCAATGGGCCGGCCGGGGCACCGATCGGTCCATTGCAGTACAACGCTGCACAGGGGTACAACGCTGTACCCGCACACATTGAATGCAATGGGTCGGCCGGGAGCACCGATCGGTCCATTGCAGTTCAATGCGTACAGGGGTACAACGCGTACCCGCACACATTGAATGCAATGGGCCGGCCGGGGCACCGATCGGTCCATTGCAGTACAACGCGTACAGGGTACAACGCGTAGGTACAACGCTGCACCGCGACACATTGAATGCAATGGGCCGGCCGGGGCACCGATCGGTCCATTGCAGTTCAACGCGTACAGGGGTACAACACGCACCCGCACACATTGAATGCAATGGCGCCGGGCACCGATCGGTCCATTGCAGTTCAACGCGTACAGGGGTACAACGCTGCACCGCACACATTGAATGCAATGGGTCGGCCGGGGCACCGATCGGTCCATTGCAGTTCAACGCGCATACAGGGTACTAACGCGTACTCGCACACATTGAATGCAATGGGCCGGCCGGGGCACCGATCGGTCCATTGCAGTTCAACGCGTACAGGGGTACAACGCGTACCCGCACACATTGAATGCAATGGGCCGGCCGGGGGCACCGATCGGTCCATTGCAGTTCAACGCGTACAGGGGTACAACGCGTACCCGCACACATTGAATGCAATGGGCCGGCCGGGGCACCGATCGGTCCATTGCAGTTCAAAGCGTACAGGGGTACAACGCGTACCCGCACACATTGAATGCAATGGGCCAGCCGGGGGCACCGATCGGTCCATTGCAGTACAACGCTGCATAGGGGTACAACGCATACAGGGTACCACGCGCACCCGCACATTGAATGCAATGGGCCGGCCGGGGGCACCGATCGATCCATTGCAGTACTAACGCGTACAGGGGTACAACGCGTACAGGGGTACAACGCGTACCCGCACACATTGAATGCAATGGGCCGGCCGGGGGCACCGATCGGTCCATTGCAGTTCAACGCGTACAGGGGTACAACGCGTACCCGCACACATTGAATGCAATGGGCCGGCCGGGGCACCGATCGGTCCATTGCAGTACAACGCATCACTGTACATGTGACTGGCATATGTCAGCATGCCTGTCTCAGATGGACATATGCCAGCCACAGATAGCTCCCAGGGAGTGAGGGGCACACCTACATCATGACAGCCTGTCCAAACTTTATCATAAGGCATGTAAGGCTGCATTTCCTATTGTGTGTATGTTGGTGTACATGTTGTCCTGTGGGTGTCACCTGTGGGCAGCCACCCCCAGGCTGTGCACGTGTTCATGGGGACAGGATCCTGGGTGTTACGTGTACATGACCACTGTGATGTGCAACTGTTCATATCTGTGCATGTGCCATGGTCACATTTCACGGTGGTGTATGTGTATGTCATGTCACATACCCCGTGAGTCCCATGTGGGATGGTATGTTTGAGCCAGGGTGTCCCAGTGGCACAATAGTGATGGTCCTCCACAGTCTTTGTGCATGTAGTGTTTACAATGTCTCTGATTTCATGTGCACAATGGGAGACAGTCTCCACATCCACGTTGTGTGTGCATGGACTTTGATGTTGTGCGTGTGTGTGTCACAGACGTCCATGTCTGTCCTGCCGTGGCAAGTGGGGCCACTACCTGTGGGGGTCATGGTTGTTTTGCTGTGGTGTATACATGATACTCCATGTAATGCCAGTGTCCATGTGGCAATACAGGGTCCCTGGGAATGTACCTGTCGTTGAGCTGTGGTGCCTGGGGCACATCTGTCCTCACATGTCACTGTGGGGGTTATTGTGACACGGCAGCAGGAGATGGGAACTGTGACACGGCCTCATGATATCCAATGGGCCAACCTGGGACTAATTGATGCCACCTGTTGGACCGTGTTGACAGATGTTGGCCATGTATGTACCATACATGTCCTTCCGGAACTGCACACTTCATGGAGTTGTGCCTCATAATGATGTATGTTGGGATATTGAGTGTGTTCAATGCCGCATATGTGGGGTGACTGACAATCTTGCTTACTTCTCCTCTGCACTGCAGGGCTCCTGCTGTCCATCGACCATTCCCAGACCTGGCAACGATGGTGGAACGGGACAGCATCCGACGGTACCGCTTCACCAGGCAGCTGATTGAGGATTTGGCAGTGCAGTTGTCCCCACATTTGCAGCCTGGCCGGCCGTATCCTACAGTGCTGACCCCCAAGGTGAAGGTGATGGCAGCCCTACACCTCTTTGCCACCGGTACCTTCCAACATACTGTGGCGACTGCTGGTGGGATGTCACAGACCATGTTGAGCCGTGTGCTCCGCGATGTTTTGGCGGCAATGTTGCTATTCCTGAACCGGTACATCTATTTCCCTAGACTGCGACGACTCACTGACGTGAAGAGTGACTTTTATGCCCTGGGGAGGATGCCGCATGTCATTGGCTCCATTGATGGGACACATGTGGCTTTGGTACCACCACAGGCCCAGGAGCAGGCCTACAGGAACCGCAAGCACTACCACTCGGTCAATGCACTGGTGGTGTGTCTTGCAGACATGACCATCACACACGTGTGTGCCCGTTTCCCTGGTTCAGCACACGATGCCTTTGTGATGAGGAGTAGTCGCATCCCCAGGATGATGGCACAGATGCAGAACCAGCGTGCCTGGCTTGTCGGTGTGTACTGACTTTGTGCCATTGTGTGTGATCTGATCTGTAGTATTCCGCCCACTTTTCCAAGTCAGATAATGTGCACTTGTCTGTCCGTAGGTGACTCGGGATACCCCAACATGCCGTGGTTGCTGACACCCCTCAGGAACCCTGTGACACCAGCCCAGATGCGCTACAATGAGGCACATGGTCGGACCAGGAGAGTGATTGAGCGGACATTTGGTCTCCTGAAGAGCCGCTTCCGCTGCCTGGACAAGACCGGAGGGTCCCTCCCATATGCCCCTGCGAAAGTGTGCAAGATTATCATCGTCTGCTGCATGCTCCACAACCTGGCAGTGCGGAAGGAGTTGCCTCTCATCCAGGATGACAATGACCAACATCCGCCACCTGTGGAGGATCCTGGCCTGGACCACGATGCCAGTGACGATGATGATGATGATGATGATGGTGATGTCCGCACACAGCTCATCACCAACTTCTTTAGCTGAATGTGAGTATCCTGAGGTGTCATGTCAATGATGTGAGTTGGCATGATGTGTAGGTGGTGCTCTGGTGCTGTTGGAGTGTGTCCATGGGCTACTTGACTGGATGTGTTTTGCGATGTGTGCTTACAGGTGGGCTGTACTCCCCAACAGTGTTGACATGCTAACTTGGTTCTGGGTGGGTATCTTGTAACATGTATTGTGCATGAGTTTTGCTGTTCTGTCCTGTACTCCATTGCTTTTGACTGTGTGTCATTTCTGTCCTTCACAGGGTACTTTCAGATTCGTTTGGTCAACTGTGTCCACCGACGACGTGATTGCACTTCCAGGCTGGTAGCTGTTGTGTCCCTACAGGTGATGTGCGCCACACCCATGGACTTCCTTCCGTCTACAGTTGTTGACTGTGTGCCCGCTGCCAGGTGGGATTACCTTGCATCTGTAGTGGTTACGACATGTTGCAACTGTGTAATAACCTGTGCTTCACTTTGTGATGTGCGTTGTCTGTGGTCACACATTTGAGTGCCATTTGCTTACTGCACCTGTGGGCTACTTGACTACAACTGGGAATGGGTGTGGTGTCTGTGCATTGCACCGTCTTCCCTGGCAACATCAGTGTAGGCAATGAGTCAGATGGCCTAGGTGTGTATGTGTTGTGTAGCCCTGGTGGTGTGTCTCCCTGATATGTGTCACGTTGCCTTTACTCACATGCCTGTGTTGTCCTTGCTGTTGCAGTTCGCATACACAGTGTAATTTTGCAGTTCATCATCCCCATAACAGCACCCACGTTGGAATCACGACAGAGGCAAGTATGGTGTATTAGTGTGTTTATTGTGATACATTTGTGTGAATAGTGCATAGGATGGGTAGTGCTGTACATAAATCTTGCAATCCGAAGTTCCTAGGTGAATTGAAAGTCCTGGTAGACAGAATCCCCAGTATCGGGGCCACAGTTGTCTGACACATTGGTCCAACTTGTACTCCCCATGCAATGTGTGGGAGTAGTGTTGCCGTCAACAGGGTGAACAGTCTGTGCACAAAGGCGAACATCCAGAACAGGTTCAGGCTTCCTGGGAGTTGTGCTTGGCCATCGGCCTCTCACTTGCCCCTCCTCGGATGACCCCTCTTCTTGGGGGGGGCCCTCAAGTACAGGCTGCTGCGGTGCAGGGGACTCTCCGCCAGAGTCATCCTCCCTCCCTGTGGCAGTTGCAGTTTGTTCGGCACCAGATGTTGTTGGCACACAGGGAGGTGTGGACTGGTTGCTGTTCATCTGGCGGAGGCATTGTAAAATGTCCCTGTGCACCGCCGTCATCTCATGCAGTGCATCCCACTTGGACTCCACGCGGGACATGTGTGAGTCCACGCGGGACATGTGTGACTCCACGTGGGACATGTGGGAGTCCAAGCGGGCATGATGGGCAGCCTGCTGCTGTTTCATGTCTCTGAGGAGCCCCACTACCTGGCTGAGGTCTCCGGTGCTGGACTGGTACGCATCAGCTATGCGTACCAGTTGTGGGTCATCATGCACACCAGCAACGTCTGCAAGCAGCGACCTCTGTCTCCCACCCCTCCCACCACCCCTGCTGACATGTGCAGTGTGTGCAGTGGCACGCACAGATAACCCTGGTCCACCTTGGGGGTTGGTGGTGGTGGTGTCCATGGCCCCAGGTTGGTCCAGGGTCCCTGTGCTGGTGTTGCTCCTTGTTCTGTCCATGTCGGCAGGGATGGTATTTGTGGTGACAGTCGTTGGAGGGGTGGGTGCAGGGGGTGCAGCTGGTGGTCCTGCTGGTGCTGCAGCTGGTGGTCCTGCTGGTGCTGCATGTAGACTTGCACCGGATGTGCCAGGTTGGTCTTCATCGTCCGAGGAGGACAGAGGCTGTACGACGCCAGTGAGCTCCGCATCCTCTTGAGCCTGGGACTGGGACTCCTCAGCGTCTGCTGCTGTGTCCCCATCATCACCTGTTTTTGGGAGACACAAACAATGTATGTTATGTTTCTGCAGGCATCAATGGTTGACACACATGACAGTTGTGACTGTGCCTCTGGGTGCGGGCCTGTACATTGCATTGTCCTAAGTCGTCACAGTCAGGGGTTGATATTGGTGTGGCACATTGTCCTGCATTATTTGGGCATTTCTATGTATTTTTTGGGGTGTGAACATGGTCTGCGTTGGTTGTGTTTGGTTGACAGCCGGCCCTCCTTCCCACCCACCCAGCCAGTCAGTTATCCCACCATGGAACGTGCTTGCGTTGCAGGGAGTGGAAGTTGTCTCTCAGGATGTCAGTCAGTGGTGTCCTGCTGTTTGTTGGTGCACAGTTGGCAGCAGGGCCTTGTGCTCCCCACAGCAGTAGCCAGTGTCAGCCATCTTGTGAGTCCTTCTCCACTCCCTGTGATGTGAGCATGGTTCAGGGTGGTGTTGATGGGACAGTTGTGGGGGTGAGCTATGTCTGTGACTACGACTCCCATCATGCTATTGCCTCCACCCCCCTTCCCAGCATGCCCATGCTTCCTTCCTTTTGACTCTGCTTCCCTGTGGGGTGGGCTGGCTGTGCTGACAGGATGGCTGGGAGTGTTGTCCTGGCAGTTGTTTGGCTAAAAGTCCCAAGAGTGGCCCTGTGCTTCACACAACATAACCCAGGGTGGTGGTTCTTTGTGGGATCTTGTGTTAGGATGGGGGGCATTGCATTCTACCAGGTGGGTTCTGTGGAGTTTGTGTTGGGGTGTGTGTGAGGGGAGGTGCTTGTGACTATGGTTAGTGCTGCAAGTCCTCCTTCCCACCCACCCAGCCAGCCAGTTATCCCACCATGGAACGTGCTTCCATTGCAGGGAGTGGAAGTTGTCTCTCAGGATGTCAGTCAGTGGTGTCCTGCTGTTTGTTGGTGCACAGTTGGCAGCAGAGCCTTGTGCTCCCCACAGCAGTAGCCAGTGTCAGCCATCTTGTGAGTCCTTCTCCACTCCCTGTGATGTGAGCATGGTTCAGAGTGGTGTTGATGGGACAGTTGTGGGGGTGAGCTATGTCTGTGACTACAACTCCCATCATGCTATTGCCTCCACCCCCTTCCCAGCATGCCCATGCTTCCTTCCTTTGACTCTGCTTCCCTGTGGGGTGGGCTGGCTGTGCTGACAGGATGGCTGGGAGTGTTGTCCTGGCAGTTGTTTGGCTAAAAGTCCCAAGAGTGGCCCTGTGCTTCACACAACATAACCCAGGGTGGTGGTTCTTTGTGGGATCTTGTGTTAGGATGGGGGGCATTGCATTCTACCAGGTGGGTTCTGTGGAGTTTGTGTTGGGGTGTGTGTGAGGGGAGGTGCTTGTGACTATGGTTAGTGCTGCAAGTGAGGGTGTGTGAGTGTGTGTTTTGCTGGGTGTATGTGAGGTAGGTATTTGTTGGTGTGCTGATGGTGTGTGGCTTGTGTGAGGGATGAGCTGTGGGTGTGTGGTTGCTTTCTCTTGGGTGCTGGCAGTGGAATGGCATTTGCAAAGGCTCATGGTTGTGATTTGTGTCCTTTATATGGGTGGAGTTGTGGGTGTGTCTTTGTTCTCTGTCCCCACCCCCCCCAGTATTTATTGGCTTGGTAATTGCTTGTTTGGCCTTTTTTTGGGTGAATTTTCCTTTGTACTGTCTGTGTATGTTGGAAACGTTCTTGTGACCGAGTCGGACCCTGCATTTGTCTCGTACGGTCTTCTCCGTTTCGTTCACGCTGTGTTTGTGCAGTTTTCTATGCTGCGTACGCGTCGGTCGCGGTGTTTTGTGTTGCTTCGGCTCGGTTTTGTATGCGTGTCGGTCGTACGGCTTGGCCTCCGTCCGACTCGCTCGTGGTTTTCGCGCCTTGCATCGTACTTTGCGGTTTGGAGTTCGCGTGTACGTTTCGGTCGGATTTGTTCCGGGTGCGTGTCGGTCGGTTGGATTTGCGTGTTTTTCCGACCGGATTGCTGTTTTCCGTGCGGCTCGGTCGGTCGACTTGGGTTCGGTACGTGTCGGTCGGATTTTTCACGCCTTGCATCGTACTTGGCGTGTCGGGCGCCACAGGTACGTGTCGGTCGGTATTATTTCCGGATCCGAGTCGGTCGGTGCTTTTTCCGGCCCGAATCGGAATCGACCCCTTTGTGTTTGAAAATACCACTTTTAGGAAGTGGGTATTTTCTTGTCTAACCATCCAAGCCTGCCTCTGCGAGGTTGTGTATTCCTTGTCTGGAGTGTGAGTGACAGGGGCTGGGGGATGCCAGGAGACAGGGTGAGTCAGCACAGGGCTGAATAGCAAGATCTACATGTAGATGGGTGGGAGGAGTTGCACCGGGGCCCTGAATAGGACAGTGCCTTCCCTCCACAATGCTTGCTCCCCCTCCTGTGGTGCGTCTGATGTCCCTGGCCTACTCTCTGAAAGAAGGGACGGAGACTTGTCAACAAAGTGCTCCAGAACTGGTTTGGACTAGGCAAAGGCCTCTCTGCCTTCAGAGAACAAAGGAATTTGGGATATAAATATTGGGGCCCTGACCCCATGAATTTAGATCTCGCTGGAATCAAGGAACCTGCCAAGACGAAGAGCTGGAAGAGCTGCCGGGAGGAGTACTGCCCCTTTGCTGTGTTGTTGCTTTGTTGGGTTGGCCTGCAGCTGCTGCTTCTGCCTTGGGCAGTGAAAGGACTGAACTTTCTACAAACTTGTGCTGAGTATCTCCAAGGGCCTGGAACCGAGCTGGCCTCCTGTTAAGAAGTCTCAGGGACTACAAAGACTTCACAAGCCTCTGGGTACCGCTTCTGGAACGCTGTTTCAGTTGCCACAGAGGAAGGGAACTGCAACCGACTCCGTCAACCGAATCCATCCCTGACCGGTGACCTGTTTGCACCGCAGACCGCATCGCCCCGCTTCGCATCGCAACCCTGGTCTCACCGTAGGCGACGTCCGACGCCGTCAACACCGAGCCGCTGCTTGCACCGTGACCTGTGGGCACCGCAGTTCGCATCGCATCGCTTCACTGAACCAGCCGGACCCGACCGACGCGGACGCTGCAACTGGCTCAACAGTCGTGACCGCATCGCAGTTGGGGCACCGCTCGCACGCTTGCGACGCACCGCTCCGACTCGCACCGCTGTCCGACGCCAGCTCCTGCACTCCGGCTTGGTCGCTTGCATCGCAACCTGTCAGCACCGCATCGTACATCGTCTCGCCCTGCACCTCACGCCTTGGACTCACCGACTCCGTCTGCACGACGCTCATCGAGCCGCTGCCTGCACCGCATCGAGGGACACCGCACCTTGCATCGCTCCGTCTTGCACCGCAACCGCGACGAACGCCGACCGGCTCGTACACTCTGTACCAGCCACAACGAGAAAGGTACTGTGACCGAGTCTGTTCACGACTCTGCCGGCCCGTAGCGACGCGGTCGGCTGGAACTGTTGGACTCTGTGTAATTCAGCATCGCGGTAGGCCCGGACGGGGCTACCGACTCGTACGAACTTTGTTTTTGAACTATTCCTGCAAAGAAGAAGTTACCTTATCAAGCATTCATTTTTAAAAGTATAGTATTGTGGATTTTTGTCGTAATTGGTCTTGTCTTGAGTATATAAAAATATTGGTTATTTTTCTAAACTGGTGTGGTGTCCGTTTGTAGTGCTTACACTGTATTACTGTTGGTTATGTGCAAATGCTTTACACACTGCCTCTAGAATAAGCCTGACTGCTCGTGCCAAGCTACCAAGGGGGTGAGCAGGGGTTATTTTAGGAGTGTAACTCCCTTACCCTGACTAGGAAGAAGGGTCCCTACTTGGACAAAGGTGCAAGCCCTTGCCAACTAGAGATCCCATTTCTAACACAATAGTATTGTAAATGGAAATAGTGGTCACCCAAAAAAACCTCAGATGGAGTATCCCCTATGGGGAAATGCTAAGAGCAAATAGGAACTGCTTGGAAGAAGAGGACTAAAAACCAAAATGAATTAAATGAAAAACAGATTTCTAGCTAGGGGATACCCACTTGAAGTAATACAAGATGCCATGGAAAGGGTACAGAAGAAATCAAGAAATGAACTCTTAGTACTAAAAAAGAAAAACCTGAAGAGGAGAGATGAAAAAACCCATTTTATTATGGATTACACTGTTCAGCACAAAGAAACTAAACAAATAATTAAAAGAAATTGGAGGATACTACAGTCTGATGAGACCCTGAATATGGTTTTGTTGGATTATCCAAACATTACCTATAGAAAAGTAGCCTCATTAGGGGACCTCCTAACAAAAAGTCATCACCCCACTGAAACTAGAAGGAAAACAAACTGGTTAAGCCAGCCAGGTTTTGGAAGTGTTCGAAATGCAAAGCCTGTGAACATGGAATGAATTGAAAATATTACAGAATGCATAATGTTAAAACTGAAAAAATAAAAGAACATATTACTTGCAATAGAGACTTTGAAGTGTATGCCCACATTTGTCCCTGCAAGAAATATGTGGGAAGAACTATAAATAAAGTTTGAGTAAGAATCTTGCAACACCTTTGAGCAGTAAAAAATAGAGACTCATCAAATTGCAAAGCATGTTTGGGAAGAACATCAATGTGATATAAAAGAACTACAGTACTTTGGGATCAAGCATATAAAGAAAAATGAAAGAGGAGGAGATAGACAGTTACTGTTAAGAAAATGTGAGTTGAGGCTCATTATCATGATGGGAACAGAAACACCTATGGGACACACCTTAGACGCTGAATTACATGTGCACCTATAATACTGTTCCTAGTTGTAACTGTCAGATTGCTGAAGTTTGTCGAAAGATTCTAAGATATTATCTGTAGATTTTTAGAAACAAACTTTCTCTCTCTCTCTCTCTCTCTCTCTCTCTCTCTCTATATATATATATATATATATATATATATATATATATATATATATATATATATATATATATATATATATATATATATATATATATATTATCTACTGGCGGTCGCCAGTAGATAGTTATAGTTACAACCTATTATCCATAGGAAATCCGCGACATTCTATTTGAAATAACTCTCTTGCCGGTTGACGTATCTTTGCAAAATTTTCAAACTTTGTGGGGCGCTCCGGTCCGCTCCTACCCTGAAAGTCTTGGGGGGTTTCGTCAAGCGGGGGCCGAGAAAAAAGGGGGGTCCCAAAACGTGTTTTCCCCATGCAATTTTCCATAGGAAACTTTAGACACGGCTACAGCCCGAACTGCTGAACGGAATTACACCAAATTTGGCAAAGAGGTAGTTCTTGGTTCAGAAAGAACCCTTTTTGTTAAATGGTGTAAATCCGTTCAGTAGTTGCTGAGAAAATCAAAAGTAAAAGTACATATATATCTATGGGCACGGAGGATTCGCGCACCCTGAGCGCACCCCTGCGCGCACCGTCCCGATCACGAGCTGCATGTTAATTGGTTGTCAGCTGGCTGTCAACATTCCGATTCAGGAAATGTTGGCAGCTATTTTGTCCCTCGGTAGAACCGAGGGACAGAAACAAGTGCGCAAGCGCACAAAGGGGGCAGGGTAGAAACACCCTGACCCCCTAGGTTTGCTCAGGGGTCCCACAAGGACCCCCTGGGCAAAAAAAAAAAAAGTTTTTTTAAAAAAATCGGCAAAATGCGCTCAGGGTGCGCGAATCCTGCCGAAAAAAAAAAAATCGAAGCGCGGTCTCCCGCGCTTCGATTGTATTTTGCCCCCGGGTGGCCCAAGTCCCGGGGGCATGGTGGGGGGTTTAATTTTATGTGTGGGGGGCCTCAAAGGGCCCCCCAAGCCCCGGGGACCGCCACCCCCCGGGGCTTTCTTTTAAAAATGGTGCGGGAGGGCTCTGAGCCCTCCCGCAGCCCCGGGGACCACCACCTCCCCGGGGCTTTTTTAAAAAAAATTAAACAACCTGTGTGGGGGGGCTCCAGCCCCCCCACACGCCCCGGGGACCGCCACCTCCCCGGGGCACTAACAAATTAAAATGGGGGTCCGTTTTGGACCCCGAAGCCCCGGGGACCACCACCTCCCCGGGACTGTGCTGATGTAGGGAGGGGGCCGCGCAGCCCCCTCCTGGAGCCCTTGATGGCCCTGGGGACCGCCACCCCCCAGGGCCGGCTCCTGCAGTGTCCCGGGGTGCCTACCCCCGGGACACTGTAGTTTGCTATGGCAGGACGGGAGCCTCGCGGCTCCCGTCCTGCCATAGCAACTGCTTTGGATATTGGAAGAGAGAGCAGGGAAACCTGCTCTCTCTCCAATATCCAAAGCCGATTGCTTTTCCACATGGGGAGCAGCATGTCAGCTGCTCCCCATGTGGAACAGCAATGCCGGCTCCCAAGGGACGTGGGGAGCCGGCGGGACTGTGGGGGATTGGGGACCCCCACAGTCCCCAACGGAGAGGGCCAGCCCCGGGGGATGGGGTCCCCGGGGCAAGTAGTGGCCAGGAGGGGGCCACGTGGCCCCCCTCCCCAAAAAAGAAAAAAAAAATGGAAAGGCCGGCCCCGGGGATGGGGTCCCCGGGGCCTTAAATGGCCTGAGGAGGGGGCCACGCAGCCCCCTCCCAAGAAAATAAAAAAAAGGCCATGCCCTGGGGGATGGGGTCCCCGGGGCCAATACAGGCCCAGGGAAGGGGGCCACGCGGCCCCTTCCCGTTTTTTTTTTTTAAATTAAATTAAAAAAAGGGGTAAGGCCCTGGGGGATGGGGTCCCCAGGGCCCAAAAACAGGAAAAAGGAAGGGGGCTACACAGCTCTCCTTCAGGGACAAAAAAAAAAAAAAAAAAAAACGATCGGGCCCGCAGGCCCCGCCCCTTCCTTCACCACTCTGCAAACGCGCCCCTGGCGCGTTTGCAGAGGGGGAACGAATTCCCCTTGAATACTGGGGGTCCCTGGGGGCCAACTAGCCCACCAGGAACCTCCAATATGCGCCAGGGGCTGCGTTGCAGAGACGTGTAGAGAGGCCACACCCCTTTTACACCTCTCTGCAACGCAGCTCTGTGGCGCTTTTGGAGGTATATGGTGGGCTAGTTGGACTCCGGGGACCCTCAGGATTCAAGGGGACTTAATCCCCCAACTTAAAACGCGCCACGGGGCGCGTTTGCACAGTGGTGAAGGGAGGGGCGGGGCTTCAGGTGACATGTGTGCAAACAGGCCCGTGGCGCGTTTTAAGATGGGGAATTAAATCCCCTTCAATCCTGAGGGTCCCTGGGGCCAACTAGCCCAACAGGTACATCCAGAAAGCGCCACAGAGCTGCGTTGCAGAGAGGTGTAAAAGGGGTGTGGCCTCTCTACACGTCTCTGCAACGCAGCCCCTGGCGCATATTGGAGGTTCCTGGTGGGCTAGTTGGCCCCTAGGGACCCTCAGGATTCAAGGGGACTTAATCCCCCAACTTAAAACGCGCCACGGGGCGCGTTTGCACAGATGTCACCTCAGGCCCCGCCCCTCCCTTCACCATTGTGCAAATATTCTTCTAAAATCATCCGAAATACGAATTCCGATTTACTCACCTGTTATCAGGAGAGACCTCAGTGCTGTATCTTTCAGCCCAGTACTGGTCCTGAAAAGTAATTTTAACCGTACTTACCAGTAACTTGAATTTCCTTCCATAGGCTAACATTGACTGGTTTCACTTGGAAATTCTTCTAAGTGTGGAGTTTTGGAACTTTAAAATATTCCTCTAAAATCAGCCGAAATACGAATTCCGATTTACTCACCTGTTATCAGGAGAGACCTCAGTGCTGCATCTTTCAGCCCAGTACTGATCCTCAAAAGTAATTTTAACCGTACTTACCGGTAACTTGAATTTCCTTCATAGGCTAACATTGACTGGTTTCACTTGGAAATTCTTCTAAGTGTGGAGTTTTGGAACTTTAAAATATTCCTCTAAAATCAGCCGAAATACGAATTCCGATTTACTCACCTGTTATCAGGAGAGACCTCAGTGCTGCATCTTTCAGCCCAGTACTAATCCTGAAAAGTAATTTTAACCGTACTTACCAGTAACTTGAATTTCCTTCATAGGCTAACATTGACTGGTTTCACTTGGAAATTCTTCTAAGTGTTGATTTTTGAAACATACAAATATTCCTCTAAAATCAGCCGAAATACGAATTCCGATTTACTCACCTGTTATAAGGAGAGACTCTCAGTGCTATATCTTTCAGCCCAGTACTGGTCCTGAAAAGTAATTTTAACCGTACTTACCAGTAACTTGAATTTCCTTCCATAGGCTAACATTGACTGGTTTCACTTGGAAATTCTTCTAAGTGTGGAGTTTTGGAACTTTAAAATATTCCTCTAAAATCAGCCGAAATACGAATTCCGATTTACTCACCTGTTATCAGGAGAGACCTCAGTGCTGCATCTTTCAGCCCAGTACTGATCCTCAAAAGTAATTTTAACCGTACTTACCAGTAACTTGAATTTCCTTCCATAGGATATCATTGCCTGCTTTTTGCTGAAAAAGTTTCTAAGTGTTGATTTTTTAAACATACAAATATTCCTCTAAAATCAGCCGAAATACGAATTCTCATTTACTCACCTATTATCAGGAGAGACCTCAGTGCTGCATCTTTCAGCCCAGTACTGGTCCTGAAAAGTAATTTTAACCGTACTTACCGGTAACTTGAATTACCTTCATAGGCTAACATTGACTGGTTTCACTTGGAAATTCTTCTAAGTGTGGAGTTTTTGAACTTTATAATATTCCTCTAAAATCAACCAAAGTACGAATACCAATTTACTCACCTGTTATCAGGAGAGAACCCAGTGCTGCATCTTTTAGCCCAGCACTGACCCTGAAAAGTAATTTTAACCGTACTTACCAGTAACTTATATTTTCTTCCATAGGAATCCATTGTCTGGTTTTCAGCAAAAAAGTTTAAAAGTGTTGATTTTTACAAACTACAAATATTCCTTAAAAATCACCTGTATGACTTAAACGCATTCTTTCAACTGTTTACAGGAGATGCACCAGTGCTGGATCCAGGATCCAACACTGAGTAAGAAAAAGTAACGATAACAGTTTTTACCTGCTAAGTGAATTTCCTTCCATAGGATAACATTGGTGATTCTATGAGAAAAAGTTTCTAAGTGTCAACTTTTAAAATACAATAATATTCCTTAAAAATCACGACTGTAACCAAAACGCTTTTACTCAACTGTTTACAGGAGATGTACCAGGACTGAATCTAGGATCCAGTCCTGTGGTTAGAAAAGTAATCCATAAAGTAACTAATTGCATTTAACTAGAAATTCACATTGAGCTGAATGTTGCATTGTGTTTGAAAATGTGTTGCCCATTGCAACAACTGTAACTACTGTACTTAAAAGTCTATTGCCTATGTGCAAAGTATTTAAACTAAAGTAATTCATTCTGAGAAAGTATTTTTTGTAATGTAATGTATAATGTAATTACAATGTAATTTAAAAAATAAAATATGTAAAAAAAAATTGTTTCTAAAAATGTAGTAAATCAGTATGAAAAAGTTAATATAACAATTAATACATTTAAAAATTGTCATTTACAAAACCTTTGAAATTCACTGAAAAAACCGTAGGTATCAGGCACGTTATAGTTAGAAATTAGCATTTAAAAAACCTTTGAAATTCACTGAAAAAACCATAGGTTTCAGACACGTTATAGTTACAAATTAGCATTTAAAAACCTTTGAAATTCACTGAAAAAACCATAGGTTTCAGACACGTTATAGTTACAAATTAGCATTTAAAAAACCTTTGAAATTCACTGAAAAAACCATAGGTTTTAGGGACAGTTATAGTTACTTGGACATTGCACTCGTACAAAACCCGTGAAATTCCCCCGTTATAGTTAGTTCAGCTAACTATAACTCGCGCCCCGCAATGCACTGCTGATGACGTCACATATTACATCACTCATGACATGGTCAGTGACATCACTGATGACATCACTGATGACATCTCAAATGACATCACTGATGACATCATCCACGTGATAATCTGATGCACCTCCTCACACCCTAATATAATCTTTGATACACCCACTCTAAATTACAGACTGCCATTCGCAAAACCATAGACACTCCAACACCAATAACTACATACCCACTCACTGATTCTTAGGTCTACACACACACATCCACTCACTCACCCGTACAGTCACTCATACTTACGGTCACTCAGTACAGGACTATCATATGCACTCTTACTCCTATATAGACACTCAAACAACGCCACTCATCCATAGAGATACTCAGACACCTAGTCAGTCATGCAAATAATTAAACACACTGCCATTTACTCACCTATACAGTTATACACACACCAGCTCACTTACTCATACAAATAGTAGCACATTGTTACGCTCTTATACAATCACTGATACAAGCACACACTCATCCATACAGCCACTATCACAATCACTCACTCTTGCTTATAGCTATTTATATACTCCAACACACATATATACTGCCTTTCACATATGTAGTTACTCACACATGTACCACTGGGACATACATTCACTCACTAACACACTCTTACACACACTTACCCACCCATACAGTCTATCACAGATGCACTCTTGAAACCATCCACCCAGTGAATCACCCACTCACACATCTATGCACAGAGTTGCACACACCCCTCCCACACAAACACTCAGGCACCCATACAGATACTCAGACAAGCATTCAATAACTCATATAGACACTCATTTAGCTATTCACAAACACATGCAGCCACTTACACAGCAACAGACAGACGGATACAGACATTCACCCAGTTTAGTCACTAACCCAGGCATTCAGTAAGATACGTTAAATCACTCACTTATAGAGTCAGTCACGCACCTACTAAATCATCCATACAGACACTTACACACCCACTCATTCTTCAATACGTCTTTTCCTATATATATTAAAAATATTTAAACTTTACAGAAACACACAGTCACTGGATGATGTCATCAGTGATGTCATTTGAGATGTCATCAGTGATGTCATCAGTGATGTCACTGACCATGTCATGAGTGATGTAATATGTGACGTCATCAGCAGTGCATTGCGGGGCGCGAGTTATAGTTAGCTGAACTAACTATAATGGGGGAATTTCACGGGTTTTGTACGAGTGCAATGTCCAAGTAACTATAACTGTCCCTAAAACCTATGGTTTTTTCAGTGAATATATATATATATATCCCAAAGTAGTTTGCCATTTTCTTGAGCTGCAATGGCACGCTGAATATCGCTGATGTGATCAGGGGCGGTGGGCAGGGTCACGCGCCTCTCCTCCTGCCGACGCATTTCGGGCCAACGCCCTTCTTCTCAGGCAGTTTCAGACCAGATGCGGCATGCTGGGCCCTCCAGATATATTCCCTTTCTTAATTGCTCTCAGGTGAGTATTGCAACAGAGGTTTGCCGATGCGACTGCGGGTCTGTTCGTGACTTTGACTCAGCCCACCTGGATGGCCACCAATGGCAGAACGACTGGGGTTATTTCAAAGGATCTGGTGGGAGAACTGTGCTGGAGCTGGCATTTGATAAAGGCACGGTCTGAAACGCGTCATGCCGATGCTTTTTGTGAGAAATAAATCCTTTCCTGATTTCTCCTGTTCTTTTTCACTCCAAGAACGTTTCGTGGCATATGGTGCGCCCTAGCCCTGAGCGCGCTGGAGGTGACCCGCATTCATAAGTGGACAGAGCCAACTGGGCAGCTTTGGCAACTTCTTCACAAACCAAGGTATTGGTAAGGCTCTGGTAAGGCTCTGACCCACCACATCCACGCTCGACAAATGAGCCGCTGCAGACTGCAGTTCGTGACTGCACGGAGGAATCTGGATCACTGTATCCATGCTTTTCCAGGCTGGGCCGACTGTGAATTTATGTGTTTGAATGCGTCTAGGGGACCCGGGAAAGGAATTCGTTTTCACCAGCATCGTTTTGCCACAGATCTCAACAGCGTTCCTCATTTCATCCAGTACCCACGCAGGGATATAAAAGAGCAGAGCAGAGTAACTTACCTGGCATGCCGTGAGAGGTGCATGCTGGGACTTGCAGTTTGCCGATGCGACTGCGGGTCTGTTCGTGACTTTGACTCAGCCCACCTGGATGGCCACCAATGGCAGAACGACTGGGGTTATTTCAAAGGATCTGGTGGGAGAACTGTGCTGGAGCTGGCATTTGATAAAGGCACAGTCCGAAACGCGTCATGCCGATGCTTTTTGAACGTTTCGTGGCATATATATATATATATATATATGTACAAATCCTCCAGTCAAACAACAGAAGGCAAAGTCGCACTCAGGATATTTTTAAAGAGCAAAAGTTTATTGACTGACGCGTTTCAACCTCACGGTCTTTGTCAAAGTCACTTCCTGACCCGGAAGTGGCTGTATTTAAGTGCTCATGGAAAAGGTCACAAGACAAATACATAGACATAAAGAAAAATATATATGGTAATTAAGGTCTCTTCATATAAGAAGACAGACTAACATCACGTTTTGAACAAATATAGGTATAATACCCATTATTATAGCTCATGATAGTTTAAACAAACTAAATTACGTGGAAACAAAACCATAATGAAATAAGCATAAAAAGAAACATATGCAAAACCCACGGCAATGGGATATGGCAATCAAATGATAATTTACAAAAAGGCCTCACAGCGCAAGTGCGCAAACAAGTGAAAAGTTTCATGAGGCTGAAAGGCACATAGTGGCCAAGAAAACCACTGCACCCATATTTAACCTAATACAAGGCCTGCCAGATCCCATTCGACAAGTACAGAAAAAGTAAAAAAGCAACAGGGTAACAAGAACTAAAGCATATAACTAAATGAAAACAAAAGAAAGAGCACTATTAAAACCCACCCTAGGTGCTATACAAGGGAAAAACGGAGTGGGAGAAACCATAAGTTCAAGCAGCCGCTTGAAAAAATGAGTTACAGTGCTACTATAACGCTGAAACGGAGATTTGAATTCCTCAAATAGGAAGATGATAGAGGAACAGATAATTCTAGGAGGAGAAATTAAATAAGGCCAAAAAAAAAAAAATTAGCAAAAAATAAAGGAAAAAGGGAATGAAGCCCTTCAGGCACACTACGTTGGAAAACAGAAATAAAAATAAAATGAGATCAAATGAAATTAAAATTAAAACCCAGATTAGGAGAAGGAAGATAGCAATATATACAGTGTCCTAAGGGTGTTTAGGGGGCACCAATTGTATATAGTATCTTTTCTAGCCTAAATGGACATGAAGGTCTTCCTCACAATTGAGGCCTCCGGGGGTCTTGCTTTGCAGGCGAATGATATACTCCGATTCCAGGCGCCTGAGATTTCTTTCACGGTCACCTCCTCTGGGATGTACTGGGACCCTGTCAATTCCAAAATAAGAAAGTTTAGAAGAAACATCAACTGTCCCACCATGTTCCAACATGCAATGCTTGGCTACAGTATAAGTCAGATCCCTGTTCCTAACTGCGCGCAAGTGCTCAAGGATACGCTTTTTAACAGGAAAGATGGTGCTGCCGACATAGCGCAGGCCACAAATACAGACAATGACATACACCACAAATTCGGTGTTGCAATTTATAAATGACAAGATTTTCTCATCCCTGCCCACTGGCAAAGGGTAGCTTTTCACATTGCGGCTGTTACTACAGGCCTTACACCGGCCACATTTGTAGAAACCGGGAGTTCCTTAAGCCATGAACCCGAGCCAATGCTCCTATGTGTAAGATGACTATGTACCAGGGTATCTTGTAGGGATTTAGACTTGCGATAGGTGATGTGTGGCTTGGGACTAACCAATCTACCAATAACCACATCCTGCCTGACTAAATGCCAGTGCTTGTTAACTATCCTGTGTAAGGCTTGTGATGCATTCGAGAAGGTGGTGATAAGTCTTACTTCCTGAGCTCTTTTGTTAGTGGTCATAGGGACCAACAAGCTGTTTCTGTCCCTCCCTGCAGCTTTTTCAGTAGCTATTTTAATGGTTTGACCTGAGTAGCCTCGTGATTTAAAACGGCTAAACATGTTCAAACTTTCCCTAGTAAAGGCTTCAGCAGAACTACAATTGCGTTTAGCGCGGAGCAACTCTCCATAAGGGATGCTTCTCTTGAGTGCATCAGGGTGATGACTACGTGCATGTAGCACGCTATTCCCTGCAGTAGCTTTTCTAAACAAGCTTGTATGTATGCAGTCATCCCTCACCTCAACCTGAACATCCAAAAATTCAATGGTGGTAGCATGTATTTTACTAGTAAAACTTAAGTTGAGCTCATTGATGGACAAACCTGCAATAAAATCATGAAGCAAACCCTGTGAACAATCCCAAATCAGAAAAATATCGTCAATGTAGCGGGTCCACAGGATCACATTATCCATAAAACACTCATTACCTGGATGCCAAAGGTGCTCCGCCTCCCACCACCCCATGAAGATACAGGCATAACTGGGGGCGAAACAGCTTCCCATCGCCGTCCCAGTATATTGCCTATACCATGTATCTTCAAAAAGGAAACAATTGTTGTGAAGGCAAAAGCTTAACATATCCAACAGTAAGGTAGTGTGATCAAACATGGAGAGTGGTCTATCTCTAAAAAAGTATTTACAAGCTTTCAGGCCCAAGTCATGCTCGATACAAGTATAAAGAGACACCACATCAATCGTAGTTTGCCGATGCGACTGCGGGTCTGTTCGTGACTTTGACTCAGCCCACCTGGATGGCCACCAATGGCAGAACGACTGGGGTTATTTCAAAGGATCTGGTGGGAGAACTGTGCTGGAGCTGGCATTTGATAAAGGCACAGTCCGAAACGCGTCATGCCGATGCTTTTTGAACGTTTTGTGGCATATATATATATATATGTTTTTCCCAGAGAATATTGTTGATAAGCATTGAATAATGGGGTATTTAAGAAAGATAATGAGTTTTTATAGAATAAGAGGATGATTTTAGAACTTTTTATATTATGTAAAGTATAACAATGCAGGCACACTTCAGGATATGATATGATCTCTGAAGGTCTGAGAATGAATATAAAGAATAATCCTAAGCGTATTTTGCACAGAAAATTGCTTTTGTAATATACATTCTCAAAAAAGCTAAATTTAGCACAAAATGGCTGCTTCTGTACTTGCACTTTATATTATGATATTGTGCTTTGTTGGCAAAATGTTGCACAGAATAACTGCTAATATACTGGCACTTTACATTGTAACATGCTGCTTTTCAATTATATCAACTAATTATTCCTGTTGCACTGATGCACTTTACACTTTAATGTGGTTTCCATAGGTTGTCTGTCAAGATATTCACAGTCTTTTCTAAAAAAACATAGTATTGTTAATTTATATTTGAATGAATATTGTTCTCTTCCTCTTATTTCTCGCCCTTCTTTCTCCCCCCTCTCTTGGATTTTTTTTTGGAGTACTTTACTGCGTACTGTAAAATATGAATGAGTTGTGACCATTTGAAGTTATATTTTTCCAGGAAAGGTCAGAATTAAAAGTACTTTACTGTGATTTGGATTTAGAACAAAAATGAGACATTAATCCAAATAAGAAAAAATAATATATTGGTTGGCGAAAATAACTTTCTGCACTGCTTGTGAAATTGAGTCAAGTTGCAAAATGAAAAACTTGTGATCTTTAGATGAATCATATATGTGAAAATGGCGGATGTTACTTGACAAAAGAGATATAAAAAGATGTGCGGTCTAGTTGTTTTTTCAAAATATAAAAAGTAATGATGGATTTAGGTCAAGGGCACATTACAGGGACAATCTAGATGGCAGGACTCTATGATCCTGTGGAAGGCAAGCGCCGATACGCGTTGACTGCCCCTCTGTAAATAGGCACTGTTGGCGAAATCACAATAAAAAATCTGGACAGTTGGTGGGGCTTGTTCACCTTGACCAAGGCTGTTCACAGCCATAACACATCGGACTCCAACCCTGCGCTGCCATTTGATTTCTGCTGGTTTGTAAGAAATTCGATTGGCAGAGTCATTAAAACATATATATAGATGGCCCACTTGAAGGCCATTGCTGAAACGCGTAGGTCGTTTTTGTCTGTGAGCACACTGCACTTTGCTGAAAAATTACGAAATAAAGAAAAAATTAAATGAAGCCAACGTTGGACTAATTCACTTCCATGTGTGCCGTCTTCCTGAATTGTCCAGGTTATTGTGCACTGTGACTGTTTAACCTTACTGAGCAGAAGTTGGGAGTTTGTATCCCATATGATATATATATATATATATATATATGTGTGTGTGTGTGTGTGTGTGTGTGTGTGTGTGTGTGTGTGTGTGTGTGTGTGTGTGTGTGTGTGTGTGTGTGTGTGTGAAAAACAAAGGTTAAAGCTTATTTCTAGTTAGGAAAACTACACAAATTGTTTTATAATCAAAATGTGTTTCAAATCATAGAGTCCAGTGTAGCAAGTGGATTGTTGTTTTGTGGAGTGTCATACAGTAAAGTGGAGGAGAGTGTTGCAAAGTCTATTGTCATAGAGTGGAGTATTATAGATTGGAATAGAGTGGAGTAGAGTATAGTGTAGTAGCGTATTGTACAGTGTAGTAAAGTGTTACATAGTATAGTGGCATGCTGTCTCATATACTGGAGTCAAGTATCGTAGACTGGAGAAGCGAGTTGTACAGTGTAATGGCATGTCGAACAGTAGAGTAGGGTGTTATACACTGTCACAGAGCGGAGTAGAGTGTTTTTGAGTGGAGTAGGGTGAAGCATAGTGTCAATGAGTGGAGTATCATCAAGTAGAGTGTCGTAAAGTACAGTGGAGGAGAATGTCGTAGTGTGGAGTGCCGTGTTATATAGTGGAGTGGCGTATTGTAGAGAGAAGTTGAGTGGATATCCTCAAGTGTCATACAGTATATACAGTGGCATAGAGTAGAGTACAGTGGCATAGAGTGTAGTACGGTTTTCTGGAGTGGAGCTGAATACAGTGGAGTAGAGTGTCAGACAGTGGAGCGGTGTAGAGCGGAGTATAGTACAATGGCATAGAGTGGGAAAAAGTGTAGTAGAGTGAAGTATAGTGGAGTGGAGTGAACTGGAGTGGGGTAGTATAGAGTGGAGTAAAGTGTCATAGAGTGGAGAAGTGAGTCGTAGACTATGACGTGGAGTGCAGTAGAGTGGAGTGGTTTAGCATACAGTCGAGTAAAGTGTCATACATTGAAGTACCGTGTAGTACAGTAGAGTGTAGTGGAGTGTTGTGCAGTATTGGGAAGTGATGTAGACTACAGTGGTGTAGAATGGCATACAGTCCAGTTGATTCTTGTAGAGTGGAGTGGTGTGCAGTACAGTATAGTGTTGTAGAGTGTGGTTGAGTGGATTGGCATAAAGCGCTATAGCATAGAATGGCATTGAATGGTGTAGAGTGGAGTGGTGTAGAGTGGAGTGGTGTAGTAGAATGGAGTACTGTGTCAGAGTAGAGTGGAGTAAAGTGGGGTGCAGGTGCATACAAAGAGTTGCATACTGCGTCAAGTGGATTGCTGTATGGTAGCGTAGAGTGAGGTAAAGTCTTATGCAGTGGAGTAGAGTTGAGTGGAGTGGTGTAATGTAGTGTGGAGTAAAGTACAATAGAGTGCATTGGTGTGTTGTAGAGTAGAGTGGCATGGAGTGGAGTGTACTGGCGTAGCGTAGGTGGTAAACTATTATAAACTGGAGTGGGGTCTCGTACAGTAGAGTGGAATGCTGTGTCTTTTAAGAAAAGTGTTGGATAGTAGAATAGAGTGTTGTAAATTGGAGTGTACAGCCATAGAGTGGACAGTGGAGTGTACAGGGATAGAGTGGAGTAGAATGTTGTAGAGTGCAATTAAGTGTGGTAGACTTTTATAGAGTGGAGTTACATAGAGTGGAAGAGAGTGCCATACAAGTAAGTAGGGTAGAGTGGAGTGGCGTACACTGTAGTGACGTAGAGCTACCGTAAAGTAGAGTAGTATATAGTGGAATACTGTACAGTGGAGTGGGGAGAGTGGAGTGGCATAGAGGGAAATAGTGTAGAGTGGAGTGGAGTGATGTACAGTGGAGTGGTGTACAGTGGAGTAGGGTACAGTGAATTAGTGTAGAGTGGGGTGGCATACATTGAAGTGGCATAGCGTAGAGTCAAGGAAACTGTTATAAATTGGAGTGGCGTCTCATACAGTGGAGTGCTGTGTCGTACAGTGTTGGAATCTGTTCTAGAGTGGAGTAGAGTGTTGTACAATAGGGTGTACGGGCATAGAGTTGAGTGCAAATTCCCACTGTGGAATGTACGGGGATAGAGTGGAGTAGACTGGCACAAAGTGTAATACAATTTTGTAGAGTGGAGTTATATTGAGAGTACACTGAAGTGGCGTAGAGTGGAGTACTGTACAGTGGAGTGGCATAAAGTGTATTAGTGTAGAGGGAAGTAGCGTAGACCAGAGTGGCGTGCAGTGGAGTGGTATAGAGTGTAATAGCATATAGTGTAGTAGCGTACAGTGGAGTGGCGTACAGTGAAGTGGTTCAGACTGGAGTGGTGTATTGTGGGGTGGGGTAGAGTCTAATAGCATACAGTGGAGTAGGGTAGAGTGGAATACCATGTAGTAGAGGGGCAAGGATTGAAGTTCCGCATAGTGTAGTAGCGAAGAGTGGAGTGGAGTTCAATGATGTAGAGTGAAGTACAGTGGAGGGGTGTAGAGTAGAATAGCGTAGAATGGAATAGTGTAGAGTAGAATAGCGTAGAGTGAAGTGGCATACAGTGGAGCGGTGTAGGCTGGAGTATTGTACAGTGAAGTGGGGTAGAGTGAAATATCATTTAATGGAGTGATGTAGACTGGAGCTCTGTCCAATGTACTAGCATAGACTCAAGTGGTGTAGAGAGGAGTGGGGTACACTGGAGTGGTGAAGAGTGGAGTCACGTATGGTGGAGTGGCATACAGTGAAATAGCATAGAGTGGAATGGTGTACAGTAGGGTGGCATAGACTGGAATAGCGAATACTGGAGTAGCATACAGTGCAGTGGTGAACAGTAAAGTGGTGTAGACCGGAGTGGTGTACACTGGAATGGAGTAGAGTGTAAAAGCTTACATTGGAGTGGCATACAGTGGAGTGGCGTCCAATGGAATAGCATAGAATGGAGTGGCATAGAGTGGAGTGGTATACACAAGAGTGTCGTTGAGTGGAGTACCATACAGTGGAGTGGCATACAGTGGTATAGCATAGAGTGGAGTGGCATACAATGGAATTGTGTAGAGTGGAATAGCACATACTGGAGTAGCGTTTAGTGGAGTGGCATACAGTGGAGTGGCATACACTGAAGAGGCATAGAGATGAGTAGCATAAAGTGTAATAGCGTAGAGTGGACTGGAGTAGAGTGGAGTTGTGTACAGTGTAACAGTGTAGAGTGGAGTGGCGCAGAGCAGAGTGTTGTGAAATTGTACAGTGGAGTGGCGTAGACTGTAATAGTGTATACTGAAGTAGGGTACACTGGAGTTGTGTATAATGGAGTGGTGTAGACTGGAGTGGCATATAGTGGCGTGCGGTAGAGGTAATAGCATACAGTAATGTGGTGTACATTGGAGTGGGGTCCAATCGAATAGCATAGAATGAAATGGAGTATAGTGAAGTGCCATACACTGGAGTGGCGTACAGTGGAATGTTGTAGAGTGGAGTGACATACAGTTGAATAGAGTTGAGTGGAGTGGCTTACAGTAGAATGGCGGAGAGTGGAATAGAATATTGTTGAGTAGCGTCCAGTGGAGTGGTGTACAGTGGAGTGGCATAGACTGGAATGGCATAGAGTGGAGGTGCATACAGTGTAAGAGCGTAGAGTGTAGTGGCATACAGTGGTGTTGTGTACAAAGTAATAGCGCACAGTGGTGTAGAGTGGAGTCTCATACAGTGGAGAGGCATAGAGTGGAATGGCATAGAGTGGAATACATATAGTGGAGTGGCTACAGTGGCGTGACATATGGATTTATGTGAAATTTAGCAGCAATGTAGATGTACAGTGTAGTAAAGTGTTACATAGTATAGTGGCATGATGTCTCATATACTGGAGTCAAGTATCGTAGACTGGAGAAGCGAGTTGTACAGTGTAATGGCATGTCGAACAGTAGAGTAGGGTGTTATACACTGTCACAGAGTGGAGTAGAGTGTTTTTGAGTGGAGTAGGGTGAAGCATAGTGTCAATGAGTGGAGTATCATCAAGTAGAGTGTCGTAAAGTACAGTGGAGGAGAATGTCGTAGTGTGGAGTGCCGTGTTATATAGTGGAGTGGCGTATTGTAGAGAGAAGTTGAGTGGATATCCTCAAGTGTCATACAGTATAGTACAGTGGCGTAGAGTAGAGTAGAGTGGCATAGAGTGTAGTACGGTTTTGTAGAGTGGAGCTGAATACAGTGGAGTAGAGTGTCAGACAGTGGAGCGGTGTAGAGCGGAGTATAGTACAATGGCATAGAGTGGGAAAAAGTGTAGTAGAGTGAAGTATAGTGGAGTGGAGTGGAGTGTACTGGAGTGGGGTAGTATAGAGTGGAGTAAAGTGTCATAGAGTGGAGAAGTGAGTCGTAGACTATGACGTGGAGTGCAGTAGAGTGGAGTGGTTTAGCATACAGTTGAGTAAAGTGTCATACATTGAAGTACTGTGTATTACAGTAGAGTGTAGTGGGGTGTTGTGCAGTATTGGGAAGTGATGTAGACTACAGTGATGTAGAATGGTATACTGTCTAGTTGATTCTTTTAGAGCGGAGTGGTGTGCAGTACAGTATAGTGTTGTAGAGTGTGGTTGAGTGGATTGGCATAAAGCGCTATAGCATAGAATGGCATTGAATGGTGTAGAGTGGAGTGGGGTAGAATGGAGTGGTGGAGTAGAATGGAGTACTGTGTCAGAGTAGAGTGGAGTAAAGTGGGGTGCCGGTGCATACAAAGAATTGCATAAGACGTCAATTGGATTGTTGTATGGTAGCGTAGAGTGAGGTAAAGTCTTATACAGTGGAGTAGAGTTGAGTGGAGTGGTGTAATGTAGTGTGGAGTAAAGTACAATAGAGTACATTGGTGTGTTGTAGAGTAGAGTGGCATGGAGTGGAGCGTAGGTGGTAAACTATTATAAACTGGAGTGGGGTCTCGTACAGTAGAGTGGAATGCTGTGTCTTTTTAGAAAAGTGTTGTATAGTAGAATAGAGTGTTGTAAATTTGAGTGTACAGGCATAGAGTGGACAGTGGAGTGTACAGGGATAGAGTGGAGTAGAATGTTGTAGAGTGCAATTAAGTGTGGTAGACTTTTATAGAGTGGAGTTACATAGAGTGGAAGAGAGTGCCATACAAGTAAGTAGGGTAGAGTGGAGTGGCGTACACTGTAGTGGTGTAGAGCTACCGTAAAGTACAGTAGCATATAGTGGAATACTGTACAGTGGAGTGGGGAGAGTGGAGTGGCATAGAGGGAAATAGTGTAGAGTGGAGTGGTGTAGAGTGGAGTGGTGTAGAGTGGAGTGGTGTACAGTGGAGTAGGGTACAGTGAATTAGTGTAGAGTGGGGTGGCATACATTGAAGTGGCATAGCGTAGAGTCAAGGAAACTGTTATAAATTGGAGTGGCGTCTCATACAGTGGAGTGCTGTGTCGTACAGTGTTGGAATCTGTTCTAGAGTGGAGTAGAGTGTTGTACAATAGGGTGTACGGGCATAGAGTTGAGTGCAAATTCCCACTATGGAATGTACGGGGATAGAGTGGAGTAGAGTGGCACAAAGTGTAATACAATTTTGTAGAGTGGAGTTATATAGAGAGTACACTGAAGTGGCGTAGAGTGGAGTACTGTACAGTGGAGTGGCATAAAGTGTAATAGTGTAGAGTGAAGTAGAGTAGACCAGAGTGGCGTGCAGTGGAGTGGTGTAGAGTGTAATAGCATATAGTGTAGTAGCGTACAGTGGAGTGGCGTACAGTGAAGTGGTTCAGGCTGGAGTGGTGTATTGTGGGGTGGGGTAGAGTCTAATAGCATACAGTGGAGTGGGGTAGAGTGGAATACCATGTAGTAGAGTGGCAAGTATTGAAGTTCTGCATAGTGTAGTAGCGAAGAGTGGAGTGGAGTTCAATGATGTAGAGTGAAGTACAGTGGAGGGGTGTAGAGTAGAATAGCGTAGAATGGAATAGTGTAGAGTAGAATAGCGTAGAGTGAAGTGGCATACAGTGGAGCAGTGTAGGCTGGAGTATTGTACAGTGAAGTGGGGTAGAGTGAAATATCATTTAATGGAGTGATGTAGAGTGGAGCTCTGTCCAATGTACTAGCATAGACTCAAGTGGTGTAGAGAGGAGTGGGGTACACTGGAGTGGCGAAGAGTGGAGTCGCGTATGGTGGAGTGGCATACAGTGAAATAGCATAGAGTGGAATGGTGTACAGTAGGGTGGCATAGACTGGAATAGCGAATACTGGAGTGGCATACAGTGCAGTGGTGAACAGTAAAGTGGTGTAGACTGAAGTGGTGTACACTGGAATGGAGTAGAGTGTAATAGCTTACAGTGGAGTGGCATACAGTGGAGTGGCGTCCAATGGAATAGCATAGAATGGAGTGGAGTAGAGTGGAGTGGCATACACAGGAGTGGCGTTGAGTGGAGTACCATACAGTGGGATAGCATAGAGTGGAGTGGCATACAATGGAATTGTGTAGAGTGGAATAGCACATACTGGAGTAGCGTTTAGTGGAGTGGCATAAACTGAAGAGGCATAGAGATGAGTTGCATAAAGTGTAGTAGCGTAGAGTGGACTGGAGTAGAGTGGAGTTGTGTACAGTGTAACAGTGTAGAGTGGAGTGGCTTAGAGCAGAGTGTTGTACAGTTGTACAGTGGAGTGGCGTAGACTTTAATAGTGTATACTGAAGTAGGGTTCACTGGATTTGTGTATAATGGAGTGGTGTAGACTGGAGTGGCATATAGTGGCGTGCGGTAGAGGTAATAGCATATAGTAATGTCGTGTACATTGGAGTGGGGTCCAATCGAATAGCGTAGAATGAAATGGAGTATAGTGAAGTGCCATACACTGGAGTGGCGTACAGTGGAATGTTGTGGAGTGGAGTGACATACAGTTGAATAGAGTTGAGTGGAGTGGCATACAGTAGAATGGCGGAGAGTGGAATAGAATATAGTTGAGTAGCGTCCAGTGGAGTTGTGTACAGTGGAGTGGCATAGACTGGAATGGCATAGAGTGGAGGTGCATACAGTGTAAGAGCGTAGAGTGTAGTGGCATACAGTAGTGTTGTGTACAAAGTAATAGAGCACAGTGGTGTAGAGTGGAGTCTCATACAGTGGAGCGGCATAGAGTGGAATAGCATAGAGTGGAATACATATAGTGGAGTGGCTACAGTGGCGTGGCATATGGATATATGTGAAATTTAGCAGCAATGTAGATTAAGGTGTGCAGAGTAATGCAAAACAGAGAATTCTGCTGCATTGCATTTCTCCAGATGTAATAATCAATACAGGGCCAAGCATGGGGGCCTTGCATTCCTTTGTAAATCTGACTTAAGTATTGCATTGCCCATGCCACACCATGAGTGACGCAAGGGCACTGCAATCCAATAATACAGCCAGGCCTTAGTTATATTGTGAGTCATGGTATAGCATGATAACATTGCAGTATACTGTGGTACATGGCGATGACAAGCCAGTATATAATTGGGTAATGTCTGTTTTTAGAAAATGAAAGGAAGCCATATTGTTTTTAGTATACTTTGGCTGTGTTCAGAGTTAGGCCTTAGAGAAGTAGTAGGTCTCTACTTATTACCACTTAAAGTGGTAACAGGTAAGGAAATGTATTTATATTTTTATATACTTTTAAATACGCTTACGTATCCCGTAGTTCTACAAAGTGTTGTGAAATTCCGTGAAAGTAAAGCAGTGGCAGATATTAGTTTAAATGCCTTATACCGTAGAACATACTTACCCTACTTAGCTGCAGTACCCAAAAAGCATGTTCTCTGCACTATAATATATAATCCGGCCAAATTTCATGTAAATCCATTCACCCGTTTTCGCACTACATCAAATACAATAGTGTATGGTAATTGCATTGGTGGAAAAACATGTTTTGGGACACCCTTTCGTCTTTACACCCTCTTAACGATACACTAATAATATTTACATCATCTCAAAATGTAGAAAATGCTATAAATCTGGAAAGTTTTGTGGTGATTCATCAAATGGGTGGAAAGTTATTAGGGAGCTATTTATCCGAGGAATTCCTGTCTTTGGGAATGCTAATTATAGCTACAGAGTGGTAATCAGATATAATGTGATTTCTTTCTTTTTATCTATTGTATTTATTATGTATTTGTTTATTGGTTTACATAATCATGTGAACATAAATATGTCTTTTAGTTGTTCATGTAGAAATTCTGAAAGTTTACATATACAGTCTAATTAATTTTTGGGGCTTGTTTGCTACTTTTAGTAGGATTGTGCTACATATAAAGCCCATGGTGAATGAAAGCCAATCATTGTAGTTATATAAATTAAGATTATCATTTGTGTTCCTTAATGGCCAATTATCTTGTCCCCCACATAGTAGTTTGTGTAGCTAACTGCTAGGTCACTTTTCCATTTTGTTGCATAGGAGTACTTCAGGAAGGTGATGTTTGTTTGGCCTGCTGGACACAGATTTATTTTGTGAGCCAGAGAGAATACAAAGAAAACGTATGCAGATTAAGATGTATTCTATTTGTCATGTACTTGTTTAAGGTTTCCATTAGCATGTGACCATAAATAGGTCTTTCGGTTGTTCATGTAGTAAATCTGAAACTTTACATATGCAGTCTAGTTAATTCTTTGGGCTTCATTGCTACTTTTAGTAGGATTGTTCTACATATGAAGGCCAAAGTGAATGAAAGGCAATCATTGTTACTGTTATAAAAATGTACATTATTTTTTTTTCCTAGTGACCAATTGTCATGTCCTCCAAATAGTAGTTTTTGTGGCTCACTGCTAGGTCAATTGTTCATTTTGTTGCACAGGGGTGCATAAGAAAGATGTTTTTTGTTTGGCTTGGTCGGTCTGTTTTATTTTGTGAGCCAGAGAGCATGCAAAGAAAACTTATGTAGATTAAGATGTATTCTCTATAGGTTTCTGTTGAAACGGGGTTACCGAGTCCGTTACGGTAGCATGGCACAAAGCGGGGAAGGCACGCAAAGGCAATGTGTAAGGCAGTTGTGCAGCACACTCTTACTTTGACTCAGAAATGCGAAGCAATAACAGGACACCACACCAGGCTTGCATAATTAAAATCAAGTTCGTTTATGTAAATCACGGTTGCATCAAATGAGGCAGATTACTATAACTTTACATTGCGTTATTCAACTGGTGTACATTCTTCTTAAAAAGACCTTCAACAGTGTAGGCCACTAAAAGGCCGCAGGAATCATCCTCTAAACACAGCACCCATAACGATCACCGGGTGCAGTAATAAAATATGGCCTAGAACATGTAATTCACTTCATGAATATTAAATTATGAGTACATAGGCACTTTACGTTACATTTTAAACAGGGCCTGCATTTGTCGAGGCACCCCCATAGGCAGTACAAAGGGCGTCGCCAATCCGGTACACCTGCAACATGAAAACACTTCAACTCTTGGCAGGGTACACTTGAGTTCACTTCAATGAATTACCTTCCCTTCAGGCAAGGACATTTCCTCATAGGCATATTCAGCAGGCCCAGACAATCAGTAAAGCAGGCGCAACAATAAGCTGAGGGAAATACTAGAGGGAACCCCTCAACATGTCCGTAATACTGGGGCTTCCCTATAATTGAGGATTCCTATGTCTACAAGGGGAGGTAAGGGTTAAATCAGGATTGGCCCTCTCCTCACCGGGGCCTCGCCTTGCAAAACGTTAATGAGGGCTTCTCCCTCTTTAGCTCCCCTGGGAATGCTGGCCCCCGGCCCCCAGTGGCGTGTTCTGGAGCCCTAGGGGCCTCCCGGGCTCACCTGCTGTTGTGGCGGTGGTCGCTCTTCCACGCGACTGGGCCCGTTAGGGTTCGGCCCATGGGTTGGTTCTTTGAGCCCAGACTGGGCTAAGGGGCCTTGCACTGGCGTCGTGGGTCGTTGGGGGGCCGGTATTGCTCTCCTCCGGCCCCCGTGGAGTCACTGGTATTCGGAGGAAGGGAGCGGGAGCCGGCAGTCCTTCTCAGACGGCTTCCCGCCTCCCTCTGCTGCACACGGAGTCCCTCGCCGACCTCCGTACTCGCTGGGGGGCGGGCCGAGGACGTCGTCCAATCCCTGCGCGGCCTTGGGGATCTTCCGGGGGCTCCCGCTGGCAGTGGAGCCCCTCCGACGTCGTTCCTCCCTGGGCTCCAGCAGGGACCAATCCCGTCGCGGCCTTTTCGGGGCGGGGCCCCTGACGCGGCTGCTCCTCGCGTTGCCGGGCAACGCCTCCCGCCTCCTGCTCTTCGGTCCCGCGCGGCCTTCTCTTCTCCGGCCCGGACAGCGGCGGCCACGGGGATGATCAGGGGGTTCCCGCTGGCATTGGAGCCCCTCTGGGCGATTCCCTCACCGTGCCCACAGCGCGGGCAGCACGTCGTCGCCCCTACCACGGGGTACAGGTACCAGGGCCACAGCGGTGGCGTCACGGATCGGGCAGGGCCTTGATCTTGGGCAGCCCCGCGTCCTTACAGGCGGCACCTTATTTTAACCCCTCGCGCTTCCCCACACACAGCGCTCACCACAGGGCAGACAGTTGGCCCTTATTTCTCACGAAGGGTGAAAGTCCAGGGCTTCTAGGCAGCCCAGCGCTAGAGGAAAGCAGCGCTCGCAGTAGGACCCACAGGGGGTGTTCAGGTTGTGTTGACTGGCTGGCAGTCGCTTGGTTCCAGTTACTTGGTTTCAGAATCTTGTCATGCTTCTTGTCAGAAGTGGCTTATTATAATGTCCGTGACAAAAGTTTCTTGTCAGAAAGTTCTTCTTCTGAGGGGGGTGTGAGTTGGTGGTTCTGGGGTTGCTTGATGTTCCTCCCAGCACGCTGAAGGTGGTTCCCTGGGTCCCCTCACACTGGGCAAGGTCAGTGGGTGGTGGGCGTTCCTCAGCTATCTTACTTCAGCAGGGCCTCAGTCCTGTCAGGAGCAGTAGTGTAGGTCTCCCCCTAGGCCCTAAAGCCTATACTCCAGCGCAGGTTCTCCCAGGTTCAGTGGTGCTCCAACCTAACTGACTAAAAGGTTTTCCCTCCAAGCCTCTTATACCCCTAGGTCAGGTGACCCTCCTAAAGGCGGCAAAACATAACTCCTCCCACAGCCCGGAAGGTTCTGGAACCTTCCGCCTATCTAGCTATGTGGCCCAGAGGCGGGAACGGGATGGATACTGTATCCCTATGTCCCAGCCTGACCCTGGCTACTAGCGTGTGTGTGTGTAAGGCCCTTCTGCAGTAGCAGGGGCCTGTGGCAGCCATCTTTAGTGAGAGAGCACCTGCACCTCAGCACTGGCCAGCAGTGGCAAGGCGCCCGGAGACCTAGGTCCAGTAAAAATATGGTGGCAAAAATGAGGCGCAAAAGGGAAAAAAAACAGGGCAAGACCACCCTAGGGCTGACAGGTCTAACACGCGTCCCCCCAGCCGAAAGAGGGGAGAGCTTCCCAACCTCTAGGGAGTTCTCTTCGCTAAGGCGGAAAACCGGGAGAGACCGTCAGCGTTGGCGTGGTCTACACCGGGTCGATGTTCCACCCGAAAGTCCATCCCCTGGAGGGAAATGGACCACCTCAACAATTTGGGGTTTTCGCCTCTCATTTGCATGAGCCAACGAAGGGGTCTGTGGTCGGTCTGGATCAAGAAGTGACAACCAAAAAGATATGGCCTCAACTTCTTTACAGCCCAAACCACAGCAAAGGCTTCCCGTTCGATGGTACTCCACCGCTGTTCCCGGGGGAGTAGTCGTCGGGAGATGAAGGCCACTGGCTGGTCTTGGCCATCGTCATTCAGCTGCGAGAGCACAGCTCCTATGCCATGCTCAGAAGCGTCTGTCTGCACGATAAACTCCCGTCCAAAGTCTGGGGTCCTGAGCACCGGTGCGGTGCACATGGCACGTTTAAGGGTCTCAAAGGCTTCCTGGCAGGCAGCCGTCCAGATGACTCTGCGGGGCTGCTTCTTCGAAGTCAATTCCGTCAATGGGCCCACGATGGTTCCATATCCCTTGACGAACCGGCGGTAGTATCCCGTGAGGCCGAGAAAAGCTCGGACCTCTGTTTGGGTCTTGGGGGCTCCCAGGCCATGATGGTCTCAATCTTGGCTTGGAGGGGTTGCACCTTACCTCCGCCCACCAGATGTCCCAGGTACACGACAGATCCCTGTCCAATCTGGCACTTGCTGGCCTTGATGGTTAGACCAGCCCGTTGCAAAGCCTGTAGCACCTCCTGGAGATGCTGCAGATGGTCCTCCCAGCTGCTACTGAAGACAGCTATGTCATCCAGGTAGGCAGCAGAGAAGGCCTCTAGGCCAGACAGCACCTGGTTCACCAACCGCTGGAAAGTGGCTGGAGCATTTTTCAACCCGAAGGGCATCACACGAAATTGAAAGTGGCCCTCGGGGGTGGAGAACGCAGTCTTCTCCCTTGCTCCTTCCGCCATGGCGATCTGCCAATAGCCTGACGTTAAATCAATGGTACTCAGATACCGGGCTGCTCCCAGCCGGTCAATGAGCTCATCCGCCCGAGGGATCGGGTGAGCGTCGGTCTTGGTGACTGAGTTGAGTCCACGATAATCCACACAGAACCGAAGTTCTGGTGTGGTGCCCGGGGGCCGCTTTCGGCACCAACACCACCGGACTAGCCCAAGGGCTACTGGAAGGCTCAATCACCCCCAGTTCTAGCATCTTGGTAACCTCACCCTGGATACTAGCCTTGACCTTATCGGACAGCCGGTAAGACTTGTTTTTCACTGGCGGACTGTCCCCTGTGTCCACATCATGGGTACACAGGTGCGTGATTCCAGGCGTGAGGGAGAACAACGAGGCATACTGCCCCAAGACCTGGCGGCAGTCCCTCTGTTGCTCTGGGGTCAAGGATGGGGCGAGGACCACTCCCTCTACCGAACCATCCTTCTCATGGGTCGCCAGAAGGTCTGGCAGAGGCTCACTCTCCTCCTCCTCACTTCCATCCGTTATCATCAGGAGAGTGAGCTCGGAACGCTCCTGGTGTGGCTTCAGGCGGTTGACGTGGAACACCCTGTGGGGTTGACGGGGGTCTTCACATCGACGACATACGTGGTCTGGCCTTTTCTTTCCAAGATCTCAAACGGTCCAGTCCACCTGTCCTGGAGGGCGCTAAGCTCTCCTGGCTCCATGACCCACACCTTCTGTCCAGCGTCTAACTCTACCGTCCGCGCGTTCCGGTCATACCATTGCTTCATGACGGCCTGACTCGCCTCTAGGTTGTCCGAGGCCTCCTTCCACAGCTTGGCCACTTGGCTGCGGAACGCCAGCATATAGCTGACCACATCACGGGGAAGCTTCGAGGAAGACTTCTCCCACCCCTCCTTGACAAGACTGAGGGGCCCCCGAACGGGGTGGCCATAGAGCAGCTCAAAGGGGCTGAAACCGACCCCTTCTGCGGCACCTCTCGGTAGGAGAAGAGCAGACAGGGTAAGAGGACGTCCCACTTCCTTCTTAAGTCCTCGGGTAGGCTCCTGATCATCCCCTTCAAGGTTTTGTTAAAGCGCTCCACGAGCCCGTTCGTCTGGGGGTGGTAAGGAGTGGAGAACCGGTAGGTCACTCCACACTCCTTCCACATGGCCTGCATGTAGGCCGACATGAAATTCGTGCCCCTATCTGACACCACGACCTTGGGGAATCCCACTCGGGTAAAAATCCCCATAAGGGCCCGCGCCACCACCGGTGCAGTGATGGTCCTCAGAGGTATTGCCTCTGGGTACCGGGTGGCGTGGTCTACTAGCACCAAAATGAACCTATGTCCAGCAGAAGTCGGCGGATCCAACGGCCCGACAATGTCAATCCCTACTCGCTCAAAAGGGATATTGACAACTGGGAGAGGTTCTAGAGGGACCTTCACTTTAGTCCCTGTCTTGCCGCTCGCCTGGCAAGTGGTGCAGGTCTTGCAAAAAGTGTCAGAAGTGACGCGCATCCTGGGCCAGTAAAAATGTGGGACCAAGCGCGCAAACGTCTTGTCCTGGCCCAGGTGTCCTGCTAGTGGTATCTCATGTGCCAACTCTAGCAGAAAGGCTCGGTAGCATTGGGGGACCACCACGGCCCTTGAGGACCCATGCACCGGAGCCTTAGGCTCACTGTAGAGGAGACCATCCTCCCAGTAGACATGGTAGTTACCAGTCTCGGTTCCAGCTGCTTGGGCTTCGGCCTGTTGCCGTATGCCTTCAAGCGTAGGGCACTCCCTCTGTGCCCGGCAAAATTCTTCCCGGGTAGGCCCTCCTTCCACCTGCCACTCTGCAGGGGTCGGCAGGTCCCCCACGGGAAAACCAACCACCTCAGCGGACTCCGGGGTCACCTCCGCGGGCTCCCCATCCATCTCACCGGGTGTCTCCTCCCGGACATCTCCTCGTCCAGCAGTGGGCTGGGCCATTATTTCAGGCTCCAACCCGGGCTGAGTTCCTTGTCGGGCAGCCATGGACCGCGTGATAACGCAAGTCCATCCTGGTAACCCCAACATCTCAGCATGGGCATTGAACTCTACCTCCCTCCAGGCAGTATGTTCCAAGTCGTTGCCCAGCAGACAGTCAACTGGCATGGCAGGGCTCACCGCAACCTTCATCAGACCTGATACTCCTCCCCACTCAAAGGGAACTTGGGCCACGGGGTAATGACCCAGGCTATTATCAGCCATCACAACCGGGTGGAACTCCTCAGGAATCACCTGCTCTGGGGACACCAGCTGACGTCTCACCATCGTCATGCTGGCACCTGTGTCCCTCAGAGCCTCCACCTCCTCCCCGTTCACCAGGACCCTCTGCCGATACTTGGCAGTGTTCGCGGGTACCTGAACCCGTGGGATGATCTCTCTATCCCCCAGGGAAACTAAGGTCAAGCCTGTCCACTCACCTCCCCTACCTAGGGACAACTCCTCCCCAAGCGCTACACTGGCCACCCAGGGGCTCTTACCTCCTGTGGGGGCTGGGGTTCTCTTGCAACACTGGGGATCCCCCTTGTAGTGCCCAACCTCCCCGCACTCGTAGCACCGGACAGTTCTGGGCTGCTGACTCCTGTCAGGGTAAGTGGGTTTCTGGAATCCAGATTGGGATGGGGAACCTACCCCTCTCCCAGGCGGTCTATTTTGGGGACCTTTAAAGAACTCCCTCTTTTTATCTCCCCCTCTTTCTTCTGGGGGAACCCCTGTCCACCTTTCGGGGGTCTGCCCCGGCTCCCTTGTGGGACACCCGAGTGCTGACCCACGTGTCTGCCTCCTCTGCAAGCTCCCTAGGATTGGTCAGCTTGCGGTCCACCAAGTACTGGCGCAGCTCCGGAAAACATTTCTCGAGGAGGTGCTCTCTCAAGAACAGGTCGTACAGCCCAGTGTAATTGTCAACGTTGCTGCCACGCACCCAACCCTCCAATGCCTTCCGGGCATAATCATAAAAATCCACCCAGTTTTGTGTGTGGAGCTTGTGGCTGTTGCAGAACTTTTGGCGGTACTTCTCTGGGGTGAGGCCAAACTTCCTGAGCAGGGCCTCCTTCATGATAGGGTAGTTAGTTTGCTCCCCCTTATCCAAAGTTAACAGTGTGTCCCTTACTGGTGGAGGTATGTACCTGTAGAGACCTCCCCCCCAGTAGCTCTCAGGAACTCTATGGGCCACCAAAGCTACCTCGTACGCCGCCAACCACTTGTCGATCTCATCACCCACGCTAAAGCTGGCTATCACTTCCCTGGGTAGATAAAATTTGGGCTCCTGTGGAACCCCAGCAGGTACGCTGCCACCATTCACTTTGCCTTCCATCTCCATCTGCAAGGCTCGGAGCTCTAGTTCTTTCAGGCTAAGCTCATGTGCAAGCCTCCTTTCCTCCATGGCTAGCCTTGCCTGCTCTCGCTCCCTTTCCATCCTAGCAAGCTCTAATGTCAATTGCCTTTGCTCCCTCCTGTCCTCGAATTCCTCTGCTGACAAACTCCCCCCTGACGCACTACTGCCTGCCCTAGAACGTCTTCCTGGCAACACATTCTCGCTGACGTCAATGTTCAGTAGGTTCAGTTCTCCTGGGTCGTCTGCCTCCCTTTGCTCCTCATCCCCTCTTCCCCCCGGGTGGGCCATTACCCATGCCCTCAAAGCTTTCTGAAGCACCTCCTTCCTGGCGCCTCGCTTGACGGCCACCCCCCTCTCTAGGCAGAACTCCTTGAGCTGTGTCACCGTATACCTCTCTAGGTCGGCTAACTCAAACTCCATCCTCCTAGGTGGGGTCCCAGACAATTTAAGGGAGGGATTCTAAATTGTAGGTAGCAGGTCTAACGCAGGACTAACACAATCGGCAATCACAAAAGAGTTCCTAGTACTTGCATTTCACCAGGTGTCTAATTGCGGCGCACACTGAGTCACTGTAGGGTGCTGCACAAACACCAGTCCTTATCCCACCGCTGAACACCAATGTTGGAAACGGGGTTACCGAGTCCGTTACGGTAGCATGGCGCAAAGCGGGGAAGGCACGCGAAGGCAATGTGTAAGGCAGTTGTGCAGCACACTCTTACTTTGACTCAGAAATGCGAAGCAATAACAGGACACCACACCAGGCTTGCATAATTAAAATCAAGTTCGTTTATGTAAATCACGGTTGCATCAAATGAGGCAGATTACTTCAACTTTACATTGCGTTATTCAACTGGTGTACATTCTTCTTAAAAAGACCTTCAACAGTGTAGGCCACTAAAAGGCCGCAGGAATCATCCTCTAAACACAGCACCCATAACGATCACCGGGTGCAGTAATAAAATATGGCCTAGAACATGTAATTCACTTCATGAATATTAAATTATGAGTACATAGGCACTTTACGTTACATTTTAAACAGGGCCTGCATTTGTCGAGGCACCCCCATAGGCAGTACAAAGGGCGTCGCCAATCCGGTACACCTGCAACATGAAAACACTTCAACTCTTGGCAGGGTACACTTGAGTTCACTTCAATGAATTACCTTCCCTTCAGGCAAGGACATTTCCTCATAGGCATATTCAGCAGGCCCAGACAATCAGTAAAGCAGGCGCAACAGTAAGCTGAGGGAAATACTAGAGGGAACCCCTCAACATGTCCGTAATACTGGGGCTTCCCTATAATTGAGGATTCCTATGTCTACAAGGGGAGGTAAGGGTTAAATCAGGCTTGGCCCTCTCCTCACCGGGGCCTCGCCTTGCAAAACGTTAATGAGGGCTTCTCCCTCTTTAGCTCCCCTGGGAATGCTGGCCCCAGGCCCCCAGTGGCGTGTTCTGGAGCCCTAGGGGCCTCCCGGGCTCACCTGCTGTTGTGGCGGTGGTCGCTCTTCCACGCGACTGGGCCCGTTAGGGTTCGGCCCATGGGTTGGTTCTTTGAGCCCAGACTGGGCTAAGGGGCCTTGCACTGGCGTCGTGGGTCGTTGGGGGGCCGGTATTGCTCTCCTCCGGCCCCCGTGGAGTCACTGGTATTCGGAGGAAGGGAGCGGGAGCCGGCAGTCCTTCTCAGATGGCTTCCCGCCTCCCTCTGCTGCACACGGAGTCCGTCGCCGACCTCCGTACTCGCTGGGGGCGGGCCGAGGACGTCGTCCAATCCCTGCGCGGCCTTGGGGATCTTCCGGGGGCTCCCGCTGGCAGTGGAGCCCCTCCGGCGTCGTTCCTCCCTGGGCTCCGGCAGGGACCAATCCCGTCGCGGCCTTTTCGGGGGCGGGGCCCCTGACGCGGCTGCTCCTCGCGTTGCCGGGCAACGCCTCCTGCCTCCTGCTCTTCGGTCCCGCGCGGCCTTCTCTTCTCCGGCCCGGACAGCGGCGGCCACGGGGATGATCAGGGGGCTCCCGCTGGCGGTGGAGCCCCTCTGGGCGATTCCCTCACCGTGCCCACAGCGCGGGCAGCAGGTCGTCGCCCCTACCACGGGGTACAGGTACCAGGGCCACAGCGGTGGCGTCACGGATCGGGCAGGGCCTTGATCTTGGGCAGCCCCGCGTCCTTACAGGCGGCACCTTATTTTAACCCCTCGCGCTTCCCCACACACAGCGCTCACCACAGGGCAGACAGTTGGCCCTTATTTCTCACGAAGGGTGAAAGTCCAGGGCTTCTAGGCAGCCCAGCGCTAGAGGAGAGCAGCGCTCGCAGTAGGACCCACAGGGGGGTGTTCAGGTTGTGTTGACTGGCTGGCAGTCGCTTGGTTCCAGTTACTTGGTTTCAGAATCTTGTCATGCTTCTTGTCAGAAGTGGCTTATTATAATGTCCGTGACAAAAGTTTCTTGTCAGAAAGTTCTTCTTCTGAGGGGGGGGTGTGAGTTGGTGGTTCTGGGGTTGCTTGATGTTCCTCCCAGCATGCTGAAGGTGGTTCCCTGGGTCCCCTCACACTGGGCAAGGTCAGTGGGTGGTGGGCGTTCCTCAGCTATCTTACTTCAGCAGGGACTCAGTCCTGTCAGGAGCAGTAGTGTAGGTCTCCCCCCTAGGCCCTAAAGCCTATACTCCAGGGCAGGTTCTCCCAGGTTCAGTGGTGCTCCAACCTAACTGACTAAAAGGTTTTCCCTCCAAGCCTCTTATACCCCTAGGTCAGGTGACCCTCCTAAAGGCGGCAAAACATAACTCCTCCCACAGCCCGGAAGGTTCTGGAACCTTCCGCCTATCTAGCTATGTGTCCCAGAGGCGGGGACGGGATGGATACTGTATCCCTATGTCCCAGCCTGACCCTAGCTACTAGCGTGTGTGTGTGTAAGGCCCTTCTGCAGTAGCAGGGGCCTGTGGCAGCCATCTTTAGTGAGAGAGCACCTGCACCTCAGCACTGGCCAGCAGTGGCAAGGCGCCCGGAGACCTAGGTCCAGTAAAAATATGGTGGCAAAAATGAGGCGCAAAAGGGAAAAAAAACAGGGCAAGACCACCCTAGGGCTGACAGGTCTAACAGTTTCCATTAGCTTGTGACCATAAATGGGTCGTTCAGTAGTTCATGTAGTAAATCTAAAACTTTACATATGCAGTCTAGTTTATGTTTTGGGCTTTCTTGCTACTTTTAGTAGTATTGTGCTACAACATATCACTAAGATGTTGGTGTGATGAGGCTTGGTTCCATGTTCCAGCTTGGAGCGTGGAACGTGTGGGGTTCTACTTGAGTCAGTTGGCTCAGGTCTACGATGGATGGGGTTGATCAATTAAAACCTCCTTTACTTACAGCTTAAACCAGTGTCTGGGCTTTATTACACTGGCGACGATCGCGTGAAGAATAAAAGGTGATCGACCCCAACATTGGGAGACGAGAAGTAAGAAGCGTGTTTGCGGCACAGAAGGAGGAAACTGACATTAAGTGCGGCGGCGGCGCTGAGTTATGAAATCTGCTTACATGTGAGGCGGATCATTGCGGGAGAAGTCTGGTGCAGATTAAAGGAGAAACGGGAGTAAGAGGAGCAACGGATAGGCAAGCTGTGGTGAAGCAGTGGCTGCTGGAACGCAGAGCGCGTCTGCGTTTCATCTCGGCCAACGTCTTCATTGCAGTGTGAGTACTGTGCTCTACTTGCTCTAGAAAAAAGGCTGAGTGCGCGTGTAAGCGTCATCCGCAAAACAAGCTCAATTTCCAGGAGAAATCAACCGGAATGTGTGCGTGGTGACGGCGGCGGCCATTTTAAGGCAGGAAACGAAGGAAAAAAGAAAACAAGCCCCATTTCCATTGAAAAAACAGTGAAATGTTTGCGTGGTGACGGCGGCGGCCATGTTTAAAGAGAAAATCTAAAGGAAGTATTGTTTTGTTTGTGGAAATCCTTGGAAAAGGTGGAAAACTATCTGATTCTTGTTTGGATTCGAATATTAAGAAGATTGTTGGAAGTAAGCTTGCCACCACGGTGACAAGCACACCTTAAAATTAATTTACAAAAATTTTGTGACAAGCATATCTTAAAATTAATTCAAAAATTATTATTATTTTTTTTTTGTGACTTGTTGACTTTCACCATCTTCTGGTTTGACTTTTCACAAAAGGAAAAGTGTATTGTAAGCATAAAAGAGAAAATAGGCGAGGTGTGATTTGCATTCAATTGAAAAGTGTAATTTAAAGTTTTAAAATAAGAATAGAAGAAAATGCAGAATGTAACTGCTCCACCTTTTTTCATGATGAATCCTGGGGAGCCACTGGTGAAGTGGCAAAAGTGGAAAAAAATATTTGAAAATTATGCAAGGGTATGTGGAACAAATTTGTCTGCGGAGAGGAAACAGGCATTATTACTTCATTGCTTAGGTGGTGAGGGGCAAGAGGTGTTGGAGAATTTGCCAGCATTAAGTCCTGCAAGTCAAAGAGGGTTAAATGAATATGAAGTTTGTATCAAACAATTAGATCTGCATTTTCTGCCAAAAGTTAGTACTATAATGGAGCATTATTATTTTGGTTTAAGAGAGCAAGGGAAGGAGGAAACAGTGGAGGAGTTTGTGACTGCTCTCAGGAAATTAGCGTCAAGTTGTAAATTTGGAGAGCTAGTGGAAGAGAGAATACGTGACCAGTTTGTATTGAAATGTGGTAGTGACAAAATAAGAGAGGAACTCTGGTTAAAAGATGAACCTCCTTTGAATGAAGTTATGGTAATTGCGAAACGAGTTGAACGCATGTTAAAATGTGTGAGTGAATTGAGCAAGGTAGGGAAATCTGCCATTAGTCAAGAAAAAGTAGAAGAGGTTGTGTGTCATGCTGTGCATAAGCCTGACACAGATAATAATAAGAGTGGGGAAGAAGCAAAAAAAATGTAATTTTATTTCAAGGAACTTGTTATCGCTGCGGAAAGGTTGGTCACAAGGCCAATGCCAGTTTTTGTCCTGCTCTCAGTGTAGTTTGTAACTTTTGTGGGAAAAAGGGGCACTTTTCTAAGAACTGTCGTTTTCACAACAAAAAAGATGGCAGAAATGAAGTAAAAGTAGTAAGTTTTCAGGTGATTGAGGTGTGTGGTTTGGAACATCCTTCTGAAGGGGTCAAGATAGGAGATGTAAAGATAAAAATTAAGTTTGACTCTTGCTCTCATCTTACGTTTATATCTAAAGATGTTTTTGAGAGAAATTTCAAAAGCAAAGTGAAATTACTGAAAACTGATGTAAGACCAACTGGTTATGGGGGAACTCCTATTAGAAGTTGGGTTACTTTCAGTCTTGTGTGGAGTGCAATGAAAGATTTACTGATGCAAAGATCTATGTGGCAGAGAAGGGTGATAACTTACTGAGTTGGACACACCAAGCACGCCTTGGCATCATTCTAGATCCAAATGCTAATCCCCCTGTACAGGTACAATCTATAGAGAATGTTGGGAGCAAGTATGTGAAGAAGTTTGGTGAATTATTCAAGAGTGATTTGGGACGTTTGAAGGGCTACAGTCACAGGATTAAACTGAAGCTAGGTGCAAAACCTGTTGCAACAAAAGTCAGGAGGATTCCACTGAGTGTACAAGAATCTGTACAAAAAGAAATTGACAGACTACTTGGTGCTGGTGTGATTGAGCCAGTGGAAGCAACAGAGTGGTTGGCTCCCATTGTTGTCGCTAGGAAAAGTAACAATGAGATTCGTCTATGTGTAGATTTACGTGCGCTGAATAAAGAGGTTGTGGTGGACAAATTTCCTCTACCTAATATAGATGAAATGGTGTCAACGTTGGATGGTGCTTGTTATTTCAGTACGCTGGACTTAGCTTCAGCATATCACCAAGTTCCCCTTGATAAAACTTCACAGGAGCTGACTGCTTTCATTACCCCTATGGGAGCATTTAAGTTTTTAAGGACGCCTTTCGGCTTAGTTTCAGTGGCCTCTGTGTTTCAGAGGATTATGTGTGATGTGGTAAAGGGAATTAAGGGTGTTAGGTGTTATCAGGACGATCTTTTGATTTATGGTAAGAGCATTGAGGAACATGATTGGAGAGTGGAGAAGGTGTTAGAAAGACTGATAAAAGCTGGTTTGACTCTACGGTTTGACAAATGTAGATTTGGAGTGACAGAAGTAGATTATCTTGGTCACCATATATCTGGGAGTGGTGTCAAACCGAAAAAGGAGTTGGTAGATACCATTGCTAATCTTAAGGAACCCTGTTCGAAGGAAGAGCTGGCATCATTTCTGGGTATGGCTGAATTTTATAGTAAGTTCATAAACAAAATTGCGGATAAAACTAGCCATTTAAGAAGTTTGCTGTGCAAAAAAACTGAGTTTGTGTGGGATGAACTGTGCAAAAGTGAATTTGCGAAGGTCAAGTTGGACCTCAAAAGTGCCCCGGATTTACAGGCTTTTAAACCAGGTGATTTGACATACATTGTAACAGATGCAAGTAAGAAAGGGCTAGGTGCATTGCTGATCCAGAAGAGGGATGCTCAAGAGTGTTTGGTTGCTTGTGCCTCAAGATGTCTAAGAGGTGCTGAGGTTAACTACTCAGTCATTGAGAAAGAGGCGCTTGACATTTTTGGGCATTGAATAAATGTAAGAAGTTTGTGTGGGGTACAACATTTATTGTCAGGTCTGATCACAAACCTCTTAAAGAGATATTTGAGAAAAAGGGTTTGGACGCAATTTCATCCAGGATCAGGAGATGGGTGATTTCACTACAGGAATTTGATTTTGTTTTGGAGTATATTCCAGGAGCAACTAATGTTTCAGCTGATTGTCTCTCTCGTTTGGTAGACAGTGTGGAAGGTGAAGATGAAAAGAGAGAAGATGATCTGGTGGATGACTTAGAGGTGAAAGTGTGTGAAGTCACTTTAGGTGTCATTAAAGAACAAGAATGGAAGGATGAGATAAAGAAAGACAATGAAATGTTGAGGGTGATGGATATGATTTCGCAAGATAATGGTAACAGGCTTGAGAAACCTTGGTCGTTGGTGTGTGATGAGTTGGCAATTAATAATGACATTCTTACAAGAGGGACAAGGTTAGGTCCTCCTGTTGGTCTGAGAGACAACATTGTAAAAATGGCTCATGAAGGACACATGGGTATTTGTAAAACAAAAGAACGAATTAGGCAAGATTTTTGGTGGCCTGGTCTGGATCTCATGGTGGAACGAGTGGTGCGTGATTGTATTCCCTGTTCCTTGAGCGACAAGATTCCTAAGCCCAGACAATCTCCAATGATTTGTAGGAGATTACCAATGTGTCCTTGGGATGAAATAGCCATTGATATTGTTGGACCTCTTCATGGTGAACATCAAACTCCGTATTTGATTGTTTTACTAGATCTATACTCACGTTGGATTGAAGTGAGTTCTGTGCGTGACATCACTACTCAGTCAGTGATTAAGTTTCTAGATGCAATTTTTAAGCGAGAAAGTTTTCCTGGTTCTTTGTTATCGGACAATGGTCCACAATTTTGTTCTTGTGAAATGGAGGAATATTTAGCAAAGTGTGGAATTAAACATAAGAAGACTTCTCTTTATCATCCCGGGTGCAATGGTGCAGTAGAAAGGTTAAACAAAACCTTGAAAGAAAGTATACAGCTGGCAAGGGTCAGCAATGTGAATTGGAGGGATGAGTTGCAAAGTAGGATTACAGTTTACAGGTTCACACCTCACTCCTCAACAGGGAAGACTCCTTTTGAGTTATTCAAAGGAAGATCTGCTAATACCATCATCTGTCCTGGCTGGATGATTATGGATAAAGGACTTAAGAATAATGAAATTGGTCAGTGGAGAAATAAAGAATTGAATCTGCAAAGGAAAAGGAAGATATATGTGGTCTCTCATAAATCGGCAAAGTCAATTGAATTTAAAGTGGGAGACAGAGTTAAGATTAAAGCGCCAGTAGGCTGTTTAAACTGGTCTAAGTTCACGGATGAAAAGTCTGTGGTGAAGTTGTTCAAATGTGCTGTGAAAACAAATGATGGTCGCATTTGGAATCATAGTCGTGTAGTTCGTGTTGAGTCAAGATGTGGTGATGCAGGTGGAGAAGAAAGTTCAAGTGGATCTTCTTTGGATAAGGAAATATTGGTTCCCATACGCAAAAGCATCAGATCTCGCAAGATTCCAATTTATCTTAAAGGCTTTGTAAAGAGTTAGTTTTTTTTTTTGTTTAATTGGGAGGAAAGGTTGGAAACTCTACAAATTTGTACTTCATATGTACTTGGAATTGTATATGTTATTTGTATATGTTATTTCTTCTGTAATTATATTTCAAATTGTAAAGAGGAAGAAGTGTGATGAGGCTTGGTTCCATGTTACAGCTTGGAGCGTGGAACGTATGGGGTTCTACTTGAGTCAGTTGGCTCAGGTCTACGATCGATGGGGTTGATCAATTAAAACCTCCTTTACTTACAGCTTAAACCAGTGTCTGGGCTTTATTACAGTTGGCCCTTGTAACTTCATGAATACTTCCCAATATCACTTGCAATAGCAAAAAGAATCATCTACATGGTCTAATGTACATTGCTGTAAAATTTCATTACAATCCGTTCAGCCGTTTTGCTGCTACATGAAATACAAAATTCTATGTAAAATGCATTGCATTCAAGTGTGTTTTGGGAACCCCCTTTTTTCTTTGCACTCCCTTTACCAAATGGTGTGAAACATTCAATCCTCTGACAATGTAACTGGCACAACAGGTCTGCAAAGTTTTGTAGAGATTTGTCAAACGAGTGCATAGACATAATTCATAATTAAAAAAGCCCCACAAGTTTATTGGCTAACATATAAGCAAACATGCAAAAAATAACAAAAAAGTGCAATCAAGCAGAACACATGATTGATGAAATTTGAAATCAACTCAATAAAATAAAATAGATTTTGGCACTTTAATCACTTAAACATTATTTACAGAACACAGTGCTATAGAAAAATAGAACAAATTATAATATACATTTATTTGAAGTTGGGTAGGGCTTTTCTGTGATTGTTTTGCTGGTTCTGAAGATTATTTGACATATCTTAACCATAACTCAAAAAAGCACAAAAACACAATTGGATAATGTTTATGAATGTTGAAAACAAATAAAACAATAAAGAAACATTTAAGGAAACTATCTTCATTACATTTTAAACCATATTACAATAATATACTTAAATAGGAAACATTATTCACACTGTCAAAATATCTCACATAATACACATAAAGTTATCTACATTTTAGCAGTTTTAAAAACAAAATTATTTAATTACTTTCAACATAAATGAAATTAAATTCCCTGTACAAACTATAGTTGAAAGCGAACTAAGGTTGATTACCTGTGATTGGTGGCATCACCTTAAAAAATAAAGAACAGAAATGTTCATGCCATAGTGCTGTCATCTTCCAAACTACCTCGCCCAGCCTACTAAATTACCATTAATCCCCAGCAAGGCACCATAGCAAATATTTCAATAACAATCATAAACATACTATAAATCATAAAACATAATTATTTACTCAATGCAACAAACATTCATTATTAAATTAACAAGAAATGATCATCATACAAACATACAAATCTCATCATTTAGTAACCAACGTTGGGCTTCCATCTCCTAAACTACCTAGCCCAATCTACTACATAAAACTTATCTCTCACTCAAGCACATATTTATAACAATAACAAACACTTTGAGAGCAATCACACCAACTACATATGATAAAACAGCATTAGTCACACAATACAACAAAAAAGCAAGCACCATTAAAAAACATCAAATGAACATCATACAAAGCAACCAACTTCATCATTTAGCAAACAACTCACATTCATGAATATATTGATATGTAATCATATACCAAAAAGAAAAATTGATGGACAGAATGTTGAACAATGTCAAACATTCAACCCAGTGCAGAGGTCTGGGCTTAAATCCATTGTTTTTTTGCTCCCTATGCCATTCCAGTTTAAACCCAGCCATATGCAAATTAGTCTTGACCCTGTTCCCCATGGGAACAGTCCAGCCCGAGCTGCCAGGCCAGGTCCTCCCTGGACCAGAAACAAGCATCCTGGGACCGGTTCTGGGGTTTCACCCCCTCATCGGCCAGGCTAGCTTGACTCCAGTGGTGGAGAGCAAGAGACCCATGTCTGGGCATACCCGTCCCACTCGGGATGACAAGCGCAAAAAGAACAATTGTTGGACAGAATGTTGAATAATGTCAAACATTCACCCCAGTACAGAGGTCTGGGCCGAAATCTATTGTTTCTTTGCTTCCCATGCCATTCCAGTTTAAATCCAGCCATATGCAAATCAATCTTGATCCTGTTCCCCATGGGAACAGTTCAGCCCGAACTGCCAGGCCAGGTCCTCCTGGGACCGGTTTCGGGATTTTACCCCTCATCAGCCGGGCTAGCTTGTCTCCAGTATGTGTCTTTTGCTTTCTCGCTCTAAGTGTACAGGGTATGCCCAGATTTAGGTCCCTGGCTCACTGTGCCACTGGATTTAAGCTGGGCTGGCTGATGAGGGGTGAAACCATGGTAACCGGTCCCTGGATGCTTATTTCTGGTCCAAGGAGGGACTGTCTTGGCAGTTCGGGCTGGACTGTTCCCATGAGGAACAGGGTCAAGATTGATTTGCCTATGGCTGGGTCCAAACTGGGGTCGCATGGTGAGCAAAAGAATGATGGATTTAACCCAGATCTCTTGACTGGGGTGAATGTTTTGATTTGTTCTGCATTCCGTCCGTCATTTGTGTGTGTTTTGTTTTCTCGCATTAAGTGCGCCCGGTATGCCCAGACGTGGGTCCCGGGCTCACTGTGCCACTGGATTCAAGCTAGCCTGGCTGATGCGGGTTGAAACCCTGAAACCAGTTCCAGGATGCTTGTTTCCGGTCCAGGAGGACCTGGCTTGGCAGTTCGGGCTAGACTGTTCCAATGAGGAACAGGGTCAAGACTGATTTGCATATGGCTGGGTCCAAACTGGTGTGTGATAGTGAGCAAAAGATGGATTCAACCCAGAACTCTTGACTGGGGGTGAATGCTTTGATTTTTTCTGCATTTCATCCATCATTTGTGTGGCTTATGTAATCATATATCAACACAAAATTCATTATGCAACTAACAACCCAACACCATACATCAACACACCCAAATTATTATGTGTCTCCTAAAACATGAGAAAGCAATTGCCCACTCACCATGACTAAAACAGTCATAGACATTCACACAACCACAAGCAACCAAATCAAGCTATGTAAACAAAATAATATGTACACACAGCCACTACCATACTTCCATGAAACGATAAGTACACACAGACTAACATATGATAACACACTCACCAACATATGGCAAAACCTCCCCATGAATAGCACATTGTCAGCCATACAAATCATACAACTACCAACATACACAAAGAAATGCAAACTCAAAAAGTGCAAACAAATACTCAACATCATAAACCCACACAACCAACATGAAACAACCATACAATACTTATATTGGATAGTGTTCCTTAAAAACGTAATTCACGCTACCATACAGCTGTTAACAAACTTATAAATATACATTATACATTTGTAACAGATATATAATTTAAACATTTAAAAAATATATCAAGAGTGGGAGCTCAACTTTACAAAGGTAGCAGTGGATACAGTTAACTGCATATCCCTGACCCAATTAGAAAGGCTGTAATTGATGCAACAAATTTTGAGATTCAGAAGAGACAGTAAAGGGTTGCATCACCAGACAAACACCTTCCTACCATAAAGATGCAACTTGAGTGAGGAAGGGAAACCCTACCCATAACAATGTCAATTAGCTCTGGAGCACACCCAAAAAGTAACAACAAAGCATAGGAAAGTAAAGATTGAAAGTCGCTATACTGGACTTTGAGATCCTGTTTTATTTACAAGCCGTACAGCGAACTTTTTTCTAATATTGTTTATATACAGTTTAAGTCACGATTTGGTTAATCTAAGTAATGTTTACAGCCAAAAGGTAATGTCATAACTATCAGAAAAAAAAACACAAAAGGAGAAAAAACAATCATCTGAGCATATAATAATCACAAATGTAAAGAACAAAATTCATATTTGCAGTTCCTCTGGCAAGAAGGCCAGAAGTTTGAAATTCACAGTTAGGTGTTAATGTCCAAGGTACTGAAAGTAGGTGTGATGAAAAGAGAAACAGCCAACATGTGTTTTATCACTACGACTTTATCAAGGCTGTAACCATATTAATGTAGACATTGAAATTCAAGCAATATATGTAGATGTAAGTGATGAGAAAAGAGACGAGTGAAAACGAGATGAAAGAGGAGAAAAGCGTCGTCTGTGGCATGCAATTATGGTCTATAACCATTGCCATACCAGAAGATAGTAAGAACACCAGTGATGAAAAGCGTGTGAATTGCACTAATGCTATTGTAATGAGTAACCGTGCACAAAAATACCAGCGTAATAAAGTATCCCTGGAAAGTTGTGGACCAGTTAATTAGAAAAAAACAGCACATAAATATTGGGATTTCTTTTTTATTTAGTTTTATTGGTTAAACTTGAGTCCTTTTTAACTTCACAGTTTAAAGCATCTATATAGTATACTCAGAGCCACTGGAATTATGCAATTGTGTGCCCGCTGCGATTTTTGCATAGTTAGGGATTTGCCACAAAATCCATCATCTGACACATAGGGGTCGATTCCGATTCGGGCCGGAAAAAGCACCGACACACTCGGAGCCGGAATTTATACCGACCGACACGTACCTGTGGCGCCCGACACGCCAAGTACGATGCAAAGCGTGCAAAATCCGACCGACACGTACAGAACCCAAGCCGAACGACCGAGCCGCACGGAAAACAGCAATCCGGCCGGAAAAACACGCGAATCGAACCGACCGACACGCACCCGGAACAAATCCGACCGAAACGTACACGCGAACTCCAAACCGCAAAGTACGATGCAAGGCGCGAAAACCACGACCGAGTCGGACGGAGGACAAGCCGTACGACCGACACGCATACAAAACCGAGCCGAAGTAACACAAAACACCGCGACCGATGCGTACGCAGCATAGAAAACTGCACAAACACAGTGTGAACGAAACGGAGAACACCGTACGAGACAAATGCAGGGTCCGACTCGGTCACAAGAACGTTTCCAACATGCACAGACAGTACAAAGGAAAAATCACACAAAAAAAGGCCAAACAAGCAATTACAAAGCCAATAAATACTGGGGGGGTGGGGACAGAGAACAAAGACACACCCACAACTCCACCCATATAAAGGACACAAATCACAACCATGATCCTTTGCAAATGCCATTCCACTGCCAGCACCCAAGAGACAGCAACCACACACCCACAGCTCATCCCTCACACAAGCCACACACCATCAGCACACCAACAAATACCTACCTCACATACACCCAGCAAAACACACACTCACACACCCTCACCTGCACACCAACACACACATCACTCACCATCACCACCCATCACCATGCCCCCCAAGAAGAATCACAAGTTCCTAGATTGTGAATTGGAAGTCATGGTAGGCGAGATCCTCAGGGTAGAGCCACAGCTGTTTGGCACACTGGTCCAACAGACCCCCATCTCCCAGAAAACCAAGATGTGGGAGAGGATAATCAACAGGGTGAACGCACAATCACCATGTCTGCGCACAAAGACCGACATCCAGAACAGGTGGTATGACGTGCGCAGGAGGGTACGGGACCTGCTCAAGAAAGACTACCTCCTGAGCCAATACACCGGCAGTGGCCCTCCTGCCAAGCCAGTATACCTCAGGCCCTGGGAGGAGAAGGTGCGGGCCATCCTTCCGCCAGTGAGCGTATATGGACTAGAGAACATCCCAGAGCCTGGTGAGTACACAACAAATGTACACAATATTCTGCCACAATACACACACACATCACTGTCAAGGGGAGAGTCAAACCATGCACTCATAGCAATTACACAGCAACCAGAACAGAATCATCCCAAAATGTGTATGTCAGTCAGATAAACACAACACATGCCATCTCAAAGTTACATTTAACCGTGTCATCACATGTACAAACACAACTACAACTACAGCTAGGCAGTGGCACAAATATAACTAACAAACACATCCAGACATGTAGCCACCACAACAACACCAACACACAGTGAAGACCACTGAAAGGAAGGAATTCTGTGTATGCTGGCCAAGTCAGTGTAGCCAATAGCATCATGGGAGTCGTAGTCACACATATTGCCCCCCCCCACAACTGTCCCATCAACACCACCATGAACCATGCGCACATCACAGGGAGTGGAGAAGGACTCACAAGATGGCTGACACTGGCAACTGCTGTGGGGAGCACAAGGCCCTGCTGGGAACTGTGCACCAACAAACAGCAGGACACCACTGACTGACATCCTGAGAGACAACTTCCACTCCCTGCAATGCAAGCACGTTCCATGGTGGGATATCTGGCTGGCTGGGTGGGAAGGAGGACTTGCAGCACTGACCATAGTCACAAGCACCTCCCCTCACACCCCCTCAACACAAACTCCACAGAACCCACCTGGTAGAATGCAATGCCTCCCATCCTAACTCAAGATCCCACAAAGAACCACCACCCTGGGTTATGTTGTGTGAAGCACAGGGACACTCTTGGGACTTTTAGCCAAACAACTGCCAGGACAACACTCCCAGCCATCCTGTCAGCACAGCCAGCCCACCCAACAGGGAAGCAGAGTCAAAAGGAAGGAAGCATGGGCATGCTGGGAAGGGGGTGGAGGCAATAGCATGATGGGAGTGGTAGTCACAGATATTGCTCAGCCTCACAACTGGCCCATCAACACCACCCTGAACCATGCTCACATCACAGGGAGTGGAGAAGGACACACAAGATGGCTGACACTGGCTACTGCTGTGGGGAGCACAAGGGCATGCTGGGAACTGCACACCAACCAACAGCAGGACACCACTGTCAGCCATCTTGCCATTGCCCTCACACCCACACACACTGAACTCCCCACAAAAGCAAGTAAGTATGGGAATGCTGGCAAGTGGGGTGGAGGCAATAGCATGATGGGAGTCACAGTCACAGACATAGCTCACCCCCACAACTGTCCCATCAACACCACCCTGAACCATGCTCACATCATGGGAGTGGAGAAGGACTCACAAGATGGCTGACACTGGCTACTGCTGCGGGGAGCACAAGGCCCTGCTGGGAACTGTGCACCAACAAACAGCAGGACACCACTGACTGACATCCTGAGAGACAACTTCCACTCCCTGCAATGCAAGCACAGTCCATGGTGGGATAACTGACTGGCTGGGTGGGAAGGAGGGCCGGCTGTCAACCAAATACAACCAATGCAGACCATGTTCACACCCCAACAAATACATAGAAATGCCCAAATAATGCAGGACAATGTGCCACACCAAAATCAACCCCTGACTGTGACGACTTAGGACAATGCAATGTACAGGCCCGCACCCAGAGGCACAGTCACAACTGTCAGGTGTGTCAACCATTGATGCCTGCAGAAACATAACATACATTGTGTGTGTCCCCCAAAAACAGGTGATGATGGGGATACAGCAGCAGACGCTGAGGAGTCCCAGTCCCAGGCTCAAGAGGATGCGGAGCTCACTGGTGTTGTACAGCCTCTGCCCTCCTCGGACGAAGAAGACCAACCTGGCACATCCGGTGCAAGTCTACATGCAGCACCAGCAGGACCACCAGCTGCAGCACCAGCAGGACCACCAGCTGCACCCCCTGCACCCACCCCTCCAACGACTGTCACCACAAATACCATCCCTGCCGACATGGACAGAACAAGGAGCAACACCAGCACAGGGACCCTGGACCAACCTGGGGCCATGGACACCACCACCACCACCAACCCCCAAAGTGGACCAGGGTCATCTGTGCGTGCCACTGCACGCACTGCACATGTCAGCAGGGGTGGTGGGAGGGGTGGGAGACAGAGGTCGCTGCTTGCAGAGGTTGCTGGTGTGCATGAAGACCCACAACTGGTACGCATAGCTGATGCGTACCAGTCCAGCACCGGAGACCTCAGCCAGGTAGTGGGGCTCCTCAGAGACATGAAACAGCAGCAGGCTGCCCATCATGCCCGCTTGGACTCTCACATGTCCCACGTGGAGTCACACATGTCCCGCGTGGAGTCCAAGTGGGATGCACTGCATGAGATGACGGCGGTGCACAGGGACATTTTACAATGCCTCCGCCAGATGAACAGCAACCAGTCCACACCTCCCTGTGTGCCAACAACATCTGGTGCTGAACAAACTGCAACTGCCACAGGGAGGGAGGATGACTCTGGCGGAGAGTCCCCTGCACCGCAGCAGCCTGTACTTGAGGGCCCCCCCCCCAAGAAGAGGGGTCGTCCGAGGAGGGGCAAGTGAGAGGCCGATGGCCAAGCGCAACTCCCAGGAAGCCTGAACCTGTTCTGGATGTTCACCTTTGTGCACAGACTGTTCACCCTGTTGACGGCAACACTACTCCCACACATTGCATGGGGAGTACAAGTTGGACCAATGTCTCAGACAAATGTGGCCCCGATACTGGGGATTTTGTCTACCAGGACTTTCAATTCACCTAGGAACTTCTGATTGCAAGATTTATGTACAGCACTACCCATCCTATGCACTATTCACACAAATGTATCACAATAAACACACTAATACACCATACTTGCCTCTGTTGTGATTCCAACGTGGGTGCTGTTATGGGGATGATGAACTGCAAAATTACACTGTGTATGCGAACTGCAACAGCAAGTACAACACAGGCATGTGAGTAAAGGCAACGTGACACATATGAGGGAGACACACCACCAGGGCTACACAACACATACACACCTAGGCCATCTGACTCATTGCCTACACTGATGTTGCCAGGGAAGACGGTGCAATGCACAGACACCACACCCATTCCCAGTTGTAGTCAAGTAGCCCACAGGTGCAGTAAGCAAATGGCAGTCAAATGTGTGACCACAGACAACGCACATCACAAAGTGAAGCACAGGTTTATTACACAGTTGCAACATGTCGTAACCACTACAGATGCAAGGTAATCCCACCTGGCAGCGGGCACACAGTCCACAACTGTTTACGGAAGGAAGTCCATGGGTATGGCGCACATCACCTGTAGGGACACAACAGCTACCACCCTGGAAGTGCAATCACGTCGTCGGTGGACACAGTTGACCAAACGAATCTGAAAGTACCCTGTGAAGGACATAAATGACACACAGTCAAAAGCAATGGAGAACAGGACAGAACAGCAAAACTCATGCACAATACATGTTACAAGATACCCACCCAGAACCAAGTTAGCATGTCAACACTGTTGGGGAGTACAGCCCACCTGTAAGCACACATCGCCACACACATCCACTCAAGTAGCCCATGGACACACTCCAACAGCACCAGAGCACCACCTACACATGTCATGCCAACTCACATCATTGACATGACACCTCAGGATACTCACATTCAGCTAAAGAAGTTGGTGATGAGCTGTGTGCGGACATCACCCTCATCATCATCATCATCATCACTGGCATCGTGGTCCAGGCCAGGATCCTCCACAGGTGGCGGATGTTGGTCATTGTCATCCTGGATGAGAGGCAACTCCTTCCGCACTGCCAGGTTGTGGAGCATGCAGCAGACGATGATAATCTTGCACACTTTCGCAGGGGCATATGGGAGGGACCCTCCGGTCTTGTCCAGGCAGCGGAAGCGGCTCTTCAGGAGACCAAATGTCCGCTCAATCACTCTCCTGGTCTGACCATGTGCCTCATTGTAGCGCATCTGGGCTGGTGTCACAGGGTTCCTGAGGGGTGTCAGCAACCACGGCATGTTGGGGTATCCCGAGTCACCTACGGACAGACAAGTGCACATTAGCTGACTTGGAAAAGTGGGCGGAATACTACAGATCAGATCACACACAATGGCACAAAGTCAGTACACACCGACAAGCCAGGCACGCTGGTTCTGCATCTGTGCCATCATCCTGGGGATGCGACTACTCCTCATCACAAAGGCATCGTGTGCTGAACCAGGGAAACGGGCACACACGTGTGTGATGGTCATATCTGCAAGACACACCACCAGTGCATTGACCGAGTGGTAGTGCTTGCGGTTCCTGTAGGCCTGCTCCTGGGCCTGTGGTGGTACCAAAGCCACATGTACCAAAGCCATCAATGGAGCCAATGACATGCGGCATCCTCCCCAGGGCATAGAAGTCACACTTCACGTCAGTGAGTCGTCGCAGTCTAGGGAAATAGATGTACCGGTTCAGGAAGAGCAACATTGCCGCCAAAACATCGCGGAGCACATGGCTCAAAATGGTCTGTGACATCCCACCAGCAGTCGCCACAGTATGTTGGAAGGTACCGGTGGCAAAGAAGTGTAGGGCTGCCATCACCTTCACCTTGGGGGTCAGCACTGTAGGATACGGCCGGCCAGGCTGCAAATGTGGGGCCAACTGCACTGCCAAATCCTCAATCAGCTGCCTGGTGAAGCGGTACCGTCGGATGCTGTCCCGTTCCACCATCGTTGCCAGGTCTGGGAATGGTCGATGGACAGCAGGAGCCCTGCAGTGCAGAGGAGAAGTAAGCAAGATTGTCAGTCAGCCCACATATGCGGCATTGAACACACTCAATATCCCAACATACATCATTATGAGGCACAACTACATGAAGTGTGCAGTTCCGTAAGGACATGTATGGTACATACATGGCCAACATCTGTCATCACGGTCCAACAAGTGGCATCAATAAGTCCCAGGTTGGCCCATTGGATATCATGAGGCCGTGTCACAGTTCCCATCTCCTGCTGCCGTGTCACAATCACCCCCCACAGTGACATGTGAGGACAGATGTGCCCCAGGCATCACAGCTCAACGACAGGTACATTCCCAGGGACCCTGTATTGCCACATGGACACTGGCATTACATGGAGTATCATGTATACACCACAGCAAAACAACTATGACCCCCACAGGTAGTGGTCCCACTTGCCACTGCAGGACAGACATGGACGTCTGTGACACACACACGCACAACATCAAAGTCCATGCACACACAACGTGGATGTGGAGACTGTCTCCCATTGTTCACATGAAATCAGAGACATTGTAAACACTACATGCACACAGACTGTGGAGGACCATCACTATTGTGCCACTGGGACAACCTGGCTCAAACATACCGTCCCACATGGGACTCACGGGGTATGTGACATGACATACACATACACCACCATGAAATGTGACCATGGCACATGCACAGATATGAACAGTTGCACATCACAGTGGTCATGTACACGTAACACCCAGGATCCTGTCCCCATGAACACGTGCATAGCCTGGGGGTTGCTGCCCCCAGGTGACACCCACAGGACAACATGTACACCAACATACACACAATAGGAAATGCAGCCTTACATGCCTTATCATACAGTTTGGACAGGCTGTCGTGTTGTAGGTGTGCCCCTCACTCCCTGGGAGCTATCTGTGGCTGGCATATGTCCATCTGAGACAGGCATGGTGACATATGCCAGTCACTTGTACAGGGATGCGTTGAACAGCAATGGACCGATCGGTGCCCCCGGCCGGCCCATTGCATTCAATGTGTGCAGGTACGCGTTGTGCCCCTGTACGCGTTGTACTGCAATGGACCGATCGGTGCCCCCGGCCGGCCCATTGCATTCAATGTGTGCGGGTACGCATTGTACCCCTGTACGCGTTGTACCGCAATGGACCGATCGGTGCCCCCGGCCGGCCCATTGCATTCAATGTGTGCAGGTACGCGTTGTGCCCCTGTACGCGTTGTACTGCAATGGACCGATCGGTGCCCCCGGCCGGCCCATTGCATTCAATGTGTGCGGGTACGCGTTGTACCCCTGTACTCGTTGTACCGCAATGGACCGATCGGTGCCCCCGGCCGGCCCATTGCATTCAATGTGTGCGGGTACGCGTTGTACCCCTGTACGCGTTGTACCGCAATGGACCGATCGGTGCTCCCGGCCGGCCCATTGCATTCAATGTGTGCAGGTACGCGTTGTGCCCCTGTACGCGTTGTACTGCAATGGACCGATCGGTGCCCCCGGCCGGCCCATTGCATTCAATGTGTGCGGGTACGCGTTGTACCCCTGTACGCGTTGTACCGCAATGGACCGATCGGTGCGCACCCATTGACAATGGCCTTGCCTGGCAACGGACGCGTTTTCGAATTTCGAACGAGTCGGTTGCTGGAAATTCAGTTGGTCACCCACAACAATGTTGCAAAATCATGTATGTCATGAAGTTGAAGATTTGAAGGATGCCGTGGGCGTGTATTGGTGCTGCTATTCCATGGATTGGCCAGATTCAGAAGATGCAAACGACTTGGACCTATCACTTTGGACACAAGGGACAGTATCTGCCTCTCCAGCACATATATATTGCTGGCTGTTCCCCTGAGAGCTCACTTGCCTGCACTACATGCTCCAGGACGACATCTGCCACTGCACTGCTGCTGTCTCTGCCCCTCTGGACCCTGCAATGGCACGTACTGTGGAGAGAGCCCCAGCCTTCAGCCTTGAGGAGAACCAGGCCCTGCTGGACAGCCTACTTCCACAGTACAGCAAGCTGTATGGGACACCAGGGGAGCAGGTGAGTGTTCTGTGCACTGCCTTTCTGAATGTGCATTTTGTCTGACTAGCAAGGCTGAAAGTCTGCACGCCACTGGCTAGCAGGCTCACTGAGTAGTTGTCACCCCCCATAGTGTGTAGTGACATGCACTGGACAGGTATGGTGCAGTGACAGTGCATTTGAACAAGGTTTTACTTCCCATGCAATGATACCATGTAGTGACGTCTGGCAAAGTGTCCATGGGCAGCGTTGCACTGCCTGTGTACATCATGTGCCCCTGTGAATGAGACATGTATATACAACTGTGTCATGCACGGATATGTTGCATGTGTAGTAATGGCCTTTTCACTTTGTCATCCTGACAGGTTAATGCCCATCGGAAGCAGGAGATCTGGAAGGACATCGTCCGGGCTGTCCGGTCCGTGGGGGTCTACAAGCGCCGGATCCGCAACTGCCAGAAGAGGAGGCAGGACCTTCGGGGCTGGACCCGGAGGATTGCACGGGTCCAGCTGAAGCTGTCGCCTCCTCGCAGGAGGGGCGGAACATGGACCCTGACCCCCCACATGCTCCAGATCCTGGCGGTGGTGTTTCCAGACCTGGATGGGCAGCTGAAGGCCAGACAGCAGCAAGGAGGGGGTGAGTCAAAGACTGCACTGTGAACTCTGTATTACATGCTTTGTGCCCTCCTCTGGCCTGGTTCAACTGCCACAGTGCAGCAGTCATGTTGTCCAGGAGCCATGTCCCTCTATTGTGCACTGCCCACTCCTCATCTGATACCCAGGTGTGGCCCTTACATTCAGGGAATTGTGTCACTTGGGACTGTGTCCTTGCAGTTTGCTTCACTAAAGGTGGGGGACAGCATCTGTTTCCCTAACTCTGTTGTGGGCATCATGGGTGGGTCCATTGTTCACACAACGCCTGTGTTCGGACATGTAATCTGCGTGTTGCTTTGATATGCGGTCCACTTGCTGAGCTGAGCCACCACATGTGCCTGGGGTATGTGGCACACGCCCATGCAGCGGGTGGGAACAATGTTTGGGCCCCAGGAGTGTGCAGATTACGTGTGTCACACATACATAGCCAGCTATCCACTGTCCAGGGCTCATCCCTCATTCATGTGGGGCAGGACAGTCATGCCTACTCCAGGCCATGCAATGCACTCTGTACTCCCACTCCCGTGTATCAGCTGACACATTGTGCGCAGTGATTTGACCCTCAGGTGTCTGCCTCTGTGTCAGTGTGCTGTGGATTAGTTGCCAGAACTGCTGGGGTGTTTCTTGGTAGGGGCTCAGCATGCCCCTGGAGATGTGACCATAGGAGACGATACTTGTGTGTCACATAGGTGTTTGATCAGCTGCCCGTGCAGACTGGGGTATGCGAATGTGAAGTTCAGGCAGCTGTTCCCCATTCACAGCAGATTGTGAGGGGCTCAGGTTCAGAGGGTAGTGTCACAGGTCTCCCATATGTCCAATCGGTATGACCTGGACAGATGAGGGTTAAGATGATGTGTTGTGTGGGGGATGTACATGTGCACTTATGCAGCTCCAGGACTTGCATTCCCCATGACCTACTATTGTGACACAGTGCAGAGTGTTGTTGTCTGGCTGCCAAGTCATACATCACTGAGACAGTGATGTATGACTTAGCAGTCATGCCTCCGCCATGGCATGTGTCTACTTATTGGTGATCCTGCAGGGGAGTGACATGTGCTACATGCACACCATTGTGGCGATGGCTATCAGGACATGGGTGCATCATGGTGTCTGTCGCTGGTATGCATCACATGCATATCCTATTTGACTCTGGGCGTCCCTTTCATCCGGAAACCTGTACTGACTCAGTGGCAAGAGTTGTGATGTGTGCATGTCCACATGCTACACCGTGTCCTCTGCAATGTCCAACTACTGTGTAGTTGGTGCATGTGTCCACACTGGGGTGTTGCTATCCAACAGACACCAGACAGATGTGTGCAAGGCCATGTGGGATGTGAGTGCCATGGTTGGCATCAGACTGACAATTGGCTTCTCCTGTTCAGTTAGGGCACTTTTAGCAATGTACAACTAATGATGCCAGGGCTTGCTCTGTAATGTGCTGTGCTCACAGTGGTGTGTGCGTTTGGTGCAGGTGACTGATGTCTGTCTGTTTCCCCATTGTTTGCAGATACATCCACGGCCACGGAAGGGGACAGCTCCACGGACCAGGAGGAGCCGGAGAGCCAGACTGGGTCAGCAGCCGAGGAGTGGTAGGAGGGACCCAGTGGCACGGAGCGCGAGGGGAGCCACACTGAGGAGTCCTCAGCACCATCCACCTCAGCTGAGGACCAGAGCAACTCGGAGGATGACTCCCTTATGGAGGCGGGTGTCAGCAGCCACCACACCCCAGCTAGTGTTGCTGTCCCCGCCACCACCAGCACCACCACCGCCCTCCCATCGGCTCCCATTCCCCAGGTCCGTGGAGGCTCCCATGTTCGGGAGCGTGTCTCCTTTGGGCCAGGCACCGCACCCCCTGCCCCTGTGTCCCCTGCTGCCCTGAGTGAGGAGTCTGTGTACCTCCTTCGCCAGCTCCATGTAGGGCAGACAGCCATGCTGAGTGTCCTCCATGCGCACACCGCTCTGTTGACTCAGCTGGTGTCGTTCATGGAGGGCATCTCATCGGGCATGTCTGACCTACAGAGGGGCAACAGGTCCATGGACTCCTCACTGACGGCAGCAGTGTCCCTCCTCAGACAGTCCCTCACCCCTCCTGCCTCTGCTCCATCCACACTCCCCAGCACCTTACCCGTCCCAAGCACACACACACTGGCACAGGCACACACCAGCACACACACATCCAGCACACAGACACACACGCCACAAACAAAACGCACACGCACGCACAGTCAGGGGACTGAAACCAGACTCACAGGGGATGGGGCCCTGGAACACACACACGCATCCACGAGCACTGCGCAGTCCTCAGTTGCCTCTCCCTCCAAAACACCCTCCCTTGCCTCACCTGCAACCCCAAAGACCCAGCGGCTCTTCCTCAGTGACCTCGGCCTCTTCCCCTCCGATCCAGCTGATACAGCATTCAGGGGGAAGAGGAAGCCCACCCACACGGAGCAGAGTGCCCCTCGCCCCCGGACACCCTCCCCCAGGCGCAGACAGACTGAGGCCCCCACCCGTAAGTCCCCCGGAGTCGTAAGAGCAAGACCCCGCCGCCGCCCTGCAGCTCAGGCACCAGGTCTCCTTCCTCCATCCCTCAGGCCCCCACTCCACAGGTGCCCCCACCACACCCTGCCCCAGGTTCCCCCACCCACAGATATACCATCCCCAAGAGGATCCGGCCTTCTCCCCTGCCACTTGCTCTCCCGGCACCACACCCCCGCACTGCTTGTCTGTGCCACTGATGTGGTGAGGGTGTCCTCCCCTCTGTCCAGCCCACCTTGCCTGTTCCCCATTCTCCTCCCCTGGTGGTAGGCACTGCAGTGGAGTCCACTTCCACCCTGTCTGACTTGGGCACTGCAGTGGCGGACCTGTCCACTCCATCTGCAGGGTCCACTGCAGTCATGCCGGCACCCACAACATCTGAGTCATGCCCCCCAGTTGTGCAGCACACACCATGTCAGACACCTCCACTACAGTTGTCAGTGGCTCTCCAGCACCCACCACCCCTTCCCTGCTTCCTTCTGGTGAGCCCTGATCCTGTCCCTGCGGTGCCTGGCCTGCCCCCCCGGTTGCCCCTCCTAGTGGATTGTCCCTGGTTTTGTGCAGGCATGCGTAGGGTGACATCTGCCACTGTCACCCAGTTTGGACTTTGACAATGGACTGGCCATTGGCCTTTGTGTTTTTTGTGGACTTTGTTTTCATTCCACACATATGCTGAATAAAGCAACTTTCTGTTCTCTAGTGCTTATGCTTCTGATGTACATGTTGTTGATGATGCTAACCATGCCCTTGCTGCAGTGATGGTGATATTTGGTCTCATGATGATGAAGTGTTACTGTGCAGGAACCCATGTGGTCCAGGGGGAATGTGTCCTATCCTGTGGTGTATCCATGTCATCCATAGCAGCATCTGAGGGTGTCATGTGTTCAGTATTTGGCAATGGGATTTCCTACTTAGATTAGCTATTTCACATCTGTGGCTTCCACCCCTGCTCATCTGTTGTGCCTGCCATTGTTCAATTCGTCTACTTCCCTGACCGTGTGGCTATCTCCACTGGACATGCAGGTTTGGGCATCAATGGGGAAGGACTCATCCGTGTAGTCAGTGCAACATTGCTATACAAGTGTGTTGGATCTGTGCTGATGATTCCGTTGGCACTTCCATTACCAGGCTGATGTGACGGGAGCCCTCATTTGGTGCTAATTGTTGATTGTGTGACCAAGTGCTCAGCTGACATGATGGGGCCCTACTGAGGCAACATATGGCACAGCTTTCCTCACACAGGAGTGGAGTCCCCTCATGGCAGTGTGTACTCCTGTGACATTGCCTGCGCCCAAGGTGTGTGTTGTATGTGCATGTCTGTGTGTTCACTTCCGTTTAGCTGTGCATGCTGTGATCCCTAGTGTTGTACCTGTTTGTGATGCTTGCTGAGTTGACCTATGTTCCCCCAAAGTCTTCTTCCTGGGTTCTCTGTGATGTGGGTGCATGGCACATTACTGGTCATCAGGGTGTCACCCATAGGTGTGTTTGCTGTCAGGGCTGAGTTTGTGTGCAGACGCAGATGGGTCACAGTCAGGTTTCCCCTTGGCACTTGTTGTTTGCCCCTGTCATGTGATTTCCAGTTTGTGTTATCTTTCAGTGATTGTGACACGTTGTGTGTGTGACTGCTGGCACTCCTCAGGGTCCGGGCTGCAATGTTGGTTGTTGTCTATGTGTGTTCTTTGTGGGTGACCTTGGCTTCTTCATTGGTGTGTGACTGTGGCTGGGATCCCATTGGTTGGTGTGGTATTGCCGTCATGTCCATGTACAGCGTAGTGTGCAGTGTGTCAGACATTCAGGAGTCTTGTTGAGTGGCCATGTGTGATGTGTTTCTGCACCTTGGTTCCCACCCACCACCCTGGACAAGTCATGGGTGCATGTGCAATGTCACCAGTGCATGTGTGCTTCACTGCTGCACATTGTTGGAGGTCGAGGGGTGTGGTGTTGAGTGTGTGCAGATGAGAGTTGTTGCCCGGCTAGGCCCCTGCCTCCATGTTGGCCTTGGCTTACTGGCCATGCTGATTGATTTGTGCTTGTGTAGGTGTGATGGTAGTTTGTTGCTCAGGACACATGACTGTGGTTCACAGTGTGAACGACATTTAGCTTTGTCATCACAGTGGGATTGTAATGCAGCCCAGGGTCACCACATTGTGGGGGCCCTGGGGGTAGTGCTGTGGTGTGTCTGTGTCTTGCTGTGTCAGTTGCTGTTCCTACGTGCCTGTGTGACATGTGTGATTTGTGCTCCCTCTCATCTGACAATGCCTGCTTGCCCACATAGGGGATTTGGATCCATGAGTTACCTTTGTGTGGCACTGTATGCACATCTGTATGATTGGTATTCAGGTCTCCTCATGTGTTGTGTGGTTGCCTGGGGACACTGGCACCCCCCTCACCTGTTGTGTATGATGTGCAGTGTGGGTCTGCCTGTTTGTGTTTGTGCATCTGCACCACTGCATGGGCATATCTTGGGTGTGCCATTGGCTGTATGTAGTTTGGTGGGTTTCCCCTGCTGTCCCTGGGACTCCTAGGTCATCGGTCAGCACAATGATCATGGTTTGTGTGTCCCATTGCTGCCATGGTATGGTATCTGTTCACCTCACATCTGCAGTCTCCACAGGGTATCTGCATTTGTGTGCCCATTGGTGCAAATATGTGGGTCTGCATTCTGATGGTTACTTCTGTCATTGTGTCATTGATGAATGTTGACAGTGTCAGCCCCCATGGGTGTTGTTTGTCTGCACATGGCCAAAGGTATGTCTTATTTGCACTGCAGTATTTGGCTCACCCAATTTATGTTGCAATGGGACACATACACTACTTTGCCACTGATGTGTTTTTTGTTCTGTGACCAGGAATCATCCATGCAGTTTGGCAGTTGCAGCTCTTTCTTTGTCAACACTTACCTTTTGGTCACTGTGGTGATGGGGCGTTAGACCCCATTGCCACAATGTTCAGAATGTGCTTCAGCTATGGACCCCACACTTACCTTTTGGTCACTGTGATGATGGGGGTTTAGACCCCATTGCCACAATGTTCAAAATGTGCTTCAGCTATGGACCCCACACTTACATTTTGGTCACTGTGGTGATGGGGCGTTAGACCCCATTGCCACAATGTTCAGAATGTGCTTCAGCTATGGACCCCACACTTACCTTTTGGTCACTGTGATGATGGGGGTTTAGACCCCATTGCCACAATGTTCAAAATGTGCTTCAGCTATGGACCCCACACTTACATTTTGGTCACTGTGGTGATGGGGCGTTAGACCCCATTGCCACAATGTTCAGAATGTGCTTCAGCTATGGACCCCACACTTACCTTTTGGTCACTGTGATGATGGGGGTTTAGACCCCATTGCCACAATGTTCAAAATGTGCTTCAGCTATGGACCCCACACTTACATTTTGGTCACTGTGGTGATGGGGCGTTAGACCCCATTGCCACAATGTTCAGAATGTGCTTCAGCTATGGACCCCACACTTACCTTTTGGTCACTGTGATGATGGGGGTTTGGACCCCATTGCCACAATGGTCATGGCCTGCTTGCATTGTGGGGGCCACACACATATATGTGTGGCACATGTGCTAGGGGGTCACATTGTATGTTCAAAGTCATGTTCAGTGTTGTAGGCATTTGACACAGTCTACACACGCTTGTCATGGTGTTGGGGCGATGTCTTTTTCTTGCATTCCCTAGGTTGTGGTGTGCTGGTTGTGTCATGCATTGTCCATCCTATGAGTGGGGGTGGTAGTGGTGGTAGGCATCCAGCCCCCCCTGGGTGAGGGTGGTAGTAGTGGTAGGCATCTGGCACCCCCATGGCTAAGGGTGGTAGTGGTGGTGGGCATCTGGCACCACCCTGGCTAAGGGTGGTGGTAGGCATCCAGCCCCCCCTGGCTAAGGGTGGTAGTAGTGGTAGGCATCCAGCCCCCCCCTGGGTGCGGGTGGTAGTAGTGGTAGGCATCCAGCCCCCTGGCTAAGGGTGGTAGTAGTGGTAGGCATCCAGCCCCCCTGGGTGAGGGTAGTAGTAGTGGTAGGCATCCAGCCCCCCTGGCTAAGGGTGGTAGTAGTGGTAGGCATCCAGCCCCCCTGGGTGAGGGTGGTAGTAGTGGTAGGCATCCAGCCCCCTGGCTAAGGGTGGCAGTGGTGGTAGGCATCCAGCCCCCCTGGCTAAGGGTGGTAGTAGTGGTAGGCATCCAGCTCCCCTGGGTGAGGGTGGTAGTAGTGGTAGGCATCCAGCCCCCCTGGGTGAGGGTGGTAGTAGTGGTAGGCATCCAGCCCCCTGGCTAAGGGTGGTAGTGGTGGTAGGCATCCAGCCCCCTGGCTGAGGGTGGTAGTAGTGGTAGGCATCCAGCCCCCCTGGGTGAGGGTGGTAGTAGTGGTAGGCATCTGGCACCCCCATGGCTAAGGGTGGTAGTGGTGGTGGGCATCTGGCACCACCCTGGCTAAGGGTGGTGGTAGGCATCCAGCCCCCCCTGGCTAAGGGTGGTAGTAGTGGTAGGCATCCAGCCCCCCCTGGGTGAGGGTGGTAGTAGTGGTAGGCATCCAGCCCCCTGGCTAAGGGTGGTAGTAGTGGTAGGCATCCAGCCCCCTGGGTGAGGGTGGTAGTAGTGGTAGGCATCCAGCCCCCCTGGGTGAGGGTGGTAGTAGTGGTAGGCATCCAGCACCCCTGGGTGAGGGTGGTAGTAGTGGTAGGCATCCAGCCCCCCTGGGTGAGGGTGGTAGTAGTGGTAGGCATCCAGCCCCCTGGGTGAGGGTGGTAGTAGTGGTAGGCATCTGGCACCCCCATGGCTAAGGGTGGTAGTGGTGGTGGGCATCTGGCACCACCCTGGCTAAGGGTGGTGGTAGGCATCCAGCCCCCTGGCTAAGGGTGGTAGTAGTGGTAGGCATCCAGCCCCCCTGGGTGAGGGTGGTAGTAGTGGTAGGCATCCAGCCCCCTGGCTAAGGGTGGTAGTAGTGGTAGGCATCCAGCCCCCCTGGGTGAGGGTGGTAGTAGTGGTAGGCATCCAGCCCCCCTGGGTGAGGGTGGTAGTAGTGGTAGGCATCCAGCCCCCCTGGCTGAGGGTGGTAGTAGTGGTAGGCATCCAGCCCCCCTGGGTGAGGGTGGTAGTAGTGGTAGGCATCCAGCCCCCCCTGGGTGAGGGTGGTAGTAGTGGTAGGCATCCAGCCCCCCTGGGTGAGGGTGGTAGTAGTGGTAGGCATCCAGCGGTAGGCATCCAGCCCCCCCTGGGTGAGGGTGGTAGTAGTGGTAGGCATCTGGCACCCCCATGGCTAAGGGTGGTAGTGGTGGTAGGCATCCAGCCCCCCCTGGGTGAGGGTGGTAGTAGTGGTAGGCATCCAGCCCCCCCTGGGTGAGGGTGGTAGTAGTGGTAGGCATCCAGCCCCCCTGGGTGAGGGTGGTAGTAGTGGTAGGCATCTGGCACCCCCATGGCTAAGGGTGGTAGTGGTGGTGGGCATCTGGCACCACCCTGGCTAAGGGTGGTGGTAGGCATCCAGCCCCCCCTGGCTAAGGGTGGTAGTAGTGGTAGGCATCCAGCCCCCCCTGGGTGAGGGTGGTAGTAGTGGTAGGCATCCAGCCCCCTGGCTAAGGGTGGTAGTAGTGGTAGGCATCCAGCCCCCCTGGGTGAGGGTGGTAGTAGTGGTAGGCATCCAGCCCCCTGGGTGAGGGTGGTAGTAGTGGTAGGCATCCAGCCCCCCTGGGTGAGGGTGGTAGTAGTGGTAGGCATCCAGCCCCCTGGCTAAGGGTGGTAGTAGTGGTAGGCATCCAGCCCCCTGGGTGAGGGTGGTAGTAGTGGTAGGCATCCAGCCCCCCTGGGTGAGGGTGGTAGTAGTGGTAGGCATCTGGCACCCCCATGGCTAAGGGTGGTAGTGGTGGTGGGCATCTGGCACCACCCTGGCTAAGGGTGGTGGTAGGCATCCAGCTCCCCTGGCTAAGGGTGGTAGTAGTGGTAGGCATCCAGCCCCCCTGGGTGAGGGTGGTAGTAGTGGTAGGCATCCAGCCCCCCTGGCTAAGGGTGGTAGTAGTGGTAGGCATCCAGCCCCCCTGGGTGAGGGTGGTAGTAGTGGTAGGCATCCAGCCCCCCTGGGTGAGGGTAGTAGTAGTGGTAGGCATCCAGCCCCCCCTGGGTGAGGGTGGTAGTAGTGGTAGGCATCCAGCCCCCCCTGGGTAGGGGTGGTGGTGCGCATTCAGTCCCCTGTGTGCATATGTGGCATTGGTGATGGGCATCCCGCCCCTATGGTGCTGCTGTTGCTGGTGTAAGTATATTCTGCATCCCTCTGTGTGTGTGTGATGTGTCGTGTACGTGTTGTATGTGTTTTGTGGTTGGTGTCTGACTTACCTTCTGCGCCGTACGCGTCCGTGCCTGTTCCGGTAGTAAATGTAGAATATTGGTATGATCGGGACGAAGGGATTCATTGGTAGGTTCGTGTCGTTCGTCCTTCTCGTTGCTTCGCGTCGTCCTCGTCGCTTCGCATCGTCCTCGTCGCTGGCGTGTTCGCCTCGTAGCCGTGGATCGTGTTGTGGCGCGAATCGGAGCTTATGTGCGCCTCTCCCGGATGCTTTGACGTGCCGTGCGTAGCGACGGGTTCGGCGCGTACGGGAAGCGCATCGTACTTGGTCGGCCGGACGGAGCTGCATTTTCCCTTCCGTGCGACTCGATTCTGCGTTTCCGGATTCGCCTCGGTCGGAGTACAGGACCTGGATTGGGTGAGTACGGCTCGGCCGGATTCTGTGCTGTTGTGCGCATCGTACTTACTCGTTCGGTCTGCTGTACGGATCGGTCGGGAAACAGGCATTCGCATGGCTTTTTCCCCGACCGAATGGTATTGGGTGCGCCTCCGACCGAGATCGGAATCGGCCCCATAATCTGCATATTTTAACAAAAAAAAATATTTCTAGCTCAAACGGGTCAACATGTTGCAGCACAATGGAAGGCCCTTTGGAAAGGTTGACTGGTCACCTTTCTGTAGCTTATTGCTATTTGGGTATTAAACTGGTAGTCATGTGGTGCAACTAATGCCCAGATAGTCCTAACAAGTGTAAAAATGACAAAATAATGAACTAATACAATCACAAAATGTGCTGCATAATGCTGCATAATTTGGCATTCTTGCCACATAATTTATTCAACCCTGCCACATACGTTGGCCCTCCCCAGCCACATAATTCCAGTTACCCTGAGTATATTCTGGACAATAACCAGCGTGTTCCCAATTATGCTATTTTATAATTGTGTTTGACGTTAACTAAAACAAAGTACTCTTTATGTTTACCTGATGTGCATATTTGTTTTATTTACCTTTCATTTGTATGTTACATGGTTTACTATCATGCTTCTTCTTTTGTATTGAAAAACGTGTCTGCTCATTAAAATTAACCTATTATCACAAAATTCCATGCATTGGGTCTGAAACATAGGGCCATATTTAAAGTTTGGTGAACAGGGCATTCAATCACAAATGTGTTGCTAACCCTGTCCATCAAATTGATGGTCTGCCTGCCCTATAAATGATTGGGGTGATCACCATCTTTCCATCCACAGAGTCCCATTGGCTCAGTCAACTGAAGTCTTCCTCCAACAGAGTAGGGGATGTCAGAAGAAGAGCATTACACCGCCCATTACCCCCTGCGGGGGTAATTCCCCCACGGGTGCGGGGGGCGGGGGATGAGCGCGGCGCCACGGATGCTGCGTGGACGAGACCAGCTCGTCATGAGTCACAGTGGAGCTGTGCTCATGACGAGCTGGTCTCATCACAACCCCGCCCACTCATTAATTCTCCCGCACAGGCGGGGAATTAATCCCGCGTGGGAGGCGCGCAGCCGTTATGACGAGACCAGCTCGTCATGAGCACAGCTCCATTGTGACTCATGACGAGCTGGTCTCGTCATGAGCATCGAAGCGGTTAAGTTGGAAGCTGTGATGGCCCGTTTTTCTGTCTATCACTGCCTACCCCCACCCCAAGGGGTAAAAATCCTGGGTTAGGGGCTCATTGATGTTTTTGTTTTTCAAAAAACGAACCCCAATTTTGGAGAGTTTGATTTGACAAAGAAAACCTTTCTAAAAGTTTAGTGGATGGATGTCAAAACAAAAGGTAGCCATGCAACAAACTTTTTGTACCTTGGCAGGGTGTGCCATGACGGCGGTTTCTATCCAGGTACAAAATTACCACTGTGCCAGTGGGGATCTTTGAATTTGGCGCACAGTATTCTGTTATGGTGGAAGGCGAAATGTCCGGCGCCATCCTGATGTCTACCAAACCTTTTACCCGGCCCATATTCTATTTCAACATGACACATATCTCATGTTTGAAGTTGAGGTAGTCTAGACTGTGGAGGTGTTACAGACATGCTCTTACAACATTGGAAGCAACTGCACCGAGCAACACCAAATATTTAAGAAGTCAGTTTGTGACATTAACGCTCAGACTTTTACTGCATGAAAAGATGCATCTGGCTTCAGGCAATACAACATAGGGTTTAAATCATCACGCCAGTGAATGATTGTTTTTCATTATCCATACAGTGTATGACTCTATTCTTTGAAAAAAACACGCATGATTCTTATAATTAACACTAGAATTTTTATGAGGGTCTAGAAAGGGAAATATGCGTTTGATATATAGCCGTCATCTTAAATTTATTTCACAAAATGCTCATTCACAGAATTATTTCAATGTCTCTGTGGCTTTTTGAATCTCAAAACGTATCTTACACGTGAAAGTTGCCCACTCTCCTTGACACAAAATAAACTGAAACTACAATGTACAGACCATGTTTGCAATCGTTTACATTGTTCCACATGCGAAAGGAAAGTGAGTCAAAGGTACTTAGTGAAACAATAAAAATCAGACGCTGGTCAGGTCTGAACCGACCCTCTACCGCCCCCCCTTCCCCCCCCTCCCCCACACACACACAGAGTTTTAGCTAATTTATAATACTGCTTGGAGTAAAATGCATTAAAAAAATATACAATTTTTCCTGTAAGTGATGAATTGCACATTTGTTTTCAGCTTGAACTATAGGATGTGAACACCTATTAAGTTCACCTTATGTTATTTTTGCAGCATCACCTCAGAGATTCATTCTTTTGGACATTCTCGTGAACAAGGGAAGCAATTCTGATGACATTGTTATAGGGGTGACGAGAGAATGTTTTATACGTCTTCTGCATCAAATAGCACTTCATTTAAATGATAACCTACAGTGGCTTAAACCTTGCTTCGTTTAAAATATAAACCATAATAATTAAATGAATTAAATCCAGGTGTGCATGTGTTTATATGTCTCTGACTTATTGTTTCACAGTACATAAGAGATTTTTGAAACAGCATACCAACTAGTAAAACCGAAAAGGACTGATTTAGAGCTTGTGCTAATGCAAAATCCTTCAGTTTGTTAATGACATGGTAAATTCTTCCTCGTTAGTGCAGAGGGAGTGCTGAGGGAGTGGTTTCAGCAGGTGGTAGGCATCGGAGCCCCCCCACCACAAGCGGAAGAAGCCGCAGTAGGCCGGTGCGGCTTGCTGGAGCAGGTGACGGCCCACCATCAAGACAGCTACTCCCTCTTGGGGATGCCAATCCTGATTTGAAGGGACCACAAGTCCTAGACCTTGCTGGGGCCATCAGAGGACTGCTCCAGTGTCGTAGGGGAGGAGGAGTGGTTCAGTCTACATTGCACTATATAGCGCTTGCCTATTCCCCGGTGAACGGGACGCTAATCCTGATTTGGAGGGACTACAAGTCTCAGGCCTCACTGGGGCCATTGGAGGACTGCTGCAGTGCCGCAGGTGAGGAGGAGGGGCTCAGTCTACATTGCACCCGGGAAAAGTCCAGGCCAAGAGCAGGCCCGTCTGAGCCCGTGCGTCCGTCAGAGCCGGACAGAGGCTAGGCTAGGCCATCTCTCCAATGTATCTGTCTGGACCTTCCGATCACTGGTGAGGTGCTTTAATTGACCGATTAGGCTTTGGGTTTATTGGGAGTCAACTCTATAAGTATTGCCAAGACTAATCTAGTCATGGGGAAGAGGAAGGTGGAATCCCCTAATGCAACTGACAAAAGACCCAGGACAAGTAAATCGATATTGTATTTTCTTAACAATGCAGGTGAGGTTCTCACTGAAGAGACCAATTGGCTCAGAATTGTTCTGTTGTCACTTAGCCTCGAAGGCCCGTAGGGACCATGCCCACTAACATCCACTCTTTGAGTCCTTCTGTCGGTTGCCACTCATCGCATTGTTTTGAGTCTGAGGTTGTGCATGTAACACCCCTACCATACACTATCAGTTTGGTTAAAGAGCGAAGGGAGGGAGCCAGGGCCAAAAATAAAATCCCGGGTTGTCAAACGTGCATAAAATGGGCACCAAACAGGGAATATGGCAGCAGAAAGGACATCCGACTCAGACCCCAGTGATTAACTAGGAATGGTGTAATCATCATGAACTATTTGTTAAATTGGATATGAGAATTTCAACTGCCTTTGATACACTTAGCTCCTGTATTACCATTTTGGAGCAGTCAGTGAGAAAGTTAGGGGCGACCATGGGTCTTACCCATTCACGATTAGAGAATGTTTTATGTAGGCCAGCTCTTCCTTCTACTGTTTGGGGTCAAGTCCCCAAGGCCCCCCTGCATGATCAACCTAGTTGCCCCCAGACAGCTGGTCTCTGTACACCTATCCCTAGACTTTCACCTCCTGCTATTACCCCTGATATTTCAACTTTCATAATTCTGCCCATACACAACATCAAACAAGTCCCTCGGGGGTGGGAGGGTTCCCAGAGTGCTAGTAGCTGTAGGCTGTAGGAACCGTCTTCTTGGTAGTACTGGGTGCCCAGCTTTAAGTAGCATAGTGTGTGTTCCACATCCTCCTTTAATGAATGGATTAGGTGTTAGTCCATGTGATATGGTTATTCAGCTGCCCCCAGCCACTACTCCATATGTGCTTATTATGACAAATGTTCCTCTTCTAAAGAACAACACACCAGAAAGCTTTGAGCAGCTAAAAAATAAGGTAGCACATTGGCTGTCTTCCAAGGTCATATTGAACAGCCCCTAAATTAAGAAATGTTGATGGTCCATAGAGTTGGCTGGATAGGGCCCTCTAAGAAATCTTATTTGGGAGACTGTATAATTATAACTTTTTGTAATACTATGTGGGTGGGCCATATTGTAAATGTCCTTGGGAAGAGTACCACCCTGAGCAATAGTATCTCAGTACTTCAGTTTTTTTTTTTATCAGCCATACACAGTTCAGCCTCCATGGTGGAGGGACCACACTCAGGGCCGAGCAGTGACCTTGTAAGCATTCCTAGACAAGGTATGCCCCCAAACTTGTTGCTCAGTAATTGCTTTGAGCCTTTCGCCCAACTTGATAACCCAAATTGACAGGCTGTGACATCTGGGGCAGGCACTCTTGCTTTGCCTGAGTTAACCATTTTATCTATTCACTTAAGGGTGATAAGCTGGAATGTAGCAGGTGGCCAAAGTAAAACGTCTGATGTGGGATGGATTAAGATGATGAGTTCTTTTGATATTATGTGCCTACAACAGATCTGGGATGCCCAGGGGACTTAAACTTTGACGGTTCTGTCACCTTTTCTGCTGTAGCTGCCCCTTCTCCTAGCATTTGTGCCAGATGGGGTTTAGCGACATTAATTAATTTGGGCTTGAATTGTATTTCAGAGTAAGTCAATTTCACCCAACATGCTTGGTGTTTTGCTGACTTTCCCAAATATATATATAGGTTGTTGGTTGTGAACATTTACAATTTAGGGGCCCATTACGATGCTGTCAGAAAAGGCTCTGACCGTTGGTTGGAGCCTTTCTGACAGCATCGTAATGTGCTGGTCGGATTCCTTTCCACCTGCTTCATTACAATAGAGGTGGTTAGAAAGGAATCCAACCGGTCATTCTGACTGGCTTCCGATGGGCTTAGAGAGCCCGTCCACCAGTCGGAATGCTGTCAGTAATCCCAAGGGCGGCTCTTTCCGCCCGAGGGATTACGATGTCGGATGTCAACAGCCTTTCTGTGCCGGCCTTTCCGACACAGAAAGGCTGTCGGACTTGACCTTGGGGGCCACCAGCAGGGCCCCCATGGTTGCACGACCTCTGGTTGTAGGCCGAGGGGGCACCTATGGTGCCCCCTGTTGATCCCAGCACCCAATGGCAGGCACCTTGAGGTGCCTGCCACTGGTTGCAGGGATTAACTGCACCTCCTATTTTACAATGGGAGCATGTATGACTTGTCGAATGACTTAGGATTTCAACAATAACCCATTATTCACGGATCAGGTCCATCTTAAACACTCCAGGCAACGGGATCTGTTAAATAATTTAAATACAGATTTTAATTTAGCTAATCTTTTGGATAGAGGCAAACTCAGTGATGCAGAGTATATCCCCACATTTAAGGGGAGAGGCTCTACCTCCATCCTTGATTATATTTTTGTCTTGAGCTGTTTATTTTCCTTCTTGGTAAATTTTAAAATAGATTGGGAAGCTTATAGCGATCACAACACATTTACCTACAACTTTCTGTGGGAAGCTAAGCCAGTGGCACAAACCTCTAAGGAACTACTTGCATCTACTGATCAGGGCTTGTGATTAGTTGGGCACTTGCCGCTCCTGCTGTGCAGACATAATATTGAGTTTTTAATATCGATTGGCAGAAATATCAAGTAGTAAATATCGTGAGTGAGAAATATCGACAGCAATAATATCGTGGTCAAGAATATCGAGTTAAGGTAAGTAATATCGATTTTTAAAATATTGAAATGTTTAATATCGTTTGCAAAAATATAGTTGTTAAAGTATCGATTTTTAAATTAATGGTATGTATTTTAGTATATATTTTAAATGTATGTGATGTATTTTTTTTGTATAAGAATTTTTTATTTTTTTTAATATATGTGTAAAACATTTAGTAGTTATTATTTTTTTTATTTGAATTTTGCATTTTTTAGTTTTGTAGCATATTGTGGGTTTATAGGGGAATAGGGTGGGAAGTAATTTAATTATATAAAATTAATGATTATTTTTTATTTATTAATATTTATTTAATTGAGATGTTATAGTGTTAAATGTGTAAAGTAAAATATTATGAATTAATTCATCATTGGTTGTTAATTATTATTAATTAATTAATTGGTAATTAATTATGGTAATTGTGTAATTAATTTTAGGTGTGCGTGTTGGTGTTTATAGGTGTAAGGGGTGGGAAGTATTTTTTTTTATTGAGGAATTAATAATTTGTTAATCGATATTAATTAAATTAATTCAAAATTAATTATGCCAATTGTGTAATTAATTTTAGATGTGCGTTGTGGTGCTTATAGGGGAAAAGGGCAGGAAGTAAATTGTGTTTAATTAATTAATATATAGTTGTTAATTAATGTTAATTATTTGATATTTATTTTGTGTAATTGTTTATTTTTCTCCGTTTTGTTTTTACTTTTAAAGGGGTAAAGGGTGGGTATTAAATACATTTTACCTACTTTATAATTAGTTGTTAAATAGTAATAGTTTTACATTTTCAAATAAGTTTTAATTGTGTAATTTATTATTTTACAGTTTAATTTAGGTGTGTGTTGTGGGGATTATATGGGTAAAGTGTGAGTAGTTAATTAATTTGTATTAGTTTTTTTATTAATAATATTTCTTAAATTGATAATTAATTATGTTAATTATGGAAGTACATAAAAAAAAATTTGAAGTTGATTGTGATTTGTGTGGTGTTATAGGGTAGGAAATGAAATAAATACATTTATGTAATGATTAATGTTTTTGTTTGTAAATATTTTCTAGTTTAATATGTTTTCTTTTGATATATTAATTATATTGGTATTTTAATTTTTAATGTATTTATATTTATTTATTTATTTATTTATTTTCTTTTATATATTTTTTTATTTTTAAACATTTTTTTATTTTTTATTTTTGAACTGACTGGAGTGTGAATAGTAATTTTATCCCTCCACTATCCAACACTTTTCCTACTGTTGCATTCACTGGAGTGGGAATAGTAATTTTTACCCCTTCGCTATCCAATACTTTCCCTACTGTTGCACTCACTGGAGTGGAAATAGTAATTTTTACCTCTACGCTATCCAACACTTTCCCTACTGTTGCACTTACTGGAGTGGGAATAGTAAATTTTATCCCTCCGCTATCCAACACTTTCCCTACTGTTGCAGTCATTGGAGTGGGAATAGTAATATTTTCTCCTCCACTATCCAAAACTTCCCCTACTGTTGCACTTATTGGAGTGGGAATAGTAATTTTTTACCTCTCCGCTATCCAACACTTTCCCTAATGTTGCACTCACTTGAGTTGGAATAGTAAATCTATTCCCTCTGCTATCCAACACTTACCCTACTGTTGCACTCACTGGAGTGGGAATAGTAATTTTTACCCCTTCGCTATCCAACACTTTCCCAACTGTTATACTCTTTGGAGTGGAAATAGTAATTTTTATCCCTCCGCTATCCAACACTTTCCCTACTGTTGCACTCATTAGAGTTGGAATAGTAATTTTTACTCTTTCGCTATCCAACACTTTACCTACTGTTGTATGTATTGGAGTGGGAATAATAATTTTTACCTCTCCGCTATCCAACACTTTCCCTACTGTTGCACTGACTGTATTTGGAAATTGAAGTTTAAATACTTTTTAATAGTTTCATGTTTTAATTTATTATGGAATGTTTTTTTCTTATATTTTAAATTATTGATATATATATATATTTTAATATAATTTTAAACTTTTAAAATAAATTAAAAATAATAGTTTATTAATTGTTTTAAGGTAAATATATATATATATATATATATACATACATATATATATGTATGAAGTATGTTTGTGTGTTTATATTTTTTAATTAACTTTATTTGTTATATTTTGTTAAAATGTATATCAAATTTATTTTATTTTGTTAAAATAAATTTTCATATTTAATATATGTAATATGTATTATTTTATTATATATATAAATTGATATTTTGTACATCTATATTTTTTACATCGATATTTTTGTACTTACCTGATTAAGTATAGGGAGTCGATATTTTTGTAGTCGATGTTTTTTACATCGATATTTGTGACATCGATGTTGTGTCAGTGAACCACCGCTCCCAATGACATTACCTGTAACCTGTTTCCTCCTGTCAGTCTGATTTCTTAAAGTTCACGTTAAATGAGGATGCTCATTGATCTGAAGGCTCCACTATTACATTTGCAGTCGCTCGAGGACCGTTGCCAATTTCATGGCATCAACTGGTGATAGTCCCTATTTTTAAAAAAGGTTATAGAGCTGATCCTGCATGTTACAGATCTATATCCCTTGTAGACTTTGAGGTGAAATTCATTGGTCGAGTGTTGTTGGATCTCTTGACACTCTGGGCTAAAGAGCGTAACATCTTATCAGATTTACAATATGGTTTTAGACCTGGCTGGGGCACCATCGAGCAAAGTCATTACATTTATCTGCTTATTTCAAAATATACTAAAGCTAAGAGGGGTGCAATTCATCAGGCATTCATGGACCTCAGCTCGACATTTGACAGAGTAAATAGATCTAAGCTCTGGGCCACGGTGGAGTCCGTAGGAGTCAAGTCTCCACTCGTCACTTTTTTGCGTGATTTGCACGAAAACCTCATGGTCTCTGTGAGATATGGCCCAAATAGGGAATATACACCGCATTATAATTTGAGGAGAGAAGTTCGTCAGGGTTGTATTTTGTCACACTTTCTTTTTATCCTTTATGTTAATAATCTTGAATCAGTCCTAATCAAACAGTGCTTAGATGTCCCCAGGGTAGGGGGTCACCCGGTGCCAGCTCTGTTATTCGCTGGCAATAAGGTCTTAATTACATGTACTGCTAAGGGGCCACAGCATCTTTTAGACATTTTATCTGTTTTATGGACAGTCTTGATTTATCTATCAACTTTTTGAAATCACGTCATAGTGGTTGATCCCAATAATATCAAATCAAGGAAATTTGTAGCAAAAGTAAATCATATTAGTAAGGCTGACAACTTCCAGTGTTTGGGCATTCAGTTGGATTCTCGCCTTAATTTGCATCCTCTGATTACAAATATTCTAAAGCTCTTTAACAGGGCCTTGTACAGTATCGATAATTTCTCAAGGCGGTTGGGGCGTACCTGTATGAAGGAAGTTTTAGAAATATTCAAAGCTAAATGCATTGTAAATTCTGGCTGTGAGATTTGGGGCTACAGGCCAGTCGCACAAATACAAATTGCAGAAAATACTTTCTTTAGGGGCCTTCTAAAGATTTCATCTAGCACGCCGTCAGAGATTTCCCATGAAGAACTGGGCATTGGGTACATAACTGATCTACTTTGGCTCCACCCCTTTAGAAGTTAAATAGGCTTATTATCCGTGACTGTATGTGCCTGGATTATATGCCTGATATCCCTTGGTTGTATTACATTATGTGTAATCTAAGAGAGATTTAGAAAGACGCAAACTTTTTTTTGATCCGAGTATCATTATTAAAGCAGATGCACTGGGAGTCAATTGGGCCTTTACCGCTAAGGTGGCAGTGGAGCGTAGGACCTTGGCTTTGATGAAATATTCTGTGCTTCATTTCATAATGGTTAAAACTTTGCCTGTTATGGAACCTTACTTATATTTAGATATGACTCCTCACCATCGTAGCTTCTTGACCCTTTTTAGACTTAACCAGATTTCTTATGTTCTCTAAGGTTTGCTGGCTTAAAGACTCTGAAATGCTAGTGTGTACGTGCGATAATGTTTTTATCCCTGATACGTTGCACATTGTGATGATTTGCCGTTTAGTAGTTTAACCCATAAAATTAAGGCCCCTTTTGCTTCATATAAGTTTTGAAGTGAAGCCAGCGCTACTGAAATAAAAAAAAAAATCCTTGCCAAGTGTATGTTTTTTATCATGGTATCTTTCTGGTGTTTTAAATTCAAGCAAGTTTTTATATTTTATTCTGTCAATTTTTATGGCTTGGTGGACTAAATTGTAGAGATTCTTATTCTTTTACTTTTATGAAGTTTTTATGAAAATTTGAATAAAGTGATACTTGACTAGTGCAGATTCCTTGGTGGGAACACTTGGACCACACTATCCCAACTGGTGGATTATCCGCAACTGAAGGGCCACCCAACAGAGGATTAAGCACTTCATCCTCAAAATGGAGGCCTTTCTATGGCTATCAAACTGTAAATAAAGCCAAAACAGCACAGGGTTTCTGTTACATTTTCATATGACAGCTCACAAAATGATGCTAGATTTCACAATACTGCATGAGCGGTACATCATCTACTACTGCATGTTGACATAGTTGAGCTTGTTCCAGTGAAATGGATCTCAAGTGCTGCATAATCAAATTAAAGAAAAATTGTACAAAATTAGGCTATTCATTCAAGTTCCAGGGGCCATGGCCAACTTCGCGTGGGGCCTCGGAGTAACTGAGAGTGAATCGAGGAAGCTCTTCTGATTTGAGAACAATGACTGTGCTTATGAATTCAGTCTCGATTTCCTTGCTTGTGTTTTTGTCGGTGCGGGAACACTGGCTCCTGCCAGCTCAGCTCACATTTCTGTTTCAGCTTCGGACCTATCATGCTGTGGGACTCTGCCAAATGGAGAGAGAGAGCGGGAGAGCGAGAGCAGTGTTTAGTGTGTGCAGTATCAGGGGTGGTATTGTCTATATGAAATGTGCAACTTTATGTACTTTTAACTAGAGGTGTAACAGATGGATCCTTTTCCATCCAAGCTGGGCAGAGCCGTGCCCATTCCAAGGGTAGCCAATCAATCCTGCCACACTGGGGGAAACTGCAAGCTGGGCTTGGAGGACACACTGCCAGAAATCCAGGGAAAGGCGCAAACAGGCTAGCACGGGCTGCTAGGAAAGCATCGACACAATGAGCAAATGGGGCGATTTGGGACCAGAGCCATTGAGCTACAAAAAAGGGACTCTATTGTCTACAACATCCTCCCAATTCCAAGTGTCCCAGCACACCTCCTTGGCAGTACACAACCAGGGGGGTAGCGTCAGGGGGGGGTGTTTGGGGTGTTACACCCCCTAATAATGTATTCTGTGGTAAATAGTTGGGTACAGGTGCATTAATTCTGGTTGGTGAGGTGTTTTTCCGGATTTCACTTGTGATTTTTACATACACATGCAGACAAAAACACACACACACTCATCTCTCTTTTAAAGGTCTTAAAAAATGGATATTTTACAACATTGCTTTTTAAAATATCTCTCTCAATTCGCACTCCTCTCCTTTCCTACTGCTCCTTAATCACCCTCCTGCCTGGCTTCTCACACAATGTATTTTAACCAGCGTGATTGTTGGGAAATCTGAAACTTACACCCCCCCCAATCCTACTGCCCAAGCTACGCCCCTGTACACAACAGGAGGCATGCATGTCATCAGTGCTCAGGCTATGAGAAGCGTTGGCAACATGGGCATCTTTTCAAGAGAAATATTAGAGGGTTTGCCTCATCACAAGAGCAGATTCATGTCCTAGACGCACAAAAGGTGCCAAAATTGCACATACGGTATGTGTAAGATAATAGTACGCTGTAGTGCTCTGACCTTTTCACTGTTTTGCCATTTGCATTTCATTTATTTATTGTTTACAGATTTGGTCGCATGCATGGAAGTAGTTGTTAGCAAATAGCAGGGAAGATGAATAATATTAGAGAAAGTACCATTGTTAGGCTTTGACCTAAGTACTTTCAGACTTTCACTTGCCTTTTGTAAATACAACTATAGGAATGCTCTAAAACTGTCACAAATACCTGTTAGTGCGTTACATGTCAATTATACAAACTTTCCTTCGATAAGAAACAAAATCGTTAGAGCGTTTAATATGGTTTCACAAAATTAAGGAAATTCGAAAGACAAAATAAAAAAATAAAGTCAGATAAATCGCAGAAAGTGTCAGAATTCAAATGGTGGCGCAACAGTCATTAGTTCTATAAATATTTTCTCTGCAGATACCAGAAACTGCACTTCAAACCAGTCTATTGTAACAATGAACATTCGATTTATTTATATATGATAGGAAATGCCTTTTTTGTTTTGGCAATAATTTTGGTGTCCTTTGACGAATCTTTGCGAAACTTTTAAAAAAGTGCTCTTTTTGTCTAGTTTCTGCTTGGAAAAGTTCGGGGTGATCCATCAAGTGGGTGTTGAGAAAAAAGGGGTCTTAAATTGCAAAATCTCAACGCATATTCAATAGACTTTTTTAGGAAGCACTACCGCAAAATCTGCTGCATGGAATTACACCAAACTGAGCAGGAAGCCAGCTCTTGGTCCAGAAAGCATGTCTTTTTCTGATGTAATATAAGTCAGTTTGTAGATTTTGAGCAATTAAGGTTCTGGTCGGTTGGGTTGAAGGGACTCTTGTTTTAAACACTAGAGCATTCTAATTGGCCCAGGGAACTTGTTTTCTCTTGGACCGATTTGCTCCTAAGGGAGACACGCTCCCGCTGGAGTGAGTGCTTAATTGACTGTCAGCAACACAAAGAAAAATATTGCTGGCAGCCATTACAGACTTGAGGATTTGGTCCTCTGTCCTGCAATTATTAAAAAAAAATATTATAACTTAGCAGGGTAGGGATACCCTGACCGTTAGGCTCTGTGGGGGAGGGGACATGGGTTCAAAATTTAAAACAATCAGGTGTTTTTGCTGCAACTCCATGTGACTCTGGGCGTCATTTTTTTAATAAACATTTGGGGTGGGGAGCATGAGTAGGGACCACTCCATTAGCCCATTTTGGCACCCGGGGACCCCATCCCCTGGATATCTTAAATAACAATAGCTGTTCAGAGGACCCCCATCCCCCGGGATGAATTTAAGAAAAAAATGGGAAGGGGGCTGTGCCCCTCTACTGCCCGAACCTCGTTTAGCCCAGGGGACCCCGACCCATGGTCCTGATTTCTTAAAAAAGGAAAGGGGGCTCTGCAGCCCCCTTCCACAAGCCTAAAAAGGCCCCAGGAACCCCATCCTCAGGGGACAAATTCAACTAAAAAGGGGTGGGGGCCACGTGGTCCCACTCACCAAGCCTTAAAAGACCCCGGAGACCCCATCCCACGGGGCCGTAAAGCAATTTAAAAGAGAGGGAGCCGCAAGCCCCCCTCCTTGAGCCTCTAAACGCCCTGCGGACCACATCCCTGGGGCCGGCTCAGTTACTGCGCAGAGGAGCTCACCCCAGTGACACAGTAGTTTACCTGCTGCACCAGCGCTTGCAGGGAAACATAGTTTTGCTCCCGCTGGTAGGAGCATTTTTAAATCTCCCACCAGGCGGGAGCAAACATGCCTTCCTGAAGGTATGTTTGCTCTCAGCCAGCGGAAGATTTAAAAATGCTCCCACCCGGTGGGAGCAAACTTAAACAGCCGCTCCATCGGTGCAGGTGCAATGTCAGCTCCTGCACCTTGCAGGGAGCCAGCTGAGGCTGCAGGGGCCCTGCAGCTCCCTCTGTGGCCCCTAACTAGTGTTTTATAGGTGCCCCAGGTGGGAACCGGGGAACCCCCCTCTCGCCCCGGGCATGGCATACCTAGTGGCAAAAAAGGCTCAGGAAGGGAGGTCACGCACCCCCTCCCATAAAATAATTGGTTTAGACCTTGGTAGATGGTGTCCACAGTGCCTCTTAAGGTCGGGAAGAGGGCCACGCACCCACTCCCTTATAGTTAATTTATGGCCGTGGGGATGTGTTCCCAGTACCCATTTGGGCTCGGGAACGGGGGCCATGCACCCCTGTCCCCTAATGTAAATATGTTTGGCCTTGTGGGATGTGGTGACCAGATCCGCTTAAGACTTGGGGAGGAGAGGCCACAAACAACCCCTCCCCAATAGTTAATGTATGGCCCTGGGGATGGAGTCTTCAAGGCCATTTGAGATTGAGGAGGGCTGCCACGCACCCCCGCCCCTAAAAGATGTGTTTTCGCCCACAGGTGATGGAGTTCCCAGGTCCTCTTAAGCCTCAGGGAAGGGTTCATGGGCCCCACTCTCCTATAATTAGTGTATGTCCCTGGGGTCCATTTGGGCTTCGGTGGAGGGCAGTGCTTCCGGCCCTAAGGATGGGGTGCCTGGGGCCAGTAGTGGCTTGGGAATGGGTGGTTGTGCAATGCCTTGCCCCGGCAGGGAGCTGGCTGCCAGTGGGTTGTTTGAGCCCCCTACCCCAGCAGGGTCTGACTGCTGAGCATGGCTGGGGTTAGTTGCCCATGGAGTGTTGTTTGCAGGGCCTGACGTGTCTCAGGCCTTGCCGCCAATCACATGCAGTGCACGACCGAAGGCTGTGTGTGGCGTGGACTAACTTTCCTGAAAGTGGTTGGCGGCAGAGCCTTTGGCCATGTGCGGCGAGGGTTGGCTTTACATATGGTAATAAATTACTTTACGTTAAAAAACAAACTAGTAATTAACTGAATAAAACATTGGTTAAAGTGACGGTATTGTTAGAATTGTATTTATATCTTAATTTATATTAAAACAACCTTAGAAATTAACTGAAGAAACCAAAGGTTAAAGTGACGTTATAATTAAGTGTGATGATAAGATCTGATTTTGTTTAAAAAAAAACCTGAGAAAAACCAAAGGAAAAAGTAATGTTATAGTTAAGTGAAAATGTCAGTGGCAACGTAACATTTTGGACCAAAAAAACCCCACAGAAATTCACCCGTTATGGTTAGCACAGCTAACTTTAACTTGCGCCTTGACATGCACTGCTTATGATCTCACATATTACATTAATCATGAAATGTTCTATGACATCATTTATGACATCTTAAATGACAGCATTGATGATGACACTGTGATTCCCTACCCTGCCCGCATTCTTCCAGGCATGGAACAGAGCTTTGCTCCCGCCTGGCAGGAGCAGTAAAAAAATGCTGCTCCCGGCCAAGTGGAAGCACAGAACCGGTGCCGTTTCCCAAAAGCATTCAATATGGTCCTGGCTAGAGAGGTGGATGTACTCGCTGGGCCCTCGTGCTCTCCCCGCGGCTCCCAATGAAGGCAGGAATGCAGGTGCCCCAGGTGGGCATGGGGCACCCACTCAAAATATAAAAAATTGTCTGGTTCCCTCCACAGTTCTGGCTGGGGAACAGGCAGGGGCCCTATGGCTGCCCTTGTGGCCCCCAATGTCCCCGTCATTGTGGGTGCCCTGAGTGGGCACCAGGGTACCCACCAACAAAAAAATAAAAATGCTGGGGCTGTGGGGGCCCTTGGACTGTCTGCACTGCCCCCAAATAAAATAAAACATGTGGTTGTCCCGGTTGGGCAATCTCAGTGACTGTAAAGTTTATTGTCAGCAACACCACCCCGTGGCGCGTTTCGGCTAAACAAGACCTTGGACTCCATGTCGAGAAAGCAGGTAGATGGAGCCCTGCTCTATGAGCTGTGCTATCTAGAGCACATCTGAAATTTCAGAGTTAGTCGGTTAGTGCATGCACTGTGGGTAGAGCGGTTTAAACAAGAACGGTTCCTTGATACAGACCTTGCTTGCACTGCTGTCGGTATTTCCGAGTCGCATCCATCTTTTCTGTAGGTGTCTGCCCCTCTGGCAGCATAGTCTCCATGTCAACCTATGACTGGTTGTGTATACGTAATTCTTTATTCTTACAGTCCAATTATCCAGTTCACTTGCTGCTCAATTCATAATTTTAGACCAAACGTGGGTAATGTTATGGGTACAGGGTTTGGGTTAAAGCTGAAACAGTTCCTTGCTATCAAACGTTACTTATTTTGTGTTAATGACTTCTCACAATATTGTTTCTGTATCTAACAGTGAGAAAGATAATGAGAAATCACGAGCGATAGGAAAGGAAAAGTATTTTTTTTTCTAAGATAATATAGAAAAATGAAAGCAATAACTGAGGAAAGAATAACTTCACAATGTAGCAGGGAAGGTTTGATGCAATTATGTTATACTATATAGCTCATTAAATGCTAGTGATGTGCCAGATGACATATATTTGTGTAAATTGAACCTGAACACAGCAAGCACTGCAAAATCACAAAATCGCGGCATTCACTTCTCATCAGTCTCTCCAGTGGTATAATATAAAAATGAACACGTAACGGACTTTCACGGCCCCACATAGCAACCTACATCCACTCTGGGTTTGAGGTCTTATGCCTAATCTGTGAAAGGAGTAATCACTGTTAAACATGAATTATGAAACATATCTAATATGTACGATACTGATTCATCTATCTAGTACTCAATCAATATATATTTTCATAAAATACAGGATACGTACAATATAAATTTTTAACAAAGTTTTTGATGTGATATACTTTCTTGAACATGACATTGTGGGGATGATACCACAAAAATAGTTAGAAAATCAGAAGGTAGAGCAATCTAATTTAGGTAGCTGTATTAAACAGGCCAAAATTAACATGGCCCTGATCCTGACTGGCATGGTAATACTGAATTGGGCACAGACTCTTATTTGTGGAGGACTCGGCATTCCAACCCAGGTGCAAATTGTGCATTGCAAACATGGTGGGCAAAGAGCACACTTGCACTATTTATTACTCTTGAAAAGTAGAATAACATGAACTGTTAGTGTGTTATTCTCCATTCCGACATGGGTAGAAAGCAACTGGATGCAAATTGTGCTCCTGAAAATACCAAACTGGCAAGAGTAGGTGCTTAACTTGCTCCATATTTCACAAAGCATCATGTGGTGCAAAAGTCATGTCTGCCTGTTTTCCGGTATTGCAGATGGGGCTGCACGCACTTGCATAGCCCCTTTTGTATTACAGATCACGCTGGCGCGACATGTTTGCTAGCGAAATATCCAGGGATTATTCTCTCATTTGCATGAGGGAGTGGCCCAATGCAAATGAGTGAACACTATGGGGCCGATTCCAATCTCGGTCGGAGGCGCACCCAACACCATTCGGTCGGGAAAAAAGCCATGCGAAAGCCTGTTTCCCGACCGATCCGTACAGCACACCGAACGAGTAAGTACGATGCGCACAACAGCAAAGAATCCGGCCGAGCCGTACTCACCCAAACCAGGTCTTGTTCCCCGACCGAGGCGAATCCGGAAACGCTGAAACGAGTCGCACGGAAGGGAAAATGCAGCTCCGTCCGGCCGAACAAGTACGATGCGCTTTCCGTACGCGCCGAACCCGTCGCTACGCACGGCACGTCAAAGCATCCGGGAGAGGCGCACATAAGCTCCGATTCGCGCCACAACACGATCCACGGCTCCGAGACGAACACGCCAGCGACGAGGACGACGCGAAGCGATGAGGACGAGGCGAAGCGACGAGGACGACGCGAAGCAACGAGAAGGACGAACGACACGAACCAACCATGAATCCCTTCGTCCCCATCATACCAATATTCTACATTTACTACCGGAACAGGCACGGACGCGTACGGCGCAGAAGGTAAGCCAGACACCAACCACAAAACACATACAACACGTACACGACACATCACACACACACAGAGGGATGCAGAATATACTTACACCAGCAACAGCAGCACCATAGGGGCGGGATGCCCATCACCAATGCCACATATGCACACAGGGGCCTGAATGCGCACCACCACCCCTACCCAGGGGGGCAGGATGCCTACCACTACTACCACCCTCACCCAGGGGGGCTGGATGCCTACCACCACCCTTAGCCAGGGTGGGCAGGATGCCTACCACTACTACCACCCTTACCCAGGGTGGGCAGGATGCCTACCACTACTACCACCCTTACCCAGGGGGGCAGGATGCCTACCACTACTACCACCCTTAGCCAGGGGGGCTGAATGCCTACCACTACTACCACCCTTACCCAGGGGGCAGGATGCCTACCACTACTACCACCCTCACCCAGGGGGCTGGATGCCTACCACCACCCTTAGCCAGGGTGGGCAGGATGCCTACCACTACTACCACCCTTACCCAGGGGGGGCAGGATGCCTACCACCACCCTTACCCAGGGGGGGCTGGATGCCTACCACTACTACCACCCTCACCCAGGGGGGGGGCTGGATGACTACCACCCTTAGCCAGGGGGGGCTAGATGCCTACCACTACTACCACCCTTAGCCAGGGGGGGCTGGATGCCTACCACTACTACCACCCTCACCCAGGGTGGGCAGGATGCCTACCACTACTACCACCCTTACCCAGGGGGGCAGGATGCCTACCACTACTACCACCCTCACCCAGGGGGGGCTGGATGCCTACCACCACCCTTAGCCAGGGTGGGCAGGATGCCTACCACTACTACCACCCTTACCCATGGTGGGCAGGATGCCTACCACTACTACCACCCTTACCCAGGGGGGGCATGATGCCTACCACTACTACCACCCTTAGCCAGGGGGGCTGGATGCCTACCACTACTACCACCCTTACCCAGGGGGCAGGATGCCTACCACTACTACCACCCTTACCCAGGGGGGCTGGATGCCTACCACTACTACCACCCTTACCCAGGGGGGCAGGATGCCTACCACTACTACCACCCTTAGCCAGGGGGGCAGGATGCCTACGACCACCCTTAGCCAGGGGGGCAGGATGCCTACCACTACTACCACCCTTACCCAGGGGGGGCAGGATGCCTACCACTACTACCACCCTTACCCAAGGGGGGCAGGATGCCTACCACCACCCTTAGCCAGTGGGGGCAGGATGCCTACCACTACTACCACCCTTACCCAGGGGGGGCAGGATGCCTACCACTACTACCACCCTTACCCAGGGGGGGCAGGATGCCTACCACCACCCTTACCCAGGGGGGGCTGGATGCCTACCACTACTACCACCCTTACCCAGGGGGGGCTGGATGCCTACCACTACTACCACCCTCACCCAGGGGGGGCTGGATGCCTACCACTACTACCACCCTTAGCCAGGGGGGGCTGGATGCCTACCACTACTACCACCCCCACTCATAGGATGGACAATGCATGACACAACCAGCACACCACAACCTAGGGAATGCAAGAAGAAGACATCCCCCCAACACCATGACAAGCGTGTGTAGACTGTGTCAAATGCCTACAACACCGAACATGACTTTGAACATACAATGTGACCCCTAGCACATGTGCCACACATATATGTGTGTGGCACCCACAATGCAAGCAGGCCATGACCATTGTGGCAATGGGGTCTAAACCCCCATCATCACAGTGACCAAAATGTAAGTGTGGGGTCCATAGCTGAAGCACACTTTGAACATTGTGGCAATGGGGTCCAAACCCCCATCATCACAGTGACCAAAAGGTAAGTGTGGGGTCCATAGCTGAAGCACACTTTGAGCATTGTGGCAATGGGTTCCAAACCCCCATCATCACAGTGACCAAAATGTAAGTGTGGGGTCCATAGCTGAAGCACACTTTGAACATTGTGGCAATGGGGTCCAAACCCCCATCATCACAGTGACCAAAAGGTAAGTGTGGGGTCCATAGCTGAAGCACACTTTGAGCATTGTGGCAATGGGTTCCAAACCCCCATCATCACAGTGACCAAAAGGTAAGTGTGGGGTCCATAGCTGAAGCACATTTCGAACATTGTGGCAATGGGGTCCAAACCCCCATCATCACAGTAACCAAAATGTAAGTGTGGGGTCCATAGCTGAAGCACACTTTGAACATTGTGGCAATGGGGTCCAAACCCCCATCATCACAGTGACCAAAAGGTAAGTGTGGGGTCCATAGCTGAAGCAACCTTTGAGCATTGTGGCAAGGGTTTCAAACCCCCATCATCACAGTGACCAAAATGTAAGTGTGGGGTCCATAGATGAAGCACATTTCGAACATTGTGGCAATGGGTTCCAAACCCCCATCATCACAGTGACCAAAAGGTAAGTGTTGACAAAGAAAGAGGTGCAACTGCCAAACTGCATGGATGATTCCTGGTCACAGAACAACAAACACATCAGTGGCAAAGTAGTGTATGTGTCCCATTGCAACATAAATTGGGGGAGCCAAATCCTGCAGTGCAAATAAGACATACCTTTGGCCATGTGCAGACAAACAACACCCATGGGGGCTCACACGTCAACAATCATCAATGACACAATGACAGAAGTGACCATCAGAATGCAGACCCACATATTTGCACCAATGGGCACACACATGCAGATACCCTGTGGAGACTGCAGATGTGAGGTGAACAGATACCATACCATGGCAGCAATGGGACACACAAACCATGATCATTGTGCTGACCGATGACCTAGGAGTCCCAGGGACAGCAGGGGAAACCCACCAAACTACATACAGCCAATGGCACACCCAAGATATGCCAATGCAGTGGTGCAGATGCACAAACACAAACAGGCAGACCCACACTGCACATCATACACAACAGGTGAGGGGGGTGCCAGTGTCCCCAGGCAACCACACAACACATGAGGAGACCTGAATACCAATCATACAGATGTGCATACAGTGCCACACAAAGGTAACTCATGGATCCAAATCCCCTATGTGGGCAAGCAGGCATTGTCAGATGAGAGGGAGCACAAATCACACATGTCACACAGGCACGTAGGGACAGCAACTGACACAGCAAGACACAGACACACCACAGCACCACCCCCAGGGCCCCCACAATGTGGTGACCCTGGGCTGCATTACAATCCCACTGTGATGACAAAGCTAAATGTGGTTCACACTGTGAACCACAGTCATGTGTCCTGAGCAACTAACTACCATCACACCTACACAAGCACAAATCAAACAGCATGGCCAGTAAGCCAAGGCCAACATGGAGGCAGGGGCCTAGCCGGGCAACAACTCTCATCTGCACACACTCAACACCACACCCCTCGACCTCCAACAATGTGCAGCAGTGAAGCACACATGCACTGGTGACATTGCACATGCACCCTTGACTATTCCAGGGTGGTGGGTGGGAACCAAGGTGCAGAAACACATCACACATGGCCACTCAACAAGACTCCTGAATGTCTGACACACTGCACACTACGCTGTACATGGACATGACGGCAATACCACACCAACCAATGGGATCCCAGCCACAGTCACACACCAATGAAGAAGCCAAGGTCACCCACAAAGAACACACATAGACAACAACCAACATTGCAGCCCGGACCCTGAGGAGTGCCAGCAGTCACACACACAACGTGTCACAATCACTGAAAGATAACACAAACTGGAAATCACATGACAGGGGCAAACAACAAGTGCCAAGGGGAAACCTGACTGTGACCCATCTGCGTCTGCACACAAACTCAGCCCTGACAGCAAACACACCTATGGGCGACACCCTGATGACCAGTAATGTGCCATGCACCTACATCACAGAGAACCCAGGGAGAAGACTTTGGGGGAACATAGCTCAACTCAGCTAGCATCACAAACAGGTACAACACTAGGGATCACAGCATGCACAGCTAAACGGAAGTGAACACACAGACATGCACATACAACACACACCTTGGGCGCAGGCAATGTCACAGGAGTACACACTGCCATGAGGGGACTCCACTCCTGTGTGAGGAAAGCTGTGCCATATGTTGCCTCAGTAGGGCCCCATCATGTCAGCTGAGCACTTGGTCACACAATCAACAATTAGCACCAAATGAGGGCTCCCGTCACATCAGCCTGGTCATGGAAGTGCCAACGGAATCATCAGCACAGATCCAACACACTTGTATAGCAATGTTGCACTGACAACACAGATGAGTCCTTCCCCATTGATGCCCAAACCTGCATGTCCACTGGAGATGGCCACACGGTCAGGGAAGTAGACAAATTGAACAATGGCAGGCACAACAGATGTGCAGGGGTGGAAGCCACAGATGTGAAATTGCCAATCTAAGTAGGAAATCCCATTGCCAAATACTGAACACATGACACCCTCAGATGCTGCTATGGATGACATGGATACACCACAGGATAGGACACATTCCCCCTGGACCACATGAGTTCCTGCACAGTAACACTTCATTATCATGAGACCAAATATCACCATCACTGCAGCAAGGGCATGGTTAGCATCATCAACATCATGTACATCAGAAGCAAAAGCACTAGAGAACAGAAAGTTGCTTTATTCAGCATATGTGGCATTAAAAGTAGAAGTCCGGTAGAACATAAACAAAGGCCAATGGCCAGTCCATCAACAAAGTCACAAGTGGGTGACAGTGGCAGATGCCACCCTACACATGCCTGCACAAAACCAGGGACAATCCACTAGGAGGGGCAACCGGGGGGTAGGCCAAGCACCGCAGGGACAGGATCAGGGCTCACCAGGAGGAAGCAGGGAAGGGGTGGTGGGTGCTGGAGAGCCACTGACAACTGCAGTGGAGGTGTCTGACATGGTGTGTGCCGGCACAACTGGGGGCATGGCTCAGATGTTGTGGGTGCCGGCACGACTGCAGTGGACCCTGCAGATGGAGTGGACAGGTCCGCCACTGCAGTGCCCAAGTCAGACAGGGTGGTAGTGGACTCCACTGCAGTGCCTACCACCAGGGGAGGAGAATGGGGAACAGGCAAGGTGGGCTGGACAGAGGGGGAGGACACCCTCACCACATCAGTGGCACAGACAAGCGCAGCGGGGGTGTGGTGCCGGGAGAGCAAGTGGCAGGGGGAGAAGGCCGGAGCCTCTTGGGGATGGTATATCTGTGGGTGGGGGAACCTGGGGCAGGGTGTGGTGGGGGCACCTGTGGAGTGGGGGCCTGAGGGATGGAGGAAGGAGACCTGGTGCTTGAGCTGCAGGGCGGCGGCGGGGTCTTGCTCTTACCACTCCGGGGGACTTGCGGGTGGGGGCCTCAGTCTGTCTGCGCCTGGGGGAGGGTGTCCGGGGGCGAGGGGCACTCTGCTCCGTGTGGGGGCTTCCTCTTCCCCTGGATGCTGGAGCAGCTGGATCGGAGGGGAAGAGGCCGAGGTCACTGAGGAAGAGGCGCTGGGTCTTTGGGGTTGCAGGTGAGGCAAGGGAGGGTGCTTTGGAGGGAGAGGCAACTGAGGACTGCGCAGTGCCCGTGGATCCGTGTGTGTGTACCAGGGCCCCATCCCCTGTGAGTCTGGTTTCAGTCCCCTGACTGTGCGTGCGTGTGCGTTTTGTTTGTGGCGTGTGTGTCTGTGTGCTGGACGTGTGTGTGCTGGTGTGTGCCTGTGCCGGTGTGTGTGTGTGCTTGGGACGGGTAAGGTGCTGGGGAGTGTGGATGGAGCAGAGGCAGGAGGGGTGAGGGACTGTCTGAGGAGGGACACTGCTGCCATCAGGGAGGAGTCCATGGACCTATTGCCCCTCTGTAGGTCAGACATGCCCGATGAGATGCCCTCCATGAACGACACCAGCTGAGTAAACAGTGCGGTGTGCGCATGGAGGACACTCAGCATGGCTGTCTGCCCTACATGGAGCTGGCGAAGGAGGTACACAGACTCCTCACTCAGGGCAACAGGGGACACAGGGGCAGGGGGTGCGGTGCCTGGCCCAAAGGAGACACGCTCCCGAACATGGGAGCCTCCACGGACCTGGGGAATGGGAGCCGATGGGAGGGCGGTGGTGGTGCTGGTGGTGGCGGGGAAAGCAACACTAGCTGGGGTGTGGTGGCTGCTGACACCCGCCTCCACAAGGGAGTCATCCTCCGAGTTGCTCTGGTCTTCAGCTGAGGTGGATGGTGCTGAGGACTCCTCGGTGTGGCTCCCCTCGCCCTCCGTGCCACTGGGCCCCTCCGACCACTCCTCGGCTGCTGACCCAGTCTGGCTCTCTGGCTCCTCCTGGTCCATGGAGCTGTCCCCTTCCGTGGCCGTGGATGTATCTGCAAACAATGGGGAAACAGACAGACATCAGTCACCTGCACCAAACGCACACACCACTGTGAGCACAGCACATTACAGAGCAAGCCCTGGCATCATTAGTTGTACATTGCTAAAAGTGCCCTAACTGAACAGGAGAAGCCAATTGTCAGTCTGATGCCAAGCATGGCACTCACATCCCACATGGCCTTGCACCCATCTGTCTGGTGTCTGTTGGATTGCAACACCCCAGTGTGGACACATGCACCAAGTACACAGTAGTTGGACAGTGCAGAGGACACGGTGTGGCATGTGGACATGCACACATCACAGCTCTTGCCACTGAGTCAGTACAGGTTTCCGGATGAAAGGGATGCCCAGAGTCAAATAGGAAATGCATGTGATGCATACCAGCGACAGACACCATGATGCACCCATGTCCTGATAGCATTCGCCACAATGGTGTGCATGTAGCACATGTCACTCCCCTGCAGGACCACCAATAAGTTGACACATGCCATGGCAGAGGCATGACTGCTAAGTCATACATCACTGTCTCAGTGATGTATGACTTGGCAGCCAGACAACAACACTATGCACTGTGTCACAATAGTAGGTCATGGGGAATGCAAGTCCTGGAGCTGCACAAGTGCACATGTACATCCCCCACACAACACATCATCTTAACCCTCATCTGTCCAGGTCATACCGATTGGACATATGGGAGACCTGTGACACTACCCTCTGAACCTGAGCCCCTCACAATTTGCTGTGAATGGGGAACAGCTGCCTGAACTTCACATTCGCATACCCCAGTCTGCACGGGCAGCTGATCAAACACCTATGTGACACACAAGTATCGTCTCCTATGGTCACATCTCCAGGGGCATGCTGAGCCCCTACCAAGAAACACCCCAGCAGTCCTGCAACTAATCCACAGCACACTGACACAGAGGCAGACACCTGAGGGCTCAAATCACTGTGCACAATGTGTCAGCTGATACACGGGAGTGGGAGTACAGAGTGCATTGCATGGCCTGGAGTAGGCATGACTGTCCTGCTCCACATGAATGAGGGATGTGCCCTGGACAGTAGATAGCTGGCTATGTATGTGTGACACACGTAATCTGCACACTCCTGGGGCCCAAACATTGTTCCCACCCGCTGCATGGGCGTGTGCCACATACCCCAGGCACATGTGGTGGCTCAGCTCAGCAAGTGGACCGCATATCAAAGCAACACGCAGATCACATGTCCGAACACAGGCGTTGTGTGAACAATGGACCCACCCATGATGCCCACAACAGAGTTAGGGAAACAGATGCTGTCCCCCACCTTTAGTGAAGCAAACTGCAAGGACACAGTCCCAAGTGACACAATTCCCTGAATGTAAGGGCCACACCTGGGTATCAGATGAGCAGTGGGCAGTGCAGAATAGAGGGACATGGCTCCTGGACAACATGACTGCTGCACTGTGGCAGTTGAACCAGGCCAGAGGAGGGCACAAAGCATGTAATACAGAGTTCACAGTGCAGTCTTTGACTCACCCCCTCCTTGCTGCTGTCTGGCCTTCAGCTGCCCATCCAGGTCTGGAAACACCACCGCCAGGATCTGGAGCATGTGGGGGTCAGGGTCCGTGTTCCGCCCCTCCTGCGAGGAGGCGACAGCTTCAGCTGGACCCGTGCAATCCTCCGGGTCCAGCCCCGAAGGTCCTGCCACCTCTTCTGGCAGTTGCGGATCCGGCGCTTGTAGACCCCCACGGACCGGACGGCCCGGACGATGTCCTTCCAGATCTCCTGCTTCCGATGGGCATTAACCTGTCAGGATGACAAAGTGAAAAGGCCATTACTACACATGCAACATATCCGTGCATGACACAGTTGTATATACATGTCTCAATCACAGGGGCACATGATGTACACAGGCAGTGCAAAGCTGCCCATGGACAGTTTGCCAGACGTCACTACATGGTATCATTGCATGGGAAGTAGAACCTTGTTCAAATGCACTGTCACTGCACCATACCTGTCCAGTGCATGTCACTACACACTATGGGGGTGACAACTACTCAGTGAGCCTGCTAGCCAGTGGCGTGCAGACTTCCAGCCTTGCTAGTCAGACAAAATGCACATTCAGAAAGGCAGTGCACAGAACACTCACCTGCTCCCCTGGTGTCCCATACAGCTTGCTGTACTGTGGAAGTAGGCTGTCCAGCAGGGCCTGGTTCTCTTCAAGGCTGAAGGCTGGGGCTCTCTCCACAGTACGTGCCATTGCAGGGTCCAGAGGGGCAGAGACAGCAGCAGTGCAGTGGCAGATGTCGTCCTGGAGCATGTAGTGCAGGCAAGTGAGCTCTCAGGGGAACAGCCAGCAATATATATGTGCTGGAGAGGCAGATACTGTCCCTTGTGTCCAAAGTGATAGGTCCAAGTCGTTTGCATCTTCTGAATCTGGCCAATCCATGGAATAGCAGCACCAAAACACGCCCACAGCATCCTTCAAATCTTCAACTTCATGACATACATGATTTTGCAACATTGTTGTGGGTGACCAACTGATTTTCCAGCAACCGACTCGTTCGAAATTCGAAAACGCGTCCGTTGCCAGGCAAGCCCGTTGTCAATGGGTGCGCACCGATCGGTCCATTGCGGTACAACGCGTACAGGGGTACAACGCGTACAGGGGTACAACGCGTACCCGCACACATTGAATGCAATGGGCCGGCCGGAGGCACCGATCGGTCCATTGCAGTACAACGCGTACAGGGTACAACGCGTACCCGCACACATTGAATGCAATGGGCGGGTCGGAGGCACCGATCGGTCCATTGCAGTTCAACGCGTACAGGGGTACAACGCGTACCCGCACACATTGAATGCAATGGGCCGGGCCGGAGGCACCGATCGGTCCATTGCAGTACAACGCGTACAGGGTACAACGCGCACTCCACACACATTGAATGCAATGGGCCGGCCGGGGCACCGATCGGTCCATTGCAGTACAACGCGTACAGGGGTACAACGCGCACCCGACACATTGAATGCAATGGGCCGGCCGGAGGCACCGATCGGTCCATTGCAGTACAACGCGTACAGGGGTACAACGCTGCACCGCGACACATTGAATGCAATGGGCCGGCCGGGGCACCGATCGGTCCATTGCAGTACAACGCGTACAGGGGTACAACGCGTACCCGCACACATTGAATGCAATGGGCCGGCCGGGGCACCGATCGGTCCATTGCAGTACAACGCCGTACAGGGGTACAACGCGTGCACCGCGACACATTGAATGCAATGGGCCGGCCGGGGCACCGATCGGTCCATTGCAGTACAACGCGTACAGGGGTACAACGCGTACCGCGACACATTGAATGCAATGGGCCGACCGGAGGCACCGATCGGTCCATTGCAGTTCAACGCGTACAGGGGTACAACGCGTACCCGCACACATTGAATGCAATGGGCCGGCCGGAGGCACCGATCGGTCCATTGCAGTTCAATGAGTACAGGGGTACAACGCGTACAGGGGTACAACGCGTACCCGCACACATTGAATGCAATGGGCCGGCCGGAGGCACCGATCGGTCCATTGCAGTTCAACGCATACAGGGGTACAACGCGTACCCGCACACATTGAATGCAATGGGCCGGCCGGAGGCACCGATCGGTCCATTGCAGTACAACGCGTACAGGGGTACAACGCGTACCCGCACACATTGAATGCAATGGGCCGGCCGGGGGCACCGATCGGTCCATTGCAGTACAACGCGTACAGGGGTACAACGCGTACCCGCACACATTGACTGCAATGGGCCGGCCGGGGGCACCGATCGGTCCATTGCAGTACAACGCATCACTGTACATGTGACTGGCATATGTCAGCATGCCTGTCTCAGATGGACATATGCCAGCCACAGATCGCTCCCAGGGAGTGAGGGGCATACCTACATCACGACAGCCTGTCCAAACTTTATCATAAGGCATGTAAGGCTGCATTTCCTATTGTGTGTATGTTGGTGTACATGTTGTCCTGTGGGTGTCACCTGTGGGCAGCCACCCCCAGGCTGTGCACGTGTTCATGGGGACAGGATCCTGGGTGTTACGTGTACATGACCACTGTGATGTGCAACTGTTCATATCTGTGCATGTGCCATGGTCACATTTCACGGTGGTGTATGTGTATGTCATGTCACATACCCCGTGAGTCCCATGTGGGACGGTATGTTTGAGCCAGGGTGTCCCAGTGGCACAATAGTGATGGTCCTCCACAGTCTTTGTGCATGTAGTGTTTACAATGTCTCTGATTTCATGTGCACAATGGGAGACAGTCTCCACATCCAGGTTGTGTGTGCATGGACTTTGATGTTGTGCGTGTGTGTGTCACAGACGTCCATGTCTGTCCTGCCGTGGCAAGTGGGGCCACTACCTGTGGGGGTCATGGTTGTTTTGCTGTGGTGTATACATGATACTCCATGTACTGCCAGTGTCCATGTGGCAATACAGGGTCCCTGGGAATGTACCTGTTGTTGAGCTGTGGTGCCTGGGGCACATCTGTCCTCACATGTCACTGTGGGGGTTATTGTGACACGGCAGCAGGAGATGGGAACTGTGACACGGCCTCATGATATCCAATGGGCCAACCTGGGACTAATTGATGCCACCTGTTGGACCGTGTTGACAGATGTTGGCCATGTATGTACCATACATGTCCTTCCGGAACTGCACACTTCATGTAGTTGTGCCTCATAATGATGTATGTTGGGATATTGAGTGTGTTCAATGCCGCATATGTGGGGTGACTGACAATCTTGCTTACTTCTCCTCTGCACTGCAGGGCTCCTGCTGTTCATCGACCATTCCCAGACCTGGCAACGATGGTGGAACGGGACAGCATCCGACGGTACCGCTTCACCAGGCAGCTGATTGAGGATTTGGCAGTGCAGTTGTCCCCACATTTGCAGCCTGGCCGGCCGTATCCTACAGCGCTGACCCCCAAGGTGAAGGTTATGGCAGCCCTACACTTCTTTGCCACCGGTACCTTCCAACATACTGTGGCGACTGCTGGTGGGATGTCACAGACCATGTTGAGCCGTGTGCTCCGCGATGTTTTGGCGGCAATGTTGCTATTCCTGAACCGGTACATCTATTTCCCTAGACTGCGACGACTCACTGACGTGAAGAGTGACTTTTATGCCCTGGGGAGGATGCTGCATGTCATTGGCTCCATTGATGGGACACATGTGGCTTTGGTACCACCACAGGCCCAGGAGCAGGCCTACAGGAACCGCAAGCACTACCACTCGGTCAATGCACTGGTGGTGTGTCTTGCAGACATGACCATCACACACGTGTGTGCCCGTTTCCCTGGTTCAGCACACGATGCCTTTGTGATGAGGAGTAGTCGCATCCCCAGGATGATGGCACAGATGCAGAACCAGCGTGCCTGGCTTGTTGGTGTGTACTGACTTTGTGCCATTGTGTGTGATCTGATCTGTAGTATTCCGCCCACTTTTCCAAGTCAGCTAATGTGCACTTGTCTGTCCGTAGGTGACTCGGGATACCCCAACATGCCGTGGTTGCTGACACCCCTCAGGAACCCTGTGACACCAGCCCAGATGCGCTACAATGAGGCACATGGTCGGACCAGTAGAGTGATTGAGCGGACATTTGGTCTCCTGAAGAGCCGCTTCCGCTGCCAGGACAAGACCGGAGGGTCCCTCCCATATGCCCCTGCGAAAGTGTGCAAGATTATCATCGTCTGCTGCATGCTCCACAACCTGGCAGTGCGGAAGGAGTTGCCTCTCATCCAGGATGACAATGACCAACATCCGCCACCTGTGGAGGATCCTGGCCTGGACCACGATGCCAGTGACGATGATGATGATGATGATGATGGTGATGTCCGCACACAGCTCATCACCAACTTCTTTAGCTGAATGTGAGTATCCTGAGGTGTCATGTCAATGATGTGAGTTGGCATGATGTGTGGGTGGTGCTCTGGTGCTGTTGGAGTGTGTCCATGGGCTACTTGACTGGATGTGTGTTGCGATGTGTGCTAACAGGTGGGCTGTACTCCCCAACAGTGTTGACATGCTAACTTGGTTCTGGGTGGGTATCTTGTAACATGTATTGTGCATGAGTTTTGCTGTTCTGTCCTGAACTCCATTGCTTTTGACTGTGTGTCATTTGTGTCCTTCACAGGGTACTTTCAGATTCGTTTGGTCAACTGTGTCCACCGACGACGTGATTGCACTTCCAGGGTGGTAGCTGTTGTGTCCCTACAGGTGATGTGCGCCACACCCATGGACTTCCTTCCGTCTACAGTTGTTGACTGTGTGCCCGCTGCCAGGTGGGATTACCTTGCATCTGTAGTGGTTACGACATGTTGCAACTGTGTAATAAACCTGTGCTTCACTTTGTGATGTGCGTTGTCTGTGGTCACACATTTGACTGCCATTTGCTTACTGCACCTGTGGGCTACTTGACTACAACTGGGAATGGATGTGGTGTCTGTGCATTGCACCGTCTTCCCTGGCAACATCAGTGTAGGCAATGAGTCAGATGGCCTAGGTGTGTATGTGTTGTGTAGCCCTGGTGGTGTGTCTCCCTCATATGTGTCACGTTGCCTTTACTCACATGCCTGTGTTGTCCTTGCTGTTGCAGTTCGCATACACAGTGTAATTTTGCAGTTCATCATCCCCATAACAGCACCCACGTTGGAATCACGACAGAGGCAAGTATGGTGTATTAGTGTGTTTATTGTGATACATTTGTGTTAATAGTGCATACGATGGGTAGTGCTGTACATAAATCTTGCAATCCGAAGTTCCTAGGTGAATTGGAAGTCCTGGTAGACAGGATCCCCAGTATCGGGGCCACAGTTGTCTGACACATTGGTCCAACTTGTACTCCCATGCAATGTGTGGGAGTAGTGTTGCCGCCAACAGGGTGAACAGTCTGTGCACAAAGGCGAACATCCAGAACAGGTTCAGGCTTCCTGGGAGTTGCGCTTGGCCATCGGCCTCTCACTTTTCCCTCCTCGGACGACCCCTCTTCTTGGGGGGCCCTCAAGTACAGGCTGCTGCGGTGCAGGGGACTCTCCGCCAGAGTCATCCTCCCTCCCTGTGGCAGTTGCAGTTTGTTCGGCACCAGATGTTGTTGGCACACAGGGAGGTGTGGACTGGTTGCTGTTCATCTGGTGGAGGCATTGTAAAATGTCCCTGTGCACCGCCGTCATCTCATGCAGTGCATCCCACTTGGGCTCCACGCGGGACATGTGTGAGTCCACGCGGGACATGTGTGACTCCACGTGGGACATGTGGGAGTCCAAGCGGGCATGATGGGCAGCCTGCTGCTGTTTCATGTCTCTGAGGAGCCCCACTACCTGGCTGAGGTCTCCGGTGCTGGACTGGTACGCATCAGCTATGCGTACCAGTTGTGGGTCATCATGCACACCAGCAACGTCTGCAAGCAGCGACCTCTGTCTCCCACCCCTCCCACCACCCCTGCTGACATGTGCAGTGTGTGCAGTGGCACGCACAGATAACCCTGGTCCACCTTGGGGGTTGGTGGTGGTGGTGGTGTCCATGGCCCCAGGTTGGTCCAGGGTCCCTGCGCTGGTGTTGCTCCTTGTTCTGTCCATGTCGGCAGAGATGGTATTTGTGGTGACAGTCGTTGGAGGGGTGGGTGCAGGGGGTGCAGCTGGTGGTCCTGCTGGTGCTGCAGCTGGTGGTCCTGCTGGTTCTGCATGTTGACTTGCACCGGATGTGCCAGGTTGGTCTTCATCGTCCGAGGAGGACAGAGGCTGTACGACGCCAGTGAGCTCCGCATCCTCTTGAGCCTGGGACTGGGACTCCGACTCCTCAGCGTCTGCTGCTGTGTCCCCATCATCACCTGTTTTTGGGAGACACAAACAATATATGTTATGTTTCTGCAGGCATCAATGGTTGACACACATGACAGTTGTGACTGTGCCTCTGGGTGCGGGCCTGTACATTGCATTGTCCTAAGTCGTCACAGTCAGGGGTTGATATTGGTGTGGCACATTGTCCTGCATTATTTGGGCATTTCTATGTTTTTTTTGGGGTGTGAACATGGTCTGCATTGGTTGTGTTTGGTTGACAGCCGGCCCTCCTTCCCACCCACCCAGCTAGTCAGTTATCCCACCATGGAACGTGCTTGTGTTGCAGGGAGTGGAAGTTGTCTCTCACGATGTCAGTCAGTGGTGTCCTGCTGTTTGTTGGTGCACAGTTGGCAGCAGGGCCTTGTGCTCCCCACAGCAGTAGCCAGTGTCAGCCATCTTGTGAGTCCTTCTCCACTCCCTGTGATGTGAGCATGGTTCAGGGTGGTGTTGATGGGACAGTTGTGGGGGTGACCAATATCAGTGGCTACGACTCCCATCATGCTATTGCCTCCACCCCCTTCCCAGCATGCCCATGCTTCCTTCCTTTTGACTCTGCTTCCCTGTGGGGTGGGCTGGCTGTGCTGACAGGATGGCTGGGAGTGTTGTCCTGGCAGTTGTTTGGCTAAAAGTCCCAAGAGTGGCCCTGTGCTTCACACAACATAACCCAGGGTGGTGGTTCTTTGTGGGATCTTGTGTTAGGATGGGGGGCATTGCATTCTACCAGGTGGGTTCTGTGGAGTTTGTGTTGGGGTGTGTGTGAGGGGAGGTGCTTGTGACTATGGTCAGTGCTGCAAGTCCTCCTTCCCACCCAGCTAGCCAGATATCCCACCATGGAACGTGCTTGCATTGCAGGGAGTGGAAGTTGTCTCTCAGGATGTCAGTCAGTGGTGTCCTGCTGTTTGTTGGTGCACAGTTGGCAGCAGGGCCTTGTGCTCCCCACAGCAGTAGCCAGTGTCAGCCATCTTGTGAGTCCTTCTCCACTCCCTGTGATGTGAGCATGGTTCAGGGTGGTGTTGATGGGACAGTTGTGGGGGGCAATATGTGTGACTGCGACTCCCATGATGCTATTGGCTACACTGACTTGGCCAGCATACACAGAATTCCTTCCTTTGAGTGGTCTTCACTGTGTGTTGGTGTTGTTGTGGTGGCTACATGTCTGGATGTGTTTGTTAGTTCTATTTGTGCCACTGCCTAGCTGTAGTTGTAGTTGTGTTTGTACATGTGTTGGCACAGTTGGATGTGACTTTTTTGATGGCATGTGTTGTGTTTATCTGACTGACATACACATTTTGGGATGATTCTGTTCTGGTTGCTGTGTAATTGCTTTGAGTGCATGGTTTGACTCTCCCCTTGACAGTGATGTGTGTGTTTTGTGGCAGTATATTGTGTACATTTGTTGTGTACTCACCAGGCTCTGGGATGTCCTCTAGTCCATATACACTCACTGGCGGAAGGATGGCCCGCACCTTCTCCTCCCAGGGCCTGAGGTATATTGGCTTGGCAGGAGGGCCACTGCCGGTGTATTGGCTGTTGATGTAGTCTTTCTTCAGCAGGTCCCGTACCCTCCTGCGCACGTCATACCACCTGTTCTGGATGTCGCTCTTTGTGCGCCGACATGGTGATTGTGCGTTCACCCTGTTGATGATCCTCTCCCACATCTTGGTTTTCTGGGAGATGGGGGTCTGTTGGACCAGTGTGCCAAACAGCTGTGGCTCTACCCTGAGGATCTCGTCTACCATGACTTCCAATTCACAATCTAGGAACTTGGGATTCTTCTTGGGGGCATGGTGATGGGTGGTGATGGTGAGTGATGTGTGTGTTGGTGTGCAGGTGAGGGTGTGTGAGTGTGTGTTTTGCAGGGTGTATGTGAGGTAGGTATTTGTTGGTGTGCTGATGGTGTGTGGCTTGTGTGAGGGATGAGCTGTGGGTGTGTGGTTGCTTTCTCTTGGGTGCTGGCAGTGGAATGGCATTTGCAAAGGCTCATGGTTGTGATTTGTGTCCTTTATATAGGTGGAGTTGTGGGTGTGTCTTTGTTCTCTGTCCCCACCCCCCAGTATTTATTGGCTTGGTAATTGCTTGTTTGGCCTTTTTTGGGTGATTTTTCTTTTGTACTGTCTGTGTATGTTGGAAACGTTCTTGTGACCGAGTCGGACCCTGCATTTGTCTCGTACGGTCTTCTCCGTTTCGTTCACGCTGTGTTTGTGCAGTTTCCATGCTGCGTACGCGTCGGTCGCGGTGTTTTGTGTTGCTTCGGCTCGGTTTTGTATGCGTGTCGGTCGTGCGGCTTGGCCTCCGTCCGACTCGCTCGTGGTTTTCGCGCCTTGCATCGTACTTTGCGGTTTGGAGTTCGCGTGTACGTTTGGGTCGGATTTGTTCCGGGTGCGTGTCGGTCGGTTGGATTCGCGTGTTTTTCCGGCCGGATTGCTGTTTTCCGTGCGGCTCGGTCGGTCGACTTGGTTTCGGTACGTGTCGGTCGGATTTTTCACGCCTTGCATCGTACTTGGCGTGTCGGGCGCCACAGGTACGTGTCGGTCGGTATTATTTCCGGATCCGAGTCGGTCGGTGCTTTTTCCGGCCCGAATCGGAATCGACCCCTATGCCTCTGCACCCATGCCATATTGTATATGCTTGCAAAAAGAACAATTGATGGACAGAATGCCGAATAAAATCAAACACTCACCCCAGTAAGAGATTTGGGCCTAAATCCATTGAGCCTCATTTATGAGGCCCCTTGCGGCACGGGATCTCACTTTTTTGATGTACTGGTGGCACAATGTGCCGCTGCATATTTACAAAGCCACGTAAAGCCACTTTACGTGGCTTTTAATGGCCTTGCAAATATGTGGCCCTTTCACACAGAACACTACGTGAAAGGGGCGTTCCATAGGTGTTGCTGTGGGTGTTCCCACACAACACCCATGGAATCTGAAACATTTTTTTTTTTTTTAATTTTATTGAGCAGAAACACAGAGAGTACAAAGAATTACTGCAAACGATTTGAGAAAATAGGCATGCTTGTGTACATATAAAATTCCAACTCCAGCAAATATAAGGTGCAGCGTGCCATATTTAACCACCATATATCATTCCAATGGGATTAGCATTGGCAGATCTTTCCAATAACAGTACAGTATGCCAATTGCCATCTAGACATAAAAATAACAAATGGTCTTACGGAAAAACTTGACAAAGAGCAATTCAGTAATAACAAACATGTATAAAGTGCAGAATGCAATACTTAACAAATATGTGCTATTCCTTTCCAATCAACATTGGTTCCTTATAGGTATATTTCCTTCTAAAGTGCAATGTGCTGATTTGCCATCTAAACATGATATTGAAAATTCATCTTCCGGGCATATTTCCGTCTAAAGTGCACTGTGCTGATTAACCATCTAAACATGATCCAAAATTACAAAGGTGCAGTACTAAAGTGCATTTTTTTAAAATTATTATTAGTTTTTTTTTTTTTTTCTTTCTATTTATCTTTTTTCTCCTTTTTCATTTCCTCTTTTCCTTTCTTTCTTCCCCCTTTTTTTAAAATAAATTTGGCCCTACTTCTCCGAGAAGGTCTCTAACCTCTCCATATATTTCCATGCAGCGTTAAATCTTTTACTGGCACCTATTCTCTTAGCATTTGCTTCTTCAAATTTCCTAGTACGAATCAATTTATTCAACCATTCCGAATAAATGGGTATTTTTTGAGACCTCCAATTCTGAAGTACCAGAGAATGTGCCACGAGGGAGGCAATTGCTACAAATGTCTCCTCCCCTCTTGACATTCCTAGGTTTTGTCTCTGACTTGCAAGACCAAAAAGTGCAATCTCAGCGTCAGGATCTAAACTTTTCTGAACTCCCCAGCTTAAAGCCGAAAAGATCCTCTCCCAGAATTGTCCTAGCTTTGGGCAGGTAAAAAAAGTATGGAGCCATCCTCCCTCGCCTAGCATCTGGCAGCGAAAGCATTTATTCTCTAATTTCAGACGAATCTTGTGAAGAGCTTGGGGAGTATAGTACGCCATCCAGCGCGACAAAAAAGCCATTCTTTTAAAATTAACCGCTCTTAGGGCCTTGCTGCCTAGCTGTGCGATAACTTGCCAATCCCGATTTGAAAACCTGCAGTGTGTCTCCTGTGTTATTTTTTCTAGAAAATTATTAACCATGATTGGCTCCCCTTGAGACCGTATACAGCGATACCAATTGCCCACCCCTCTCAGCTTTGCTCTAAATAGAGCAATCACAAATGGAGTTTGGCCGGAGCAGGGTAAGAGACTGCACTTTTTTAGTAGTTGTGAGATCTGGATGTATTAAAAAAACAGGGGCTTACTCTGGGCGCCACACCTCGCTTGGACCTCTTGCCAAGTAATGCCTCTGCCAGCCACTAAAAAGTGCCCTACCTCTTTAAATCCCCAATTGTTCCAAGACCTTATTTGACTGCCCTGAATTTGGAGGCCCAAGCTCTTACATTCGGCTAATTTTAAGAAACAAGATTCTGTGGAGCAGGTCTGCTTAGAATAAAAAGTCTGGAGTCTGTAAATGTACTCCTGCAAGGTCTTGTACCTCGTTTTTTTGGGGAGTTTAGCTGTTTTCAGTAATACCGGAACCTGTGAACCAGCTTCTTGCACCATCTTCTCTAAAAAAAATCATCAACAGATCCCTTACGGTCAAGTAAACGGGCTACTAAATCTAAAAAAGCTGCTTCATAGTATGTACGAGCTTGAGGGAGTGCGAGCCCCCCCTGACTGATGTCAAGTTGTAGCCCTGGGAGTTTTACTCTCGGAGCCTTCTTATTCCAAACAAACCTTCTAAAAATCATCTCTAACTCCTTAAAATAGGTCGTATTAATTTTTATAGGGAGATTTATAAACAAGAAAACAAGTAAGGGTAAAATGGACATTTTTATAAGAGCCACCAGGCCTATCAATGTGAGCGGTAGTAATGACCATTCTTCTAACAGCTTTGCAATTTTTTTCCTCGTGACTTTATAATTTAATTTATAAATTTCCGTATATTGACTAGTGACGTAAATCCCTAAATATCGGATTGGATTGGAGATAAGGGCTTGTTGTTTAAAATTGTCGGGGAGAAAAACAGTTGAAGCATTCATTGTTAAAATCTCAGTCTTATTACGATTAATTTTGTAGCCTCCAATTAATTCATATTGTGTGAATTCGGCTAATATTAAATCAATATTTTGTCTTGCCGGGCTAAGATAGAGGATAATATTGTCCGCAAACAGCTTCAATTTAGCCATACCTGGTATTGGTGCTTTAATCTCCATGTTGTTGCAGATTCTAGTGGCTAAAGGTTTGATAAAAAAGGTAAAGAGCACCGGGGAAAGTGGGCACCCTTGCATAGTCCCCCGATTAACATTAACTATCCCAGCTAGATTAGAATTAATAATCACCTGTGCCTGAGCCCCTTAGTAGATATCACAAAGCATTTTTATAACCTGGGAGGGAATCCCATATCTACCCAGACCATAAAAAAGGGCATCCCAATTTACTAAATCAAACGCTTTTTCTGCGTCAACCATCATGATGAGAGCTGGAGTTTGGTTACTGTTTAAAAAGTCAAGTGCCTGTACTAAAAACCCTGTATTTGAGGACATCAACCTCCCTGCAATGAACCCTGTCTGGTCTTTATGTATCACTTTTTGTGCAAGTGGGGTAAAACGCTGCGCCCAGATTTTCATTAAGATTTTATAATCTGAGTTAAGTAAACTGATAGATCTATATGAATTGATATCTCTGGGGTTCTTCCCTTCTTTACAAAACTGACAATGATGGATTCCTTGAAAGCTGTAGGAACCAGACCACCCATTTTTACATAATTAAAAAGTTCCACCAAGAAAGGTGTTAATTCCTTGGCAAAAACTTTATAAAATTCTATTGGCAGCCCATCGTTACCACACGCTTTTCCACCCGACATTGAGGCGAGGGCTAGCTGAACTTCAGCTGCTGAAATGTCAGCTTGAACCTCCTCTGCCTGGCTATTTAATAGCTGCGGGAGATTGATGCCCTCAAAGTATTATTGAATTGCCTCTTGCCCAGCCATATGTTATGTTATGTTAATTAATTTCGTAAGGCGCACAGCTACCCAACAGGGTTTGCCGGCGCCAACCTGAAATGATCAAAAGAAAAACAGAACATTTTTGTTCGCACAGCCAAGTTTTCAAACATTTGCGGAAGTTCCAGTAAACAGTTTCGTTGCGAAGTGGCATGGGAAGAGAATTCCACAAAGAAGGACCTAGACAAGCAAAAGATTGGCCACCCATCCGTGACAGTCTGATCCTGGGAACCGAAAATTTAGCCTGGGTAGTCGACCCAAGAGGGCGTGAGGGCCAAGTAAAGGTGGATCAAAGCTTGCGGGTACTGAGGAGCCGAGCCAGATTTGATCTTAAACATATAGCTCAAGGCTTTGAATAATATCCGGTTCTCTACCCTGAGCCAATGGAGATCACACAGAGAGCCAGAGATAGATGCAGCTCTGGGAACCTGGCATAGCAATCTGGCAGCAGCATTCTGCACCCCCTGTAATTTACGTATCACATCCTTATTAACCCCTAGATACAGAATGTTACCGTAATCCAGTCTAGAGGTAACAAGAGCCTGGACTACGGTTCTGTGGGTAGGACAGGGCAACATCCAGATGATTTTCTTAAGCCATTTCAGGATGGTGAAACAGGTGGCGGCCACCTTCACGGCTTGTTGCCTTATTGATAACTCGTCATCAATGATAAAGCCTAGATTGCGGACTTGGTGGGTGGGATGGGGTAGAGCGCCCATTTACGCAGGCCAATGGCGGGGACCCCAAAGATCTTTATTTTTTGCCAGGATCAGAACCTCCGTTTTTTCTCCATTTAGTTTGAGAAAATTGGATTGCATCCAAGATGCAATTTTCCTCAGCCCGGACTGGAGAGCAGAGGACATAGACACCCTTTTGGCAGAGATAGTAAAGATAATATGGGTGTCGTCCGCGTAGGAGAACAGGGACAACCCAAGCTCTTCTGCAATCTCCGCCAGAGGTCTAACATAAACATTAAACAGTAACGGGCTAAGGATAGAGCCCTGGGGTACCCCATAAGGAGACGAGTGAGTTTTGGAGCTAGCCGTAGAAGAAAAAACCTGGAACGTACGGTCAGTAAGAAACGAAGCAAGCCAATTGAGTGCCGGGCCAACAACGCCGAGAGATTGCTAGACTTTCAATAACACGGTGTGAGACACTGTGTCGAAAGCGGCACTCAAATCAAGTAATATGAGGGCCACCGTATCCCCAGTGTCCAAACGGTGCCGCAACATTACTGTAACTCCAAGAAGAGTAGTTTCAGTCGAAAAACCGGCTCTGAAGCCAGATTGAGAGGGGTGTAAAAAGTTTTGGGTTTCCACAAAATGGGACAACTGTAAATTGATGTGTTTTTCCAAAATTTTGGAAAAAGCAGGAAGTAATGAAATGGGCCGAAAGTTAGAAAGCTGGGCAGGATCAGCATTAGCCTTCTTCAAAAGTGGAAGAACCATAGCATGTTTCCACTGTAGCGGGACAATTGCTTCCTGTAAGGCGGCATTAAGGAGTTCCATAATTATCGTAAGTGAGGGCAACTCGAGCTGTTGCAGCACAGAGATAGGGAGGAGATCGCAAGGAGAGCCAGATTTAATACTGCCTAAGAGCCGCTTGAAGGAGTTCATGTCTAAGGGCAACCAAGTTTCCAGTATATTGGTGGTTTCAGAAATCTCACTGTCTCCTTGTCCAATAGTTCCGGTTACCAGGGGAGGGGTGTAGGCTTGCTGTATGGTGTTCCCTGGCTTGTCACTATTCAGCGTAGAATATATTTTTTCAACTTTGTTAAGAAAAAAGTTGGCAAGGTCCTCGCATTGCAATCCACTAAGAATGAAGGGGGTGGACTGAGTTTCTGAACCAGAAAGTTCTTTGACCATCTTAAACAAGGTCTTTGAGCAATTCTGCGCGCTGGAGATAGTAGAGGAAACATAATCTGTTCGAGCTGTTTTGCAAAGGGCGTGATAGTCTCTTTTAGCCAGTTTATATGTGAGTTTGGTGTCAGGCGCATAGTTCTTCCTCCAGCGTCTTTCCAAAGCTTTGCATTTAGTTTTTTCAATTTTAAGCCTCTCGGTAAACCAAGGGGCAGGGGGACGGTGATTGTTCACCTTCTTGATAGAGGTCGGGAGACAAACATCCAAGGCTTTAAGAATCCAATTTTGTACAGCACCCAAATCAGTAATGGACATTTGTTTGATGGTAGGAGCATTATTAAATAGAAGCTTATTAAGAGCTTCAATGTCCAATTTTCCCCAATTTCTAGATTTAGACTTGGTGCTAAGTGCGGCTGTTGACGAGCTCACAAACGTTTTGAGCCGAAAGCCAACCAAAAAGTGGTCTGACCAGCACAGAGGGAGAGCTGGGGGACATTGGATATTGGGTAAATTAGAAAAAATGGGGTTCAATAGGTGGCCCTCCACATGAGTAGACCCCAAGTTGCAGAGTAGAATATTCATAGCTGCCAGGTCAGAAATAAAAGTAGTACTATTTGCGCACGCGGGGTCATCCAGATGAAGGTTGAGATCACCCAAGATGGTAAAGTTGGCGGCATTAAGTAGGTGTGAAGTAACTAGATCCGGAAATGATGATGCCCATGGGCCCGATGGGCCAGGGGGGTGATAGACTAATATACCAGAGAAAGTAAACTGGGGGGTCAAGGCAAGTTTAAACAAAGCAGCCTCACAATTTAGGCAAGCCTCACAATTTAGGCAAGTCTTCAAATTTACACGTGTAGGACTTATTGTAGATTATAGCAATGCCTCCACCCGTCTTAAATTCCCTATCTTTCCTAACTATGGCAAAATTAGACGGTAAGGCTAAAGCTACATCAGGGCCGGAGCTCATGTGCAGCCATGTTTCGGTAAGGAAGATAGCATCTGGCTGTTCACTAATCAAAAGATCAAAGATGTCGCATACAACTGCTCATAATGCTGCAAGAAAACTTTCGAAATCTTTTCCTTATCAGTCACCGGGGTTCTTGTGGTAGGTTCTAGTACTTCGGTAATTAGGGCCGCTTCCTGTTTAGTCTTAGTAGACCAAGCCAGCAGCTTGCCTACCATTTGGCTCTCTTTGTAGACTCGCTGCTGGAATGTCCGGGAGCTGTTGATTTCTTCTAGAATAAAAAACTCCTTTAACTCCTGCTTAGCTTTTTCAAGTAGTCCTCCCACTGGCTCATTTACTCTTAAAGAGGCGTTTTTCTGGAGTAAGGCCGAATCAACCGCCGACTGGAGTTGATCTATATGAGTCCTCCGAATTTTAGAGTGTGCAGCCATAAAGGCAACCAGCTCCACACGGATTGTGGCCTTAAAGGCCCCCCACACTGAAAAAAGTTCAGCTGTGCCCTTATTGACCTTAAAAAAAAACACTATCCATTTTCTTGTATCAACTAGCCATTGTTGATTTGAAAGAAGGAGTTGATCCATCTGCCACCTGGACCTCATCCTCCTAGCCTCATCTATTTCTATTTCTACTTTGACCAACGAGTGGTCTGAAAATGAATTGGCCCCCATTTCTGATCCAGAATATTTCAAAGAACGAGATATTAGAAAGAAGTCAATGCGGGAAGCTGACTGAAATTGTCGGGAATAACAAGTATATTCTCGTTCTTCGCGATGGAATCTACGCCATGGATCAATCAGCTGATAATCTTGTGCAATAACATCGATTACTTTTTTAGTCTTCGGCTTCAGCTGTTTATTATTTTTATTCGAAGTATCCTTTGTCAAGTCCTGAATATAATTAAAATCCCCGCCAAGAATAATTTGTCCTGTAGCCCCTCTGAGTATCTCATTGATCTTCATCATAGATGTCGTGTCATCAACAATTGGAACATAATAATTAATAAAGTTGAAAATATTCCCGTTTAAACTCATTGTGACCCATAGCCATCGACCATGTGGATCCCTCTGCACTTTAAAAAATTCCCAATCCACCCCCGACAACAATATATAGCAATCCCCCTTACTGCCATCCCTGCTGATGCAAAAAAAACTTTAGAAAAATTTAGGTACAAAAAGCTTTGGAGTGTTTGTTTTCAAATGAGTTTCTTGAAGGAAAAGAACTTGTGGTGAAAATGAAGCTAACCACCTTATTATCCCTCCATACTACTGTTTGTTAAGAACACCGTTTACATTGAACGAGATTATCCAACATTTAAATTTCATTTCTAAAATTCATACTTGAATATTGCATTAATCCATTCAGCACAATAAACTGTTTTCCCACCACCTTTCCTCTGTGATTCTGCTCATTTTCTTCGGCTATGCACCCAAACCCCACCTGCTCCCAACCCCTCCCCATAGCTGGCCCTCCCCAGGAGATGGGAAAAAGCCCAGTTCCCCGTCTCCACCCTCCCAAAATGCCTCTCCTGTGGGGTGCCTTGATGCTGCACCCTGGGTGACCCCTACCCCCCCACCTCAAACTGCCCCTAACGTTTACATTTAGTGGATCTTATCTACTTTACAGAGGAAATTTCTTTCAAGAGATCTTGTGCTTCCTCTATATTTGCAATCATATGGAACTTGCCCCTCACTAGCACCCTTAACTTTGACTGTTGGGCTATTGATGCCTGTGCACCCTGTGCTTTAAAGAGGTACAACAATTTAACAAACTCTTTTCGCCGGCGTGCGGCTGTTTCAGACATATCAGAAAAACTCCGACAGCTAGCGTTATCATTCATTGAAAATTGTCTCTGCTAAACTGCCTTAGATAAAATCTGTTCCTTGATGCGATAATCGGCAAAGTTAATCAGGATGGTTCGCGGCAATTTAAAATTAGGCAGAGCATGCGAGGGCACCCGATGCGCCCTTGTTATGGTGAGGTTGCCTGTGAATTCTGGGAGCACGCTTTTTTTGATGAACGATTCGACCCATTGAAGGGGTTGCGACCCTTCACTCCCTTCTGGGACCCCCACTATGCGTAGATTTGCACGCCATGAGTGGTTCTCGAGCTCCTCAAGCTTACTCTCCAATGTAGCTTTCTCCTTAGTTGCCCTGTTCACCTGCTGCTGGACTATGGTCACTTGATCTTCAAGATGTGCGATCCTTGATTCTGCCTCTTGTAGCCTTGCCGGTAGATTACCCACTGCCTCCTCTATCTTTAAGAGGCATAAATGGAGGGATGCTATCTCGCTGGCTTGTGTTGTCTTGAGCTCTCTTATCTCATCTAAAAAGAGATTCAGCATATCTTTTATATCACATTGTAGGAGAGTTCCACGTTCTTGAAATTGCGTCAGCGGACTGCTTTGAAATTCTTCGTTTTCTTTCTGAGGCTGTACTTGGTATCCTGAGAGGTCTGAACCTACTTTACTTGGCATCTGGGGCTGATGTAGTGGCTGCGGAGATGACGAGCCCGGCATAGGCTGCTGATGTCATGGCTGCGGCGATGATGGTAATAGCAATGCCTGCGGCTGTGCCCCCCGGAGAGGCTGTTGTTCTGTTGGAGGGAGCTAGGTTCGGGTTCTTCATTATGGAAGACCCACAGAGTTGTGCTATTTGGTAGGAGCTGGCTTGTGTCTCAGCTGGTAGCCCTTGTAAGAGTACTAGAGGAGCCGGAGTGGCCAAGGATGGTTTAATTTTAGAAAATAGCGGATACTCTTTAGTGTTTTGGTTGTTGGAATTAACCATTTTCTCTTCTCTAGTTTTTCCTTGTGCAGAAGGAGAATTTGCTTTGCTCTTTCCCGCCTCCAGAGCCCTTGAACTAGAGTCATGTTCTTCCAATATTTCACCATGTGGGCCCAACTCTTGCTCTGGGCTTGTCCTCTCTGCCGCTGCCACCCTTGCTCCATAGTCCTGGCTAGTTTCTGGCAGGTCCTCTCCTGAGCTCACGAAGCTGGAGTCTATGGTAGAACCGGTTCGTGTTTTCCGACTATACTCTGCTCTTGCCGCCACAGATGCTGCCTTTGCTTGAGCTGATTGCGTTTTGGCTTTCAGTGCTGCAGCTGAATCCACCTTAGCCATTAGATTTGTTACTTTTAGATGCTTTCCTATTTTGTACCCCCGCCTGGACGTCCTAGTGCAAAGAGAGCTCGCTTGAGGTGGGCAAAAAAAAACAAAATAAAAACGTGGTCAGACCTCTAAAGTACCACCTTCCTTTTTATTAATATCTTCCCTGTCGGTTTAATTGTTTCTCATCCTTTTAACGTCAATTTGTTGCATTCAGAACGTGGCATAAAAGAAGGCGTAAAAGGAGGCGTACTTTTTAATGCAGTTCCCAGGCAGAAATCTAATGAGCGGTGGGGAGGGGCCCAAGACCACTGTCCATACTACTACAAAAAACAAAACAAAAAACGAACCCCCACTCCCCTCTCCTTCACAGCCTCTCGCCCCTGACGATATACAAAAAGTCAGTCTTAATCTGTGTGACTGCAGCAATTTTGCAGGAAAGCTAACCTCTGTTCTCCTCCTCCCCTGTTTTCCTCCTCTGAGGCGTTTCTCCAAGGCCTTCTTGCTAATTACCACCGCGGCCCTCAGCCGTTGTCCTCATGTTGTGCCTTGAGCACGTAGCCGTCTTTTCATCAGATATGCCTCCAGGCACAGGGAGCCACGAGCAGGAACTAAAATCCCAGTTCCCCATGGTCAGCGCCAAGTTTCAGCCCCCAGCCAAACCTCTGCAATTAAACTGCCACCTCGAGTGTTTTCGTCTGTTTAGTTTCCTTTTAATTTTCCTCCAAAGGCATAACACCGAAAAGGAAACAGAAGCGAGTCCTGTGATCTAGTGCACACCGGCCGAACCTTGGGAAGCATTCCCACGAGGCCGTCATCACCTGCCGTCCATACGGCAGCAAGAGCAGGAGCAGCCTCAAGGCAGGGGGAGGAGCATGTGGTCACCTAGCAGCTACAGACTGCGGGCATGCCGTGCTGCCTCCATGGAATATGAAGCATTCCAAGATTTACGAGAAATCCTAAACCTGGGAATGCCTCAGAATCTAACGCCAGTCCCAGGTGTGGCGTTAGGGAGGCACAATGAGGGGAAATGTTTTCATTTCTCCTCCTTTTTTTCTTTTTCTGTGTGTTCTGCATTCTGCAGCACACATAGAAAGAGAAAACCACCTGAATTGATTGATTTTGTGCAGGAAGGCTTCCCTTCCTGCACAAAATCAATCAGCCTCGCGACGTAGGCAACCTTGCACCATGGTGCAAGGATGCCTTCATTGGTGCATGGCAGCCCATTGTTCGCCAGCGCAGGGGAAACGGACAGGAATGCACTGTACTTCATAGATACAGCTCATTCTTGCCCTTTGTTTTGACGTAGGGCAGTGCAGCAAGATTCCTTGCGGTGCTGCCCTACGTCAAAACCTCATAAATTAGGCCCATTGTGTTTTTTGCTCACCATGCCATTCTAGTTTGGACCCAGGAATATGTCAATCATTCTTGACCCTGCCCCTTTTGGAACAGTCCAGGCAGAACTGCCAGGCCAGGTCATCCCTGGATCGGAAATAAGTATCTTAGGACCAGTTCAGGGGTATCACCCCTTATCAGCCAAGATAGCTTGAATCCACCGGCATGGCAAGCATGGAACCCATGTCTGGGCATACCGTCCCATTTTGGGTGACAAACGCAAAAAGAACAATTCATGGACAAAATGATGAACAATGTCAAACACTCACCCCCAGTCAGAGATCTAGGCCTAAATCCATTGATTTTTTTCTCACCATGCCATTCCAGTTTGTACCCAGCCATATGCAAATCAGTTTTGACACTGCTCCCTATGGGAACAATCCAGTCTGAACTGCCAGGCCAGGTTAATTTGTATACTTTTGTATATTGTATATTGTAGATGCTGGCACCCATGCAGTAATATAGACACGGGCGCAGGGCAAAGGAGCTATCAGGTACCACACTGACTGTGCGCCACAAAGAGGCAGCATACAGTCTGTGCTCCTCCTGAGGGCATCCTCTGATATTGGGAAAAGGTGCCGACCCGATGGACCCGAAGACATCACGTTGAAAGGGGATGTTGTAACTCACTGCACACTGCACACGCCACTGGAAGATCTCTAGGTCTCTGTCGCTATTTTAAAGTGAGGCTGCAGTGCCATCTGCAAAATGAAAGATGGTCCAGCTGCTTCAAACAGACGGGCCACTTTTCATTAATGCATGGCCCCCACGCCAGGTGCAAGTTCATAGCTACCCTGGCGGTGATGAATCATCTGTAATAGGGTGCACTGACAGTTTTGCACCCAGTGCAACCAGTTAAAGGTGTGCCGCTGCGCATACCAGAGCAGAATGCCCTGTACATAATAAGGCCTATGTAATTGTATCATTACCCCATTTTTTGCATTGTGCCAATGCAGAAAGGGTCAGCAGGGTGAGGGGGCAGAGGCAGTGGCAGCAAGCTGACCATGATGGGCATGCCGTCATGGGCAGGGCCAGCTAGCTGACCACCAAGGGTAAGCCGACCATTCAGGGCAGGCCGACATGGGCAGAGGCAGCACACTGGACCACAGAGGGCGGGGGCCATGGTCACTCACAAAGAAATCAGAGGGCAGGGAGAGGGGGCAAGGCAGCAAGCTGGCCATGGAGGGGAGGCTGGCATGGGCAAAGCCTGCAAGCTAAACATGGCCAGCAGGCACGAGGGGGCAGGGGCATGCAGATGTAGAATGAAGGCCTTAGGGCAGGGAGGCGGGGACAGCAAGTTAAACATGGAGGGCAGGCAAGCATAGGCAGGGGAAGTAAAATGGACCACAGAGAGCAGGCAGAGAGCAGGAGGGAGGGGGCAGGGACACACAGGGAGAACGACGGTTAAAGGGTATGGAGTCACAGAATGGAGGGCAGGTGGGAGGGATGGAGGGGATGTGATAGCAAGCTGACTATTCAGGGCAGACCAGTATGGACAGAGGCAGCAAGCTGACAATGGAGGGCAGGAAGGAGGCAGATGGGGCACACAGATGGAAAATGAAGTGCAGGCATGAGGGAGGCAGGGGCAAGGATGGGACAGCAAGCTGTCATGGAGAGCAGGCTGATGTAGTTTGGCCACCAAGGGGTGGGGGTTGGCCTGGACCAACCCCCTGCTGTGCATGGCCAAACGCCACGCACGTTTGGGGTGATGGTTGATTATGATAAAATAAAACTGAAAATCACTGCAAAGAACAAAAATTAAGGAGACTTTATAGTTACGTATGGTGACATGATGTTCCCTTTCATTAAAAAAAGCAGACATTCACTGCAAGAAAAGGCTAAAGTGATGTTATATTCGTTTTAAAAAAGGGTTAAAAACGAACATTTATAAACCAAAAAAACACTAAAAGTTGCCAGTTTTAGTTCAGTGAACTAACCATAAGCAGTGACTTCCAGGAGTCATTTGAGAAGCCATCAGTGATGTCATTTAACATGTCATGAGTGATGTAACATGTGAGGTGATGGCAGTGCATGGTGCACTGTATGTTACAGTTTGTTCACTGAACTATAACTGGTGAATTTCAGTGGTTTTTATTTTGCTTTATAAAAATTAGTTTGACTTCATTAAAACACTTAACTATAATGTCAAATTAACCCTTGTTTTTTTCACTCTCTCTCTCTTTCTCTCTCTCTCTATAAATATATATATATATATATTTACACTGAAAAAATAAAGGTAAAGTGAAGTTATGGCAAGCGTTGGCTTTAGCAACTCAAAGCATGCTTAAAAACACCTAAGAAATTCACTGTAAAAACATAGCTAATATAGGTTTATGGCTAATCAGAACCAAACTACACTGGAATTCACAAATGATGGTTGGGAGCACAAACCATAATTTGTACAACAACCACGCAAATCATAACTGGTGACCAAAGCAATGCTCATGACCTCACCCTTAATGAAACAGATGTGGTTACATATGTTGAAAATCATCTTACATTTGAGATTACATATCATATCGCACTCCATTGTTTGACAGATATGACTATGAATGCAGTCTTATTAATGGGTTTGATTATGTGTTGTTGTTGTTTGATTATATTTCACTTTTAGGCGTTGTTACTTACTGGCATAAATATTGCGAGGTCATAAGATTTGCATTTGGTGTTTGGGAGTGCAATGTTTATATATATATTGTGAGAAAGGCCGCTTGGATGGCCAAAAAGCGTCACCAGAGCTTGCCACAATAAACAAAAAACATCTAGTGAACCCAAGTGTGCTGCAGCCTCTTTTATTACTGGGAACGGGCGTTGTAGAAAAAAAATAATATATATATTTATTCTTTATTATGTATGTATATATATATATATATATATATATATATATATATATATATACATATACATATATATATATATATATATATATATATATATATTACATCACAGTTGTGCTCCTTCTGCTCCCACATGCCCGCTGGTAGTTGGTGCACTGCGCAGGCGGAGCCCACGGGACAATCCTCTGTATGTAACTGTGTGATTGTCTAAAATCCAGTGTGTGAACAAGACTGCGTGTCAGTCGAAACACGTTACTGGAAATAAAATCTTGGGCCTAAGCAACAATCCCTGAGTGTGCGCATACTTGGTTTAAACTTGAAAGAGATATATATATACTGATATTACCTTCATCATTGCAATGTGTTTTATACTGTATGTGCTTTTTCTGTGTTTTTCTGTATTCAGCGTGACATGCAGCCTGTAAATTGGTATTTTAAACCGATATTAAATTAGGACTGCAAAATAAGAGAAAATACGAATAAGAGAGTAAAAAGAGAAAAAGACAAAAAGAGAAAAAAAGATAAAAAGTAACATGAATTTATAACATTGTTATTGCTGTACTGTAACAGACGGTCAGTCTGTTTTTAGTTTTCATTGCTTGCACTGTCACTTTAAAGTTTGAAGGAAACACTGGTACGTCATGTGATCAAGGCCTCTAGGGGCTGAAACGCGTCATGGCGGAATTGCACTGAATAAAATTTGCACGAAGGAAAACTGGTGTCCGTTCCGTTTCTAATTCCGGATATTTGGAGTTGCTCAGAATCGGTTTTGGTGGATGTTGGTCCGAGGCGGCTTTCTCGGACGTAACGGACCCCCTCTCGAGTAGGGCTGTGTGGTGGAAAGCCGATACCGGTGAAATTCCGGAAGTGAGAAGTCTCTGGGAGGAGAAAGCAACACAGCCCCCCGACGGCGGATGCAACGACTACGAGTGGTGAAAAGCTGTGGAAAAGCTGTGGAACCCGGGTCGGAGGACGTGGGAATCTAAGGCGGAAACACAGGTACGAGTTGCCCATCAGTGTCGGGTGAGAGGTGTGCGTGTCAAGGAACAGCACAGTGGAATCGTTGTTCCTGGCGATCAATTGTAAAGTGCTTAGAATGGCCGCCGACGTACTACGTGGGAGAGAGGAGGCCGCAGATGAAATGTTTTTGGAAGTGGCAAGCGCACGCATTGAAACTATGAGTCTCGGCGAAAGCAGCGGCACTCCAAATCTGAGGGAATCATACAAAAAATTTGAGAAACTCATGCGCTCGGAGCAAGCTAAGTGGTGGGATCACCGGTCCCTTTCCAAATACTTGGAGGTGGGGAGGGTCCCTCGCGGCCTTCGGATAATGCTTGCTCCGAGCTATGACAACCCAAATCCTAACATGCTTCGGGATTGGGGAAAGTGTAATTTGGAATCTTCTAAAAGATTAATGAAGATTTTAATTGACTATGCAGAAATCGATAGAACGGACTTGCAAAATCAAATAGACCAACTTAATGTGACAATACGATCTATAGAGGGCAGTGAGGTGAACGCTAAATTAAGAGAAGAAATGATTGCACGCCTCAAAAAAGATGAAGATATCATAAAGAAGCGTAAAACTTACAAGTTTCAGCGTGATAAAAACGATTATGACCAAGGTCAGATTTTTACATTTGCACGCAAATATGATGCGGCTAAATCAAGCTACAGGAAAAATGACAATCAAAGGGAGGTAGGAGCAATGGCTGGTCCCAGTAGCAGATTACCAGCTGCATCCTCAGTCTCTGATCTTAGTTCGTCCGCAGAAACAGAATCAGAAACAGAAGGAACTCAAAGTGGTTTGAATATACGTAAACATACTTTGGTGGAAGAAGTGGGTTTTTTACGGGAGGAAAGACGACAAACATTACGTCCCAGAAATACGAATCCCAATCTAAAAAGAGGAGAAATATCAAACGAAAAGAAAGAAGGAGACGCAGGCGCCAGAATGAAAACAAACAACAAACCGAACAACAGGGGGTGGAGGCGCAAATAATACAAGAACCATCCAGTACTAATTCCATTATCAATCTTTCAGAAATGGTGCTTGATAAGGCCGAGCAACAACTTTTGGCCTTAGGACTCTCCTTCTGTCCGGAATACAATTTTGATTACCCACAAACCAGAGCTGACATTTTTATGTTTATTAGGAAGCTCAAGTTATTAAAATACCATCACCAAAGGACTAAAAAATCTGGAACAACAGAGGCTTTAAGAGTTCCTAATAGCTTGCAAAATAACCTGTTGGCTTCTGATGTTAATACGCTCTGTGACTTGCATCATCTCGAACAAGATCTTAGTTCAATTGAGTCGAGTTTCACTCAAAGAACTATGGACAATGAATCAATTATCATCAATGCCATTCCTACTACTGGGTTCAAACCTAAATCCAAGTTTATTCCCGTAATGCCTAAGGACTCGGTGGATCTATTTCATGAGATTGTAACATCAGAGGTAAAGAAATTGAATTTCAGGATCCAAACGGATATTACAAATCAAAGAAAGAAACATCAGTTGAAATACCATCAATTAATAAAGAAATTACGGGACAACGACTCCATAGTAGTGCGAGGCTCTGACAAGGGCGGAAATGTAGTAATCTCGCCTCTCAAACAATATCAGGAAGAGGCCTCTCGCCAACTATCAGATCGGGATTGCTATAGGATAAGTAATCGCCAAGTAACAAAGACAGTACAAAATCAGTTGTACACTAAACTGTTAGCATGGAAGAGTATGGGTCTACTAAATCATGATGAATTTAAATTTCTAAAGAATGACTATCCTGTTTTGGCTATCATGTACTTATTACCGAAGGTACACAAAGACATTGACTGCCCTCCGGGAAGACCGATAATATCAGCCAAGCAGGGCTTATTGGAAAATGTATCTGTGTATATAGACTCATTCTTACAGGAGCATGTGAGAAGCCTCCCATCATTCGTCCGGGATACAACAGACTTTTTAAAACAAATTCAAGAGTTTGAATGGTGTAGTGATTTTTTGCTTATTGCATTAGATGTATCCAATTTATACACATCTATTCGACATGAGGATGGCATAAGAGCATTGAATTATTATCTAGGTAGTAGACCTATAGAGTTTTATACACACAATAAGATGCTCATTGACCTAACTAAATTCTGCTTGGAAAACAACTATTTCATGTTTGAACAAAATGTATACCATCAAGTGAGAGGCGTAGCTAGGGGGCAAATTTTTCCCCTAGCTACGCCTGCTTACATATGGGATGGTGGGAAAAAATGACTCTTAGTACAGACTTTTCAGAGTACCTTACGAACAATGTAGTGAAATGGGTCCGATATATTGATGACCTCTTTGTGGTTTGGCAAGGGGATAAAAACAGTGCAGAAGAGTACATAGCCAAATTGAACATCAATGATCTTAATTTACATTTCACTCACGATATCAGTGATAGATCCATCACCTTTTTAGATGTGGAAGTATTTGTTGCAAACGGTAAGCTAGAAACTAAGTTGTATCGAAAAGCAACCGCGGGCAACACAATACTCCACTCCTCGAGTTTTCATCCCAAGCACACCATCTGCAGCATCCCCTATGGGGAAATGTTGCGGATTCGGAGAATTTGTAGTAGGGAGGAAGACCTAGTATTGGCTCAACAACAGTGTAAGGACAGATTCCGTGAGAGGGGATATGCCAACCATATCATTGATGATGCAATCAAACGCACAAGGGCCATGTCTCGCACTGACCTCTTAAAGAAACAGTCTAGAGTCGGGAACAAGAACCTTCTGGCATTTACCAATACCAAGGAGGACAGTAACAGCAGTAGTCCGAGACTCATTCTGACTTACAATAGACAAAGGGATAGTCTTCACAAAATACTAAAGAAAAATTGGCATTTAATTCTGAGTGATCCCATATTAGGTGAAAGACTACCATGTACACCGATACTTACCTACAGGAGGGCACCAAGCACCAGGGATCTGGTGGTTAGTAACAGCTCAGATATAAAATCTAAGAGTAGTTGGCTAACGAACCGTAAAGGTTTTTTCAAGTGTCAGACGTGTAAGGCCTGTAAATATGGGACAAATAAAACTTCATATGTTTCTCCATTTAGAGACAGGCCATGCCTTATTGACAAATATTTGACTTGCAAGTCTGAATATGCGGTTTATGTGCTGGAGTGTTCTTGTGGACTGCAGTATGTTGGCAGTACTAAACTGCAGGTCCACAAGAGAGTACTCCAGCACATGAGGGCTATTACAAATTCGGATGAGTCCTATCCAGTTGCTCGTCATTTTAAGGAGGTACACTTGAATGACCTGCAACAGTTACAATACTATGTAATAGATAGTGTTCCTCCCCCAGACGTGGGGGTAATAGAGAGGCTACTCTCAGACGTCTGGAGACCAAGTATATCTTGGATTTGGACTGCAAGAGTCCAAATGGTTTGAACACAACGGAGGACTTGTACACATGGCTCTGATATTTCCTGCATAGACTAGATAATAATGTAATTATCATCATGATTTTCTCTTATATGTTCATGCGTTGTTTTAATGGAATTCCATTTAGGATTCTTACAATGTTTTGATATGATTTAATTCCCTTGTTTAATTAGGCCACCCTCTCCCCGTTGTTGTTGTTTCCGGGTTTCGGCTGCTTTGGATGGGCTGTTCTAGTCATCCGAGGGCAGGCCGAAGACATTGAAATGGTTTTAAAAATATAAGCTTCTTTATTATTTAATTGTTGATATCATGTTTAGGCACTTTAGCACTAATGGCACTTTTTTCAAGTACAGCAAGTATCTCTTTTTAATTATGGGATAACTAGGTACCGTATTTGGATTTACATAGAACAATTGACTGCACATGTGCTATTAGGCTTTGATTAATCCAGGTATAATACATTTTCTCTAGGTTGTTGCATTTTTCAGTTGCGCAATTTGCACAGATGAAAGCGTCATTTTGCACAGTATTGTCGTCATCCAAATTGTTATCAAATAACTGAGGTGCATATTTGGGTGTTAGAAATTGCGTTATTTACACAATAAGTACAGATTTGCACTGTTGGAATTTGAAACCGGTATTTAATTGCAATGTGAAAGGTTGCGGTATTGCAAATTGCGTTTTTAGTATAGAGAAATGCGCGGTTTTGCATAGTTAAGAGGGCTTCAAGAATTAACAAAGCATCTGATCTAAACTGTTATAATGGCACTTAAACAAGTGTTTTATTATTTGGTATCTTTAATGTACCACAGTTTTGCATAATTTTGCACAGTTCGATGCGATATTTGCACAGTAATAGCCAGTATTTTAAACTGGTATTTTAAACTGATATTACCTTCATCATTGCAATGTTTTTTATACTGTATGTGCTTTTTCTGTGTTTTTTCTGTATTCAGCGTGACATGCAGCCTGTAAATTGGTATTTTAAACCGATATTAAATTAGGACTGCAAAATAAGAGAAAATACGAATAAGAGAGTAAAAAAGAGAAAAAGACAAAAAGAGAAAAAAAGATAAAAAGTAACATGAATTTATAACATCGTTATTGCTGTACTGTAATAGACGGTCAGTCTGTTTTTAGTTTTCATTGCTTGCACTGTCACTTTAAAGTTTGAAGGAAACACTGGTACGTCATGTGATCAAGGCCTCTAGGGGCTGAAACGCGTCATGGCGGAATTGCACTGAATAAAATTTGCACGAAGGAAAACTGGTGTCCGTTCCGTTTCTAATTCCGGATATTTGGAGTTGCTCAGAATCGGTTTTGGTGGATATATATATATATGTATATATTTTTTTAGATTAAATTAATGGTGACTAATGTATTAATGGTGGCTTCACGAAATAAGCTAAAAAGTCACGAAATTGATGAATTAAAGTGCTGCCTTCAACCTGCAGTCTAAGTCAATCTAAACTTCCACCCTCGTTAGAATTTGAGAAAGATTAAAATGAGAAGTGTTTAATAGACCCGTTGATTATGTTCCAAAGTAGTTTTAAGAGTGTATGAAGGTGGCACTTAAATTTTGATCTCAAACAAGTGCAACTTGACAGTGGCATCATCTTTCTCAACCAATGTAAACAGAACATTTAATGCTGTGAGGATTTGTAATCAAAAACTGCATGGTTCTACCTACAATATAAGATATTCATGTCATTTATGCATCTGACTAAATGGACACATGCTTTGTAGGTCTCACAGAGACATCAACTTGTAATTCTATCTCTGATACAGATGGAGTAGCCTCTCGGAAAAACATGCAGACATGTGGTTGATTCTGCCCCATCCATACTAGCCTCTGAGAAGTGAAACAGATACTTCATGTCTTCATATCTATTCCTGGAATGTGACTTAAAGGACAGCATGACACTCAGCAGACTTTACACTTGAATTTTGATATGTTCCTGTGTCTGCTATATATTGTTATTCTGTGAAAGAAGGTTAAGTTAGGGTGCTTGTTTCGCATGAAAGAATTTAAACATTGCTACAGATATACATATGATTCTGTTTTTCCAGGATATGGCATATATGAAATTGATTAAATGAAATGAAGAATTTATAGAGCGCTCCATATACCCAGCGGTGTCTAGGTGCTACCTTCAGACAGTGAGGACTATATAGAGTTGCCAGGGGATCAACATCTAAAAAGCCAGGTTTTTAAGCCCTTTCTAAATCTTAGCAGATTGGTTTATTACTTAAGTGTTATTGGCATGGAGTTCAAGAGCTTAGTCGTTGTGGTGGTGAAACTCCTGCCACCCCATCTGGCCTTTCTAGCCCTGGGGATGACGAGGTTGCCGCTTTCAGCTGATCTAAGGGGCCTTTTGGGGTGTATGGTTTAAGATATAGGGAAATCTGCTCTGGCCCTAGGCCATGCAGAGATTTAAAGCTATGCACAGGGCTTTAAATTGGATGCATTTTGCAATTGGCAACCAATGTGGTTGCGTCAGGGCCTTAGAGGCGGGTTCGGACTTGCAATCCCCCAAAGTAGTCGGGCTGCGACATTCTGTGCCATCTGAAGCTTGTTAATGCAGCACTTTTTTGTACTGGTGAACAAAGCATTGCAATAGTCCTAGATAATGCATTGTCTCTCCTGTATCTGTGGGTAGGGAAAAGGCTGGGGAAAAAATCCCAAAACACAATCTCCTGCCGGAGAGGAAAAGAAGAAATGTCTTTGTGGGGAAGGCAGGGATCTATATTTTCTAAAACCATCAAGTAGGAAGTATATGCCAGCAGAGCTTGCCGATGCCTGACTGATATCACTGCCACTACTATGACCCATATGGAGCCAGCAGGCATGGACACTTTTAATGTGTGATTGTGACAAATATTGGCATATGTCTAATTCCTCAGTGGCATTTTTAATACAGAATAGGATATCTTTCACCCTCTTCTCTCCGTCTTATGAGGACACATCATCTACTATAACCGATAAATGTCCTATCTGGCCTGATGGCATTTGAATGGACAGCCCCGGAAAGATGGAAATGGGCTCCTTCAGGCCCTCCATCTTGTCCATAAATTGAGTGAATGGGTAAGTTTCCAGCTTGATCCATTCTCTCATGATCACCTCCTATACTGCTGGGTGGGGACTAAGGGCCTTATTACGACGTAGGCGGTCTTCGGCTGGGACCGCCACCTCTGCGGTCCCAGGAACCCCACCAAGGCTGTAGTGAGCCCGCCAGCCAGATTACAAGTAAAACCCTGGGTGGGCGGGGTGCTGCAGCGGTCTTATGGCGGTGGTATGTTTGGCTCATAGGAGAGGTTATACAGCATACTGCCGCTGTGACAGCGACGAATGCTCATCTGTGCACGGTGTGGCATGCACCATGCCATGCATGCCACACAGTGCACGCACGACCATGCACTTGTGGGGGGGCACTTCATGTGCCCCCTGCACCCACCCCCATGGGCAGATTTGCCAGGGGGCCCCTCCTTGCCCTTCCACCAGCTTTTTTATTTTTAATTCATTTTATTGATAACATGTTACACACCGAAGACATTAGTTTACAAAGCATTTAGTAGGCACCACACGTCAACCTTTACAATTGTCACTATGCATGATTACATCACCCAATTAATGCGCAACGCAGGGCGTCTCATTAGCCTATATTGGGTCGTCCCCAGATCTCTGCCTCGGGGGCTCACATATGCCACCTCTAAAATTATTCCATTTCTCCCAAATCTGCATCCATTTACTCGGACACCCTCTGGATTCGTACACAGTCCTCTCTGTCAACATGCACCAGTCCATGTCCTTCTCCCACTCCGCAACTGACGGTGGAACTTGCGGCCTCCACAGCCTTGCTATATTTCGCTTTGCAATTGCCATGCCCAGAGTTGCCCATTGTTTACCCCTGGTGCTGAGGTCGGTGGGGCCCCATATATTCAGAAGGCACAATTTAATATTATAGTCAATCTCACAACCCATCACCTCTGCCATACATGCCGTAATCTCGGACCAATAGCCCTGTATATAAGTGCATTCCCAGAGTATATGAATAAAGGTTCCTTCTTGTCCACACTTCCTCGTGCAATCTGGCTCCCTTCTATAGCTCATTTTCACCAGTGCTGAGCCCGCTAGATAAATTCTGTGAAGCACTTTCAGTTGTATCAGTCTCAACCGAGATGAGATTGCGACCTCTTTAGGGGATGCGAGTGCCTCGAGCCATTCGTCGTCCTCCAGCCCCGCCACGTCATATTCCCACTTGGAGCGGAGCCGCAGGAGGGAATCAGGCATGTTGTTGATTAGCTTTCTATAGGTCAGAGTAATGGCTTTCTCTGGCATATATTCATCTAAAATTCTGTCTTCAAGTGGAGAGGATTCAGGTGGTATCTCTCCCCCCACTATTGCCGTCTGCAGTGCGTGGTTAATCTGCATGTACCTGAAATATTCAGTATTGGCCAGGTCGTATTCCCTTTGCAGCTGGGAAAAGGGGACCACCCCTCCCCTCCTTCCAAAGGTCGCCCACCCTCAAGATGCCAATCAGGTCCCATCGATCAAATTCTTTAGTGTTCCTAAGAGTACCAAAAACCTCAGCGTCCCAAAGAGGAGTGGCGTATGTTATTTTCCCCTCCCATGCCAAGCTTTTCAATGCCACCCGCCAGATTTGCACCGCATGTAGTGTAGGGCCCGTAAGCTTACGTTTGGTGGGTCTAGTATATAACACCCTCGTAAAGTCCCCCACTGGGAGCAGCCATCTGTCCATTTGATATCCGGGATCTCCCGGGGGCCTATAGAGGCACTGATTAATGGCTGCTAATTGAGCCGCCCAGTAGTACCGCTTTATGTCGGGGAGTGCTATCCCACTGTCATACCACCCCGAGTGAGTTTAGTGATAGATATCCTGGGTGGTTTATCTCCCCACAGAAGTTTCCTTTGGGAACTCTCTATAGATCTAAAATAGTCTGCCCCGACCTGACAAGGCGAGTTTTGTAGTACATACAAAAATCTTGGCAAGGCCATCATCTTGAACAATGCCGCCCGCCCCAACAGGGACAATGGAAGCGTTTCCCAATGCTTAACATCTGATCTTAGTCTTTGTAGCGGGGGCAGGAGATTGTGCCCATAAAAGAGGGCAAAGTCTTTCAAAACGTGAATCCCCAAGTATTTAAAACTTATAGTTGCTTTAGTTATATTAACACATCGTGGCAGTGTAGGCGCTTTCCCACGCAAGACGTAAAGGACCGATTTGGACCAATTAATACTATAGCCAGAGCACTTCCCGAAAGCCATGAAAATATGCATGGCTCTATTCAGGGAGGCACCGGGTGAAGCCAGATATAACAATATATCGTCTGCATATAACGATATGCGGTCCTCCCAGTATTACGCCCACCTAAGCCCTCTGATAATCGGATACTTCCGAATCCACATTGCTAATGGCTCTAAAGTAAGGGCAAAAAGCAGCGGAGAGAGGGGGCAGCCCTGCCTAGTTCCTCTCCCTAGGGCAAGCAATGGGGATTTGCGATTGTTTACCACCACCTGGGCCATTGGATTCCTATACAGTAGATGTATCCAGCTCCCAAAATTTGGGCCAAATCCTAGTTTCTTTAGGACTGAAAACATATATGGCCATTCGATCGTGTCGAACGCCATGGCGGCATCCAGGGATACCACCACTGCGTCTTCTTGTATAGTATCGACTCGAGCCAACACTCCATAGAGCCGCCGCAAGTTGAGAGCGGTATTTCTAGCAGGCATAAGGCCAGACTGGTCCGGGTGCACAAGGTTGGTGATGACTGGTAGCAATCGGGTGGCCAGTATTTTAGCTAGGATTTTTGCTTCCGCATTGAGTAACGAGATCGGTCTGTAGGAGGAACTTTTGTTTTTAGGTCTCGCGCCTAGCGTTGCAGTGCGCAACACTGCTCGCGCAGCGCGAGACCTCTAGAAAGGGCTTTCGAAAGCTAACCACACGCTTGTGCGTGTGGTTTTGCTTTCCGCGGCTGCCATAGGCTTTCACGTGCTTTTTTCTAAAAATCCAGCATGCAATTGGGCAAAGGTGGGCGCATGTCCCGCCTTTGCTCCGCCCATTCCCGTCGTTGGCCAGCACGCGCAGCAGCGCGCGTTCGTCTCGCTGCCACTGCCGTGCTCCCTCCACCCCGCTCCTCTGTGGTGCGCGCGCACCACTGGTTTCGCGTTCGGCTTCTCTGTGGTGCACGCGCACCACAGGTTTTTTCAGAAGCGATCGGTGATGAATGACATATGACAATGAGATGTAAGGCTTTAGGTACTTCAGCTGTAAGGGACACGTAGTAGGATTTAGGAGACTAGTACCCTGGATTCTGGCACTCTAAACTATATTAAGAGATTTTTTAACTGTAAACCGTGGTACAGAATGCACAGGGTATACACTCACACACAGAACACTTTGTAAAAAACAAGGAATATGAGCCCATCCCTGCTTCTCAGCACTCTTACAAGCAAGTAGGAGACTGCCATTTTCGAACTGTAGTTCACAGCGGTAAGACATATTTAGATTTCATTTCTTAGCATTAATGAGACAGTAGAGCCAGAATTAGTGGACCGCAAAGAAACCCAACACGCACATCAATTTTAGGCACATCTGTGTATTTTTTAACAGAAAATAAAAACAAATAATGCAATACATTTTTTTAAATCAGAATTCTGAACTAAAGATTTGTTAAGTAAACAGAGGCTTCCCTTTTGAAAGGATAGGGTTGAACTTGCTCTTGTGGGACACTTGAACCATATAAACGCCACCTGTAAGTTGGAATGTCTTGCTTTGTGAAGTACTTGACTATTTTTGTGGTCTAGTACAACAAACAACCATTGCCATACAATACATTAAGAAGACATTATAAGAAGCAGTGTCCATCGTTCTTCTGTTTGCGCTTACAAAGGTCCTACCTCTTCTGCAGCGGTGACGGAGTAGGCGTAGACACAAGCACCGTTTCCCATGCTCGAGAACTCATGAATGCAATAAACATACCCAAAACAGGCATTGACAAAATATTTAGGTCTGGCGTTCACTGCCAGCTTATTGGCTTTGCCAATTACAGTGTTCTTTGATGGTTTTAAACCTTTTTTTTTTAAACAAAAACATTAAAAAGGGCATACATGCATGCGCACAAATGCACAGAGGCAGTTGTCAATGTTTATGTATTAAAGTTTAAAAACTGAAAGTTGACTGCCCATGTGTGTACATTCGTGCACATGCACAAGCAAACGTTGACCAATGTTTTTGTAATTAAGTTTTACAAAACATTAAAAGATGGTTGCCTGGACGTGAGCATGCGTACACCTGGAGTGCCATCTTTGAATGTGTTAGAAGCCCAGTCTAAGATGGCCGCAGGAGCGTGCAAATGTGCAAGCAGCCATTATGGAGCCTGTTCAAAAATGGACACCATGTACAGTGCACTTGCAGGATGCAAAACTGGCCCACAAGTTCCAATTCGGCAGGGGACTACTTTTTTGCCGTAAGCCATCGCTCACTGTGAAAGGAAGCAATGGTGCAAGTGGGCTGCCCCATACTCACATAGTGAAAGCTGTCCTGGGTGGAAGCCAAACGTGAATGACACTGCAGTAGACTAATGGATGAACAGGGCTGGCTGAAAGCCCTTCTAAGTAAGTATATTATGCATATGTATTTGTCTCACAATCAAAACTAACCCTGGGCAAAGCACTACGCTACGCTCGCGTAGTTTGCGAAGTTTGCGCTACTTCGCACAACGCGAATTGCACGTAGCACAGTGCAAACACGCGTAGCGTAGCGTAGTGCAGCGGTCATTTTTGCTTGCTCGCGGTCCTCAACGTCAAGTTGGCGACCGCGAGCAAGCAAATGACATCCCGGCAAGACTTTTTCTCGTTCGCGATCAGCAACATCAAGTTGCCGATCGCGAGCGTGGAAAATAAACCTCCTGGCGAGATTCTCAACGCGGGAGGTCAGGTTTCTCATTGCGAGTGGTCGCGTATGCTCGCGACCGCTCGCGATGAGAAACTACCAGTCCGCGTTGAGAAAGCTGCTGCTCGAGTAAAAATCTACTCGAGCGGCAGTAAAAGACAGCTCGCACTGTGCAAGATGCCGTTTTCAATGATTGCACAGTGCGGACAAGCATCCGGCACTGTGCAATCATTGCGAACAGTGCACTACGCAGTTCGCGTAGTGCTACGCGTAGCTCGCGTAGTGCGAACTGCACTTTGCGTAGCTTCGCGTAGCGCTACTTCGCGAACTACGCCCAGGCTTAATCAAAACGTCATGCTCAGCAGCAGGCCTAATAACATTTCTTATCACTCCTACTCTCAAAATATGTAGATTGGGTCTTGAAGATCAGCATTGTGTACGTCAGTGCATAAAAATAGTTTCTTTTCCTCGAGGGGACAACATCTGAGAAGGAAAAGTATGCCAAACTACCCTTTTAAACAAAATGGAGAAAATGAGGCATATGCTATATTAAAAACATTGTGAAAGTCCAGATTTTCATGCAACTTCTGCATATTTTTCGTAGTGTTTGTGAGAAATACCTGAAGGTTGCAACTAACAAGCTTTGCACGCCACTATTTAAGATGTATTTGCCCATAGTTCGCACCAGACAGACAGACACTCACCTTATTAGTGAGCTGAAGACATCTAGCACATCCTAGCAGCCAACAGTAAGAGAACAGTGGAATTATATTGTGGCTGAAAGTTAATTTAACAGATAAGCAATGAGTCCTGGTATAAGGCTATACTAAAGTCAGTAGATCCACTGACATTAGCCATAAGTGAGTCAGTGAGAGGTAAGAGTTGAAATGTTAGCATCAAGCAGCACAGTGGTACCAAAGAATAACATGCAAGTCAGAATCACTCCCCAGAGATGTACTTCAACAAATTGGGTAGTAGCGTAGCCAGCGTGTCATGGGCCGCAGTGCAAAGGAGGAAATGCCCCTCCAATGTATGCTGTTTGAATTATAAATTACAGCAATAATCAGGGTTCAGTGGCCCCTAGGCCTCAGGGCCCCAGCACTGCAGCACCCGCTTCACCAATGCAAGCTACGCTCCTGGGTGTCTCAATTGCTATTCCCAGCCTTAGCCCAGGAAATGACTGCAGCCAGGCTAAGAAATGTGAAGGAACATAATAACGGGTTCTTTGTCTACAGTGCACTACACAGAATTCATTTTCACTGAAAAAATGAATGTTAACGTGATGGTATAGTTAGGTGAAAATGGCAGTTAAAACGTAAGGAGTTAAAACGTAACGTTTTAAACTCTAAAAAATACTAATAGTCACCAGTTATAGTTAAATGAAGTAACTGTAACTCGCACCTCTGTTATGCAGTGTGTTATCACCAATGATGTAATTTCACATATCATCAATAATGTTATATAACATGTCATGAGTGATTTAATATGCGAGGTCATAAGCAGTGCATGGTGAGGCCGTAAGTTATAGTTACTTGAGTTAACTATAACCGGTGAATTCCATTGGGTTTTAGAGTTTAACACATTATATTTCAACTGAAATTTTCACTCAAGTATAATGTCACTTCAACCTTGGGTTTTTTTCAGTAAATTGCCAAGATTTTACTAATTTATTACCATTACTAACTGTAACTTTATCATTTGATTTTCCTCAGTGAATGTCTGGGGTGTTTAAACGGAAAGTAATAGAAGGGGGCTCATTTTAAATAAAACAGACCTGTTTGCACAATCATTTATCAATATCCACAATCCAATACATTCCTTATTAATACACACAGCAACAACCAAAAATAATAATTATATCAAAAATGACTTAAATAAAGCATTTTTAATTTAAACAGCCATAAACATGTGTTTCGGTCTTTCTTTAACACTCTTCAAGCAACATAATGCAGCCATGGGACCAAAACATGGGGTCCCCACACTTCAGCTGAAAAGCATACAGCTCCAGCAGGTTTAAAAACACAATAGCAAGCTCTCCTGGGGGTCATGTATTTAATGACCCAGAAGACTTGCTATGAGTTTTCCTTAAATGTTTCTAGGGTGCTGCTGTCCTCCCTGCAGCCCCCACAACATTTAAATAAATCATTTGTGGTGCCCCACCCCTCCTTGGGGTACCACCACAAATGGAAAATGGAAAAATAAAGTCCTCACAGGGCATTATTCGGCGCTGATCCAGAGCAGTGAATATTTTGAGTGGCTGTGGAGCTCTTTTTCTTCTTTGTGGTCTCTCACCACAAGTATTTTTCTTATTGATAAATTTATATTTTGGGTGCCTGGGTCCCACCCTGGGGTACCCAGACTCTAGCTTGAGCATGGAAAGTTTTGGAGTGATCCGTCAAGTGGGGGCTGAGAAAAATAAAGGGGGTCCCAAAATGCAAAATCCCTATGCATATTTTATAGACTTCTTTAAGACGGGCTACTGCAAAAACTGCTGAATGGAATTACACCAAATTTGGCAGGAAGCTAGATCTTCATCCGCAGATTGTGCTGTTTGTGATTTGTTATAAATCTGTTCTGCTCTTTTTTTAAATTTTTTATTTTTTTATAAAATAATTGTATATCTGGAAGGTTGGTTACACAAGAGGCTCGAATGACTCTTGCGGGAGCGCAAACTTAAAAATTGTGTTCTGAAATGCCCAAGGAGCTTTATTTCCCTTGGGCCATCTCTCTCCTGTGGGAGTCAGATTCCCGCAGAAGCAAGCGCTCTGAGGGGCTGTCAGCAACATGAGAAAAATGTTGCTGGCAGCCATTAGAGGACTCAAGGACTTCGTCCCCTGCCCTACACTTAAAAAAAAGAAGAAAAAAAAAAGAAAATATATATATATAGCTATATATATATATATATAAATATAAAAGGGGGCAGGGTAGGGATATCCTGCCCCCTAGGCCCCTTGGGAGGACCCAGAGAGACCCCACCACCCCGGGACCAAGATAAAAGAAAATGGTACAAAGAGAGTTTTCTCCTCGCTCTCCTTCCTTGTACCTCCTACTGCTCTTCTCCTTGCTCTCCTGCCTTGTACCTCCTGCTGCTCTTCTTCTCACACTCCATCCTTGTGCCTCACACGGTTTTTTGCCTCACTCTCCTTCTTTGTATCTTTGGCTCATCTTCTCATCACTCTCCTTCCTTTTGCCTCACGCTACTTTTTTGCTCCTCAATATCCTTCCTGATGCCTCACTGTGCTCTTCTCCTCCCTCTCCACCCTTTTGCCTCACGCTGCTCTCCTCCCCACTCTCCTTCCTTGTGCCTCACACTACTTTTCTCCTCGCTCTCCTTACTTGTACCTCCTGCTGCTCTTCTCCTCACTCTCCTTACTTATGGTTCATACTGCTCCACAAATAACTATCCCAATACAACACACATAATTCCACTGCACACCACATACATACAACTCCATAACACATAGGTAAAACACATTCCCATTTACAACGCCAAAAGCTCTAACTCAAAAAAATGCGCGACCTATTGCATTTTCAGTGCTTGTTTGGTTTGCCGCTGTTGTGAATAACCACAATGTTCGCTAACCTCTGATCTGGTGGAAGAGCTCCTACCTCTCTGCTCTCCTGGAACATGGCCGTGAGGTATGGTGCAAGTCTGCTGGGAGCGAGCTTAAACAGCTCGATGGGTAAACCATTTGGGTCCGCAACCTTACCCGAATGCAAGTCTTGTATTGCCTTTTCTACCTCTGCAGCTATAAGTTCCCGTTCTAATTCGTTTCGGTCATCGTCTGAGAGTACAGGCAGGGAGATGTCTTTCAGGAATGCATCCGTCTCTTCTACTGTGTAAGTCGAGTGGGGACTATAAAGTTGGGCATAGTATCTTCCGAAAATGTTTGCAATCTCTTGTGGCTCAGTGTACAGTGTCGGAATCATCGTAGAGTTCCACCACTACTCTACTGGCTTGTTCTCGGCGGTCCAGCCACGCTAGTAATTTACCGGCCTTATCCCCCACTTCATAGATTCTACTAAGAGTTGCCCTGTGCTGAGCTTTGGCTGCAACAGTGGCGTGGGTCACCAATGCTTTTACTTTTAATTTCAAGGCGTGTCTAACGTCTTCTGTACAATCATCTCTCAATTGACTTTCCAGTGACAGTATCTCTGCTTCAAGACTTGCCATTACCGCCTGCTTTTCTTTCTTCGTACCTGCGATCAGTGAGACGGCGTGACCTCGGACCACTGTTTTATAGGCCTCCCATAGCGTCTGGGAGGATTCTACCGATGTTTCGTTTTCACTGAAATATAGATCAGTTTCCTTCACTAGTTTTTCTCTTATGGAGGGATCCTTAAGATACCATGGATTTATTGGGGCTACCCTCCCAATCCGTGGCTCCCGCACCTCTATCGTGGCCCAGATAGGCGAGTGGTCTGATATTCCCCTAGCTAGGTGTCTCACCTCAGGGACCATCCCTAGTTGACCCGCTGTAGTGATTATATAGTCTATTCTGGACATGCTGCGGTGGGCCCCTGAGTAAAATATATATTGCTTCTCCATGGGGTGACGCGCTCTCTAGATATCAATGAGTCCCATTGCCTCCATAAAATTATGTACCTGTGTACGGGCTGGTGGTAGGTGTTTCGGGGGCCAGCGATCGAGACTATCTGATACAATTGAGTTGAAGTCTCCCCCCACAAGAAGTCTTCCCTCCGGCAGCCCCAGCAGTAGATCTCCTAAGTCACTGAAGGCAGAGGCCTGGAAGCCAGGCGGAACATAGACTGACACTAAATTCAAGATACGGCCTTCACATGTCCCTGAGATCGCGACAAATCTGCCCAGGTTATCCGTCCAGGTGTGGTCTATCCCTATCTGAAGATTTTTGCGCACCATTATACCCACACCCCGTGATCCAGCACCAAACGCAGAGTGCGCCGCCAGTCGGAAGCCCTATCTAGTCAGTGCCTTGCATGCATTTCCTAACAGGTGGGTCTCTTGGAGTAAGACCACATCCGGCAGATGTCTCTTAATGTATTGTAACACTATACCTCTTTTTATTTTGTCACCAAGGCCGTTGACGTTCCAGGACAACAATTTAAGTCCCTGCTTTCGTAATGGACCCATTGCTAACTACGTTGTTAATATCTGTCATGCCCTGCGCCCGACCCGGCGAGTCCCCATCTTGATATAGTGCCAGTGAATCAGGAGCATGTCTTTTCCTGTGACCCTTGGTGCATATAGTACGAGTTTGAGTGCTCCAGGTCTGTAGCTTCGTGTCATCGGTGTGCAAACTAAACAAATAACTTAACAAACTACCCGTTTCCCCCTGCCTGTCCGAATTTATGGCTGAATGAATCGTCCTACTTATCGAGTCACCAGTGCCGGAGTTGCTTCGGAACAGTAAACTCACCCCCCAACATCTTCTCTTACCCCCTCCCCCCTCCCTGCATCCCTGCATGGCGGTTTTGGAACCTCCCGCCTCCCCCAATCTGCAGAGTGCCTATCGCCCACTCTAACTACTTGTGGTGCGTGGAACAGCCGCCCACCCACTCAACAACTACTATCAATATGGAGGGTGAACCTTACTTAGTTAAACAGTGTCGGAAATCTACTCCTTCCCCCCTTATTCCATTCTTCAGCATATACGAGGAGTTAAACCGCTCATTAATCAAGACCTTATGTATGTGTCCAGTAGGAAAGGTGGGATTCAATTAAGCGGAGAGGGGCGGAGTCGTCCGCGTCCCCCTTCACGTATGTAGCGGCAAAGAGTCGATAAGTTATCTCGCAGTGCCGCTGGCCAACGATGCGCCTCCGAACTCAGGTGTTGCAGCATGCTCATGGCGGTGTTGCTCCAGTCTGTCTCCTTGACCGCGTGGGTTCTTCTTCCCCACCGTTCGCCATCCCTCCAACCAGTCCCAGGCCTCGTTAGGCGTAGTGAAGAACCAGGTCCTGCCCTCCGCCTCCACACGCAATCTGGCGGGGAAGAGCATTGAGTACTTGAGACCCTTCTTGCGCAGGGCTTTCTTTATTTCAAGGAAGCTGCGACGTTGACGCTGAACTTTAAGCGTGAAGTCCGGGAAAACTGTCACTGTACTGTTCTCAAGTGCCACTGGAGGCGCAGTTCGGGCCGTCTGCAAAATGACGTCCCTGTCTCTAAAGTTGAAGATCTTTGCCACAATTGGTCTAGGAGGTGCTCCAGGCTTGGGCATACCTCCAGGTACTCTATGCGCCCGTTCCACTGTGAAGAACTTAGACAGCTTGGCGGATTGTAAGTGGGAAGTAATCAGATCCTCAACAAATAAGTCCGCTGCCGGCCCCTCCGTGCGCTCCGGCACGCCAAGAATTCGTATGTTGTTTCGTCTTGCCCGTCCCTCATACTCATCCAGTTGTTCGGCAATTTTCTCTGTACATACTTGTAGGTCAGCCATTTGTTTTTTCAACGTAGTCGTATCTGTGGCTAGGGAGCCAGCGGCAGATTCCACGTCCCTGAGTCTGGCATTCATGTTTCGCATATCAGCCCGCATTAGGGACACTTCACTAGTAACGGTATACATTTTTGCTTCAAGCGATGTTCTGACTGTTGTGATGGCTGCCATAATGTCTTTCAGGGTCGGCTCCGGCGAGCCCTCCTCCATCTGTGGTTTATCCGACGGGTTCTCCCCAGCTTTCTCCTTCGGGCCGGATTCCTTTTGCCAGGCGTATTTGTCCAGCTTCGCTTGTATGGCCACCTTGCCACTTCTCCCCCCAGCCATATCCAGCCCTGAAGGGGTTTCTACTCCGGCAGCTGGGGGAAATCGCACTACGTCCTCCCCCACGCAAGCTCAGCAAGGTGGGAAGAGTATCTCTTCCACTGTGCGCACCAGCTTTTCAATTGGGCATCCGGTTTGGCCGCTCCCAATCTCCTATGCGGTGTCGCGTTTGGCGCGGGTAATTTGCGACATGAGGAGATGCTCCACCGCTCCCCCACCACCTCAGGGCCGCAGTTAATTGTCCAGTGCTCGGGCCGCCCCTCCCGTGCTATTCCACCGTACTGATTGCGTTTCCTTGCCTTCTAGGTACAGCTCCCCAGAGCCCCGGTGAGGGTTGTACAACTGATACTCGGAGGAAGGGCTCAGCACCAACCGATCAAGCCACCTCGGATGTCCCGGGAGCAGTGTGCCAGCCGCAGGTCTAAGGATGCGTCGAGGCGCTGGTTCTCCAAAGTGCTCTGGGTCCCCACCAGGGCCGGACTGGGAACAGAAACCGGCCCTGGCAAACTGCTCAGCCGGCCCCCCCTGGGGTGAGGGGGAGTGCAGCCGAGCAGTTTGCGAGGGCCGGTTTCGGCCGATTTTGTTACCGGGGGCCGATATTGCCGTCCCCCGGTAACAAAAACGGCCCCCCAGGGGCCCAAAACCGGCCCCCACCATAGCGGCCTACCGGGGAAACGCCCGGTGCCCGCTATGGCCAGTCCGGCCCTGGTCCCCACATCTCTGGTCCGCCCCCCGCGCCACCTCCCAATTGTACAGGGGCCTTTGTGTTCAGCTTAGTTCAGAGTTACTTCGGGTGGGGGGGGAAAGGGCAACACCGCCCTACGACGGTTTCAGGAGATTCCACGGCAAGGGACCAATGCAGCTCCTATCTTTTTATTGGGCCGGCCCCGGGAGCTTATTCCTGCTGCCGCAGCTTCCTCACTAGTGCCTTTGGGCTGTTTTTCGCCGCCGCTGTTATGCGGTCACGCTACCTGGCATTCAGATCCCTCCAGGGCAGGCACCCTCCGGGGTTTTCTCCGGGAAGGCCGCACATCGCTGTCAGCCGTAAGATACTCGGCGCCGCCTCTATGTTCACCGCGCCTCCCCGGACCAGTGCACGGCGTCAGGCTGGAGCTTCGGCTTATGCGCTCTCCGAGGCCGATCACATCCAAGGCCGGTTTCAGGTCACAAGTCACTTGGGTAGCGGCACTCCAACACTCCTCGCCGCCTCCGTTACTGCCGCGCCCCTCCTCCTTCCCCCGGCCACACAGCGCGGCCCGGATCATGCGATGCGAGGCTGATCTCCGCTCAGCCTCGCTCTTTATTCCTAATTTTGGCCTCGAATTAGTCCTGACTCATTCCGGTTCAGGAACCGCCGGTCGTTTCGGTTCTTGTTTTCCCAATAATGACGGGTAATTCTGGGGGAGGCTCAATAAATGAGGAATAAACAAGTGGTGTTTCTCGTGTGCTTTCTTGTGGTCTTTTTAGGTCTCGCGCCTAGCGTTGCAGTGCACAGCCCTGCTCGCGCAGCGCGAGACTTCTTGTAGGGGCTTCAGAAAGATGACCAGACGCTCGTGCGTCATGGCCTTTTCTGTGCGGTTACCCGCACGTCCGGCATCTGTTTCCAATTATCGTGCCCAGACGCGGGCGCGATAATTGTAAACACATGCCGGCCGTGCGGGTAATCGCAAGCAAAAGGCCATGACGCACGAGCGTCTGGTCAGCTTTTTTAACTGGTCGGAGTTGTGGACAGCGAAGGAGTGTTGTCACTGGGGCTCACGTAACCACGAAAACTTGAGTTTTTTTGACAAACTTCTAGTGTCTGAGATTATTATTATTATTTTAAACTTTTTTTCTGATCCCAGTTTATCCTGTACCACGAGGTAAAAAGGAGCAATTAATTTGCTTTTTTTGAGCGGATCGAAGAAAACCTCCTGGTACTGCTTCTCTGTGGGTGTCACCCACATTTGCATTGCATGTCTTTAGCCACTCCTTGATCACTACTCTTTTGCATATCTAAATTAGGGTATTTTGTACTTCCAACCCTGTCGCTATCCAGTATACGTGCAGCCTGCGACTGGTGTACATTAATTTGTGGATGCAGAAGTTACGCTCACGTAGACTAATTTACTTACACGCAGATCAGGGTAATCACACTTCATATTGTCTCGAGCAGTTTCTGCCGATGTTCCAATTTGCGCATTTTGTGAATTGCATTTAACCGGAAATAACATAAAATGAGAGCAAGTCTGTTTTACAGTAAAGGGAGCTTACGTACTCATTCATTCCTCTTCCAGTCCCTTACTATATGCACTATGACAAGCGAGGACTACCACATATAAGCATATGCACAACTATTTTTTACCATAAGGCACTGCTCATTGCCTCACACATGATGACATAAGTTACATCATCAATGACATCATATATCACGCTCCATTAACATCTTTCATAACATTACTTTGGGCAGGCAGGGTGTGGGATTTTTGAATAAGCTTTAAAATGAGTTCCATCTGTGCACAAACTATTTAATCACCAAATTGGTAAACTTTCTTCTCCATGGCTGAATACTCAAAAGGTCCCAAAGGCGAGACCGATTGCATTGCAAATGCTTGTTTCTCTCTACTTTCCCCTTAGTGGCAACATATCATACGAGGTCACTCATCCTTGAGCTGCCTGAAATATCTTTTATTCTGATGTGTGCCCTTGATGAAAGACCAGCAATAAATGAACAGCCACCAAAATATGTTCAAGGTTGACCTCTACTTTTCTCACATGGGTACACGTGGACATCAATAGGTCGAGACACAGAGAAGTGCATTCTGGGTATCAGTTCTATCACCCACGTTATTTTCAGCCACTTTGACAAATACAAACTCAGGACTAACCTCTCTGAACCTCTCCAGCCTCAGCTCAGAGCCTCCTTTGTACCTCCTGGCACTGCAAATCGCCTTGTGCGCCATGCTGTAGAGGCTCGGCTTCTAGACTGTGCACCAATTTTGGGATGGGACAAACATTTAGGGATATCTGTATTCCCTTCACTGTTTTTATTTCACAATATTGGGTATTTAATACACCTGGTGCTAGATCTCTTTCAACTGTGACTGTCTTGGTGCCCCCCAGATATTATCCCTATGCGGTTGCCTGGTGCAAATTGCTTTGCAGTCAGTGGATATCCGCTGGTGTTAGCAAGGGATAATTTCTATGTACTGTTTGTTGTTAAACCTTATTTTAACCAACATGAAAATAATGGTTAGTTTTGCACTAATGTTATTTTCACTACTACCACTTCTTTGTTCCTGATATCTGAATGAGGCTGTGGCGTGGTATTGTGTTGTTGTCCTTTGTAGATATTTTGCTGTTTTACATTTCATCTATACTCAGTTTAGGCTTAGTCCTTCTTTTCTCTCTTTGCCATTCTTTGATGCTACTTCAGTCACAAGGCTTTAGCATGTACCATTTTAAAATACATTATACTGCAAAGCAAACTCGATAATTCGATAAATAGTAATATCAGAGATATCTTTGAAAGGCATAAAACAAGGTAGGAAAATGACACAAAGTAGATCCACCAAAAAAGAAATTCCCGTAAACAGGAGCTATACATACCTATCTAGAAGTATTCCGATGATCCCTCCAGGCAGCGCTGGTGTCCTCGCTTACCCCGGAAGAGCATCATTGGCATGCGCTCCTGCTTTAATTATAGGCACTATGAGGTATTTTGGAACTTGCGGGAACACTACATGAGGAATGTGCTGGCTGGGCTTGCAGCACTGAGGTTGTCCTGGCAGCCCTCCGTTCCTAGGCCTGCTATGGGCTGCTAATCACATCTCTACCTTTCAACAGTGTTATTAAGCAGTAATAATAGATCTGTGACTGCCCCTGTTATCCCTCTTACATGGAACCCCACCCATTCAGCTTCCAGGAACAGAGCAGGATCCAGCCATTTACATCTGAATGCCACAGTAGGTGGGCTGCACTTATGACCTACCTGCTTTTCCCGATGACCAGGAATTTTAGGATTGCTTAAGGATTATGTGCAATCTTTTAGACCATTAGAAGAGGCTTACTGTCAGGGACTGGAGTCCAACAGCTCGGTGTTCATACGAAGGGAGTAAAAGGGAACAACTCAGAGGATGAGAAACACATCACACAGACAGACATACCCCTAAACCCTTAGACGGACAGACATTTCTGCAGGCTTCAGTGAATCCCCACGCAAACCTTTTGATTCTTTCAATTAGGAGTACACTTTTGCATGCGAATCAGTGGCAACACGTGTCGTATATTTCACCCATGTAGTACCTTACTTACTCTCTTCCAGATGAAAGCAGTATTTAAAGGGCACACATTTTTCCTTGTCAATTGTTGAAGGTACAAAGCAGCCGTAGCCCTGAAGCTCCCTACTCTGGAGCGAACACTTCCTTTCCATCTGCCCCTTAATTGTTTAGCTTCAATAGTGCAAGAGCCAACACATTGATGAGAACAGAGAGGAGAGAAAAAATAGACAGAGAGTTGCTAACATCACAATGTACAATCAGGCAAAATGTTTTATTTGTATAATGCGTTTAATGTTTTTATTTTAAGTCATATGCCTTAAATGTTATTTGCCCATCAGCAATTTTGTAAGAACTACAGCTGTGTCTATAGAGAAAAAGCATTATGCAAAATCACTTCCACAACGAACACTGCAAAAATAGTTTGTGAAAATGTAGCAGAATGCATTTGTGATTCCAGGGCGCCTGCACATACTGTAGTATTGCAGAAAATGTAGTTGTGGCAGAGGCCTCTTGAACAATAACAAATGTGCAATCTGATTATGATCAATAGTAGAGAACAGAGTAAACTCTATACCAAACAGGGAAAATGTCGATTTTCTTCATCAATATATGTTTAAATAATTGAGTGGCCCAACTGAAAAAGCAGACAACTGGCTGATTATGAAGAGATGACTGAATGAAAACAAGCATTGGCAAAGCAATGGATCTGAAAACAAGGAATTCTTCAGGGACAAACACAGCAATAAAGAGGAAAGCCACCAAAGAAGGAGCAGGGAATTGAAACAGACAAGAAAGCCATCCAATACAGAGCAAGTGGCTGATCTAAAGCCACCTCTATGCAGCATTGTTAGGAAAGGATGCCAGCATTATTTCAGAGGAAGTGAGGGACTGGATTTATGCACTAGCCTTAAAATGATTTGTCTGTTTAGAGGATCATTCCCGTTTGCGAAAAGATCCGATATCTCGAGGACTCGATAAAGATGTAATATTGGCTCTGCCATAGATGACCCGCAGTTAGAGCTTACTGTCAAAACTACATGTGACGGGGACCTGCTTTTCGGCCAAAGGATAGAGGGGCTTATTTACAAGCCCCTTGCGCCGCCGATACGTCACTTTTTCCCATATTAAAAGTGGCGCACCGGCGGCGCAAGGGCCTTGTAAATAAGCCCCAGAGTTTACAAAGTTAGGGGCCAGTGGGTTTAGTTGCGCTTGTACTTTTTCAGATAGAAGGAGGGACATGTTCGATACTTGCGCATCCTGAGTTTTCCTTTTTAGCTGTGCTGCTGCTTGCCCCGTTAACCTCAGCGCTAGTGTGAGCATCTGTTAAAGCAAACTTTATTCTTTGTGACTTACTCTTAGTAATTCGGCGATTTGCTTTTTTCTTTTTTCCTCACAGACGTCTTTGCTTTTGCCTTATTTCTATTAGCCTTTTTTGAATCTGATACTTGTGTTGTTGAAGTGTTGGGGGGGGGGGGATTTTTCAAGGAACCTGCTCCATTAGGGCATTTAAATATCGGGTAGCAGAAAGAAGCAGCTGTCTCAGTGCTTGCCTCCTGATCTAGAGATGATTCTGCAAATAACCTATGCAGGGAGTAAACTGTTCCTGTTCCTTCCCCATTTTTTTGCTTGTTTGAGTTGCACTTGGCTTTTTGTGAATGTTCCATGAGTATTGTGCTTTTAAGCCATTGATGTTCTCACTTGTTTGAACTCCCACTCTGCCTTTCCTTCAGTGGACAGATCGTTTTGATTAATTAAAGATTTTAGTATTGCAGTTTGGAGTTCTAGTGTGTGGTCAGAAATAGATGTCACTTTTTCCAGCAATAGTAGTATAGATTTGAGTATCCTCCGTAATGACTGGAAAGACTCAGAGATGATTGCATGTTCATTAGTGGGTTGAAATGATGTAAATAGAGGAATGTCCAGAAAGCAGGATAGATTCACTTCAATCTCTGTTACATTGCTTGGTGTACTATTGAATAGTTCTAAAGTTTCTTTCAGCAGTTTGCTCCCAGCAGTATAAGGGAACTGACTCAGATCTATGTATGGTAATATATCATCCATTGGCGAGGTATGGACAGAGACAACTTCTGGAATTATCTGCTGATTACTTGATTCAACAGAAAGGGCGGTGCTATTTATTTCTGCATTCATTTCGGCTTTAGTTTTGGCGCTTGATCTGTTATGCCGATTGCTGTGTTGTCACTTAGTTTTGCATCAATCACTGTGTTACCTCCTTTTGGTATTTTCCCATTTCCTGGTGTTGTAGGAGCTAATGTAGGGAAGAATTCAGGTATCTATGTTAATCCTTCTAAAGCGCCTATATGCGCAGACTTTTTCTTGCCTCTTTTTACCGTTTATACCTTTCCTTGCTGCTTCATTATTTCTTAGCTTTTTGATTGTCATGTTAGAGAGATGACTTTTCCTCCCCTAGATGTGATTGATCCCCCATTACAGCGAAAGTTTGAGGTATTTTAGATTAATATATACAGTCTTTCAAGGCCTGGAATTCGAGTAGTAAACTTCTGGGGGTAAACTTGAGTTAGTGCTTCCTCCTGCTGCTTCCGTCTGGTTTTACTTGCGCTTTGGAAGTGTTTCCTTCCAAAGCACAAGAAAAACAAGACGTTCTAAATGGAAAAAAACAATACCCATTACGCAACTTGAACAAAAGGAAATAGAAAATGCTAATCTAATAATAAATCTTTCCAAACATGTTCTCACTAAGGAGAAAGCAGCATTACTTAACAAAGGATTATCAATTTGCCCAGAGAGCCACTATGACTACACTCAAGTGAGAATTGACTTGTATAAATATATACGAAAATTAAAATTGGCAAAGTGCATGCAAATAAGAAATGTGTTACCAGAGAACAAGTTGAAGAGAGAGAACAATGCATCAACTGGAGAATGATTTAAATATTGATCAAATACCGGATCTTAAAAATATGTTCGACCTAATGTTCAACTTAAGTGATGATGCATTGACAGAAGATCAAATACTGCAACAACTGGATATAGAGACTGATAAACGTATAGACAGTGTGCTCAAAAGGAAATCAAAATATTGTCCGTCCCTATCCCCAGGTAATAAAGTTGATCTGTTTGCAGAAGCCATAATTGGAGAACTAGATAAAATGTCAAAATTGAGACATCAAAAATATAAAGAAAACTTTAATGTTGAAGAACGAAAAGCAATGCATGGATTAATGGAAAATCAGGAAATTATAATAAAACCGGCTGATAAGGGGGCAATATTGTGCTTATGGATAAAGAGGACTATATAACAGAAGCATACCGACAACTAACTGATATGACTAACTATTCCAAGATCCAATAAATAAAATGACAGTGGATCTAAATGAAAAATTGAAGAAATGGCATGAGCCAAACCTTATCAGTGATGATGAACTTCAGTTCTTAACAGAGGATTTTCCACTAATCCCCACAATATATTTTTTACCAAAGATTCACAAAACTCTCCATCACCCACCTGGCAGACCCATTGTTTCCTTGTGTGATTCACTATATGAAAACATATCCAAATATGTGGATCAATTTCGAGCACCCATAGCCCAAAGTTTCAGCTGATACATTAGAGACACTGGAGATTTTTTATTTTTTTTCAAAATGTTTTTATTGAAATTTTCTCAGAGTGCAGCAAAAGCATTACATATGCAACAATTCTCAATAATATCATCCGCCCAGGTATACAGTTTGTTCATAAAAGCTACATTATACCCCCATGTCCAAGCGAATGAGTTTTTTAATATATGGCGCAGTTTCAACAGGACATGTCGCTTTCCAAAAATGTGAGCTAATAACCAACTTCCCTCCCAAGAGAGTAACATGAAAAGGAAACTTAATTATCCCTAAGAAAAAAGGGAATAAGTCTAACTAAGATGTCATGGTGCAAATAAAAAGCGAAGAGAAATGGGCATGAGGTTTGGGGTATCGAAGTCTTTGCCCCGATGGTTAGCACAGTATTTATACCTCCCTACGTTGGTGGGTAATTAGATTAGGAATAAGTGGAGGGCCCTAAGCCTTGGATTGCAAGCTGTCAAAGGGAGCCCCTCTGATAGGTACCTGACCAATGGTGACCAAATGTAATCAAAACCTTTCCTGGTGTCCTCAACGATATCAGTCATTCGCTCCAGAGCCAAAGCCCGCCACAATCTTGCATGCCACTGGGTTAGGGATGGGGTCTCTTGTTTCTTCCAGGCCGCAGCTACTGACATTTTGGCGGCCCCCAAGCAAAGCCACAATACAGATTTGTCACTCTGTGTCTGTCTGTTCAGGAGTGGATCCCGAACCCCCAGTAAAACCTGTTCCATAGAGTTGGGAATGGGGTAGCCTAAGATAAGTTTTATTTGGGACAGGAACTCCTTCCAGAAAGGTTTGATGATAGGGCAGTCCCACCAAATATGTCTGAAATCACCTAAGAGCCCACACCCCTCCAGCACCTATCAGAGGTTCCCGGAAAATCGTATGTAGTTTCTGAGGGTACAAATACCAGTCGTACATTATTTTGTAGTGTGCCTCCCTGAGATACATGGAACGGTTGAATTTCACTATATCCCTACCCAAATGTTCCCAGTGTTTGTCTTCCAAAGGGACCTCCATCAAATTATTCCAAAAATGTTTGAAGCGCGGCGTTACCCTGGGGCTCAACGCTTGGATAAGAGCATATAAAAAGGAGATACATCCCTTGGAAGAGGACCCTGACCTAGCAAACCTTTCAAGAGGGAGCAACTCCCTGGTAGCGGCCTGCCGCACCAGAGGCTGCTGCACTCAGAGTTTCAACTGCAAGTAGTGGTATTCTTCTTTGTTAGTTAATGCGAACTGTGTCTTGCATTCCTGGAAGGTGAGGAGTTCTCCCTTATCGAACAAATGTGAAATCGTGAGGCAGCCCCCCTCCCGCCAAGCCTCAAAGGGACCTTCCTGTAAGGCAGGGGGGAACGCAGCGTTAAAGTGTATAGGCGTGTGAGGGGATGGAAAGGTCGTAAGCTGTAGTCTGGAGGTGAGAGTGTCCCAGACTTTGAGTGTGGTGGAGGTGGGGGTGCTAATATAGGCATTGAGTGGTCTGTCTCGCTTTGGTTTCCAGAGGAGATCCCAGATAGTGCGCCCAGTTATCTGTCTATCTATGTGAAACCAATGCTTCTCCGAGACCCTCAGTGACCACTCCGTGATCACTCGCAATTGTGCTGCTCTATAGTAGGATTGAAAGTCCGGTAGCACTAGGCCACCCTCCTCACTGGAGATTTTTTAAGGATACTGACAGGAATCAGTTGGAACAGCAACTATATATTGGCAACCATTGATGTAATCTCACTATGTACATAAATCAGACATGAAATTGGGTTGGAAGCATGTAACTACTTCCTCAAACAAAGAAGTATAACGTAATTCGAACATACACAGATGCTGTTATCAATGATTGAAATGTGTTTAACCAACAATATCTTTCTCTTCAACAAAGAACTTTTTAAACAAAACTGCGGAACCGCCATGGGCATCTCTTTTTCTCCGAACTATGCCAATATTACAATGGGCTGGTGGGAAAAAAACAGTGGCTTGGAGCACAGACTACCAAAATGAACTGGAAAAGATAATACTCTGGGTCCGCTACATCGACGACCTCTTCATAATATGGAATGGCACAGAGAAAGAATTTAAGACATACTATCAGAAACTGAATACGAACGAGGTGTGTCTTTCGTTCAAATGCACTACAAGCAAAAAAGAAATTGCCTTTTTGGATACACTGGTGTACATTGAAGAAGATAAGATCCAATCGACATTATTCAGGAAGAAAACAGCAACAAACAGCATTCTACATGGAATGAGCTTCCATCCGAAAACATTAATAGACAGCATTCCCTATGGAGAGTTTGTACAAATGAAGCGGAACTGCTCCAAGAAGGAAGATGCAGAAGAGAAAATTATGGAAACAATGAAAAGATTAAAAATGAGAGGTTACAGAGAAACAACCTTAAGGAAAAGTAAAAAGAAAATTGACACCAAATCAAGAGAAGAAACTCTAATACCCAAAAGGGAAATCAACCCAAACACAAAGGAAAGACAAGAAGCACCTAGATTTATAACTACCTACAGCAAAGAAAGCGGGCAAATAGTGAACAAAATTCAGAAATACTGGCATTTATTGCAAATGATCCTGATATAGGCACACTTTTGGGATCAAGACCATCAGTAACCTACAGAAGAACAAAATCTCTAAAGGATTTACTAGTAAAAAGCCACTTTCAAGAATCCCCTAAATCTAATTGGCTTCTGGAACAACAAAAAGGGTTTAAAAAATGAAACTCATGCAAAGCATGCAAAATCGGAAAAAATATGAGAAACATTAATGATCGTGAAGGGAAAATCATGAACATTGACCAAAATATCACCTGTACCACTCAATATGTCATATACATCATTGAATGCAACTGTGGATTACGTTATATAGGGAGCACGATCTGCATGTTTAAGAAAAGAATCCTCGAGCATATAAGAGCGGTAAAAAATAAAGACATGTATGCCACTGCGAAACATATGGCACAGTGCCAAAATGGGAACTGGAGAGGAATGAGTTATTCTGGTATCCATACAATAACACCGAAGGACCGCGGAGGAGACAAAATGAAAAAACTACTCCAACTGGAATCACGATACATAATAAGAATGAGAACTAAGACACCGCAAGGAATCAACAATGATGAAGAACTGTTTGTGCATCTGGATTAATTTGAAATGAAAGATATTTACAGAATGTTTAACCATTGCCCTGGAAGAAGCTGAGAAAGTAATCAAAATCGGTACTATACCAACAACAGCTGTGATATCACGAAAAACAAGAATACTATATTACCATTCTAAGAGTGACATCACGCAAACAAGGATACTATATCCAATGAATATACTGGGTTACAAATGCTGCAAAATAATGATGCCAAAATGGTAATATTGGAGACTGTATCCAAGTAATATCAAAACGCGCAAAAATTATGATAAATGACACTGTAGCACTAATCTATATAAACATGGGTTAACAACACTGTATTACGCCACATAAATAGCAACAGTAACAATTTCCTTTTTTGTAAATATTGTAAATAAAGTTTGTTGTAAAGGGCACTACATGACCCATAATGCCACATTGAGGCCATGTGGGGTATAAATAGTGCAATAGAAAGGGGACTCATTGACCGTGAACAAAGCCTTGTGTGGGCTGAAACGCGTTGGTGGATTGCTGCTGAATTAAAGCTTGAATAATTCAAACTCCGGAGAGCAGCATTTTGTTTCAAAATTAAGTCAGGGCTTGGATCTGGCCCTTCCGTCTGCACCCGGTGCTGTGCGCATCAACAATTGGGATCACATTGTGGCGAATATATATATATATTCCTGGAATCTGGTCGGGCGTGCTTCTTTTCTTTGAATTGAAGGTGTGCTGGATGTATATGGAGGTTGTCTGCCCCCAGCGCCATGACCGCCCTGGTGAGGTCCGTGCTCCCTGCGGACAAAATTTTGTTGGGATTGTTTAAAAAGGAGCGGGACCCGCCTGTGACGTCCCAAACAGTAAGGCACGGAAATACCAGCCGAAAATTATTTTGGGAAACGTTGTGGGCAAGGGAAGAGTGAAGTACATTGGTCCTTCACTACGGACTTCAGGATTAAAGGTACAACCTTGAATTGTGAATGAGTGACAGTCCAAAGGTTTGAGCAATAAAAGTCACTTCGAACGGACTCTTTAAGTTTTACTTTGCACTGTGAAAATACCCAGTAATATGATGAAAACGGGAAAATGAATAACAGTGTGTTTTGAACAGAATAATGAGAGACTTACATTCCAAGTGCATTTTGGGAAGTGTAGGATGCGAGGACTACGTAGATAATGTTGTAGTCTGAAAGAGGCGTATAAAGCACGTTGAGACGCCGCAAATTCACCCATACAGCTCACCTGTGATCAAGGCTACCGATGTAGCTGAAACGCGTAAGGACTAGAAAGTAACCCTGGGCGTAGTTTGCGTAGTAGCACTACACGTAGCTACGCGAAGTACAGTTTGAACTACACGTAGCTACGCAGATCGCATAGTGCTAGCTGTGTGCTTGACTGCACTGTACAACAATTGCCAAAGGTATGTTGTACAGTGCAAGTTAAAATAAGTATCTCTGTCTTTATATGCTAAAATGCATATAGTCATTTCACAAAAGTGAAAACGATAAATTAACAAGCAGTGAGAGAGGTGATGATTTTGGGATCCTCCCTAACCTAGGGGGAGAACCAAGCAGATGCCTTGAAAACAAAAAGCACATCTTATTGAACGATTCGGTGGTGGTCCCATCCTCTTAGGACCACCCCAAGCACAGTTATTGGCAAAATTCAATCCCAACCAAAGGCCCTGCAAAGCATTATGGGATCGAGATTAGCAGTGGGCAGTGAATATTATAGTATCAATATCAAAATAATTCTACAAAGAGCTGCAGTTCAACTAGTCGTTACTAGATGTCCCTCACGAGTCAAATGCAAAAGCTACTGAAATTATTATTACATCAGCTGCAGTTCCACTAGTCGCTACTAGATGTCCCTCACGAGTCAAAATGCAAAAGCATTGAAACCCTTTCATGAGGCTTTTGCATTTGACTTGTGAGGGACATCTAGTAACGACTAGTGGAACTGCAGCTTGATGTATTAATAATTTCAATGCTTTTGCATTTCACTCGTGAGGGACATCTAGTAACGACTAGTTGAACTGCAGCTCTTTGTAGAAATATTTTGATATTGGACACTATAATATTCACTGCCCACTGCTAATCTTGTCCCATAATGCTTTGCAGGGCCTTTGGTTGGGATTGTATTTTTTTGCCCATAACTGTGCTTGGGGTGGTCCTAGGAGGAAGAGACCACCACTGAATCGTTCATCATGATATGCTCTTTGTGTTCGAGGCATCTGCTTGGTCCTCCCCCTAGGTTAGGGGGGACCCCAAAATCATCACCTCTCTCATTGCCTGTTACTTTATTCTCAAAGTTCACTTTTGTGAATTGGTTATATGCTTTTTAGCATGTAAAATTGCTTCATCAAAGCATTTGTAGGTGTTGATGATTTTGCTGCTACGCTATGTCAATTAGCACAGTTTTTGCACTGTGCTACGTGCAATTTGCGTAGTGCGTAGTAGCACAAACTACTTATGCTCCGTGAGCGTAGCGTAGTACTACGCCCAGGGTTGCTAGAAAAGCTGTTGCTCTGTGGAAATAAAGTGCTGGATATTCCTGGAATCTGGTCGGGCGTGCTTCTTTTCTTTGAATTGAAGGTGTGCTGGATGTATATGGAGGTTGTCTGCCCCCAGCGCCATGACCGCCCTGGTGAGGTCCGTGCTCCCTGCAGACAAAATTTTGTTGGGATTGTTTAAAAAGGAGCGGGACCCGCCTGTGACGTCCCAAACAGTAAGGCACGGAAATACCAGCCAAAAATTATTTTGGGAAACGTCGTGGGCAAGGGAAGAGTGAAGTACATTGGTCCTTCACTACGGACTTCAGGATTAAAGGTACAACTTTGAATTGTGAATGAGTGACAGTCCAAAGATTTGAGCAATAAAAGTCACTTCGAACGGACTCTTTAAGTTTTACTTTGCACTGTGAAAATACCCAGTAATATGATGAAAACGGGAAATTGAATAACAGTGCGTTTTGAACAGAATAATGAGAGACTTACATTCCAAGTGCATTTTGGGAAGTGTAGGATGCGAGGACTACGTAGATAATGTTGTAGTCTGAAAGAGGCGTATAAAGCACGTTGAGACGCCGCAAATTCACCCATACAGCTCACCTGTGATCAAGGCTACCGATGTAGCTGAAACGCTAGAAAGGCTGTTGCTCTGTGGAAATAAAGTTCTGGATATTCCTGGAATCTGGTCGGGCGTGCTTCTTTGAATTGAATTGAAGGTGTGCTGGATGTATATGGAGGTTGTCTGCCCCCCAGCGCCATGACCGGGTGAGGTCCGTGCTCCCTGCAGACAAAATTTTGTTGGGATATATATATATATATATATATATATATATATATATATATATATATATTCACTGAAAAAATCAAAGGTTACAGGGACATTATAGTTTTAGGCTCGGATTTCATGTGCACAAAGCCATAGAAATTCAGCAGTTATAGTTACCTGAGCTAACTTTAACGTATGTGCCTGCAATGCACTGCTTATGAACTCATAAATTACATCACTCAGACATAGTCAATGACATCACTATTGACATCTCAAATGACATCACTGATGACATCATCTAGTGATTGTGAGTGTTTTCTAAAAGTTTCTGCATGTTAAACATACTCTAAGCTTCTACATAAGTTAAATTAGTATACTTTTTGGACTAATCATTTATACTATTTCTAACTTATGTGGATGTGTCAGTAGTTGTATGGGTGAATGAGTGACTGTAAGTTGCTGTATGGATGAGTGAGGGGCTGTGTTAATGGCTGTTTGGGGAAGTAAGTTGGTGTGTCAGTGGCTGTAAGGGAGAGTGAGAGGTTTTGTGAGTGGTTGTATGGGTGAGTGAGCAGTTGTGTGAGTGGCTGTATGTATAACTGAGTGACTGTATGTGTTTGTGGGTGGCTGTATGGGTTAATAAGTGGATATGTGAGTAGTTGTGTAGGCGAGTAAGTGGCTCTGCGAGTGGCTATATTGGTGAGTGAGTGGGTAGGCGATTGCCTGTATGGATGAGTGAGTGGATGTATTAGTGGCTGTATCTGTGGGTGAATGGCAGTAATGGTGAGTGACTGGGTGTGTAAGTGACTGTATGGGTGAGTGAGTGACTGTTTGAGTGGGTTTATGGGTAAGTGAGTGGGTGTGTGAGTAGCTGTATTGGACATGTCTGTGTGAGTGGCTGTATGGGTGAGTAAGTGGGCATGTGAGTGGTTATATGCATGTGTGAATGGGTATGTAAGTGGTTGTGTAGCTGAGTGAATGGGTGTGTGAGTGACTATATGGGTGAGTGAGTAGCTCCATTAGGAGCTGTATGGGTGAGTGACTGGCTGTGTAAGTGGCTGTATGAGTGAGTGACTGTATTAGTGGTTGTCTGGGTCTGTGAATGGGTATGTGATTGATTGTGTGGGTGTATCTAAGGTTGTATAGGGGTATGAGTGGGTATGTGATTGGTTCTGTGGATGATGTCATCAGGATGTCATTTGAGATGTCATCAGTAATGTCACTGACCATGTCATGATTGATATAATATGTGTGGATCATAAGCTAGTGTATTGCGGGCATGTAAGTTAGCTCAGGTATCTGTAACTGCTGAATTTCTATGGTTTTGTGCATGTGAAATCCGAGTCTAACTATAACGCCCGTGAAAACTTTGTTTTTTTCAGTGAATTTCTACGTTTTTTTAATTTTTATTTCCTAGCTATAATGTCCCTGTAATCTTTGTTTTTTTAGAGAATTTCTAAGGTTTTTTAACATTTTATTTCCTAACTATGAGATCCCTATAATCTTTGTGAGTGGCTGTTTGAGTGTCTGAGTGAGTTTGTGAGTGGATGTGTGAGTGTCTGAGTGGTCCAGTGAGTGGGTGTGAGAGTGTTTGTGTGGGTCTGTGAGTGGGTGTGTGAGTATCTGAGTGGGTCTGTGAATGAATGTGTGCGTGTTTGTGTGGGTCTGTGAATAGGTGTAGAAGTGTCTGAGTGGGTTGGTGAGTGGGTGTGTTAGTGTCAGAGTGGGTCTACAAGTAGGTTTTTGAGTGCCTGATTGGGTCTGTGAGTTGGTATGTAAGTGTCTGAGTGGGTCAGTGACTGGGTGTGTGTGTGTCTTAGTGGGTCTGTGAGTGGGTGCCTGAATGGGTCTGTGGCCCTCAAGCAAAAAAGGTAAGTGTCCCCTTGTTTTTTCATTCTGTTTTAAAAGTTTTCGGGAAATTCACGGAGCCATTGCGACCCTCCCAATAAGTATAGTCCTGGGCCACTGCAGGTTCACGGTACTGGCGTGTTTTTTAACAACACTTAAAAACAAATATTGTCAATATAAATTTGAAGTTTGAGGTAAGTGCTGTATTAAAAGAATGCAAAAAGTTATATTTAAACAAGACTATATAGTTTATAATGTTTCTTAAATGCTTTTTCAGGATTAGTGATTGCATTGTGACGTCACTGCGACGTCACTGTGAATACCATGTTGCAGGCAAAAAAAGGTGTTTGATTGGTTAAAAAGCTCTCATCCTTATTTGGAGGAAGTCCCTCTTATTTTTTCCCTCATTGGATGTGGTTCATTCTCTTACACATATTGCATTCAACTTGTTAGCTGTTTTTTTGGCTTTGATGATTTTTGTATATAATCATGGCATGTTCCAGCAGTCAGCAGCAAGATGTGGAGAATTTGGACAGCTCTTCTGCAGAAGACAATCCTCCCCCCAAAAAAGAGAGCATTGCATGGAATTGTTTTCCATACCATCAGGGGAGAAGGAAGGTATTGCTAAGAAGGTGACATTTACAGGTACTAGCACAGACATTCACTCTCTAAAACAGCCACTCATACTCCCTCAGCTATACACACACTCTAACAGCTGTTCACTCACCCATGCAGCCACTCAAACACCAACTCCTCCATCCATACAGCCACTCACACAGCTACTCAATCACCCATACAGCCACTCAACCACCCACTCACACACCTATGCAGCCACTCACACAGCCACTAACTCACCCATACAGCCACTCACACACCCACTTACTCTCCTAAACAGCAGCTCACACAGCCACTCACTCACCCATACAGCTACTCACCTACCCACTAACACATCAATACAGCCACTCACACACCCATTCAGCCACTCAGACATCCACTCACACACTGATACAGACAGTCAGACACCCACTCAAATGAGATATGTTAGAAATAGTATAACTATTTACTTGTATAGAAAGAAGAGTAATTTCAATTATGGAGTAGCTTAGTATATATCATTAAGTCTCAGAACCTTTTATGAAACACTTACACTCGCAGGATGATGTCATCAGTAATATTACTGACCATGTCATGAGTGATGTAATATGTGAGGTCATAAGAAGGGGGTTGTGGGGTGTATGTTATAGTTAGCTCAGGTAACTATAACTTCGGAACGTCTCTGGTTTTGTATGAGTGAAATCGTAGCCTAAGTATAATGTCCCTGTAGCCTTTGTTTTTTCAGTGAATTTCTAGGGTTTTAAATTCTATTTCCTAAGTATAATGTCCTTGTAACCTTTAGCTTTTTCAGTGAATTTCTAAGGCTTTTTAATGTTATTTCCTAACTATAATGTCCCTGTAACTTTGGTGTTTTAAGTAAATTTGTAAGGTTATTTAAATTTCTTTCTAAATGTAGCCACTAACCTTTGACAGTGAGTGTGTAGTGAGTGCATGGTTGTCTCAGTAAGTCTGTGAGTGGGTGCATGAGTTTCAGTCTGTCATTGATTGTGTGAGTCTGTGACTGAGTCTGTGAGTGAGTGCATGAATTTCTGTATGGCTCTGACAGTCAGTGTGCAAGTGTGTGAGAGGGTGTTGGAGTGAGTGCATTAGTCTCTGAGTGGGTCTGTCAGTGGGTGTGTGAGTGTCTGAGTTAGTCTGTGAGTGAGTGTATAGGTGTGTGACTGGGTGCATGAGTGTCTGAGTGGGTCTGTGAGTGAGTGCTCAGAATATAAATGGGTTTGTGAGTGAGTACACAAGTGTCTGTATAGATATGTGAGTGAGTGCATGAGAACACAAGTGGATTTGTGAGTGAGTATGTGAGTGTCTGAGTGGGTCTGTGAGAGGGTGCATTAGTGTCTGAGTGGGTCTGTCAGTCGGTGTGTGAGTCTCTGAGTGTGTGAGTGGCTGTCTGAGTCTTTGACTGAGTCTGTGACTGGACACATGCATCTATGACTAGATCTCTGAGTGGGTGCATCAGTGTCTGAGTGGGTCTGTGGGTGAGTGACAGAATGTCTGAGTGGGTTTGCAACTGCTTCCATAATCTATGAATCAGTCTGTGAGTGAGTGCATGACTGTCTAAGTGAGTCTCTAAGTTGGTGCATGAGTTTCTTGGTGAGTCTGTGACTGGCTGTGCAAATGTGTGACTGGGTCTGTGAATAAGTGCATGAGTGTCTGTATGGGTCTGTGAGTGTGTGCATGAGAATATGAGTGGGCCTGTAAGTGAGTGTGGCAGTATCTGAGAGTATCTGTGAGTGCATGCATGATTCTCTGAGTGGGTCTGTGAGTGGGTGCATGTGAGTGGATTTGTGAGTGTCTGAGTGAAAGTGTGAGTGAGTTCATGGATGTCTCAGAGGTGTGTAAGTATCTGAGTGCATCTGTGAGTGGGTGCATGAGACTCCGAGTAGGTCTTTGAGTGGATGCATGAGTCTCTGAGTCCATCTGTGAGTGGCTGTGTGAGTGTCTGACTAGGGGTTTGACTGGGTGCATGAATCTCCTAGTGTGTCTGTGAGTAGGTGTGTAAGTGTCTGAGTGGATGTGTGAGTGGGTGCATGAGTCTGAGTGGGTCTTTGAGTAGATGCAATAGTGCCTGAGTGGGTCTGTGAGTGGGTGTATGAGTGTCTCAGTATGTGTTTGAGTGTGTACATGAGACTGTCAGTGGGTCTGTGAGTGGGTACGTCAATCTCTTACTGAAGCTTTGAGTGTATGCATGAGTGTCTGGGTGGGTGTATAAGTCCATGCCTGACTCTCTCACTGTGTCTGTGAGTGTGTGCGTGACTGTCTGAATATATGTTTGAGAGGGTGCATGAGTCTCTGAGTGGATCTCTCTGCTGGTGCATCAGAGTCTGAGTGGGTCTGTGACAGGGTGCATGAATGTCTGAGTGACAGTGTAAATGGGCACATGAGTGTCTGACTAGGTCTCTAGTCTCTGAGTGGGTCTGTGAGTGGGTGTGTGAGTGTCTCAGTGGATGTGTGAGTGGGTGCATGGGTGTCTCAGTGGATGTGTGAGTGTGTGCACGAGTCTCAGAGTACATCCATGAGTGCATGCATTAGTGTCTGAATGAGTCTCTGAATATTTTATTTTTTTCCATATTCACAACGTCGTCGTGATGTTACACAAGGTCGTTGTGGATATTGCATGTGGGAAAAAATGCTTTTCAACATATTACACACATCAGGTGTCCCTTAAAGACCCTTATAGCTCAATCCTAGAGTCAGGGTACCTCTACCCTGACCCCTTATACCACTATTTATGTCCCTATTTTCAGCCCCGAGGACCGTACCCCAATACATAAAAGGGTGGCTGCAACTTTCTCTTCAGCTTGCGGCCAGTCAATCACAGCATTCCTGTTGGCACACACATTCACGAATTTGCAGTGATAATTGCGAAATAGTCACAAAGAACCCACGGCCACAGATATCTTGATTCCCTTTAATTTCTCAAAAACTACTGAACAGATTTACACCAAATAAGAAAAAGCAGAATCTGCGTATTCAATCTACCTTTCAGCCAAATCTGGTGTAATTCCGTCAAGCGGGCTGTAAGCAAGTCCTATGGGAATTAACATGTGAAAATGCACTTTATTTTACCCCCATTTTTCTCTGCCCCCACTTCACTGATCACCCCAAAACTTTTTTTGCACAACAAGACTCACAATGACACTTTATGGGGAAAATGTTGTGAAGATTCGTCAAACGGCGCCAAAGATATAAGCAAGTCAAAAATCGCTTTTTCAATGGAAACATGGTCCTAACTATAACTACCTACTCAGTAGATTATATATACATACATATATATATATATATATATGGGTGTGTGTGTGTGTGTGTGTGTGTTTGCATATATGTATGAATTTGTTGAGAATCTCCCGTCTTTTATTAGAGACACTGGCCATTTTTTATCTAAACTTCAAACCGTCGAATGGGAGGAGGATTGTCTTTTTATTGTAATGGACATTTGCTCATTGTATACTAGCATTCACCATTCAGATGGTATTGAAGCGGTCAGACACTTTTTGGATAAACGCAGTATTCATTTGTATGAACATAATATCATGATCTTGAAAATGATTGAGACTTGCCTTATGAACAACTACTTCATGTTTGACAAGGAAGTTTACCAGCAGCTCCGTGGGTGGCGATGGGGGCATGCTTCTCTCCCAGCTATGCGTGTTTACACGTTGGCTGGTGGGAGGAGCATGTCCTCAGGAATCTCCACAAACCGTATATGATGCTCATGTACTGAACTGGTGGAGATTTATAGACGATGTCTGTGTGATATGGAAAGGGTCTATGGAATCTGCCAATCAATTTGTTGAAGCCATTAATAACAATATGCTTAATTTAAAATTTACCGCCGACATTAGCAACAAGTGTGTACAATTCTTGGATGTGGAGCTGTATATTGAGGGTAACACTATACATACCAAATTCCACAGAAAGAGCACTGCTGGTAATTCTGTACTCCATGCCAGAAGCTCCCACCCTAACCACCTCATTCGGAGCATCCCGTATGGGGAGTTTCTGAGAATTCTGAGAATTTATAGTTCTGAAATAGATCTTAAAATCTGTCAGTCGGAAGCTCTCCAACGTTTCAGTGCTCGAGGCTACAAGACAAAAGATTTGAAAGCAGCAATGCTAGGGGCTAATAGCCGCAGCAGAGATGAGTGTTTACAGGCATCTACCATCAACACCATCGCTATCCTATCCTATGAACCTATGGACTCAGTCAGATTGATAACTACTTACAGTCGCCAGGAGAAGCAGATAAGGAAGATCATTTACAAGATTTGGCCCATAGTTTTATCAGATATGACATTATCTCAAACTCTGCCAGAACTTCCTTCTCTCACCTTTAGACGTGCTCCCTCAATGAGGGATGCACTTGTTAAAACAAGCCCAGAGGTTAGTGCTTCTAGCACTTGGTTATCTAGAAGGACAGGATTTTTCAAATGCAGCTCATGTCGAGCCCATAAATTTGAAAATAACACTACAGAGTATACCACTGCATTTGAGTCCAAACCCATTAAGATCCAGGGACATTATACCTGTAGAACCGAGTTTGCGGTCTACGTATTAGAGTGCACATGCCATCAGCAATATGTTGGTAGTACGAAGTTACAGGTTTTTAATAGGGTACTCCAACATCTGCGTGCAGTGGTTAACTCAGATCCTAACTATCCGGTTGCACGACATTTGAAATTAGTCCACAACAATAATCTAAATGAATTGAGTTATTTTGTAATAGGTTCAGTACCCAAGTCAATCAGGGGTGGTAACAGGGAGAAGAAACTTCGCCAGTTAGAGTCCCAGTTCATCCTGTTATTAGATACTAGGATGCCTAATGGCCTTAATACAGGAGAGGACCTGCACAATTTTTTATAGGCTGGGTATGCAGTGGTTCTATGGTGTTCTACATATTTCTGTTTTAGGCCGGTTTTTAACTTGGTTTTTAACTTGGTTTTAACCTGGTTTTTACCTGGTTTTACCTAGTTTTAAACCGGTTTTAAACTGGTTTTAGCCCCTCCTTTCTAATGTACTGTACCCTGTTGAGCATCAATATGAAGTAATGATGACATCAATTGATTCACACTAGCCATATGTTTATTGTGCACTTGCACTTTATTCCTATATGAATGATACTAGTGCTGTAACTCAGTTGTGTTAAATTTGCCTAACGCTTTTTTGCACCCAGTCGTATGTTTACGGTGCACTTGCACTTTATCTGCATATGAAATGGGCTTGCCTCAGGCTTTGTCATTTTATTGTGGCCAACTATCACGAAGTATAGTTGACATTATTTGATGTTTTGCACATTTTTGCACTTGCACTTTACTTTCAAGCACTTTTCCTTTGAGTAAGTAACAGTGACATCAATACTGTTAAGGGGATGATGTAAGATCATTTGGTCAAATGAAGCTGTAGGTATGTTTCAGGATGGAACGGTCATTACCATTTGGGTATAATTTTAGACATTTGTTTTGCATACATATGTATTAATGTGTTATTAATCCTGATCATTACAGCTTTTTATGATGTTTAATATCAGTTTTTAAACCCCCAGGCAGTGACACTTTCTTTTAACAATTGTAGTACTGGTTTTGTTTTAATTAAGTGCCTGCCCAGTATGTTTTTTAGCTCTATTGCTTAGGGGTGTGGCTGAACTTTGTCATCCTAATTAATTTTGACACTACTTAAGGGTTGTAATAGGTCCAGCGCGTCATGTGATCAAGACCGTGTTATCGCGGTCGAAACGCGTCATGCTGGGCTCTTGCCGTCACATTGTTTGATGCTGAAAATTCTGCAATAAAGCACTGCACTTTGAAATCTTCACGCTGTGGTCCGTACCTGTTCATTGCCGTGGCTATGGTGATTCAGGATTGTGATTTTCCTATATATATATATAAAGATCACTGTGGCGATCGAAACGCGTCTGGGGCAGACACTTGTCTGTTTCACTTGGGTGAATACCAAATAAACTATGGAACTTTTAACCCGTGCCTTTGGATTCTTTGGAATACGTTGATGGTCTGTACCTGTGGTATTTCCCTCTCGCCGGAATAAGAGGGACGGGACTTTGGTTTGGATATATATATATATACATATATATATCTATATATATATATATATATATATATATATCCACACCTGTAAGCCCAAATGGGAATATCGCACTCTCAGGACATGCAAAGTTGAATACAGTGCTTTACTTCGCTTCACGTAACGCGTTTCGGCTGTCCCACAGCCTTGCTCACACGTAAAGTCACCACAGTGCAAGTGCTTTACATAGGAGTTTCAACATAAACAAAGGACTAATATTACTAATACATTCTATGTCCTTCATGTCGGTCATCATGTTGGTATATATATATAGGCTTTATACGTACCTGCTAGATACTTACTGTTTCATTGTAAAGGCATGCGTGGTAAAGGCAGCTGCATGGTAAAGACGTTTATTGTAAAGACGTGTGGTAAAGGTGCAGTTGTTGTAATGACTGCGTTGTTCAGGCATGCGTTGTAATGGCATGCATGGTTCCCTCATACAACATTTCAAAGTGTTGTTCTTTGAATGAAATGCTTATAGTTGCTGTGGAAATCAAGTAGTTCTTACCACTTCACATAAGTTTTAAAATGGTTTTAGAGCAGATCGCAGTATGTTATTGAAATAGTGTGCTTTGATTTTAAACTCTTGTTTATAATAAAGAAGAGCACTCCTATGTAGCACATACATTTAACTGAAATGTGTCTATGTGCTGATAAAAGGTGTCATTTTTACCCAACTCAATTTTAGTCATGTTACCAAACTCAGAAAGACAACTGGGCTAGACCTTGAGACACTCAAATTAGCACCATCTAATGCATAAACTGCTTTCTGTAAACCAAATTGGTGTGGTACGAGAATATCTGTCCGACATAAATATTGTGATCTAAATATAATATACAATAAAATACAAAAAATGTCTCCCCATTGGAGTCAATATTAAAAATTCTACACCCAATGGGATGACATTTTGAAAATGATATGTAGGACATGATATTTACGTAAGCTGGCATTTCTGTGCTGGATATCCTGACATACAGCTTGTTTCCAGAGTGCTGGCTACAGAGGAGATAGCAGCTGTCCCTTGTGTTTTTTAAAGCACCCCCCCCCCCTTTGGGAAAGGACATGAAAGCGGGCTGTGGGGGTTACACACTAGGGCCACACTTTGGGAAGGCTGGGGTAGTAAAGCTGAAGTATCCCCATCACGCCTTGGGCAAGGCTCGGATGGTGCAGGACGCACACTGCCTCTGCCCTTGGGCAATACGGGGGTAGTTACCACTTTAATCCCATTTGATTTTGGGCAAGGTGGGAGGGGTACAGGCTTGTAAAGCCCTCCCACCATTAAACACAGCAAAGGGGTTGTGAAAAACACTGCCCACTCAAATCTTTCACTTTCAGTAATTGTGAACATTGACCCAATATTTGTGAACATTGGAAGTGATTAAAAAAAGGGATAGACAAAGTCAATTGGTCTGCTTGGATTTCCTGTTATGAGCTAGACCTGTTGTGTTTGTAAGAGTTGCAGATGGAGAGAGTGGAGGCACACACTTTGGCTGAAAAAATTGTCCCCTTTCACCAACTGCACTGCACAAGTGTGGCGGTCCTTTCCATACACCACTCTCACCTTGCCCAAGGGTGAATGGGGAAATGCACCTCAACTCACACAGCCAACCCAACTTGCTTTGCCCAAGGGTGCGTGGAAATGCCCCACTCCCTCATGCCCAAATTGCCAAGTGTTGGAGCGGCTGTCCACTAAACTCTTCCCTGCCTCGCCAACTTCCCACTTGTTTGTGACCCGCCAAGTGCCTTTCGCCTGTTTTTCTCTAGCTAAAACGGATGTTAAGCACTACCAGGGGAATTACATTTGTGTCCTGTAGCTTTAGGTATCCTTTTATCTTCTTCTCGCCTGTTCCTTTGCTGCTCTAACTTTCTTACTTCTGTTCCTGATTCTTGCTTACCTACCTGCTTCTTGTCCGAATCCAGAACTTTTTTTTATCTGCGAGGATTTTTTCCTCTAGAATCTGATTATTAACAGTTAGCTCAATAGTTTGTTCAGATTCAAGAGTTTTTTTCTTAATCATCCTGGAGTATAAACAGGCCGACCTGAGCCTCAGGCCATATCTTGGAATTAAGCGAATAAACTACTTTAAATCAGCTAAAAAGACTTGCTCTTGAAAGACCTGACAAGAACACAGCGCTGGGGTGGCAGCTTATTTACCTCCCAGCATTATGTTTACACTTGAGAACAGAGGCTTGGGGCATAGGTAAACCCTCTGTTGTGATTACACCCCTCTGCAGCACCTTACATGTGTCCCGTAGCCGTGTTCACAGTTGAGAGCACAGCCCTGAGACAGCAGCTTACCTCCGTCCCAGCGATGTGTTCTCAGTTGTAAGCACAGCTTTGGGATAGATGCAAACTGCTGTCCCAGCGCTGAATGCACAATAGAGAGCACATCCCTGAGACAGCAGACTGCATGTGTCCCACCGCTATTCTGTCATTTGTAATCACAGTGGTGGTTCACGTGAAAGTTGCCAACGTACCCTGTTCTAGGGCTGGACTGGGGAACCAAAAGCAGCTCTTGCAAAAATGCTTAAACCAGCCTCTCTCCCTTGGTATCCTCGTGCAAGATCTTTCTTTCCATCCATCTATTCTCTCTCTTTTTCTCTCCTCTCTCCCTTCTCTCTCTGATTGATTTCTCTCTATTTTCCCCTCCCTCTCTCCTTCCCTCTCCTTATCTCTCTCGAGTCCTCCCCATGTCTGATGCATTAACCTTGGGGATTTGATGAAAGTGACAGCGGCACCAGGAGCTGCTCTGCGCTTTCCAAACCAACCTCCAGGGGCTTCAGCTCACCGATGAAATGCCCGGTGGAAAAAATTGGCTTGTCTGGTCCTGCTTTGTTCGTAAATGGCCCATAGAGCAGAGCAGAGGATGTTAGCTGTCCAGCTCCTCCATGGCCCATAGCATTGTGCAGGTCAGTGAGGAGAGAGTCTACTTTTTTTTTTAAAGCCTCTCTTGCCCTTGGGCAAGATAAAGGGGCATGAGAGTACACTCTACGCCCACCCTTGAGCAGGGTTAGATACGTTTAAACAACATCTGCCCTTGGGGAAATTTGGAGTGTGTGGGTGCTTACTCTACCCCTGCCTTGGGAAAGGTGTATGTAGTAATTGCATTAACCTCCCCTTGCCCATGGAAAATGTGAAGGGAAACACAGAGAGGCTCCAAGGGCAGGGCAACACACAGGGACTGCAGTGCGGTCAGGGCACACCCATCATCCTATGTCTAAACAGCCACCATCATACACCAACAAACCCATCACCGTGTTTGACGCAAACAACATCATACACCACACACTGTATATTATACATTCACACAAAACATCATATGTCAGACAAGCCAACATAATACACCAACATATCCACCATCACAAATCAACACAAACAATATCCTAAGTCAGCCAACCCACCATCTTATGTCCACACAACCTCCATCATACATCAGCACACCCACCTACATACTTTTACACAGCCAGCATCATACACCAACACCCCCACTATCATACAGCCACATAACCTTCAATGTACCCCAGCACAGTTACCATTGTACACCAACACACCCACCGTTATCACCAGCGCATCCACCATCAGACGTCAGCCCAAGCAATTCATATAACAGCATATCACACGACCACCATGCATTCACACACCCACAGTGCTTAATTTGATCTGGCGGTTGCTGGTGAGGCCCACCAGCACTCATTTTTGGGGGTCGACACTTATTTTTCCTCATCAGATATTGTTGCGAGCAAGAGAGGGAAAAACACCCAAACGGGAAATAAGGAGGAAGAGGAAAAATGGAAAAACGGTTGCACAGAGAGAAAGCAGCAGCTGACGAGTGGCATCAAGGGGCAGGGAGTGTCTGGCAGTGGATTAAAGAGGTCTGAGGTGAATTCAACACTAAGCAGTCTTGACATTTGGTGTGCCGATTTTTGATAGTACCACCGGAGAACAGCTTTGGGTACCAGTATTCATTCTTGTACAAATTAAGCACTGCACAACCACCATCATATGGTAACACACCTACCAACATACTGCAACAAAACCAAAATCAAATATCAACATACTCACCATCATACATCTACATAACCCCTGTTATACCCCAACACACATACCAGTTTACGTAGAGACAACCATCAATATACAACACAACCACTATATGCCTGCACATATGTCTGCACATCTAGCATCATATACCAACACACATATCATAAGTCAACAGAAGCAAAAGTCGTACGTCCAGACACCCACCATTATATGCAAAAAGACCATTATATATTCATACAACAAACATCCTACACCAACTCATCCACCATTATACGTCAACATAAGCAATATCATATGTCCACACAACCTCGATTCTACATCAACACAGCCTCACACAAGTTTCACTGCAGCCTGGAAGAGCAGTTTTAAAGAGCTACTTCGACGTTGACATTTACATTTACACCAATGGCAAAGCACACACTTCCCATAACTATATATATATATATATATATGTATATATATATATATATATATATATATTCGAAGAAGACGCTGAATTCAATCATAAAAGAAACAGCATGCACTCGTGAGCAAGGGGGCAACCCCGAAACGCGTAGAGTTTTGTCAAAACCATGGTGATTAAAAGACCACTTTTGCAACCATTGATGTCCCGGCATGCTGTTTCTTTTATGATTGAATTCAGCGTCTTCGTCGAATATTGAGGGATTCGCCATCCCGCTGTGGAACGCCGTCACTGGAGGCTGGGGTAAGGCGATTGCTGTGCGTTGCATCGCTTTGCTGTGGGATATATATATATATATAAGTCTCCCCTAAGGGAGAGGACGGAAGTACTATTGAGCCCTACAGTAGGGAATTGTTAAGCTATTTTTTATTAAGTGGGACATATATTTTCTTATGTCCTAACAATAAAACCCCCAAACTGTTGTTTTTACTGTGGAAAGGCGAGTAGCCCCATTGGCCTGTACAGAATGACAGGCTGACATCTCAGCCCTGCTAAGTTCTAATTGGGACATCTAAAATTGGCGTTTCAAGGTATCAAATTTATCGTGGCATTAAACCCGACTTAATACCCAAGTCGAATTTAATGGCTCTTTAAGGAACTGCAACTTTTAGAAAGTTCTCTGTTGTCCAGTTTTTCCGGTAGCCATAAAAGTTGCCCCTCTGTTGTCCAGTTCTTCTGTAGCCATTCACAGCTTCTGGCCACCAGACTGCCTTCTGCCCTCCTGGGGAAGAGTGTAAACAACTTCCAAGTGCAGGAATAAGAGCGGCCTGCAGCAGAGGGAGGTGTTACCTCCCTCTCGCAGGAAGCCACACAGTGTGATGGCCCAAAAGGCAAGCTTCAAAGAAGAATCCACCTTTGATGGACAAATGGCAAACACACTGGAGAAGGGCTGCCCCTTTGTTCATTTCATGGCTAGAAGCATGAACAGAGAGGGGAAACCAGTTGTCAAAACTGTTATCCCGTGGGCGTGTAGCCCACAGGTAGCCACACCTCTAGGGTGGGATACCAAGCTCCCCACACCAAGAGAAGGGTTCTGACATCTTGGGAATGGGCAGAATATGACACTCTGGGTTTGCTAAGATGCAAAACATAGCTGGATGTTGTGATAAGGCAGGAGGGAGCCTGGTAGCCCATTGGCTAGTGACTGCTTCATTGCCCCAGAGCACTTTCTGAGAATAAATATGGTACCCTTGGCCATAGTTCAGATCTCATCTGAACTGGAGAGAGGACCGAAGAAGGACTGCCAAGCTGACCCTGGCAAGGGAGGCTGCACCAGCTGCTGGCCTGTGTCTGATGCTCTTTGGCCGAGTAAACAGAGGACTGTGCCTGTGATACTTGACTGGTGGAAAAAACACTCCTGAGCCCAAGACAAAAAAGGTGAACTCCAAGAGTCAGTCGGCTGACACACTTTTCAAGTACCAGTGCCATAGAGGATGAACTAGCCCGTTCTGGCATGTTAGCAGCCACTTTCTTCAAATCAGGACTAACCGCCAATGTGCAGTCCAGGAGACTGCTCCTCAGTGCTCAGACGTTACACTCAAGACTGCCGAACCCAGGAGAGTCGTCAGAGTGCAGATTGGTTGCCAAAGATAGATACTAACCCTCACCAAAGGGAACCGCTGGACCTGCTGTGACCGGAGATCAGTAGTCCAGCCTTGCTGGAGTTCTGCTGGTTCAAAGAGGACTGTGAGGGACATCAACTTATGTGGACCAAGACGCCCCACTTCACCCGTGGACTGAGGAATAACCCCAGGAAGACCACAGTTGACCACACTGAACGCAGAGCATCTTTCAGCATCCTCAGCATCCTGTATCTTCAGCATCAGGACCACTCAATTGAAGTCTATGGCAGTCCTTATGTAAAGTGTGGAACTGGACTTGAGACTGCTTTGGTGACCAGGCAACTGTTGAAATACTCCTTAGTTTCCCTCCTGTCCTTCTCCCTGTTGGAATTGGTCACCTTGTCCAGGCCGGAGAATTCAAACACAACTCTTCAAAACTATTGAAAAGTTTCCAAACTTTACGATTACCAATGCATGTTCGCGCTTTGGACTAAAAAGCTGAGATTTACAGTTTACTTAAAAATCTTTATCTCTGGAAGCCTTTGGTGGATTTTGTTCATTTTGGTGTCCAGAAATTCATAAAAATACAACCTATCTTATAAAGTGTTGTCGTATTTCTTTTGTGTTGTGTGTCTTTCTTATTCTTCTGTTTGGTGCGTCTAAATGCTTTACACTAGTTCCTTTGATTATGCCTTGCTGCTCGAAGCCACAGCTACCCAGGATTGAGCAAGAGATTTTACAAATGAGTCCGATTGGTCTGAAGATGGTTTTGTGAGTGTATTACATAGTGAAAACACACAACCACACCATATAATAAACCACAATCCTCATAGCTGCACTGACTATGTGTCACCTCTTTGTGATACACAGGCAGTTCACTTCCTAACAACCTCTGTGCCTGCATCCATAATAGAACAATGTTCCCCTAGATATCATTCAGTCATTCTTTAGAGCATAAAATAATGATACAATTGACCTTATCTTAGTCCACAATAAATGTAGTCAATTTAAATTCACCAGCGCATTGAAGGCTTATGCATGGATTGTGTAAAAAGAAGTTCTTCAATGTGATCTTCCAAAAAAGATTTCGTAATTCAATTTGACCAGAAAGGGGTCAGGTCTATTGGTGGGACTAAAGTTCAAACCCCTACTCAGTATCGCCACTTCACCTGATATCAAAGTGCACCTGAATAAATTGAAGATCGATGCCTCACTGTTAGTATCACTAGTGGGTCTATTATTCGCCATTCATATTTATATACCCTCATTTGCCTCTCTCTATGGGGGTTGTGATAGAAGTAGCCACTTCTGCGACCGCTTCTCTTGACCTTTAGATCGTTGGCCTTGATATCCCTGGTTGGAATCCCTCCCAGGTGGCCATTGGTCCCTTCCTTCTGTCTCTAAAAATGTTGAATGCTGAGAATTAGGGATCCTGGATGTGTGAGGTGCTGTTCTTGTGCTTGGTTCAGAATCAGAAATCTGATGCAGATGTATCGGCAAAAGTGACAAACCTGTTTCGATGTTCGTGTCCCCTATTTGTAAATCTGTCTCTAGAATCCTGTTCATAGTACCCTTCTGATAGATATGGGTAGGTAACATTCTTATTGTAATTCTTGATGTCTCTAGCTAATTTGTCTAGTTTAATTTGTTGTGTAACAATTCTGAATTCTGAAACAGTTTTCTATAGTGCTGACAAGGCTTCTTTGTCATTCTTTAGAGCCTGATCATCCAGTATCTCCTTCACCATGTCGGCTATTTCTTTTTCTATTTTTCTTACATGCTCCAATGCTGTATCAATGCCTAAGACCATCCAGTGTCTCAAACAAGTATTCCCTACAAAACTAAAGCTCTCTCGGACTTTGGGGTCATCAACACATATGGCTGACTTGTTCTTAACTTAAAGGCCTAGTGTAACATTATTTGATGGTAAATATTGAGTCGTGAGGTGGCCATGGAGTAGAGTATGTATACGTTCTTTATTTCGTTTCTTTAATTGTTCAGTTTTTTTGTTTAAGGAAGTTATCTATCGGAGTCACGGCTGATTCCAAGAAGGATGATCACCTTAGGAATTTCTCAATGTATTCTTCACTGTGTGATAATGTGTTCTTCTCAAACATATGAAAGGAAGAACCAAATCCCTATCACAAACTAGAATAGAGATGACTACACAATGTAATGTTTGCAGGATTTATAAAGCCATCGCTGCCATTGCACCACTACAGACAATAGATCTAGAACAAGGGGCACCAATTCTTTCTTGTCCTGATGAAGACTTGATGTGGCTCAGTTTAAGGGGCCAAAAAGTCGACGTGTTGGGTTCCACCCATATCATTTATTTGTGGACTGCTTAAATCCGAATGTCTATATCGAAGATTTTCAAAGGAGAATTCTGTCCTATTGGTCAGGACTTTTGTATATATTGCAGATATTGCATATATACTATGTGTTGTATATTGTTTGTCTCATCTGTTTGCACTTACACTGCGTCGTCACTTGGGGCACCTGCATTGCCTGAACTGTCTTTTAGATTTATATTATGAGAATATCATATAAAAGACAGAATACTGGTGAATTTATATTGACTACATTTATTGTGGACTAAGGCAAGGCCAATTGTATCATTATTTTATGCACTAAAGTATGACTGAATGATTCCTAGGTGAACATTGTTCTGCTATGACCCTATTAGGTATGTTCCTTGGAATACTGGGTACGTCTTGTTCTAGATGGCTTGCATCCATAATATGGCACAGGCGCAGATGCAAAGTGTTTCCCTCCTTTGCATTGGGCCACGCAAATGAGGGAATGTCCCGTTATGAGAGCGCTGGTGCTATATGAGCACCGGTGCTATCTGTATTATAGAAGTGGCTGCACAAGCTTCTACGCCCCCCTTCTGTAATACCAAAGTGCCCCTGGGTGCTGAAAGTGGCAACACACAGCTGTTGCTCCCCCAGGGTTCCGTGTACAATACAGACCAGTGTGTCCACACAATCCCATCATAATACATAGAAACATTCAGTATCAAATGCCAACACACCCTGCATTGCCAATACACCCACTATTGTAGGTCTACACAAAAAACATCACAGGACAACACGCAAACTATAATTTACAACACTCTCACCAACTTACGTACACATAAACACAACATATACCAACACAACCACCATTATACAAAACATCCAATATCATACTCCAGTACACACCAATAGATGAGAATCAAACATCTACACAAACATCATATGCCAATACACTCACCATAATATGCCAGCACACATGCCTTCATACTGCAACACAACCAACATCATAACCCCAAACAAACAATATTACACGCCAACATATCCACCATCATATAGTCACACAATCAATTGCACCCACAAACATTTGCAAAGACACCGCCTTCTCACATACACACAAACATCATATGCAAACGCATCCCCCATCATACACCAGCACATCTACCTTCATGTATCCATACAAGCAACATCTTATACCAGCACTTAGCACAACTTGTATCAGATGTCCAAACAATCTGTCACACACCAACTCGCTCACTATCATACACCAACCCATACATCATCACACAACCACACACTAACCACCATGACCTCATGGTTTATGACTTCACCAGAACCCTTGCATGACCATGTTACATGGACTTCCACCATTCAGCCAGCCACTGCCTCACAGGTCCTTGATTTGATTTTTATTTGTAAAGCGCGCCGTAGCCTGAAGGCGTCTTGTTGCTAGCGTCTACCAGGGCAATACAGCTGAAATGGACCAAATTATGAACATTACAAAGATAAAGAAAAAAGCCATGTTTTTAAATGTTTTCTGAAAGTCAACAGATTAGGTTGACATCTCAGAGGCAGAAGCATTTGATTCCAAATCAGAGAGGTGGCATGAACAAAACTTCTGCTTCCCCAAGTGGTTTTAATGATCGACGGTATCTTCTGGGTGAAGACCATAGAATTGTTTTCTTCAGATTTTCTGAGCCTATCCTATGAAGGGCCTTGTGTCAATACAGAGTGCTTTAAAAGCCACTCTTTTTTAAATAGGAAACCAATATAGCTCCTCCAACCCCTTGGAGGCTGATTCGTATTTTCTGATGTTTTTCAGAAGACGAACTGCTGCAAACTGCAGCTTCTGGAGTTTCTTTAGTAACCTTGCTTTATCCCCAAGTATAAGGCATTGCAGTAGTCCGGCCTCAAGAACACTGAAGAGACAACAACTGTTGTCTGAATTCCAGATGAGATGTAGAGCAGAATGTTATCAGTATCTTTAAAAGATAAAAACAGGAGGAAATAAGCTGATTCGTATGGTCAACAAACGTAAGTTTAGAATTGAAGACTACTCCTAAATTTTCCACTTTGGTGACTGGTTTAGGTAAAGGGCCTAGAGTAGACGGCCACCAAGAGACATTCCAGAATGATAAACCAGGCCCAAAGAGGAGCACCTCCGTCTTATCCGAGTTTAATTTAAGACATTGGCTGTTCATTCAGTTAACAATTGCTCTCATACAGTTGTTAAACCAGAGAGCTACCTCCTCTATGTTGCTGGTAATAGACACAACTATTTGTGTGTCATCCGCAGAGAAGATTGTATTAAAGCCAAAAGATCTAATCAATTTAGCAAGCGGGCCACATAAATGTTGAACAGAGTGGGGCTCAACGAAGATCCCTGTAGGACGCCACAAGGCAAGGAGAAGGAACTAGAGGTAAAGTTCCAAAGGAGACTGAGTGCATTTTATCACCTAAAAAAGACACTAGGTATTTAAGGGCTGTACCTCGAATCCCAATGTCCACTAAGCGCTGTTTTAGGACAGATGGCTTACCGTGTAAAAGGCTGCGGATAGGTCCAAAAAGACCACCGCAGCCTTTCCACCGTGATTTCCTAAATCCAAATTATGCTCCATCCAGAATGTCATTCTGCTCAAGAAATTCTGAAAGAGCTGAGCTCAGGTATCTCTCAAGAACTTTAGCTGGCACTAGAAACCTAGAGATGGGGTGGTAGTTCTTTTCTTCACTTGGATTTTGGGATGGCGTTTTAAGCAACGGAAGGATTGATGCTTTTTTCCACTCTAAGTCTCAGCATTTATGATGTTATTCAGTAATGCTGTGAGGGCAGATGCTAAAGTACCCGCTAATTCCTGAAAGATTTTCGAGGGACAAGGATCTGTTGGAAACCCTCACTTGGTCATCTTTAGCAACTCCATCACCTTTTCTGTTGTAAGCAGCGGGAAATTACAGAAAACATGGGTAGCTGTTATCCATGGAGGTAATTTTTGAGAACGAGGAAATATCGCTCTAGACTACCTTAAAGTCCCTGTAGACCACCTCAACTTTGTTTTTGAAAAATTTGGCTAGGTTATCTCATATATTTTGTGATGGAGCTAAGGTGTGAGCATTAGGAGGGCATGAAAGCAGCTGGATTGTTCTAAAAAGCTCCTAGAGGAGCTACTAGCCGATTTGATTTTTTCAGTAAAGAATTTAGTTTTAGCCCTTCATCTGACCATCCTTTTATTAGCCCCTTAAGTACAACCCCTTCCCACTAGGCTGCACTCTTTTTTGATGTTTGGTTAGATCGCTCATTGATTTTCCTGAAAAAATATCAGTTGAAATAAACAAATAATGAAAATTAGGAGGAGAAAATAGGAATAGGGGACAACGTTTACATGTGTAAGGTTTTGGCCCAATGGTCAATTTACAAAAAAGTCAGATATTGTTAAGCCTGTTATACTGTTGTTGTTGCAGGCATATATAGTGTTTTCAGTTGTCTAAAAACATGTGATACCCAAAGTCAGCAATTGAGCTGCAGCTTATAATAATTTTTCATTGTGAACCGATCATGTGTCGATTCATATTGTAAAATCTGTTGAATGAAAAATGAGTATGTAGGAAACTTAGACAGTTTTTAAATGTGCTCATGATAATTCAATTAGGAATTGTGGTTGTTTGTCCAACTCTTAATTTGTGGTTACCCTTACAGCCATGTGATTCAGAGGGCATTTCGCAAAATGTTTTTTTATAGCACACCTTCTTACATTTGGAAGCGAAATTTGGGAGAAATTCAATGGAAAATACCAAATGTTCTAATATTTTATTTTCCTATATTTCTTTCAGTAAAAATAGTACCCACTTGTGTGGTGGGCCTATTACCTTCAATAGGAAAGACCCCAAAACGAAACAAGGTAATATTAGGATTTTGACTTTCAAATTGACCCATTCTGGTAATAAGGTTAGTTGCTGCATTTTGGCCTAAGTTTGCACAGCACTCATGGAATTCTACCAAACCCAAGCATTTCTGGAAACTAGGCACAAAGAAGATTCTAAGCCAGAGTAACCTGTGTGGATCTAATAAGTTTTCTTACCCAGAATACGCTGCAAACTTTGGCCAAAATCACAGATATTCCTCACATTACTATAAGGCTAAGTTCCAGAATCTATAGAGAAACACAAAATTCCTACCATTCAGTGTTCACACACTTCTTCCAATAAGAACCCCACTTTGGCAGCTTATGGGACTCGGTGTCAAGAACTGGTAAAATGTTGGACCCTGTGAGGTCAATGTGTTTTCAGTGAGTTCTTCATATGTTTACAGTTTTAGCTCATTCCAATGACCAGCGTTAGGTCCACCCACTCATGGGAGGCAGCATTACAGTCAGGAGATGTGTAGGAAAGCAGGGTGATCAGACTTTAGCCATTGGCTGGAGGAACCTGAGTTTTATACCACATAATATGGGGAAAATAGCCTATTTTGACCCATACGTTGAGTATCGCAGGTCGTTCTTGGTAAGAGAACCTGCTGGGAAACCACACAACCCAGGATTTCCCTGAGTTTTCTAGCTATGGGAAATGTCAATGGCTGGTATGCTTTCTGGCCATCAGCTGACCCAGGGCCTATATAGTGCAGCAATTTACCTTGAAAAGTGAGAGGAAACTCGGATTTCTTTGGTCATATGTTTGCAATAAGGGCTGGCAGAGAGGGGTAAGCCCTCCATTCTGCCTCCCCCCTGGGGGCAGAAATACTGCCTGGTGCTGGGGAGTGGGGGCTGAGGCCAATATGGTCCAGCACTACATCCCCTTCCTTATCTCACTTTTTTCACTGGTAGTCTGGTGGGCTTTAAGGCCCGTGGGTAGGCAAATTGTGGAGTTTATCACTTATATGCAAAGGGTGCTCAGAAAATTCACCAGACCATTAGGGGAAAAGTGAGAAACAGAATGGGGTATGTGGTTTGCCAATCTGATTCTGCCCTGCCTCCTCCACCCCGGGCACCAGACCACCTTTCTGACAACCAGGACAGGCAGAATAAGGGATTAACACCCTCAACTGGACTATATGTCATAACTACACTCAAAAGGCTATACATTTCCTCTTGATTATCATGGGTGGAGGCTGCTCTAGGCCCCAGTGAACACAGAAAGACTTTTGGGGCTTTAGGGCCGGGTCTGTGGCCTGCTATCAGGACAGGATAGCCTCCACCCCATTCTTTTTTTTCAAAGAAGGAAAATCTATCTCTTGAATCTATTGGGCTTTCTGCCCTCTCACTGGGGGTATTTAGGTTTTAGAGGTGGAAGGTATGGCCTGATGTCTGGATGGTCTGGCACACACCTGATATCATTTTGTAAATCTATCCCTGGTATCAAGTGGGCTGTTTGCCTCCCTGGAGAAAGTAGATTGAGCTAAACCCTCCACTCTACCCTTCGGGAGGGGCCTTTAGGAGTTGGGGTTACAGTCTGATACCAGTATGGACCGCACCTCCCCATTACATTATTATAAAACAAAATTCATTTCTGCCTAGGGGTCTTTCTACCCTCCTGGGGAGGGATTGTGCTTAACCCCTGCATCTGCCACCCAGTGCCAGAAAAAGTGTTAAGATATTTGGGGAATAAGGGTACAGACCCAAGCTATGGTGGCCCACCCCCATTCCATTATGTTTTGTTAAAACGAAATTCCCTGGTGCAAAGGGGGATTCCTACCTCTGAGTGGGTGCAGAAAGACTGGTGGGACATTTAGTCAGTAAAGCACAGCCCACTGTCTGGGAGCTGCTCTCAGCCCTGTTTTAAAAAAAAATAATTCCATGGCACCTAGTGGGCTTTAGGCCCCTCCATCACCTCAGCAGAGTAGATTGTGGTAAACCCCCCAGTTGCCCTCTCTGCCGGGGCAAATAGACTATATGGAAATATTTAGGGAGGGAAGACTTGTCCATCCCTGGGAATGCTGCTCCCCCACCAAAGCAATTCCTGGTGTCTAGTAGATGGATGGCATTTGGTAATCACCAAGGAGCGATCCACTAGGGAGAGGTCCTTCGGAAAGAGGACATTGCCAGGCTTCCAAATGCACTTCTCCCATCTTGATCGGTGCTCGGGACTGAGATATTCCCCCGAGCACTTATCAAAGTGACTCTGTGTAACATGATCGTGTGGTGCATGCTAATGTCACACAGGGTGAAAAGAAACATAATGTTGGCCTGCAAGGGAAGCTCTTTCATTACAGCTGGAAATTATTTTCCTTAAAGAAAATCCTTCTGGTGTGAATACTAAAGTTCTTTTCTATGCTTGGTGGGAAGACAAGACATTCACGTCCTTCCCACCATCAAGGTAGAATGGAGTTTGTAAATGTCTCGTCCACCACACTCAAGTGGTAAAAAATTGTATGTCATTCTTATTAATTGCCTACCCTGCAGCAAGGTTCCACGACCTTGGAGCCATGCCCGGTTCCGCCAACCCTAGCTTAGTATCTACAAACACCATGTCAAAATTTTTATTTGTGTTCATTTTAATCTGGGGGTTTGGGGCTTTGTGACCCCACACCTGGTCAGGATCAACAGGGTGCTGCTACCTGTTACACCTTATATCTACTTTACTTTTTTAAAATCAAGATGGAATACCGAGTCCGCATTCTGAACTAGAGGCCACAACAGATAAACTGTTGTGACCAGCCATTCAGAAGCTTTAGACCCCAAACCCAGCCTTGGGTTTTCAGCCCCGAAATGGATGATGGAAAAAAAGTCCCCTCATACAAACAGATTTTTTTATTTTTTTAAATGTATACTTTAAATCTAGGTTTGCAGATCATCTGTCGACTAACTGCACATCTGCCGCTAACACAAACCTTTTCAGGGGTTTTTTTCTGTGACAGGTACCAAACAGTCCTATGAGGGTTAAATTGGCAGAGGCCTCTTTTTTACCCCTCCGGACCTCACCCCTGTCACCCTGCCTTTATTTATTTATTTATTTTTAGAGTTTTCTATAGCGCGAACCAGACCCAAGGTAGGGTATCAGAGCGCTTTACATAGTGAGCCAGGTAAGAATAGCACATATAGTAAAAACGTGGCATACAAAAAGCATAGCATATAAAGTAATCACAAAGCATAATAGAGTTCAGGGGATAAAAGCAGAATAGAGAATTTTTCTGAGCAATAAGAGTCAATTCGAGTTTGTGCGAGTCTTAGCTTCGAGATATCAGAAGACGGAGAGTATAGTTAAGTTTGAGGTTGTAAGCTGGTGTGGTGATTGTGCGGATTTAAGGGAGGAATTTGCCTTGATGGCGCTGCATAAAACTTTCCCAAACAAGAAGATTTTTTTGGGGAGGGGAAAGAGGGGGGTGGGGGTGGGGATTTGTGCATATGTATCAAACAGCAACAAATTTATTAAGACACTATGACCTAACCATAACTACACAGTCAATATCGCTGAATGTGTAATTTATGCAAAAGAAAGATTTTACGAAAAATTTCCAGTAGTATGTGATCACAAAAATGAGAATATATGGAGGCTTTTTGAATGTGTTGGATGGAGTTTTTACAGTCTACTCACAACCTGCAATCACAACTTCCACAGCAGTGGGAATCTCGAGCTGTACATCTGTAAAGTTTGAGCCATGATAGTTGTGCTTCTTCGTATCCCTCTCAGAGCCAGAACGCTGGGAAATTCAATAATCCCTCATCCGTCATGCGGGCCCTGCTTCCTTACAGCAATATGAGACATGATTGAACTCTATCTGAAAGTGACGTGCCTTGAGTATGCGGCCAGAGTCTTTCCATTGGCTTTTAAATAGAACTGCTGTTCTTTAGAGAAGGGGGGAAACAGCGCACTGTCATCTTTCTCCGTTCATAAATCAAGTTCACAGCGCGCAGATGGGGCCTTGGTGGAGGTTTCAGTGTAGAAATGAGACATCAGGCACTCGCTACTTAAAAGTTCATCAGCCGCTGACATAAGATAGGACAGTCTCTTTGGATCACGCCGGGCTCGTGAGTGATTTCACTTGTAGGCTTGGCGTGCGGAATTGTTCCAGACTGTCCCGTGTTCCTGGAAGACAGTTTTATATGGCAGGATATGTGGTTTTGGTGAGTGATATATAGGAAACATGTTCGGGAGCCAGAAAGGTGGCATTCACGCGTGTGATGTGGAGTGAGGAGTGAGGGACTGAGAGGTTTATGAGCACAGAGTATTTCAAAAGGAGTTGAATTTTTTTTTCCGTGAATAAAACCCATTGGACGTGCTCATAACTTGACAAGGATGTGCACATTCTGTGAAGGGCATGAGATATATATTTTGAGATTAATGTATAGGAGCTGCCACGAATTAGCAAGGGTAAACGAAACCCTTGAGGATTTGCTGTGAGTTACAAGAAGATCCCTAATAATATATAGAACTGTGGATAAGCTAACCACTCACAAAACGTGTGTTGTCCACTGCAGGTTCCCAAATGTCTCATAGACAATGAAGATGGAAATGGAATTGTCTGTGACACTCAAGGGCACCCAAGGTGGAAGAGACCCGGAGCCCATCTACATATAGACACACTCTTCCAAGGCAAGAAACCTATCTGAATCCCAAAGGTGACAAGTCAGAAGTACTGATCCTCAATAAATACTCCGACAATTGAATTATTTCTTTTGGCCTCAATCCTTAGACATCTTCTTAGCTCTTCCACTGAGATCAAAGAACTTGACCTCCTCATGCCAACCTCTATTTAGCTTCTGAAGTATAGAAATCTATTATTTCTTGTTTGTTCTACCAAAAATAAAGATCTTGGCCTACATGTCCTTACCTAACAAGTCAATGCCTTCACCCACCCAGCCTTGACTACAGTAACTCCCTCTACCTAAGCAGTCCACTGTTAATTAGTCGCAGAATGAGACCCACCTTCGTCTGAGGCTAAATGAATCATATGACACTCGTCCTGGCCTTCCACCAGTCTTACTGGCCACCACACTGGTTCTAGTTCCTGAGTAGTGCTCAATGGGCCTTCGTTTATGAGAGTTCATCATTACATATCCCAAAATCCTGGCAGGCTCACCGCCAACACAATGGTGTTGCAAATCCATAAGTACAGTAAAACTTGAACTGGAGAGAGCACACCCTCCTTCTTTAACTCTGCTTGATTCTGTCCAACCAGGACAATGAATTTCACTTGACCTTTCATGAGGACATAAAGCCTTGCAATTCATTTTCCCAAAACCCTGGCCATCTTAATCCTAGAAACACAAGGTGATGATGGACGGAGTGCTGAAACTTTTCAGACACTCACCCCGAGTCACAGATCTGAGTTGAATCCAGCATCGTTCTTTAGCTCACTTCGCCACCCCAGTTCAGACCTAGCCATATGCAAATCAGTCCTGACCCTGTTCTTTATGGAAACAGTCCAGCCCGAACTGCCAAGCCAGGTCTGCCCTGGACCAGAAACAAGCATCCTGGGACCGGTTTCGTGGTAACACCCCTCATCAGCCAGGCTAGCTTGAATCCAGTTGCAAAGTGAGCAAGGGACCCATGTCTGGGCACACCCTGCCAACTTAGGGCGAACAAAGCAAACACAAGGAGATGATGGACGGAGCACTGAAACTTTTCAGACACTCACCCCCAGTCACAGATCTGGGTTGAATCCATCATCGTTCTTTAGCTCACTTCGCTACCCCAGTTCAGACCTAGCCATATGCAAATCAGTCTTGACCCTGTTCTTATGGGAACAGTCCAGCCCGAACTGCCAAGCCAGGTCTGCCCTGGACCGGAAACAAGCATCCTGGGACCGGTTTCGTGGTAACACCCCTCATCAGCCAGGCTAGCTTGAATCCAGTGGCAAAGTGAGCAAGGGACCCTCGTCACAAGGGCACACTTGGCAACAAGGGGATTCCCTTTACCTGAGGAAGAATTTGAGTTAGTGGTCGGAGCAGACCTATTGTATACTACTGATGTAGTCTTGATACCAGATGCAGCCCAGCTATTCACGTTATGCAGTCAGTTAGAGACCCTCCAGCACAATACGATCCTATCAGATTCATAGAAGTGCTGTTAACCTATATCGGACACATGACATTATTTCAAGGGAGACTACTGCATATAGCACAGACAGTACGCTTAAGGCACCTAACACTGTCATGGCAAACATGCCTGCCTTAGTCACATATATACCTTACACAGACAGGGATCGACAGCCTTTAGTGGAAACTACAGAAATGTCATGAATGATGTAACATGTGAGATCTTAAGTAGTGCATGGCCTGGGCGCAAGTTATAGTTCTCTCAGTAAACTGTAATTGGTGAATGATAGTGTTTTTTTTTAAAACATTAGTTTTTGTCTCATTTCAACACATAACTATAACATCGCTTTAACCTTTGTTTTTTTCCCAGAAAACTTCTGGGGATTTTTAAAAGTAAGGCAAGATCTTATTACCCTACCTAACTACGGCGTCCCTTAAAACCGGTGTTTTTCTTAGTGAGTACATATATTCAGAGAGAGAGAGAGAGAGTGTGTGTGTATGTGTGCGTGTGCGTGTGTGCGTGTGTGTGTGTATATATAACCCACACTGTGGGGGACCGGTTCGCTTCTCATAGCGTGGGTTAACCTTGACAGAACCAGACAAACACTATCTTTGTGAGGACCGGTGTTTTATGAGGACTGGTATCCGTAGTGTGTTTAGGTACTTTTGAGCAAGTGTATCAAAAAACTAAAAGTGCAGTTTGACTTGCTTCGGTCCGCTTTATAACCTTCCCTACTATCAAGGCGCGCGTGGAGTTAGAATAGTAATTTCACACTTCATTACGGTCAATGACCGGTCCTCATAGTGATATATAAACATTAGTGTGTGTGTGTCTTCCTCTTAGTGGATTTAGGTACTTTTGAGCAAGTGTATAAAAAAACTAAAAGTGCCCCTATATTTGCCTCGGTCTGCTTTATAACATACCCCAGTATCAAAGCGTGCATGGAGTTAGAATAGCAAATACACACTTCATTACGGGCAATGGTCGGTCCTCATAATGATAGGGATGAAATGTTGTGTTGGATGGGTTAAAGGTGCACATGTTGCATGTACTGTACTTGGTAAGCATAGCTTCTGCAAATATTACATACAGCCAAATTGATACAGGGATATGGAAAATACAGAAAATACACTACTAATCAATGTTCTGTACATTGACATCGATTTTATTATTTCATCATATATGTAAAACCCCTGAAGCTTTATTCCTCAGAAATATAATTTCAAAGTGAGCCTCAAGTGAGCATGTACTTGTATGCTTGCAGTAAGCTCCCCCTTTGCCCTCTAAGGCGCATCTGTAAGAGGGTGGACGGTAATGAGAGCCCAGTCCTCATCAGCGCAGTGACGGATTCATCTGAATGTAAATTCTCTGTGACTGGGCGCCATTGTCTCCTGTAAGCGGAGGCTCCGGCGGGTTCATTCATCAGCGGGCCCGGGGAATGAAGGCCCGGGCCCGGGATCGAAGGGGAGAGGGCGAAGGCAGCCGAAGCCCCTCTGAAAGCGGAGAAGAAGGGATAAAGAGATATTTGAGCCGGACAGTCGGACAGCAGAAGAATGAAAATAACCCCACCTCGCCGAGACGCATGCTCGGCCCCCAGGAGCAGACATTAAAGGATGAAATATCCCCCAGTAACAATTCATCTGTAACTGGGAAGCGGAGGGAGCCGCTGACATTTAGCCGTGATGGGAGCTGGGTTGTCTGTCATACAAATGCTTAAAAGAACGAGGCACGCTGGCCGAGATGATTAATGGGGCCGCAGATATTAAGAGCTATAACTTTTGGTAGAGCGTTTTGCTGTTACATTTTTCTCCCAATTCATCTCAGTAGATTTGAGAGGCAAGTGCGATCCATAACGGAATCCCATCGGACTACTTCATCCCAAGAGCCTTTCTGGCAGAACCTCAAAAGTGGAAGGATCTGAAATTCTTTTTTACGCCAAGGGATATTTGCTTGGGATTTGAGGGTCATGGAGCGAAGCCGAATGCGTCACGTGAAGCACATCAAGGACGTCTCAGTCCTATTTCTCTGATGTTTCATATGCAAATGAGCAAAGAACGTACTATAATTATTGTCTGACTTTGAATATCCATCTTAATTGTAAGGTTAGGCGTGTCTTATATCATTATCAGAGCTTAATTTGTAAAAGAAAGAGTTCTGGTGGCCAAAGCTCTGCTCAGATGCCCAAGGCCAGCCCCATTAAATGTCGGTGTGCCGAATACCAAGGTTGGTTGTCTTAAATCCACCTCATGCCTCTTTAATCCACTTGCAAAAACTCCCTGCCCCTTTATTTCACTCTTGCAGGTTCCTGCTTTCTTCCTTTGTGACGGATATTCAGTCTTTCTCTTCCTGTGTCTTTCTGATTTGTGTGTTTTTGTGGCTGTGCAAAACTTTAATTATGCCGGAGCAATTTCAGTAGTTACGCATTACTCTTGTGATGCGAATTTACCTAAATTATGCGAGCATGCTAGCTTTAAAAATTAAGAGTAATTGGGGCAAAATCCTACCGTAAGGGCAAAGTTATAACAAGCTAAGAGAGAGTGAGCGGTTGCTGGCTACTGCTGTTTGTGTCCTGTAGCATTTTGTGCTACTTTCTTAGCACAAAATGCATCCACAGGGCCATTTTGAATGTGAGGGTGCATTTGCTCTAAGAAAATAGTGCTAAATGCTGGATTATGCTTCTCACACAATTACACATAATTATAAGTAATTTTACGGTAATTGCAAGTAAATACGCTAGAAAGAATTACACCTGTTACTCCCACCCTCTGGGGCATATTTATGAGTTTTGTGGCGCAGGGCAGAGCAGCAATGCACCTTGCTGCGCTGCCTTGCATCACAGGGAAAGAGCAGGATTCCTGTCCTTTCCCATTGTGCTGTTTTGGCAGCTTAGCGCCAACGCAGGCACTGCGTTGTAGGCAGGATTGTTTTTGTGCAGGAAGGAGCACCTTCCTGCACAAAATCAATCCTGAGAGGCTTTTTCCTCTTTCTATGTGTGCTGCAGAATGCAGCACACATAGAAAGAGGAAAAGAGGAAAAAACAAGGAGAAATAAACATATTTCTCCGCGTTATGCCTCTCCTGGGGAGGAGTATTTTTTTTGCGCATTCCCCAGTTTACCAGGTTTGGTAAATCTGGGAATGTGTCAAAAACCATGGGAGTTGCATGGGAACACCCACTGCAATGCTTATGGAATGCCTCCCTTGCGCAAAGTAATGCAAAGCAGCGATTTGCACAGCGTTGCATTACTCCATATTTTTGAAGCCATTCAAAGCCACGCAGAGTGGCTTTTCATGGCTTAAAAAATATGACTTAGAGTTTTGCGTCACACATGTACCACATTTCATAGTGCAAGCATGATGCAAAACTCTCATATATATGCCCCCTAGGGTTTTTCCCTCTCTGGCTCTCAGGAAATGTCTGAAGAGGAAAAATAAGTGCCAGTCCCCAAAAATAAGTCCTGGTGGTCCCAACTGGCAACCACTGGCACAAATTAAGCACTGCTTTAACTAAGACAACAAATACTGAGATGAGAAGGTAAAACTACTAAAATCTATAAGTGAGGATGTACTTGCGTAAAGTCATTGTAAACTTATTTGCCTCTAACAAAGGAGTAATGTAGTGCTTAGAGCGATTTATTTTATCCAAAGAGATAAGGTTTTTGGCATTTTTTCCAACTTTGTGCACCTGGAAAGGCAACCTGCTCAATGTCTTCTGCTGATAATTTCTTTCACCCTCTCTTGGCAACAATTGACTGTGAGACTTTTAAAAGTGTGTTATTTTTTTATGTAAGTAGCCGGTACTTTTAGATGGACTGTGATATTCAGGGACTTTTCCCATCAAGAATCTTTATTACAAATCTATAGATAGGGTTGCTATCTCAATGTCCATTACCGATTCTTCAATCCAACCCTCAACGCCTAATTAAATGTGTTCCTATGCTGCATATATCATAGAGTGTCACAAGGCCATGCAGGTACAGCCATATTTCTAAAACTCATGGCTTCAACATTCAACACCTTTGTATATCTTAAGTTGTTTCCTGGGCATTGCTTCACAGTCCTCTGCCCCGGGCACAGGTTTTCTAGAGGCAGGGCTGCAATATGTGGAGCAGGGGCGGCGGAGGAACGTCGTTCCACTGGCTCAGAGCCAGCAGGTGAAAAATAAAGCGATATACTATAATCGTTATATTTTTCATTTGCCGGTCTGAGCCAGCATGTGCAGGGAGGGGCGAGGCTGGGGCCATGGGAGTGGGAGGAAGACTGGTTTGTGCACTTAATAGTGTGCATGTGTGTTTGGCCGGCCGTCTGAGGCCAGCCAAACACACATGCGCAGTTAGGTTTCTCCAATGGGCTGTATTGAACAGCGTGGCTGGAGAAAGAGCACAGATTCCCTGTCCAGAGCGGAGTGTCAAACCAAGCCGCTCCGGCCAATCCCCATGCTGCTCTCATAGCATGAGAGCAGTGCGGGGTAGGCCAATCCCCACGCTGCTCTCATAGCATGAGAGCAGTGCAGGTATTGCACAGGGAGTCTCTGCTGCTGTCACAGTGTCTGCTGGGACCAGGAAGCAGCAGAACACCAAGGCGCGAGGAGCGATGCGGCCAGCAGCTTCAGGCAAGTGTTTTTTAAAATGTATTATTACCCCCCTGTGCTCCCCATTCCATGCTCCCACTGTGCCCCCTCCACACACCCCACCACCTCATCTTTGTGTCGGCCGCCACCGGTGTGGAGCAACATCTACACAACCTGGACTTGCCATTTTGGGCATCATGGTAGAGAGACACAAACTGAAGAAGAAAAGATAAGATAAGATGCTTGTTAAGGATGACAGCTGTCTGCAGTAAAGAAGATTGGAGAGCAGAAGACGTAAATGACCTGTAACTGGCCAGAAAAAGAACTAAGTGAAGACAAGCTGGAGCAGACAATGGAAATAGTGCGGTGCTGATAGACAATTGGAAAGGGAGAAAAACACATGTAAGTTCATTTTTCAGCAGATCGAATGTGTTTCTAATTGAGGTCTTTCTACTTCAGGAAATGTCAGTTCTTCATGGTCACAATTGTGTACTTGCAGCATAGGTTGCAGATGCGTTTTTCAGCTTTCTTTGTTTTCTTGCTGTTGAGTGTACTGAGATTCTGGCTTCTGGGTAATTCATGCTCATGTTTATTAAATTTACCTCTCGTTTTTGTGGTCTTGTTGAGGTTTTCTGCCATTTGACAATTCAAGAACTGGCAGTTGGACAGTAGATGTTAGGAAGTCGTTCTTGAAGGCCAACAAGAGCAATGGGCCGAGTGCCTTACTCACAGGGAAGAAACATTAGGTAATGCTGACAATGCAGGCTGCTGCAAACCTCTAGGACCCTACCGGCTACCCTTAAAGTACAGACTACAGGATGTCCAAGACAATACATATTGCCATAATCAGCTCAAAGAAGTGGCATACCAATAGTCCACCAGTTTGTCTCCATAGGGGCTGTCTGTGATGGTCTCACTGCCAGTCTTAATGGGCTTATAAGAAGGCCACTAGACTTTCGGGAATGATTTGGCCCAGGAGGGCCGCTGCCAGCGATATTGGGTCCTTCACAAACCTCTAGGGTACCATATGACCCCTGATGTCCCATTACCATAGGGACTGATGCCAGTCACAATAACATTCCAACACACACCATCCTTCAACATTTATCAATAGACAATCTTTTGGCCTATCAGACCAGAGGACATGTTTCCTTATGGGATGCCACTCAGAATAATGGGGCCTCTTCATTATAATTTAAAGCATACAACAAGACATTTGTCTTGTCGCCTCATCCCTGCAGATGGCATAAAACAGAGCCACATCACATAGAATATTGCTAGAGGATTCCACCTAGACCATGGTCAGAAAAGCCAATACCCTTAAGAACAGATGAAACAAGCATATTGCAGGAGGCAGGAATGGGAAATTGAAAGGTTTAGGAGCAAAGACTATGCTGCTAACCTCTAGCTTTTCAGAGTGGAGAGCGAGACTTATCCTGTGACCAGGGTGCAGAAAGGAAGACAGAACAATAATGGTTATAAATAAGAGTTATCAGGGACTTTTAGAGAGCAAATTGGATGGTATGTTACTACTGTTGGCCAGATTAACCCATATGCCTCTGAATGGCAAACAGTGATTTATAATCCTAATACAGAGAGGTAGAAAGAAGTGGGATTTAGAGACAAGGAAAGGGGAGAGGGTGTACTCAGTACAGCCATGAAAGAGAGCATTTGAAGGCAGGGAGAAATAAAGGCCCTGGCGGTTAGAGAGAAAATGTTCCATAGAATAGGGTACCTGTATTAATGAAAAAGATCAGAAGCATCCAGAGAAAAAGGAGAACAGGAAGCATGGCAGTGGGAAGGTACTAGAAAAGCTACTATTAGTGCAGGAGCCTAGGAGGCTGAGATAGATATGAGACTTCCACTTCGGAAATTCCTGAGCTAAGGACAGACATTGGCAGCTTCAATGTTAGGACAGAGAGCACCTAACATTTTATGAATGAATTAAATAAAATTTTGAAGCATACTAGCACCCAAGCACGGCATCTTGGCGCTGAAGCCTGACTACCCAGCAAAAGGCAAGGAAGGAGACACTAGGACTTAAGTAGCCAACTATTCAGCTGCTTTCTGAAGACTGACTTATTTCCCAGAGACCACAAGAAAAGTGGTAAACAAATCCAGAATTTGGTGGTAAGAAGGTAGAAAGAATGTCCTCCCAAATGCTCCCATCTAAATCTGTGTGTAGAAAGTAATTTGAGATTAGCATAGCTCAGATTTCTGGAAGGTACATACATAGGGCTTCCATCTGGAACCAAAGTACTTTCGTTCGATGTTGTTAAAGAAATGAAAGATAATACAACCTGCTTTAAACAGGCATCTTTTCCACCCTAGGAGCAAGTGCAGTTGTTTCAGATGGTTGGATTCCAATTGCCAGAGAGGGAACGTCAGAACCAACCCGGCTGCAGCGTTCTGGATTCTCTACAGATGTTGTATTCTATATTTAGGTAGACCTAGATATAGTGAGTTCTTGTAACCCATTATAAAGGTCACTAAAGTATGTACAATAGATTACCTAGAAGAGTCTGGAAGAAGATATAGAACCTTTGTTGGTGTGCTAAATTAAAAAAACATGAGGCTGACATGCAGGAGATGTGGTCATCAAAAGAGAGATTGGTGCCCAAATGGAAGCTAGGGTTTCTAACATTAGTAGTCAATGTAGCAGAAGGACCCAAATCAATAGGCCACCATTGATTTGGGCCAAATAGAAGAGCTTTCACCAAACAGTAGCATCTCTTTTGTCTCATTTTTAAATTATAACCCAGTCTGATCCTTCCAGGTAGCTAGCTACCTTTGACAGTTTGAAAAGAAGCACTCATAGCTTCACAGTTTTCCTAAATCGAAATTGTCAAATGGGTTTTATCTTCATAGGAGATAATCTGTAAGCCAAAAGGCTTAACTAGTGATTCAGGAGAGGCCATGCATATATTAAATAAAGTAGGGGTCAATGCTGACTCCCTGCGGTACACACACTGATGTAAGGTTCTTGGTGTAGAATTATAGGTTGGAAGGAAGACCAGCTGTAATTTTCAAGTTATAAAGGAAATTAACCAATGTAGGGCTTGATCAGAAATGTCTGAATCTTCAACTCTATTCAATGCAACAGAGTGCAAGACAGTATCAGGGGCTGCCAACAGGTTTAAAGAATAAGAGCTACTGGCAAGTTCTGGTCCAGAAGGACCCGCAAATCATCTGTGATGTCCAACAGCATTGTTGCAGTTCTACAATTGGGTCTGAAAATCAACTGGGTGGAATCAAGTATGTTGTTAGTGTCAAAGAATTCCACGAGGTGATGGTTAATGTGTTCCTCCAAACTTTTGCTAGATAAAGGCAATAGGGAGAGAACGACCAGTTATTGAGGTTGAATGAGTCTGCATTGGCCTTTTTAGTAGAGAGAACAAAAGAAGCGATAGAAGAAGGTGTTGACGCTTTAATTAAAACAATTAAGAGGGTTGACACATAGGATCGGGACTGTCTGAGTCTTCATAAGACTAAGTCAAATGCCAATAAATGAAGCCTCCACAAGATAAGACTTCAAGTCAAAACCAAAAGGCTTTATTCAAATTTAAGATCATTACGGAAGTCAAAAAAAGCTGCTAGTTACATTACGGGTACTCCGCAATTAAAAGTCGATCAATATGAATGGAAATCAAAATATGTAAGACGATTAAAAGAAGGTCAATCTTTAAAGCAAATACCAGCCAGAACCAAAGCATATTTAAGCAAAAGGACCAACATGGACCCAGCCTCAATAGAAATCCCAAGAAAGTCTAAGTATTATTTAATAGACAGACTGACATAGAATTTGCACAGTTAGTAAAGCAAGAAAAGTCTAGGGATAAAGCAAGTAAACAAACTAGCACAGAGTCTGCTCAGTTTGAAAGGCAGAGGAAATCAAGTATATATCAACAGGCAGACTGACATGGAGGCTGTACAGTTAGGAAAGCACAACAAGTCTGACACATCTCCTAAAAAGTAATCTTTTATAAGGTTTTAGACAAAGAAACCACAAACTCAGTACAGTCTGAAATGACACAATAGGGCTGGACTCAGAAAGATACATTCATGTAAACCAATCATTATTCAAATACACAACATACATCAAATAAAATACATCTAGCAAACACCCACTTTGCTGCATATTAGTAAAGAGGTGTGCATAGGAAATGACATGATGTTTGTGCAATTAAGAAAAACAATAGACAGTTCAATAATAAATGGTCCCTAGGAAAGAATCGGGCAAAGAACCTTAAATGTTACATAGACAGGAACATCCTGGATATGGCTTCCTTCGGAGGAACACACATTAATGCAATTATTTTTGTAAAATAAACATCACCACAAATGAGGCTTCAATTTTACTGATTTCCTGAAATGCAGAAGCACACAGGAAATCACATGCATGTGGAGATTGCTTGTTAACATGAAATAAAAGTGCACATTTCTTTATGGAAATGTGAATATCAATGCAAGCTGTTTACGGCCTAGTCATGCCAACTTAATTAAGCATTATTTTCTTATTATTAAAAGCACTTCTACAAAAGTGTTGGAGAGACAGGAGCAAAGTATTCTAATCTGATCAAGTAGAAAGTAAAGAAGAGATTAAGGTAAGGACGGTGGCTTCGACATCGGATGAGCAGAAGAAACCAAGTGACTGAAGAGATGAGGCAGGAAAGGTTGTAGAAAAAAAGAGAAGCAGCAGTGGATCCAGTGGTTGCAGTTTTAAGGAGAGATCAAGGACAGGAGAGAAAGTAAAGATTGTCTAGTTTATTCAGGAGTGCCAGGAACAGGAGATAGAAGGAGAAGAAAAGAATGGCCGAGCTGGAGAAAGAATTGGATATTTTGGAGGCATGGAGTAAAGCAAGGGACAGAAGAAATTCTAGATTATCATTGAGGCAAACAGAGAAAGGAAAGCAATAAAAAGACATACAATAGATTATACCAGACGCCATGGAAGATGGGCAAAGTCCCAGTGATGAATTCTATGTGCCACAATCAAAAAGGCAGAGGCCCACTTCATTGACCAAAGAGATTGAGATATTGATGAAGGGAATATAGCAGAACATGCATTAAGGCAGTAGTACAAACAAGCGCTAAACATGTAACATTTTCCTGCATTCTCTCTGCTACATGCGGAGGAATAAATTGAGCACAGTTCAGCGAATAGAGGAGCACATCAACCTGTGAATACACCAGCCAGAAAACAATTACAATGCTTTTCTGTAAATCACAGATTAGATTATTGGTCTTATGCCACATCCTATATGAAAGGAGGTATTAGGTAGACTATGGAATGCAGAAGTGTGGGGAGGACCATCCCTTAAGCCTTAAGAACGATAAGAGTACTGGTTGGTGTTATTTCACTGAGATGTTCAGGAACTATAAACAAAAGCAACCATCAATCAGCTGGTTTAAGAACCACAATGAATGTTGGATGATAAAAGCGGCACATTATTGTTGCTCTTGATGTTTGAGAGTATCTCTTATTTGGGGGCAGATTAACTATTCCCACTCCAAATTAAGCAGCACTGGGGAAAGTGTTGGACTGTGGGGTGGGGCGATGTGAAAGGGGTAGGGGAGGGTGAAGGGCAAATGAAGTATTCCTAATACAAAATAAACAACATTGTAATAAATATTTGTCTCTGGGAGGGATCCAGTTTATTATTCACACTGCAGACTAATGAACTGCAAAGAAAAAAATGAAAACATGTATTTACCTAAATTTCAAATAAATAGCAATAAAGTATTAGCAATTTATTAGCTGTTAAAGTCATAAAGATAGCACTTTAAAATGGGTAAGAATAAAACTTTAAACGGTAATATAAATATGAATAATTTAATAAAGTAAACGTGTCTGACATTTAAATTTCTATTAACCGTAATTTTCTTCTCAAAATTCAATTTCGCTTCTAAAGCAAATAAAAATTAAACATTTTTAAATTAAAAAATAGCAAATTTGTAAATAATATGAACACTTTCTGAAACAAAAGCAAGTTTTTATTTTTGTAAACAAATAACAATAAAAACATATTTCAAATATATTTAATATAAACAAAAAATACACAATCAAAACTTTGATACCAAAAATTGAAATACAGAAATGTTGTTCTAAATGTTTTTATTAATGTTATTATTAAATAGAAGCCATAGCATCAAATACAGCATTGACGGGTGTATAACAAAGGTCATTAAGGACCCCCCCAACTTATTTTCACCCTCACTCTTCCATCCACTGATCCTAAGAGGGAGAAGAAGAAAAAAAGAGGGACTAGAGGAGGAGGTTGCTTAAAGGTGTGTATCATAGTGGAAGTGGATGATTAGCATCTAAGATAGGGGCAGCCCAGTGTTGCGATGCTAGCGGACGTCACAAATTCAGTCATGGAGCTCTACAGCGCAGTAAGAAAGTGCCAGTGAGCATATGCTGCTAGCACAGCAGACGTTCAGTTGAACAAGTGAAGAGCCGCAGGCTAGGTGGTGTGAAGTAGGCAAATTCTAATTTAGATAGGTAGTCTATCAATGGCTGCCATTTAACCAACTACCACTTCTCAGTTGGGGTGATGGGTGATGTTATGCTTTATAGACTCCATAGCAAGAATGGTATGGATTTTGCTAAACCTTAGGGAAAGAGGAGGAGGGGCAATTGTTTTCCAGTACAAAGCAATGAGCTGTTTTGCTCCTGTGATGTGTCTATTTAATGCCAAGTCCTCTGCTGTCATCCCATCCATGGGTTCCGATTTTTCCCCAGTAAACAGTTTTCAGATCGGCAGGGAAAGGATAGCATAATGTGTTTTTCAAGTGTCCCAGAATTTCCTTCCATTATGTTTGAATCATTTCAAATACATAGATTTTAAAACTCTACCCGCACAAACCCCTATAAAACTCAATAACATAACAAATATAATAATTTTTATTAGTAATTAAAATAATGTAAAAATATAAAAATGTCCACTTCAAAACAATTAAAAACATTCTTTAAAAACACCTCCACCCAAAACCTTTATAAAACCCAATATCCCAAAAAGTGAATACCATTAAACTGAAAAATATACATATATTTTATAATTTTAATAATATAAAAACATATTTTTAGTAAAGACAAAAATATCAATCTAAAAGACTACCCACACAGATCCCTATCAAACTAATACCACCCAAATAATACACATTTTATTTAAAAAGACATGTTAAAAAAAATATTAAACTAAAAAAATATAAAGAACACTACAATAAAGAAAAAAGCCACAAAATCAAAGCACATTTAGAAAACAAATAATCAAATAAATTAAACAATATTGATATGAAAACACATAAAACAACTTTAAAAACAGCAATATTAAAATGATAGATATTTAAAACTTCAATATTTTTGCTACAAAAAGAAAAGCAATATACTTCTTATGGATATTCAAAAAGTCAATACATTGGTACCCACAATACCATGGGACCTATTACAATGTCGGTCGGAGTTTCCTCCGACCAACAGCGTGGCGGAAACGGGACCGACTGACCTCCCTCCGGTCAGTGGTCCTGACCGCCTAATTATAATGCGACCTCAAGGCGCCTGCCACAAGGCGCAGGGATTAACAGGGGGCACCATGGGTGCCCAATTGGCCCCCAACCAGAGGCCGCATGGGAAAGGGGGCCCTGCTAGGGGCCTCCAAACACGCTTTCTGACAGGGTTTCAATGTCGGAAAGGCCAGCATGAAAACCCTGCCAGAAACCATGCATCGTAATCCGGGCGGCGTAAACCACCGTCCATATGGATTACTGGCCAGTTCCGACTGACCGACAAGCTCCTTGAGTCTGTCGGAAATCAGCCGGAACGACCGGCCGGTTTCAATTCTGACCGGCTGTATCAGCTGGTCAGAACTGAAACCGACGAAGTCGGTCGTAAAGCCTCCCACCTAAGGTCGGAGGCTTTACGACCGACATCATAATCGGCCGCTAAGACTTTGATATTAGATACCATCGATATTCTGTCATCCATGTAAAAGATCTATTTCAACAATATAAAATAACTAATAAGAAGGGGCAATGCTGGCAATGTAATGGTGTAACTGCTGCATGTTAGCAGTACGTAAATATTAGCACTAATGCAACAGGCGTGAGGAAAACCATGCAGGGGCTTTGTGTGTATTGCAAAGCCAAATGGGGGTTGGGAGCACACTGCCTCACAGTCCCAGCACAGTCCGCCCCTTTGCATCCTGGTAAATGTAGTACACAGTTCAAACTTACTTCAAAATTAGCTGGAGTTTTTCACCAAAGTTGGTGCAGACATTGCTGTATATCTCTAGACACGTGTTTCTGGGTTGAGCCCGTCATCAGTAGAGAGCAGCAGTATTAGAGAGCAAAGAAAAATCATCTGGGGTTGCTGGAAATGCTGCCAAGTTCCTCTCAGGTCACAGTACCACTCACAGGCACACAGGTGCATCTCCAAAGCTCGTCAGCTTGCTGGCTCAAGGGAGCCTTTTAAACAGAATGGGGGTTGGGAGCACACTGCCTCACAGTCCCAGCACAGTCCGCCCCTTTGCATCCTGGTAAATGTAGTACACAGTTCAAACTTACTTCAAAATTAGCTGGAGTTTTTCACCAAAGTTGGTGCAGACATTGCTGTATATCTCTAGACACGTGTTTCTGGGTTGAGCCCGTCATCAGTAGAGAGCAGCAGTATTAGAGAGCAAAGAAAAATCATCTGGGGTTGCTGGAAATGCTGCCAAGTTCCTCTCAGGTCACAGTACCACTCACAGGCACACAGGTGCATCTCCAAAGCTCGTCAGCTTGCTGGCTCAAGGGAGCCTTTTAAACAGAATGGGGGTTGGGAGCACACTGCCTCACAGTCCCAGCACAGTCCGCCCCTTTGCATCCTGGTAAATGTAGTACACAGTTCAAACTTACTTCAAAATTAGCTGGAGTTTTTCACCAAAGTTGGTGCAGACATTGCTGTATATCTCTAGACACGTGTTTCTGGGTTGAGCCCGTCATCAGTAGAGAGCAGCAGTATTAGAGAGCAAAGAAAAATCATCTGGGGTTGCTGGAAATGCTGCCAAGTTCCTCTCAGGTCACAGTACCACTCACAGGCACACAGGTGCATCTCCAAAGCTCGTCAGCTTGCAGGCTCAAGGGAGCCTTTTAAACAGAATGGGGGTTGGGAGCACACTGCCTCACAGTCCCAGCACAGTCCGCCCCTTTGCATCCTGGTAAATGTAGTACACAGTTCAAACTTACTTCAAAATTAGCTGGAGTTTTTCACCAAAGTTGGTGCAGACATTGCTGTATATCTCTAGACACGTGTTTCTGGGTTGAGCCCGTCATCAGTAGAGAGCAGCAGTATTAGAGAGCAAAGAAAAATCATCTGGGGTTGCTGGAAATGCTGCCAAGTTCCTCTCAGGTCACAGTACCACTCACAGGCACACAGGTGCATCTCCAAAGCTCGTCAGCTTGCTGGCTCAAGGGAGCCTTTTAAACAGAATGGGGGTTGGGAGCACACTGCCTCACAGTCCCAGCACAGTCCGCCCCTTTGCATCCTGGTAAATGTAGTACACAGTTCAAACTTACTTCAAAATTAGCTGGAGTTTTTCACCAAAGTTGGTGCAGACATTGCTGTATATCTCTAGACACGTGTTTCTGGGTTGAGCCCATCATCAGTAGAGAGCAGCAGTATTAGAGAGCAAAGAAAAATCATCTGGGGTTGCTGGAAATGCTGCCAAGTTCCTCTCAGGTCACAGTACCACTCACAGGCACACAGGTGCATCTCCAAAGCTCGTCAGCTTGCTGGCTCAAGGGAGCCTTTTAAACAGAATGGGGGCTGGGAGCACACTGCCTCACAGTCCCAGCACAGTCCGCCCCTTTGCATCCTGGTAAATGTAGTACACAGTTCAAACTTACTTCAAAATTAGCTGGCGTTTTTCACCAAAGTTGGTGCAGACATTGCTGAATATCTCTAGACACGTGTTTCTGGGTTGAGCCCGTCATCAGTAGAGAGCAGCAGTATTAGAGAGCAAAGAAAAATCATCTGGGGTTGCTGGAAATGCTGCCAAGTTCCTCTCAGGTCACAGTACCACTCACAGGCACACAGGTGCATCTCCAAAGCTCGTCAGCTTGCTGGCTCAAGGGAGCCTTTTAAACAGAATGGGGGTTGGGAGCACACTGCCTCACAGTCCCAGCACAGTCCGCCCCTTTGCATCCTGGTAAATGTAGTACACAGTTCAAACTTACTTCAAAATTAGCTGGAGTTTTTCACCAAAGTTGGTGCAGACATTGCTGTATATCTCTAGACACGTGTTTCTGGGTTGAGCCCGTCATCAGTAGAGAGCAGCAGTATTAGAGAGCAAAGAAAAATCATCTGGGGTTGCTGGAAATGCTGCCAAGTTCCTCTCAGGTCACAGTACCACTCACAGGCACACAGGTGCATCTCCAAAGCTCGTCAGCTTGCAAAGCCTACCTCTGGTCAAAAGGCCAAGAAATGATATATACTGTGGTGGCCTATTGGGAAAGGGAAAAAACATGGCTGCCAACCCCTAAAAGTAGATGAGATGAAGATGGCATTGGGGGTGGGGGATATGCAGGGAGGGGAATTACTGTTGCAGTTTTTTTCACAAGATTTGTATGTACAATCTAGTATTCCCAAGGAGTTCTTAGCAGCTAAGAATCTAGAGCCAACCAGTAAAATGCCAGACATGTTACTGGAAAAGTGTGACAATGAGATAAGACTGCCCTATTCTTGAACCTCTATTACTAAATTTAAGGGTATTCCCCTTGGTCTTAGACTCGAAAAATGTGGATGAATACAGATTGATCTATCATTGATCATTCCCGCAAGTGAATGATTTCCCAGACAGAGAAGAATCTACTGTTGGTTTCCATATTTTGGGATAGCAGAGAGGTTTGTCATGGAGATGGGTAAGTTGGCACAGCTAGCAGAAGCAGATATTATATGCCCTTCATGTTTTTTCTCTTCACCCAATTACCCAGGGTTGCTTGAAACTTCTGTTGATGATAAGTTCTCCTTTGATGGTATGGTGGGTATAGACCATAACAAATTTCAACCTTCAAGGCAATGATATCTAAGCTAGGGGTTCCATTAGTCGACCTCTGAATAGATTCCCTTTTTTGGGATGGACATTTACACAGTTAAATAGGAGAGCTTATATTTCTCAAGGATAACAGGTGTGGTTTTAGAGCAGCAGTGAACTGCTGTATATTGGTGAAGAAGAACATATTATAGCAACTGTAGATTCTCACAAGCCAGCTTCTTTTTGCCACCATGGAGACAATTAGAAAGGGCTACTGCTTGATTCATTTCAAACTACTGTTTCATTAGATGGCCAATTGCAAAAAGAAGACATTATAGGCCAGGGACAAATACCTTTCAATTACTTCTTTGTTGAGAAGTGGGAAAATGACAAATGAGGCACTTAAGCTGAGTTCTGACATAGTGGCAAATACTGTTTTCCGGCATTATCTTGGATAAAACATAATTTGTATTGAAGTGGCCAAACAATTATTTAGGAGCAAACACGCTTTTTTTTGGAACCATCTCCAAAATTCTATACAGTCTCTTGTAGGGTGATTCCTTTGCAGATTCAAAGAGGTTCACCTCCCGCCGGAGTTATTGTGGAATGCTGCTGTGAGCTGGGACTGAGATGCAGTTCCACTGTCCCTGACCTTCATCCTGAGAAGGAAGATAGCCGTGCAAGAGTAGTGGGAAGGTCTGCATACTCAGATGGGGGTACAGAAAACGTAGTGCAAATGAATTGCTGAAGAACTAAGGATGGTGCTTGAATTACAGTATCAAAACCAGACAATATGAGACTGCGCGATTGGGTGAAGAAAAAGACCAGCAACACACAATGCCCTCCATAGTAGAGGGCTAAGAGAAGGAGAGAGAAGTAACAGGAGTACACGTGTGCGCTCTCCCTTACAAAAATCACAATATGCAAAATGAGAACATGCCCCATAGAGGGATGGCTGCACCCCTCCACCCCGGGTGTTATGCATCATCATTGGCCATCCCACGCTCGCCAGAGAATCCTCTAGTGCCGGGTGGACCCTTATAGCAACCTGAGGGAAAGTGCATGGATAATGCAAAAGAAAGGGAAAGGAATCCAGATAAAAATCCCGGTCACCTACCCGGGGTTGTATTTACACTTTATTGAAAGGGTGGTGAGGGTATGATTAAAATAAAAATGGGTGGGCATATAAGGCTTTTTTATGCAGTTAATGTCTAAAGAGGTCAACATGCTTCATCCCTGAAAAGCCTGAAGAAGGGACCCGGGGCTTTCCTCAGGACCGGAATCCTATTTTTCCCTATGATATGTCCCTGTCTATGTGGTCACACACATAGAGTGCACATACAGACATACAATACCAGTTTCAAAATCCTGGTAGCAGCAAATTTATTGCTCATTGTTAATTTTGAGGTCCTGGAATGACATAAAACATATATATGAAACCAAATTAAAGTACATTTATAATAAACCATATGTAATGCCCATGAAAATAAAACCACAGACACAGGAAGGTGTGCAGCGGTGGCTGCCTCAGGTAAGCACAGTGGGGTGGGGCAGGGCGGGTCAGGGGGGAATAGGTATTATTTATTTACTTATACCTATTCTGTCATCCGTCGACTTAAACCCCTTCCCACCCCACCCCGCCCCCACCCCCTGCACCGCCCCACTGCGTTTACCTGTGCTGGCTGCTGCTGAAGGTGTGTGGTGCCTTATTGGCTATGGCTACACCAGTGTGCTGCACATTTAATAGTCCTTTTTGGGGCTCAGTCAGGGGGACCATGAGGATGAAGAGGTTGCACACTTAGCTTCATGAGGACAAGATTAGCCAGTCCACATTGTTTACTTCACCTTGCTCTGATCTGCAATTCCTCTAAACTCTCTCACTGTGAAATTCCCTTAGTTGTACTGGACCTCATCAGTTCAAGCCCTCTATGATCACCATATTGGGTCTACCACTGCTTAAAATGGCTTAGTTCCAGAGAAATTGCTAAGAGAAAGGTAGCGTTTCAAATGGTGTTTGGACAAAATATTGATTTAGAAATTTTGAGTTATAGAAATATTGGAAAAATAATATTGTGATAAAAAAATAGCGTGATGCAGAAATATCGTTGTAAAAAATATAGATCTTTTAGGTAAGTGATATTGTTTTCATAAATGTTGTATAATACTGTTTTCAATAATATATTAAGTTTATGTGTTCTTATTGTTTATGAGCTCCATCCACTCAGGAGCACCTAGAGACCCCTGCCCCCACCACATGTTCAACCTGGGGAGCAACTACATCAATAAGGGACTCACCACCATCCTCAACTCATCCATCACCTCTGCCTCCTTACCAGAAAGACGGAAACACACCGAAGTAAAACCTCTGCTAAAAAACCTACCACTGACCCTGATGAACTCAAGAACTACCGGCCCATCGCCCTGCTTCCATTCCTGGCTAATGTCCTGGAGAAAGCAATAAACAGACAACTCTCCAGCCACCTAGAGATGAACAACCTCCTGGATCCATCCCAAGTGGGATTTCATGCTAAAGACAGCACAGAAACCGCCCTAATTGCACCCACAGATGACAACCAATCTCTCCAATACTAGGGAGAGAACGCAGTCCTGATCCTCCTCAACCTCTCCACAGCCTTCGACACCATGTCACACTACACCCTCCTACACGAACTCCATCAGATTGGGATCCAAGTAAATGGCTTAAAATGGATCGCTTCCTTTCTCACCGGAAGAACCCAGAGTGTTCACCTCTTGCCTTACACCTCAGGCCCAAAGAACATAATCTGTGGCGTTTCCCAAGGGTCCTCACTGATTCCAACCCTGTTCAATACATGCATGCCTCCCCTGGCCACGCTGGTCAAATCCTATGCTATGAACATCATATCACACGCTGACGACACTCAGATCATCCTTTCTTTATCCTCAAATCCTAATAACACCAAAACCAGTTTCCACAGGTGCATGACCATTGCAGCCAGCTGGATGCAAAACAAATGCCTCAAACTCAACACCAATAAAACAATGCTACTCATGATTGGGAGCAACACCTCCACATTGGACGACTCTTGGTGGCCATCGGAACTGGGCCCCTCGTCCACTCCCACAGATCACGCCAGAAACCTGGCATCATATTCGACAACAAGCTTGCCATGAAGAAACAGATAAATGCTGTCTCCTCAGCCTGCTTCCTCACTCTCCGCATACTCTGGCAAATATTCAAATGGCTCCCCATGAACACTAGATGCACCGTCACCCAAGTCCTCATCACCAGCTGCCTGGACTACAGAAACTCCCTCTATGTGGGCATCACCTCACTACTACTGAGCAGACTGAAAACCATCCACAATGCTCCAGCCAGGCTCATCCTCGACCAGCCACGAAGAGCCCACATCACCCCCCACCTAAGAGCGCTCCTTTGACTCCCTGTTTAAAAAGGTGCCGGTTCAAACTGCTGACCCACACCTACAAGGCCCTGCACAAAAAAACACCAGCCTACCTTAACCACAGACTAAACTTCCACCAACCCGGCAGACAACTACACTCCACCTCCCTCGCCCACACGCAATGGGCCCGATTCACAGAACTAACTTAAGACAAAATCCTAAACTTACTACCATTTTGGTATTCACAGAAGGCACTTACTCATTTTGGTATTCACAGAAGGCACTTCCTCATTTTGGTATTCACAGAAGGCACTTACTCATTGATGAGTAAGTGCCTTCTGTGAATACCAAAATGATTTTGAGTAACTTACTCATTTTGAGTAACTTACTCATTTTGGTATTCACAGAAGGCACTTACTCATTGATGAGTTAAGTGCCTTCTGTGAATACCAAAATGAGTAAGTGCCTTCTGTGAATACCAAAATGAGTAAGTGCCTTCTGTGAATACCAAAATGGTAGTAAGTTTAGGATTTTGTCTTAAGTTAGTTCTGTGAATGGGGCCCCCTGCTTCAAAAAAAGCAGAAGAGTGGCCGCAACTTCTCCTATCTGGCCACCAAGCCCTGCAATGGCCTAGGAACTGCATCCACCCTAGAGAAGTTACGAGATGGCCTAAAAACCTGGATGTTCATCTTACAACTCCCAGCAGCAGCCCCCCAGCCCATGGATACCCTCACGAGTGATAAGCAGCGCTCTACAAATCATTTATTGAATGATTGATCGAAAATTCGTTGTATAATTGTTAATATTTATAGATATAGCTCGTATTTGTAAGTGACTTATAATTTTTAATTTAGTTGCTAATAGTAATTTATAGTATCATGGCAGGTTGCTAGGTTTGTAAACAAATTATACTTAGTTAACAATTAATTATTAATGTATTATTAACTATTTAATTGCTTTTTAATTATGCAAATTGAGCTATATTTAAAAAAAATTAGGTATATATTAGGTACAAGTTGCAGGGTTTGTAGGGGTCTAGAGTGGGAAGTTAATTGATAATGAACTATTAATTATTAATATATTATTAATTATTTAATTGATTATTAGTTATGTAAATTGTTTATTAATTATATTTGTAAAGTTATATGTATTCGTTGTAGGGCGCTGGGTTTGTAGGGGTATAGGGTGGGAAGTAAATTAGGTAATAATTAATTATTAATTAATTATTAATTAATTATTTAATTGAATATTAATTATGTAAATTGTGTTATATTTATATTTTTATGTTCTTTATTAGGTGCGTGCTGCTGGATTTGTAGGAGCATAGGGTTGGAAGTGTTTTAAATAATAATGAATTAACAATTACTTATTCACTTATTAATAAATACTTAGGGGCTCATTACGATGTCGGGCGGAAGCACAACCGCCGTGCTGGCGGATGCAAAAACCACCAGTTACCGCCGGCACGCAGCAGTCCACACGCCCGCCCAATTACGATGCGAAAAGTAGGCCAAACACCGCCGGCAAGCCAGCAACACCGTCCGCCATCAAAGTGCGCCCGTACACGTAGCGGCGCAGCCCAATTGACACACACCGTCCGACGAAACACGTCCCGCCCGGCGTATAAATTACGATGCCGCAAACAAACGGCTCCCACGGCCAAGAGATACCGTACGACAAACCGAAGCGGTAACACGGACGCCGAGCACGGACAACGAAGAAGCGGCTCCCCCGAGCATGAATCCAGCACTGCAGGCCCTCCCCATGCTCCTGCTGATGCACCACCAAGGACGCAACGTACCGCGGAGACGCAGGTAGGCACACACACAACAAGTGCACGCAAACAGCGCACACAGTGCAAGGGCGGAAAAAGCGGACACCCCCCCACCAGCGCGTGTACACTACACATCCACCATTGCATCCACATATGACACACAGGCCAAATCGTAACATCGCGTAACACATGTGTACACACCACCTGGGACTAGGAACCAACCACCCCGTCACGGCCCCAAAGTGCCGATGACGCCGCCACACATGCGCACAACGCAGAGGCCAACCGCAGCGCCATGCATGCGTCGCACACAGACACAGGGACACAACCAAGCAGCACACACATCAGCCCCACCCCGAACGCACATGACACGTGACAGGCCTGCCACAGACATGTCCCCAACGCCCAATTCACGGACAACACCCAACGCCACACAACCGACGCACACATGTCAGTGAAGTCACGCAACAGCAGGACACACCCCAGTGTAACAAACATGGCGTAGCACACAGCGGCGGCAACACCAACTAGGAGAAGCAGGGCCCCTTCGGGAAGAGGAACGCCAGTACCACACTGAAACACCCATACCACCCTGCACATATGAACAAGACATATAAAACGGAACACCAAAGAGCCCGGGGACCGACAACAGGTGGCCCAAGAATAACATCCACACACAAGGCCCAACGCAGAGCGGAAAGGCAGCCTGCCGCCCACACAAGGGAGAGCAGACAGCACTGAATGACCTTCCATTCCAACTCCGAAACCACAGCCCTACGACAGAAGCCGGTGAATACAGCCATTGTCCAAGAATAGACCAACACAGGCATGCCGAGGAGACCGACCACAGGGCAGATAGCGCATATCACAGAAGCACACAACGGACGGGGAAGAAAAAGAAAACACTCCCCCATGTCGGCCACATGCAAGTTAATTGGAAGGAGTCACACATCACTGACCTTGAACTGTCTGAGAAGCATGTGGGATGAGGGCCCGTGTCCTCCAAACAAGCCAACAGAACACAAGTCCTGTCTCCCTACGACTACACAGAGCTCACAGCAACCTCGGAGCGTGCACATTGCAGACTGCACACACAGCCGGAGCACGCCACCACAACGCACCGCTGCGAAATGGCAACCGCAACACACCTACCCAACTACGCCGGACAGCTCAAGCTGTACAAAACCAACCTGTTACATACATTGGGATGCGATCTCCTGTCCCTGCTGAACGTAAGTTACCGACTGACTTACCGCATCACATTGTTCAGCTGCGTCATGCCCGTCTTCTACTGTCGGAGGTGTCCCTACCAGCATCCAGTGGAGATATGCCTCTCCAACCCGGCATGTCTGAAGGCGGACCTGCTACCACTACTCCTCCCTCTGGACGCACACGACAGGGCCTGCTCTGCCTATGGGGGCATGGCGTATGTTGCCAACATCGCACCCGCACTGAAATGGGACCACTGTGCCTCCACACGACGGATCATCGAGAACAGCTACATCGAATGTCACCCAGCATGCCCCATCATGGTCCTCCAAGGGACAACTTACGAACAACACCTTGACAGCCACCATCCGCTACATTGGCTGGCAAACATGTACACCACCAATGACATGGAAGCCCTGCTGGACGGCATCGCATACCTGACAACCTGTAAATTCGTCGGCCCACAACGCAGGTTCCCCGATTGACAAATGATGTCCAACCCCGCACCCATGCTTAGCTTCCGCACGGACTGGCCAGTCACCACCACAACAGCCATACCAAACGACCGGCAACTGTAACCACACCATCAACGACATCGCCATGACATCGGATATGACCGGGACATGCACACTGTTCCCCATCACATCCAGGAACACCGCATGCATCGTGGGAGGCAGTGGCATGGGGTCTGTGTATTGCACCCACATGGACGGAACTGCACGAACAACCAGGACACGACATGGATCCAGCGCCCATGGACACACACACCGCTCAGTGGACATGAATAGGTCGCCTGGAGTCTGTGGGTGCTGCACCCCTCCCACCCCCGCCCCGGGAAACCCATACCAGGACCTTTGCATGGAAGACAAGTGCATACAACAACAACACGACCCCAGTGACTGTGACATGTCCAGTAACCACCACATTGCAACAACAAGTGGCACGCCGCTGCATGCACGCAAGCCCATGCCCTGATGTCATCTCACATGCACGCGTGCATGAGGAGCAACCGCAGCAAACCTGTCACATGGAACTGAGATGGACTGTGCCCATGATGCCAAGCGGTCTGGTAGGCTACATGTATACCGTCTGTGTCAAAGTCCGCAGCTCCGCAGCTATACGTAAATGTACATTAGCACAGCCTTGGCCAAGCAGATGTAACTCTGAAGCCCACATCCCACATGTAACCCCACACCCTATCCCATTTGCAATCATGCTCAGTATATCCTCAACATGTATTCCGCTGCCAGTAGTGTCCACTATACTGCATCACAGAGGACAGAAGACTCAATATAATGTTTGAAACCAAAACTGTCTCCGCTGACTCATTTCACAAGTACGAATGAGAGAGGATGGGAGTATGTGAAGTACACGGCAGTCGTGACATGACCATGTAGTCCACTGGTATTGGATGTCAACGCAAATGAGTAGCACAACTGTGGAAGACACACATGTGTCGTGTGAAGTCGTATGGACGCAGTGCTCAGGTGGGTGAGTGTGACGGGTAGATGCGCACATGCCAAGTTGGAGCACGCCGTGTTGGGAGGGGTCATGAACAGTACACCACCGCTTCCCTGGGCATTGTGAGAGGACACCTGTCGGGGGGAGTGAACACGTGTGTGCACAGCAGCCGGGCACACGTACAAAGCGGTACCAGGCGCACCTCAGCCCACCCTCTGTGGACAAGCTGGATCCTGTTATGCGCCCGCCATGCCCCTTGACAAGGCACACACAGCCCCAGTCGACCAGGTGTAACCCCAACATAGTCAATCCGCACAGGCGATACAGGGCACGGGATGGCAGTGGAGCATGGTGTGTGAGAGGTCTCCTCGCGCTCCTCCTGGTCATATCACGCAGGCAATAGAACCTCAACGTCTAGCATGGCACAAGTCAGATGGAAGTGTAGGGGGACGCACCACAGCACGAGCAGCACTGACGTCACGGGAGGTGGCTCGCACCATCCCATCCATTGCCCATCATACCAACGACGACACATTCCATTGCGACTAAGTGCAAGCGCGTGCGCCACCACCCCCGAGCCCTCCCCAGAGAGGCCAAAGAGTGAATGTGTGGGCCATCAGTCACAGACGGACGCGGCCTGGCCGCAAGGGCAGCCACAGCCACTGGGTGTCGCAGGTGGCGGATCCGGAAGGCAAAGACTGTGATGCATAGTCCATGCAGCCCGGGTCTCCATTTGGGGCACCACGCAGGTGGACGGCGTCCCGTAACACATCATACCCTGAGACAGCCCACTTGTGCAACTGGACCCACACATACACTCCTTGCCCTCTCTGGTGCGAGCTTGGGGCTGCCTGTGCAAGCGCTAGCCTCGCAGGTGCACATGCATATTGGGGGAGCGAGGGGAGGACATGAGGGCTGGGGCGAAGATGACTGTATCACTGTCAGTGAGTACAAGGGATGACCCAGATGTGGAAAGGAAGAGACGTGTCCCGTGTGTACTGCAACTAGTCGCCAATCCAACTACCCCCCATGTCCGGAATGTAAGCCCGCACCTAGGCCCGCCCATCCGCCACATCGAATATACCACCAGCACGACAACCTTCCCATTCGGAACACTGACTGGGGGTGGCGACCAGTGAACAATCATGTGTAGCCTACCCACGCGTACATGTGGGCCCTCCATGATCCATGTCACCTGCGGCAAAGTCATGACATGCGCAATGAGGGAAGTGAGGAGAGCTGTCCGCCCCACGCACAGAAGGTGCATCAGCTCCACAGACCCAGCAGCGAGTCCAGCAGGGGTCACATGTGCAGGGGCAGCTGTGCCTGGTGTGAAGGCACATGCATATAGACAGCACATCGACCAATGTGTAGTCTGCCCACATCTACAGTCCATCATCATGCGGACATAGGAATTGAACACAGGGCAACACATCTTAGTGGGTGCACCCACCGTGACCAACAATGCGCAATCATCGACGTACCCGCCCTGTGCATGGCCCCCCACCCAACGGAGGCACATCCAGTGCCACCATCCCACACACAAGCCTTCCACGGAACATGCTGTGTCCAATGCTCAGTACAGAGTCAGCGCCCATCTGGTGGATCCTGAACAGGAGACACATGCACACACATGCCAGCTCCCACTATGTACGTCTGCCACCTGGCACGTGCAATGTAACCTCTCACCTGTGACGTGTGACTGCAAGCACACAGCCGTCTTGGCATGGGGCTGTCAATGTGGACACCTGTCAATGTTTCGGGAGGTGTGATCCGTACAGTGCTGTACATAGGGTGCAGTGCTGACACCTACTACTGTCTCATATCCCCTCGTGCCACAGGTCCCACTTGTTTTGGCCGCTCAGCCTGTGCCCACATCGTCGTCGTCGTTTGCCATACTCATCCAGCCTCGGAAGCAGTTCCATGCTCAGCAGACATTCATGTTGCCGTGGCATTGCCGCTTGACGAATATGCAGTCAGTCGCCATCAGCACGCCCCGCAAGTCATTGGGGCCTAGATCCCCATGTGCATGCACATGGCAGTGGTCTGTATCACCAGCCATTGCCATTGTTGGGAGACCTGTGTAAGTGTATTGTGGCCGTGCCGTCCCAGCTTGACAGCTGGGCTGTGGCTCATGTGCTTGCTCAGTCATGTCAGTGATGTGTATGCGAAATTGCTATGTGTCGTGTTGCTTTGACATGTGTCCACTGCCATTTTCCCTAGGCGGAGACCGAACATTGACCGCCCATACCAATTGCTGGCGGACATGACCGATACAGAGGTCATTAGGAAGTTTCGGCTGGACAGGCCAACCCTGCATCGACTGTGTGCCATGTTAGAACCCCATCTCCGTCCCCGCAGGGTGTATCCGACAGCTGTCACCCCCACGGCTAAGGTGATGGCCGCCATGCATTTCTTCGGCACTGGGTCATTCCAGCACACAGTGGGCAGTGGAGGAGGGATGTCCCAGCCCATGTTCAGCAAGGTGCTGAGGGATGTACTGGCAGCCATGATGCTGTGCCGAAACAGGTACATCCGCTTCCCCAGGGCTCGTGAATTGGCGGCAGTGAAGGGTGCATTCTATGCCCTTGGCAGAATCCCACACGTCGTTGGAGCCATTGACTGCACACATGTTGGCCTTGTTCCACCACAGGCCACTGAGCACCTGTACCGCAACAGGAAGCACACGCACTCCCTGAATGTGCAAGTGGTGTGCCTTGCGGACATGGTGATCACCCACGTGTGTGCAAAGTTCCCAGGCTCGGCCCATGACGCACACATAATGCGCAACAGCATCTTGCCACGACTGATGTCCAATCTGCAACAGGATTGTGGCTGTATTGTCGGTGAGTATGTGGAGTGGTGTAGCGTGCTGGTTGTGCGATGCTGTCCCCTGTCCAGTTGGAATAGCAACGGTTCTCTGTGTCCCTCACACCCAGGTGACTCTGCGTACCCGAATGGGGCATGGCTGCTCAGTCCATTGAGGAATCCTCGCACCCCAGCAGACGATCGCTACAATGAGGCACATGGGAGGACCAGACGTGTGGTCGAGCGTACCTTTGGCCTCCTCAAGTCCAGGTTCAGGTGCCTGGACCGCACCGGGGGTGCGCTGGCGTACTCCCCACAGAAGGTGTGCCAGATAGTGGTGCCGTGCTGCATGCTGCACAATCTGGCCATTCGGAAGCAGATCCCCCTCATCGTGGATGACGGAGATCAACCAGGGCCCCAGCCCGCAGACCAGGACAGCTCGAGTGAGGAGGACAGCGGAGAGGAGGAAGCTGGGAATGTGCGGCAGCAGCTCATCGCCCGCTACTTCACTTGACGGTGAGTGTCCATGTACGACGGCTGATGTGGCTGTATCTGTGCAGGTGTGTGTGTGCTGTGTCAGGGTGGCCGTTTGTTCACTGCGTGCTGTGTGTCAACGCTCCATGGCCAGGGTAGTATGCCACTGTTGGTGGCTGTGGCATTGTGCCCTATTGCTCTGTGCGATGTGTGTACATTGCTTGTAGTTGTTGACATGTACTGTGTGATGGGTGTGTGACACACTCATTGAATGTGCTCCTGTTCTGTCTCCCACCCCTAGGTCCCTACAGGCCCTCCGGTTCCATTGCCATGCCACACATCAGGTGCCTTTCCGCCCAAGGTGGCCGTTGTATTCCGTACAAATAAAACACAGGGCACAAACAGCAGTTTGTGTAAGAGGTGCATTTATTTCAAACTGTGACATGTGATTGTGTGTAAGGTGATGACAAAAGTGGTGCGTGCAGTGACAATGAGCTGTCGGTCATGGCTGCGTGATGCTCAGGGTGTACCCACTGGTTCTATGTCCATAGTCCAACACACACATGCCATCCAGATGGCTGTGTGGAGTGGGATCGTAGTCCAAGTCAATGCAGTGGCTGGTCAAGGAAGGCTGGCTGGCTGCCTCACTTGCGTCTGGAGCGTGCGAAGTCCTCCCGGGAGATCTGTTTCCACTTCGGACGGCCCCTTCCACGTTTGCGAGGGGGTGCCTGCTTGCGACATGCTGGTGGTTGAGGTGTGCTCACTGGCTGTGGACGCAGGGGAACTGGACACTGCTGCTCGACCCTGCGCCCCGGCAGGTGGTGGCGGAGGGGAGCTGCTGTCCCTGGCTGTGACCTCACCGCCACCACCAGCTGGCCCATGAGGTCCACGAGTTGGCCCATACGGGCGTCCATGGACCTCAGCACCCCCAGCACCTCACGCGTGTCTGTAGCTGACCTGGCCCATTGTCCTTGGGCCTCTTCATAGGCCCCAAGGACTCTGGCCATTTGAGGCAGGGCATGGCTCCCAGGGGAGGCTGGCGTTTGCCTGACCCTGCTCCTCCTACCAGTCCTGCTGCCACCGGCCTGCCCACTAGCCACATTGCTCACCACGGTCCTCGCTGTGGCTCCCAGGGTGGATCCTGTCGGCCGGGCCACCACCTGCGCTGGGGCTGGTGCCAGCGAAGACGTGGTGGTGGTGGCGGCGGTGGTGGTCGGTGCGGCGATGGTGGCGGTTGCGGCAGTGGCCGCAATGACCGTGGGTGTGGCCGCAATGACCGTGGGTGTGGCCGCAATGACCGTGGGTGTGGCCGCAACGACAGTGGCAGCAGGGGGCTGGGAATGTTCAGCAGCCCTGGATGATGGGTTGGTGGGTAGGAGGAGTCCTGGGGAGCGGCTGGGCCCTGCCACACCAGATGGGCCTGCTTGGTGGTCCGTGTCCGAAGAGGAGGACAGATCCTCCACATCCGTGTGTCCTCGTTGGGGGCTTGTAGGCTGGCTGTGCTGGCTGCTGGCTCCATCCCCAGCATCCAGCAGTTCGTCACCTGTGGAGAGAATGAGATTTGTTATTGTGTTGCACCTTGCGAAGTATGTATTTGTCGTCTGACATTAACAGTTCGTGCAATCTCGTACATGGGTTTCCCGGAGGCGTGTGTGTGGCTGTACCATTTGTAGTTGTGTGTGCTTGGCAATGGGACTGTGTGCTGTGCACATGTGGCATGGGACGGATTGGCCATGCCGATGGGTGTGTTGCTGTGCCCCTAGTTATTGTGACTCTGGTGTATGCGGGCTCCTGGCCCATCCTGGGTCTGGTTTGTACTTTGCTTTTGGGGTTCAAATGGAACGCTTAGGAACGCATATGGCAACATGAGGGCCATGCCCCAGATTCGCATTTGGGATGGAATATGCTTTTGGGGTTCAAATGGAACGCTTAGGAACGCATATGGCAACATGGGGGCCATGCCCCAGATTCACATTTGGGAGGGAATATGCTTTTGGGGTTCAAATGGAACGCTTAGGAACGCATATGGCAACATGGGGGCCATGCCCCAGATTCACATTTGGGATGGAATATGCTTTTGGGGTTCAAATGGAACGCTTAGGAACGCATATGGCAACATGGGGGCCATGCCCCAGATTCGCATTTGGGAGGGAATATGCTTTTGGGGTTCAAATGGAACGCTTAGGAACGCATATGGCAACATGGGGGCCATGCCCCAGATTCGCATTTGGGATGGAATATGCTTTTGGGGTTCAAATGGAACGCTTAGGAACGCATATGGCAACATGGGGGCCATGCCCCAGATTCACATTTGGGATGGAATATGCTTTTGGGGTTCAAATGGAACGCTTAGGAACGCATATGGCAACATGGGGGCCATGCCCCAGATTCACATTTGGGATGGAATATGCTTTTGGGGTTCAAATGGAACGCTTAGGAACGCATATGGCAACATGGGGGCCATGCCCCAGATTCGCATTTGGGATGGAATATGCTTTTGGGGTTCAAATGGAACGCTTAGGAACGCATATGGCAACATGGGGGCCATGCCCCAGATTCACATTTGGGAGGGAATATGCTTTTAGGGTTCAAATGGAACGCTTAGGAACGCATATGGCAACATGGGGGCCATGCCCCAGATTCGCATTTGGGAGGGAATATGCTTTTGGGGTACATGCTGTGAGCCATGGGTGCCGAACGTGACATGTGTTGTGGCAGCATGACAGTGCATGGTCTGAGGTGTGTGCATGCCTGACATGGCCTGCATATTTGCTGTCTGTTGTGATTACTGGACATGGCATTGGACGCATCGTTATGAGTGAGTGTTGGTTGTGTGCCAGCCAACGTATTGCAGTTGTCCCATCTCCTTGGTGTGCGTGCTGCCCTGTGCCATGTGCATCACTGCAGTGCTCGTGGGGGGGTGTGGCCCATGTTGTGTGTTGTTGCTCACAGTGTGGCGTGCGCTTCATTGACTTCTGGCACATGGTTGGTCATGGGCATGTATCTTAGCGTGACTGCTTTATGTGTGGCAGCTGTGCGGATGACATGCCTTTCATGAGACTGGGGCTGACGGATGGGATGGATGGTATGTTGTATGTGCATGGTGTGTCAGTGTGTTTGATGGGTTCAGTGGTGTTCGTGTGCATTTATGTTGTTCCGCTCTGTTGCATCTAATGTTGTTTGTCTTACATAGGCGTAGTTGTGGGGTGTGTGGTTGACAGGCAGTAGGGGCTACATGGACAGGACTTCAATGGTGTTTCGGTTGTGTGTGATGAGTTGCACAGTGGCTGCCGTGTGGTACTATATTCAGTGTGGCTTGTGCATGCAGACGTGGCTCCTTGGGTGTTGCTGTGTCTGTGATGGGTCATGTGAGGTGTGAGTCTGTGGTTCATGTCCGTGTGCACATTGTTCACTTGTTCGTGACGGTGGGCGGTGCTGCGTGTTCGTCTGCTACGTGACATGTCCCATGTGTTGGTCGTGTTACGGTCCTCATGCCTCCAGTAATCCAGCCCTGTCCAGTTTCCCACCTGCAAGTTGTTCGGGCGTGCACTGTACTGGATGCCACATGGTTCTAAGCGGGGGTGCTCCATGTTGCAGGTCTGTGGGGGTGGGGGGTGTTGTGGGTCGTGGTGGTGGCTGGACACCCACTGACACCGATTGTTGTGGATCGTGATGTCTACCTTTCGGCTGTCGGTGTGCACTGCGGTGGCTGACACGTGGCTGTGGGGGTGGGGGATGCTCCTCCTTGCTGTGCTGTGGGACTAGGGGCCTGGTGTGTGTTGTACTTGGGCTGTCCACCCTCCCACCCACTGCACTTTGTGTTCCTGCCACTTACCTGTTACTTGTCGGTTAGTGCAGCTATGGCGGACACATGGGTGTGGTGGGTGCTCGTTGTGGCGCTTCTGGCATACTTGGGGACCTGTTGGTGGTTACGTGGCTGGCTGAGTGTACACATGTCCCCACGCATCTTACAGTTGTTCTGTTTGGGCTGTGTGTGGTGGTGTCTGTTGCATGTGTGTGTGATGTGTTGTGTATTGTGTGCTGGACATGGGGGTGTTTGTCCCTGGGAGCTGTGGCATGGTGGTAGTGCATGTGAGTACATAGCGGTGTGCTGGTATACATTAGTTTGTACTTACCAGCCTCCACTCCCCCTGCTAATCCGGCGAGGATCTCCGGATGTATGATGACTCACACCTTCTCCTCCCACGCTTTGAAGGTCTTGAAGAGCGCGGGATTCCCTCCGCCAGTGACGGCTGCCAGCTCTCTGTTCTTGGTCTCCTTCTTCTTGACCAGGCTCTTGACGTCATTCCAACGTTTGTTAATTTCTACTCTGTTCCTGGGCAGGGTCCCGACTGCATTGACCTGGTCTACGATCCGGTTCCACATTCTGTTTCTGGTGGCTAGTGGTGTGTGCTGGACCATGTTCCCATAGATTTGTGGGTGCACCTTGATGATCTCGTCGACCATGACCGTCAGCTCAATGGGCGTGAACTTGGGCATTCTTTGTGGTGCCATGGTGTTTGTGGTGCTGGTGCGGTGTGTGTTGTGTAATGTGTAGGGGTTTGTGGTGGTGGTGGTGGTGGTGGTGATGTGTGCGTTTCTGTGGTGTGCTGCTGTCCTTGCTGTGTCACTGTGTCCTCTCCTCTCCTCTCTGGTTTGCAATGTTGCAAGGGGTTGTGGTCTGTGGGAGTGCTGCTTTTGTACTTACCTATGTGGGTGTGTCCTCATGGTCTGTTGTTTTCAGGTGTGTTGTGTCTGGGGTTCTGGCCTTTGTAGTTTTTGTTTGTCCAGGGGGTGTTTTCGGGATGTGTACTGTGCTTGTGTATTTGTGCGTGCCTTGCTGTGTGGACTTGTTGGCCATGTTGTGTGCGATTGGTTTTGTGAGCGGATGGTTTCTGTGCAGGGACGTGGGCGCCATGGCTTCTGCCGTGTCGATTCTCATCGGCGTTGTTTGCGCTGGCGGGCGGTATATTTGTAGTTTTCCCGCGCTCATGGCGGTGCGATCGTAATCTCACGTGCGGTGTGTCGGCCGTGAGGGCGGGCGGTTTTGTGTTGTCGGGTGTGTTTCCGTCCGTGGCGGGCGGTTTGACTCCGACTCGGACGATGGCGGGCGGTATTTTGTGTGATTTTTCCGCCGATGGCGGTTTTTTCGGTTTGTGTAATCGTAATGGCGTGGTCGGTGTTCAGACGGTGTGTGCGGGCGGATTTTTGCCGCTTCCATGCCTGGCGGATTTTTTTACGCCGGGTATCGTAATGGGCCCCTTAATTATTAATTATGTTAATTATGTTATGCTTATTTATTTTAGTTACATTTTACATGCAGGCTCCTAGGTTTGTGGGGGTATAGTGTGGGAAGTCAGTTAAGTAGTAAACACAAGACATTTTTAAAAATTGCTAATAAATTATTAAGTTGCATAATGATCATGTGAATTGTTTAATTGTTTTATATTTGTATTTATATAATGTTTTGTTTGGTTAATTAATAATGTTTCAATTAAGAGTTTTATATTTGTTGTAAACTTCCAGGGTTATTCAATATGTTATGTGTTTGAAGTAAATTACTTTCCCTTCTGTTGTACAAACTGGAGTGGGAATAGAAAATTGTATCCCTCCGAAGGCCAACGTTTCCCCTACTGTTGCACAGACTGGAGTGGGAATAGTAAGTATCACCCCTCCAAAGTCCAACGCTTTCCCTACTGTTGCATGGAATGAGGGAAAATAGTAAAGCTTATCCCTCCAAAGTCCAACGCTTTCACTACTGTTGCACAGACTGGAGTGGAATAGTAAATTTACTCCCTCTGAAGTCAAAAGCTTTGCCTACTGTTGCACAGACTGGAGTGGGAATAGTAAATTATTTCCCTCCAAAGTCCACGCTTTCTTTACTGCTGCACAGACTAGAGTGGGAATAATAAATCTTACCCCTCCGAAGTCCAACACCTTCCCTACTGTTGCACAGACTGGAGTGGGAATAGTAAATTTACCCTTCCGAAGTCCAGCGCATTCCCTACTGTTGCAAAGACAGGAGTGGGCATAGTAAATGTAATCCCTCCGAAGTCCAACACTTTCCCTACTGTTACACAGACTGGAGTGGGAATAGTACATTTTACTAATCCGACATTCAACGCTTTCCCTACTGTTGCACAGACTGGAGTGGGGAAAATAAATCTTACCCTTTCCGAAGTCCAACGCTTTCCCTACTGTTGCAGAGACTGGAGTGGGAATAGTGAATCTTACCTCTTCGAAGTCCAATGCTCTCCTTACTGTTGCACAGACTAGAGCGGGAATAGTACATTTAACTTCTCTGAAAGCCTATGTTTTTACTACTCTTGCATAAACGGGAGTGGGAATAGAATATTTATTTTCCCAGAATTCAATACTTTTGATACTATTTTCAAATATATACATTATTATTTGTTAGTTTGTTTGTTTAATTTTATACCATTTGTTTATATATGAATCTTTATTTTTAATGTTGTAATATTTTTAGTATGTTTTTGGATTTTATAGTTTTTTATATTTAATTAATATATATTTATTTAATGTTTTGCAGTTGATTTGTTAATATGTTTTATGATATATACATATATGTATATATATATCACTGCTCCAGCTTGTATCATTCTTGTAAGAAGCACTCGAACACCAACACAGAGCTTCAAGCATAAGCCCTTTATTAATAGGTATGGAAACGTCAGCCTGCTAAATCCTTTCGCAGCCACAACACCATTTCTGCCGACGCATTTCGAAGTTACTCTTCTTTTTCAAAGGCTTGTGGTGAAAGGAAAAGCACAGTCCGGTCACGGCTTCTCTTAAATACACATAATGGCGCGCCCTCTAATGGGCTACTCTGTATGAGATGTGCAAAGTGTTATGCGAGTTGCAGTGCCAGTTTTTACCTTCATTGAAGTGCATACATTAGCCTGCTGGTAAAATCAAGACCCGCAAATGAGCCTCGGCAGGCGGGCGTCTCCTCAATCCTTTGTTGGTGTCCCACATAAAGAGGCTGGCAATTGTCGACCCCTGAGGCCTCCAGGTTCTCGGGGTGGTGCATTCTCGACGGCACGACCGCCGCCTATATCTCACTGCTCCAGCTTGTATCGTTCTTGTAAGAAGCACTCGAACACCAACACAGAGCTTCAAGCATAAGCCCTTTATTAAGAGGTATGGAAACGTTAGCCTGCTAAATCCTTTCGCAGCCATAACACCACTTCTGCCGACGCGTTTCGAAGTTACTCTTCTTTTTCAATGGCTTGGGGTGAAAGGAAAAGCACAGTCCGGTCACGGCTTCTCTTAAATACACATAATGGCACGCCCTCTAATGGGCTACTCTGTATGAGATGCGCAAAGTGTTATGGGAGTTGCAGTGCCGGTTTTTACCTTCATTGAAGTGCATACATTAGCCTGCTGGTAAAATCAAGACCCGCAAATGAGCCTCGGCAGGCAGGCGTCTCCTCAATCCTTTGTTGGTGTCCCACATAAAGAGGCTGGCAATTGTCGACCCCTGAGGCCCCCTGGTTCTCGGGGTGGTGCAATGAAGGTAAAAACCGGCACTGCAACTCCCATAACACTTTGCGCATCTCATACAGAGAGGAGAATGCACCACCCCGAGAACCTGGGGGCCTCAAGGGTCGACAATTGCCAGCCTCTTTATGTGGGACACCAACAAAGGATTGAGGAGACGCCCGCCGAGGCTCATTTGCGGGTCTTGATTTTACCAGCAGGCTAATGTATGCACTTCAATTAAGGTAAAAACCGGCACTGCAACTCCCATAACACTTTGCGCATCTCATACAGAGTAGCCCATTAGAGGGCGCGCCATTATGTGTATTTAAGAGAAGCCGTGACCGGCCTGTGAGCAAGGGGACTGTGTTCCCCGAAACGCGCAACTGGTAATAAAAACTTTACAATTGGACTGCCCTGAGAGAGCGTAATTACTTGGATCTTGAAAAAAATATATGTATATACATATATATGAGCACAATGGGATTCCCAGCCAGAGCTCTCGTCAAAAAAAAAATATATATATATATATATATTTTTTTTTTTGCATGTCAGCAGCTCCCCTTGCCCAAAAGCAATGCTGGCTCCCGCAGGAGGCGGGGAGCCGGCTGGGACTGTGGGGGCATTGGGGCTCCCCCCACGGTCCCCAACGCTAAGGGCCGGTCCCAGGGGATGGGGTCCCCGGGGCCAGAAGTGGCCCAGGAGGGGGGCCACTTGGCCCACCTCCCCTTTATTTAAAAAAAAAAAAAGAATGGCCGGGCCCCGGGAGATGGGGTCCCCGGGGCCGAAATTGGCCTAGGGAGGGGGGCCGTGCGGCCCCCTCCTCAAATAATAATAATTTTAAAAATGGCCAAGCCCTGGGGGATGGGGTCCCCGGGGCCAATAGTGGCCCAGGGAAGGGGGGCCATGCGGCCCCCCTTCCCTATAAATATTTAAAAGAAAAAGAGGCCATGCCCCTGGGGATGGGGTCCCTCGGGCCAAAAGTGGCCCAGGGAAAGGCGGCCACGCGGCCCCCCTTCCCTATAAATATATTTTTTTTAAAGGAGGCCATGCCCCGGGGGGATGGGTTCCCCGGGGTCGAAATCGGCCTCGGGAGAGGGGCCATGAGCCCCCCTTCCCGTTTTTTGTTTTTTTTGTTTTTTTTGTTTTGTAAAAAGGGTCAGGCCCTGGGGGATGGGGTACCCAGGGCCCCAAACATACTAAAAGAAGGGGGGGCCACACAGCCCCCCTTCTAAAAATGTATTTTAAAAAAAAGCCGGCTTCTCGCCGGAGGCCCCGCCCCCTCCTGCACCACTCTGCAAACGGGCCCCCTGGCGCGTTCTAAGTTGGGGAATTAAGTCCCCTTGAATAGTGAGGGTCCCTGGGGGCCAACTAGCCCACCAGGTACCTCCAGTTAGCACCATACAGCTGGATTGCAGAGAGGTGGTCTGAGGCCACACCCCTTTTTACACCACTCTGCAAATGCGCCTCTTGGCGCACTGCTGGTGGGGCGATGAGGTCCTCTTGTGTCCTGAGGACCTCAGGACACAAGTGGACTTCATCCCCTGAGCAGCAGTGTGCCAGGAGTCGCGTTTGCAGTATGGTGTAAAAAGGGGGCATGGCCTCGGACCACTCTCAGCAATCCAGGTGTGTGGCGCTTACTGTGGTTACCGGTTGGGCTAGTTGGCCCCCAGGGACCCTCAGGAATGAAGGGGACTTAATACCCCAACTTAGAACACGCCAGGAGGCACGTTTGCAGAGTGGTGGGGAAAGGGGGCATGACCTTTGTCCACCTCTCAGCAATCACACTGTGTGGGGCTTACTGGAGGTAAGAGGTAGGCTAGTTGGCCCCTAAAGGACCCCCAGCAGTGAAGGGGACTTCAATCCCCATCCAAGAGCGCGCCAGGGAGCGTGTTTGCAGAGTGGTGGACAAAGGGGGCGTGGCCTATGAGACCTTAGCAATCCTGCTGTGTGGGACTTACTGGAGGTAATAGGAGGGGTAGTTGGCCCCTAAGGATGCCCCTCTTGTTACCTCCAGTAAGTCCCACACAGTGCGATTGCTAAGACATCTTCGGAGGCCATGCCCCCCTTTCTCCACCACTCTGCAAATGCGCCTCCTGGCAGACTACGGGATAGGGATGAAGTCCAATTTACTCCTGTGGGACTTTGGGGGCCAAGAAGCCCTCCTGGTACCTCCTGTAAGTCCTACGCAGCGGAATTCCTGAGCGCAGGTCGGAGGCCCAGCACCCTTTCTCCACCACTCTGCAAACGCGACTACTAGTTAAAGAAGTGTTTGCAATGCAATAGGTTTCGCATTTGCGAGAATTAGAGCTATTGGCGTTGTAAATGTAAAAGTTGTTTTCTAATGTTTTTTGGAGTGGAGTGGATGTACGTTGTGTGTAGTGGAATTATGTGGTATGTTGTTCAGTGAAATTATGTGGATAGAAAGTATGTGGTATTTAGTGTATAGGAATTATGTAGAGTGGGATTATGTGTTATGGAGAGTAATTATGTGGTATGGTAGTCTGTGTTGTGGAGTGGTAACGTCAGGTTTAGACTTCCTCGTTTCCATAGAAGCTCAACTATGAACTCAGTGAGACAAAAAAAGAAGGAATAACTGAGGAGCACTTGTGGACCTAGTCAGAGGTATGAGCAGGGCCACTGGAATTATGCGACTGTTTGGCTGCACCGATTTTCGCACAATTATACATTTTCTGCATTAGCCACATAATTCATCATCTGCTCCCTAATCTGCAGATTTGAACAAAAAAAGCCTTGTTTCTAGCTCAAACGGCTCAAACGTTACCAAAAATGCAGCGACAAGTGTTACAGCGTGGTGGAAGGCCCTTTGCAAACCTAGAATGGTCACCTGTTACTTATTGCTAAATGTGGGTGTTAAATTGGTACTAATGGTGTGCAAGCCACTCTTGCTTCCTTGTGCGCCTCTCTTGCCTCTTTCTGCAATCCTATTGCTTCTTTCTGCACATTTCTTTCTTTTTCTGCACTTCTCTTGCCTCTTTCTGCAAATTTCTTCTACTTTCTGCACCTCTCTTCCCTCTTTCTGCACGTCTGTTGCCTCTTTCTGCACCTCATTTGCTTCTTTCTGTACCCCTCTTGCCTCTTTCTGCACCCTTCTTCCCTCTTTCTGCACTTCTCTTGCCTTTTTCTGTACCCCTCTCACGTCTTTCTGCACCCTTTTTGCCTCTTTCTGCACCTCTGTTCCTTCTTTCTGCACTTCTTTTGTTTCTTTCTGCACCTGTCTTGCCTCTTTCTGCACCCCTCTTGCCTCTCTTTCCACCCCTCTTCCCTCTTTCTGCACTTCTGTTGCTTCTTTCTGCACTTATCTTGCTTCTTTCTGCACCTCACTTGCTTCTTTCTGCACCTCTATTGCCTCTTTCTGCAGTTCTCTTGCCTCCTTCTGCACTTCACTTGCCTCTTTCTGTAACTCTCTTGCTTCTTTCTGCACCTCTCTTCCTCTTTCTGCACCTCACTTGCTTCTATCTGCACCTCTTTTGCCTGTTTCTGCACCCCTCTTCCCTCTTTGTGCAACTCTCTTGCCTTTTTCTACACCTCTCTTTCCTCTTTCTGCACCACTCTTGCCTCTTTCTGTACCTCTGTTCCTTCTTTCTTCACCTGTCTTATCTCTTTCTGCACCCTTCGTGCCTCTTTCAGCACCTCTGTTGCTTCTTTCTGCAGTTCTCTTCCTCTTTCTGTACCCCTCCTGCCTCTTTCTGTACCCCTCTTGCCTCTTTGTGCACCTCTCCTACGCCTTTCTGCACCCCTCTTGCCTCTTTTTCCACCTCTGTTGGTTCTTTCTGCACCTCTTTTGCTTTGTTCTGCACTTCACTTGCCTCTTTCTGTACCCCTCTTGCCTCTTTCTGCACCTCTGTTGGTTCTTTCTGCACTGCTCTAGCTTCTTCCTGCACCTCTGTTCCAAATTTCTGCATCCCTCTTGCCTTTTTCTGCACCCCTCTTCTCTCTTTCTGCACCTCTCTTGCCTCAGTCTGCCCACCTGTTCCCTCTTTCTGCACCTCTTTTGCCTGTTTCTACAACTCTCTTGCCTCTTTCTGCAATTCTCTTGCCTCCTTCTGCACCTCACTTGCCTCTTTTTGAACCTTGGTTGGTTCTTTTGCACTGCTCTTGCTTCTTTCTGCACCTCTCTTGCAAATTTCTCCACCCCTCTTGCCTCTTTCTGCGCCCCTTTTACCTGTTTCTGCACCTCTCTTGCCTCTGTCTGCACCTCTGTTCCCTCTTTCTGTACCTCGTTTGCCTGTTTCTGCAACTCTATTGCTTCTTTCTGCAGTTCTTTTGCCTCCTTCTGCACCTTTGTTGCTTCTTTCTGCACTTCTCTTGCCTCTTTCTGCACCCCTGTTGCTTCATTCTGCACTTTCCATGCTTCTTTCTGCACCTGTCTTGCTTCTTTCTGCACCCCTGTTGTCTCTTTCTGTATTCGTCTTCCTTCTTTCTGTACCTTTCTTGTCTGTTTCTGCATCTCACATGCCTCTTTATGCACTTTTGTGCTTCTTTCTACACCTCTGTTGCTTCTTTCAGCAATTCTCTTGCCTCTTTCTGCACTTCTCTTGCCTGTTTCTGCAGTTCTCTTGCCTCTTTCTGCACCTCTCTTTCCTCTTTCTGCACCTCACTTGCTTCTTTATGCACCCCTCTTGCCTCTTTCTGAACCTCTCTTGCCTCTTTGTGCACCTCTCCTACCTCTTACTGTACCCCTCTTGCCTCTTTTTGCACCTGTCTTGCTTCTTTCTGCACCCCTGTTGTCTCTTTCTGTATTCATCTTCCTTCTTTCTGTACCTTTCTTGTCTGTTTCTGCATCTCACATGCCTCTTTATGCACTTTTGTGCTTCTTTCTACACCTCTGTTGCTTCTTTCAGCAATTCTCTTGCCTCTTTCTGCACTTCTCTTGCCTGTTTCTGCAGTTCTCTTGCCTCTTTCTGCACCTCTCTTGCCTCTTTCTGCACCTCACTTGCTTCTTTCTGCACCCCTCTTGCCTCTTTCTGAACCTCTCTTGCCTCTTTGTGCACCTCTCCTACCTCTTACTGTACCCCTCTTGCCTCTTTTTGCACCTCTGTTGGTTCTTTCTGCACTGCTCTTGCTTCTTTCTGCACCTCACTTGCCTCTTTTTGCACTTCTCTTGGTTCTTTCTAAACCTCTGTTGCTTCTTTCAGCAATTCTCTTGCCTCTTTCTGCACATCTCTTGCTTGTTTATGCACCTCTCTTGCGTCTTTCTGCACCTCTGTTGCCTCTTTCTGCACTTCACTTGCTTCTTTCTGCACCTCTCTTGCCTCTTTAGGCACCTCTGTTGCTTCTTTCTGTACCTCTCCTGCCTCTTTCTGCACCCCCTCTTCCCTCTTTCTGCACCACTCTTGCCTCTTTATATACCTCTGTTGCTTCTTTCTGCACTTCTCTTGCCTCTTTCTGCACCTCTGAGTTTGAGGTAGTTTTAATCTGCCTGCCCTATTTTGTACTAGGGCCTTACAGAGAGAGGTCATGCCAATCACAGGGGTACCCCAACCCATAGTGTACCCTAGTGTATGTAGGTGTTTTCACTGTATTCTAAGTGTCTTTCAGCATAGCACTGGCTCTGGGCCTGGTTAGTCAGAGTCAGTTACCACCAGTACCAGTCAGCAAAAAGTTGGGGGCACAGGATGACTTTGCAACAAGGCCTCTTTCTGCAACTCTGTTGGTTCTTTCTGCATATCGCTTTCTTCTTTCTGCACTTTTCTTTGTCTTTCTGGACTTCTGTTGCCTCTTTCTGCATTTCTTTTGCTTCTTTCTGCGCCTTTCTTCCTCTTTCTGCACATGTCCTACCTCTGTAGGCATAGTTAGAAATTAGCATTTTAAAAACCTTTCAAATTCACTGAAAAAACCATAGGTTTCAGGGACGTTATAGTTAGAAATTAGCATTTAAAAACCTTTGAAATTCACTGAAAAAAACCATAGGTTTCAGGGACGTTATAGTTAGAAATTAGCATTTAAAAAACCTTCGAAATTCACTGAAAAAACACAGGTTTCAGGGACTTTATAGTCAGTTGGACATTTCACTCGTACAAAACCAGAGAAATTTGGCCGTTATAGTTAGTTGAACTAAGTATAACTCGCGCCCCCGCAATGCACTGCTGATGACATCACATATTACATCACTCATGACATGCTCAGTGACATCACTGATGACATCACTGATGACATCATCCACCTGATCCTCTGAAGCACCTCCTCACAGCCTAATATAACCTTTGATACACCCACTCTAAAATACAGACTGCCATTCTCGAAACCATAGACACACCAATACCAGTTACTACATACCCACTCACTGATTCCTAGGTCTACACACACATCCACTCACTCACCCATACAGTCACTCATACATGCAGTCACTCATCAATACAGCCACTATCATATGCACTCATACACCTATACGGACACTCACACACTGCCACTCACCCATAGAGTTACTTACACAGCTAGTTAGTCATGCAAAGAATCAATCACACTGCCATTTACTCACCTATACAGTTATACACACACCACCTCACTTATTCACACTGATACTAACACATACTTACTCTCACAATCACTCACTCTCACATATAGTCATTTATATACTTCAGCACTCACATATACTGCCTTTTACATATGTAGTCACTCACACATGTACAATTGAAAAGAAAAACCCCTAGGCAATGACACTATCTGACTATGACTAGACCATTATTTCAAATGACATGATATTGTGAGCTCAGTGTAACTACACCCAGACAGTTTAATTAAAGTTTCATTACTTTATTTCAAAATCATTAAAAAATTATTATAAGCCATGTATCATGGGCATGATATAGCAGATACATCTGTTACCATAAAATACACATATGAATATATAACAGACAATTGTGATAACAAATATAAGACAGGCATGTACCTAATACATCTACAAAATTACATAATAACAAGACAACATATATATAAATAAACTTGTGGCATAGACCGAGTCTTCTACGCGCGTTTCGGCGCACGCTGTGCCTTCATCAGGAAAGCCACACAAATGTTTGAACGTGCAATGCTAAAAAGGTATCCTCAGCTGACGTGAAGGCGTCAGAATGATGTGATTCAAAGGAGGAGTACCATAGGGCAACAGGTAGAGACTTGTGTGCCTGGACTGGAATCTTGAGTCCCAAGGAGAAATATAGTATCCTAATGTAATCTGAATTTAAAGAGAAGAAAATATGGTGTCTGACAATGTAACTTCCAAATGAAGATGATAAAATATGAGCAGGGCCGCCACCTCTCCAGCGATGTGGTGTATACAAGCATTATGGGCTCAATTGCTGTCCTTATGTCATGAACATATCCCGCAAACAGATGGTCGAACCGCACTCAGTGTGTCGGCCTTTGAACAGGACGAACCTGTTCAAAGGCCGACACACGAGTGCGTGTTCGACCATCTGTTTGCGGGATATGTTCATGACATAAGGACAGCAATTGAGCCCATAATACTTGTATACACCACATCGCTGGAGAGTGTGGCGGCCCCGTTCATATTTTATCATCTTCATTTGGAAGTTACATTGTCAAACACCATATTTTCTTCCCTTTAAATTCAGATTACATTAGGATACTATATTTCTCCTTGAGACTAAAGATTCGAGTCCAGGCACACAAGTCTCTACCTGTTGCCCTATGGTACTCCTCCTTTGAATCACATCATTCTGACGCCTTCACGTCAGCTGAGGATACCTTTTTAGCATTGCACGTTCAAACATTTGTGTGGCTTTCCTGATGAAGGCGCAGCGTGCGCCGAAACGCGCGTTGAAGACTCGGTCTAGGCCACAAGTTTATTTATATATATGTTGTCTTGTTATTATGTAATTTTGTAGATGTATTGTAGGTACATGCCTGTCTTATATTTGTTATCGTCAATTGTCTGTTATATATTCATATGTGTATTTTATGGTAACAGATGTATCTGCTATATCATGCCCATGATACATGGCTTATAATAATTTTTTAATGATTTTGAAATAAAGTAATGAAAACTTTTAATTAAACTGTCTGGGTGTAGTTACACTGAGCTCACAATATCATGTCATTTGAAATAATGGTCTAGTCATAGTCAGATAGTGTCATTGCCTAGGGGTTTTCTCTTTCAATTGTATATTTGCCCTGCCCTAGGAATCTATATTTACGTCGCAGGGGGTCCTTGTTATTTACATTCAGTTACTCACACATGTACCACTGAGACATCCATTCACTCACCAACACAGCCGTACACACACTCACCCACCCTTACAGCCCCTCACAGACACACTCTTGAACCCATACACCCAGTGAATCACCCGCTCACACATCCATGCAGTGAGTCACACACACCCCACCCACCCACACAGACACTCAGGCACCCATACAGATACTCAGACAAGCAATCAATAACCCATATAAACACTCATGTAGCTACTCACCAACCCATGCAACCGCTTACACACCAACAGACAGACTGATACAGACATTCACACAGTTTAGTCACTAACCCATGCATTAGAAGACTCGGTCTATGCCACAAGTTTATTTATATATATGTTGTCTTGTTATTATGTAATTTTGTAGATGTATTGTAGGTACATCCCTGGGTTAGTGACAAACAACTGACCCGCTACCTCGAGGAGAACAACATCCTGGACCCTTCCCAGTCCGGCTTCCGCAGCAACCACAGCACCGAAACCGCCCTCATCGCCGCCACCGATGACATCAGGACCCTGCTAGACAACGGAGAAACAGCAGCCCTCATCCTCCTGGACCTATCAGCCGCCTTCGACACGGTCTGCCACCACACACTACGAACACGCCTTCACGACGCCGGGATCCAAGAGAAGGCCCTGGACTGGACCACATCCTTCCTCTCCGGCAGAACACAAAGCGTCCGCCTCGCCCCCTTCCGATCCAAAGCCACCAAGATCATCTGCGGCGTACCCCAAGGCTCCTCCCTCAGCCCAACGCTGTTCAACATCTACATGGCACCCTCGCCCACGTCACCCGACAGCACAACCTCAACATCATCTCCTACGCCGACGACACCCAGCTGATCCTCTCCCTCACCAAAGACCCTCACACCGCCAAAGCCCACCTCCACGAAGGAATGAAGGCCGCCGCCGAATGGATGAGTACCAGCCGCCCTGAAGCTGAACTCGGACAAGACGGAGGTCCTCATCCTTGGTTCCAACCCTTCAGCATGGGACGACTCCTGGTGGCCAACATCACTGGGAACAGCCCCGACACCCACCGACCACGCACGCAACCTAGGGGTCATCCTCGACCCCACCCTCTCCATGACTAAGCAGGTCAACGCCGTTTCCTCATCCTGCTTCAACACCCTCCGAATGCTCCGCAGGATCTTCAAGTGGATCCCCACCGAAACAAGAAAAACAGTCACCCAGGCCCTCGTCACCAGCAGGCTGGACTACGGAAACGCCCTCTACGCAGGAACAGACGGCTAAGCTCCTGAGACGGCTGCAAAGCATCCAGAACGCCTCTGCACGTCTTATCCTCGACATCCCCGACGCAGCCACATCACACCCCACCTGAGAGACCTGCACTGGCTCCCTGTCAACAAGAGGATAACCTTCAAGCTCCTCACCCACGCACACAAAGCACTCCACAACTCCGGACCAGCCTACCTCAACAGACGACTCAGCTTCTACACCCCCACCCGCCAGCTCCGCTCCACCAGCCTCGCCTCGCCACAGTCCCCCGCATCCGGAAAACGACCGCCGGCGGCAGATCCTTCTCCCACCTCGCCGCCAAGACCTGGAACACCCTCCCCACCAACCTTCGGCAGACCCAAGACCTACTGGCCTTCAGAAGACTCCTCAAGACCTGGCTCTTCGATCAGTAGCAGCACCACCCCCCTCTTCCCCCAGCGCCTTGAGACCCTCGCGGGTATGTAGTGCGCTTTATAAGTGACATGATTGATTGATTGATTGATGCATTCAGTAAGACACGTTTAATCACTCACTTATACAGTCAGTCATGCACCTACTAAATCATCCATTCAGACAGTCATACACCCACTCATTCTTCAATACACCTTGGCCTATATATATATATAAATCATATTTAAACTTTACAGAAACACACAGTCACTGGATGATGTCATCAGTGATGTCATCAGTGATGTCACTGACCATGTCATGAGTGATGTAATATGTGATGTCATCAGCAGTACCTTTCATTTGGCCCTGAATGGGCACCTGTGCGTCAGTTTTTTGGGGAAGTTGGCAGTTCCTATATCACACATAGCGTTCTATCCTTATCTCATGAAATACAGGTTGTGTGAATATATCACCCTTATTACAGATGGACCCACAATTCTTCATCATTGTTAAGCCCTATAGGAGCTTTCGTTTGGAGATCGATGATATATTTCGACTCCAATATCCGCAACCTTTTAATTCTATCACCTCCCCTTTCTTCTATTTCAACTCGATCTATACAGTAGAACTTCAAACGGTCCCGGTTACTTTGGTGAAATTTCTCGAAATGACGCGCAACCGGATAAGTAGTATCCTTGTTGGTTATCGCGCGCATATGCTCGAGAACAAGCTTTTTGGTGGGGTGAATTGTACTCCCTATATATCGTTTGGAACACGGACATTCCAAACAATACACTGTAAAGTCTGAATTGCAGTTGAGAAACTGTGTGATAGTTCTTAGAGACCTAGGATCCCCTGGTCTCCCCTTATAGCTTGTAACTTTGTTGCTATATTTACATGCTTTGCAGTGCAAGCATGGATAAAATCCCACTACATTCGTTCTATTCTTCACCTTCGGTGCTGCATCATAATGGCTGTGGATGAAATTATCGCTAAGTGAATGGTATATATATATATACATATAACTCTAAAAACTAACATATTTCATGGCCTATTTACATGCAGGTATAAAGATCTTCTGTGGTATTCAGTCCCCCCCAGGGCTCTTGGTGTCTAAGTCAAGAAAGAAACGTGTTTCTAATCTTCTAAGTTTCACTTCCCTGTTCCCCCCTCTTCTTTGGGTGGGGACTGAATCGATTAGAAAATATTTTAAATCGGTCAGATTGTTGTTATGGGTTTCTTTGAAATGCTGTGCTACAGGGTACATTGGGTCTGAGTTCGAGATAGCCCTAATATGTTGGAGTATGCGCTTGTGGGCTTGTAATTTGGTACTACCAACATATTGTAACCCACATGTGCATTGCAGTACATATACAACATGGTCTGTTTTGCAGGGAAGATGTTTGTTTATCTTCTTTTCTCTGTCGCAAAAAGCGGTTACATAGGACTTTTTGTTCACCCCATACTTGCAAGCCTAACAAGATGTGCATTTAAAAAAAACCTTTCTTGCATTCAACCATGAGCCCCCTTCCTCCATTTCCGGACTGCTCTTAACCAGGGCATTACTCAAAGATATTGTCTTCCTGTATGAGATGGAGGGTGTTTTAGGTAAGAGGTGACCTATAACAGGATCATCAAGGACTAGGGGCCAGCTACGTTTAATGATGTTTCTCAACTGTTTTTCCTGTTTGCAATATGTCAATATCAGTCTACTGGGGTTGTTACTCCGATCTGAATTTGTAGCAAGGTCCCCCCCGGGGTCTCTGCTTTTGCCAAATAACAGCTCAGATCTACTATGCTGATTTGATTTGGCTATTGCTGTGTCCACTGTTTTAGGCGAATAGCCTCTTTTCAAAAACCTCTTTTTACTCTCCTCTTGTGTTTTTTTTAGCTCAGAGTCATTGCTGCAAATACGCCTCAGTCTCAACATCTCCCCGTAGGGTATACTCTCAATTAGATGGACTGGATGGGCGCTAGTGGCGTGCAGGACTGCATTCCCTGCTGTTTCTTTACGGTGCAATAGTGTTACTAATTTGTTGTCAATTATACTGACTTTAACATCAAGGAAATTTACTGTATCTGAGCTAACTGTAGCTGTAAAGTTTAGATTAATTTCATTCTCATTAATCGTGGACACAAATTCCAGGGCACTCTCTTCAGTTCCTTGCCAAACAACAAATAAATCATCTATAAAACGTAGCCAAATTACTACATGCTCTTGTCTTTGTTGGCTGAATTTTCCCCTGAGAACCAGCTCCTCCCACCAGCCCATGTGTAGACATGCATAGCTGGGAGAGAAGCTGGCTCCTATTGCAACTCCCCGTAGTTGTTGATAGACTTGATTTTGAAATAAAAACGAATTATTATCCAAACAGAGTTGTGCCAGACATGACGCTCTATTGTTGAGGAAACGTTCCAAGGCCCGGATGCCATCTTTATGTCGTATACTAGTATATAGTGATGTGACATCCAATGACATCAGAACATATCCTTCCTGCCACTCTAGGTTATCTATCTTCCGCAGGAAATCGCTAGTGTCCTTTATGTAGGACGTGAGGCTTTTCACATGTTCCTGCAAAAAATAATCAATATAACGAGATGTATTCTCTAATTACCCATCACATGCAGATATTACCGGTCTCCCTGGTGGCTTTCTTTCATTTTTATGTACCTTAGGTATAAAGTAGATCACTGGCATGACAGGGTGTTCCTTTTTCAAAAATTTGTATTCCTCCAGACTTAATAACCCCACACTTTTCCAGGCCAATAGTTTAGTTTAAAATTCATTGCATGTAGTTCTAACTGTTTGTGGGGAGCTTCTTCTGTAACAGGTGCTATCGTTGAGTTGGGATAATGCCTCCTCCATATAGTCTTTTTTTGGCCAAAGGACAATATTCCCACGTTTGTCTGAATTTCTAATTACTACTTGTTTGTCTTTCTGTAGTTTAGAAATGAGTTGGCGATATCTCCACTACTGGCTTGTAGGTTTCTGATTTGTTTTTTAAAGACTAAAATTTAATTTCTTGATTTGTGCCACCACCTGTTCATTAAAAATATCCAATGTATCCCTTGGCATGATTGGGTTGAAAGTCGATTTATTTTTAAAGGGTGTATAGGGTCTGGAGAATATACCTGATGGCGAGGTCTTTGGCGTGGTTGCTTGTATAGCTTATTCGTTGAGTTCATCTTGACTAGAGCTTTCTTTTTGTAAATCCTGTAAGTCTCTAAGTAGCCCCATATCCCCAATAGTTAAATCCGTGATGATTGATGATTGGTCTCTTTCTTGCTCAATCACTGAATTACTGTTAGTCTTCCGAAGCAGATGGTATTTGCTCAGTTTTAGTTTTTGTATAAATTTGAAGACGTCTGTCCTGGTTTGTGCGTAATTGAAGCTACTTTCTGGACAGTAAGATAGACCTAAGGACAGGAGTTGTTGTTCAGCTTGGCTCAGATCAACTTCTGCTATATTGATTATTGTTTTAGTATCAGGTTCGATCTGAGTTATTTGCGTTTCCAGCGCACGTTTATTGTTTTCTTGCTTTTTACGCTTCCTACTTGACTTTCGTCTTTCCCGTCTTCTTTTGTTGCGCCTTTGCCGGATTTGCTGTTTCTCGGGCACAGGGTTTGCCTTCGGTCCTGGCGTAAAAAATCATGTTCCTCTGCTAGGGATGATTTGTGTTTGGGCTGACTTTCTTGATTCAGTTCCGGCTCTGATTCACTTTCCAGTGCAGAGCTTAGGTCTGATGTTGATATTGTAACCAATCGACCTTTATAGTTTGCTGTGCTCTGTGCATTTGCACCTCTACCCACCAGTTTAGAATTCCTCATTGAATCATATTTGTGCGAAAAATTGAAAATTTGTCCATTTTCATAGTCAGCCTTATCCCGCTGAAATTTATATACCTTCCTGTCTTTTATTTTTTCCTCCTCTTTTCTTATTCTGCTCATCATCTCTTCTCGCATTTTGGATAAATTCTGGGGTGATTCCAATTTCGCAACTTCTTCCTCCAGTGTGTCTATTAGTTTTTGGAGGTCAATCCGGTCAGTTTCTGCATATTTTACCAGTATTCCAACCAGCTTTCTCGACGAATTCAAGTTGCACTCCGCCCAATCCTCCATCATCTGGGGGTTTGGGTTATCTTAACTTAGGGCAATCATGATCCTCAGCCCCCTTGGAATTCTCCCTACATCTAAATGACGTTGTAGGGACTTATGTTCCCACCATTTAGACTGTTCTTGCTTTATTAATTTTTCCAATTTGCGGAATGTCTCCTTGATGCTTCCAGGTTTGTCCCATGATGTTAAATTGGATGCATGTGCCCCCTGTGACATGGCTCTTGTTTGTCAATGTCTTTTGGCTGATTTGATGGATTTAATGGTTAATGGTTAATTCCAAATCCCCCACCTGAGGAAACCTTTATTCCTCAAACCAACGCTGGCTCGAGTGTGCTTCTGTGCATGGGCACACTGTTTTTCGGATGTTAATCGCGGCCGCCCAGCCGCGAGAAGCTGCACCACCCCATTGATTGTAGGGGGCCAGGGGGCTTGGAATTCGCAGAGTCCCCAGGAGCAGCCTTTTTGGAATGATTGCTTACTGCTGTTGTGAAGAGAGGCCCATTCAGGGCTGGATGCGAACATTATAGCAGCAGGAATATTGAGGCACGATAATTTACCCGCACTGCATTTCCCAGAATTCATCTGAGGAGGTCTACTTACCTGATTGGCCCATTGGAGGGCAGATTTGACTAAATACATGCAGGTGCGGGTAGCTGCAGTGGCGTCTCACCTGGAAGAAGGGAAGAGCCCAAAACGCGTCGTGAATCTGGCGCCACCATGCTTTTATTGACTCCCTGTGACAGCAGCAGTTTTCCCTGAATAAAGCTTTCCTCAAACCAACGCTGGCTCGAGTGCGCTTCTGTGCATGGGCACACTGTTTTTCATATGTTAATCGCGGCCGCCCAGCCGCGAGAAGCTGCACCACCCCGTTGATTGTAGGGGGCCAGGGGGCTTGGAATTCGCCGAGTCCCCAGGAGCAGCGTTTTTGGAATGATTGCTTACTGCTGTTGTGAAGAGAGGCCTATTCAGGACTGGATGCGAACATTATAGCAGCAGGAATATTGAGGCACGATAATTTACCCGCACTGCATTTCCCAGAATTCATCTGAGAAGGTCTACTTACATGATTGGCCCATTGGAGGGCAGATTTGACTAAATACATGCAGGTGCGGGTAGCTGCAGTGGCGTCTCACCAGGAAGAAGGGAAGAGCCCGAAACGCGTCGTGAATCTGGCGCCACCATGCTTTTATTGACTCCCTGTGACAGCAGCAGTTTTCCCTGAATAAAGGTTTCCTCAAACAAACGCTGGCTCGAGTGCGCTTCTGTGCATGGGCACACTGTTTTTCGGATGTTAATCGCGGCCGCCCAGCCGCGAGAAGCTGCACCACCCCGTTGATTGTAGGGGGGCCAGGGGGCTTGGAATTCGCCGAGTCCCCAGGAGCAGCGTTTTTGGAATGATTGCTTACTGCTGTTGTGAAAAGAGGCCCATTCAGGGCTGGATGCGAACATTATAGCAGCAGGACTATTGAGGCACGATAATTTACCCGCACTGCATTTCCCAGAATTCATCTGAGGAGGTCTACTTACCTGATTGGCCCATTGGAGGGCAGATTTGACTAAATACATGCAGGTGCGGGTAGCTGCAGTGGCGTCTCACCAGGAAGAAGGGAAGAACCTGAAAGGCGTCGTGAATCTGGCGCCACCATGCTTTTATTGACTCCCTGTGACAGCAGCAGTTTTCCCTGAATAAAGGTTTCCTCAAACCAACGCTGGCTCGAGTGCGCTCTTCTGTGCATGGGCACACTGTTTTTCGGATGTTAACGCGGCCGCCCAGCCGCGAGAAGCTGCACCACCCCGTTGATTGTAGGGGGCCAGGGGGCTTGGAATTCGCCGAGTCCCCAGGAGCAGCGTTTGTGGAATGATTGCTTACTGCTGTTGTGAAGAGAGGCCCATTCAGGGCTGGATGCGAACATTATAGCAGCAGGAATATTGAGGCACGATAATTTACCCGCACTGCATTTCCCAGAATTCATCTGAGAAGGTCTACTTACATGATTGGCCCATTGGAGGGCAGATTTGACTAAATACATGCAGGTGCGGGTAGCTGCAGTGGCGTCTCACCAGGAAGAAGGGAAGAGCCCGAAACGCGTCGTGAATCTGGCGCCACCATGCTTTTATTGACTTCCTGTGACAGCAGCAGTTTTCCCTGAATAAAGGTTTCCTCAAACAAACGCTGGCTCGAGTGCGCTTCTGTGCATGGGCACACTGTTTTTCGGATGTTAATCGCGGCCGCCCAGCCGCGAGAAGCTGCACCACCCCGTTGATTGTAGGGGGGCCAGGGGGCTTGGAATTTGCCGAGTCCCCAGGAGCAGCGTTTGGAATGATTGCTTACTGCTGTTGTGAAGAGAGGCCCATTCAGGGCTGGATGCGAACATTATAGCAGCAGGAATATTGAGGCACGATAATTTACCCGCACTGCATTTCCCAGAATTCATCTGAGGAGGTCTACTTACCTGATTGGCCCATTGGAGGGCAGATTTGACTAAATACATGCATGTGCGGGTAGCTGCAGTGGCGTCTCACCAGGAAGAAGGGAAGAGCCCGAAAGGCGTCGTGAATCTGGCGCCACCATGCTTTTATTGACTCCCTGTGACAGCAGCAGTTTTCCCTGAATAAAGGTTTCCTCAAACCAACGCTGGCTCGAGTGCGCTTCTGTGCATGGGCACACTGTTTTTCGGATGTTAATCGCTGCCGCCCAGCCGCGAGAAGCTGCACCACCCCGTTGATTGTAGGGGGCCAGGGGGCTTGGAATTCGCCGAGTCCCCAGGAGCAGCGTTTTTGGAATGATTTCTTACTGCTGTTGTGAAGAGAGGCCCATTCAAGGCTGGATGCGAACATTATAGCAGCAGGAATATTGAGGCACGATAATTTTCCCGCACTGCATTTCCCAGAATTCATCTGAGAAGGTCTACTTACCTGATTGGCCCATTGGAGGGCAGATTTGACTAAATACATGCAGGTGCGGGTAGCTGCAGTGGCGTCTCACCAGGAAGAAGGGAAGAGCCCGAAACGCGTCGTGAATCTGGCGCCACCATGCTTTTATTGACTCCCTGTGACAGCAGCAGTTTTCCCTGAATAAAGGTTTCCTCAAACAAACGCTGGCTCGAGTGCGCTTCTGTGCATGGGCACACTGTTTTTGGATGTTAATCGCGGCCGCCCAGCCGCGGAAGCTGCACCACCCCGTTGATTGTAGGGGGCCAGGGGCTTGGAATTCGCCGAGTCCCCAGGAGCAGCGTTTGGAATGATTGCTTACTGCTGTTGTGAAGAGAGGCCCATTCAGGGCTGGATGCGAACATTATAGCAGCAGGAATATTGAGGCACGATACATTTACCCGCACTGCATTTCCCAGAATTCATCTGAGGAGGTCTACTTACCTGATTGGCCCATTGGAGGGCAGATTTGACTAAATACATGCAGGTGCGGGTGGCTGCAGTGGCGTCTCACCAGGAAGAAGGGAAGAGCCCGAAACGCGTTGTGAATCTGGCGCCACCATGCTTTTATTGACTCCCTGTGACAGCAGCAGTTTTCCCTGAATAAAGGTTTCCTCAAACCAACGCTGGCTCGAGTGCGCTTCTGTGCATGGGCACACTGTTTTTCGGATGTTAATCGTGGCCGCCCAGCCACGAGAAGCTGCACCACCCCGTTGATTGTAGGAGGCCAGGGGGCTTGGAATTCGCCGAGTCCCCAGGAGCAGCGTTTTTGGAATGATTGCTTACTGCTGTTGTGAAGAGAGGCCCATTCAGGGCTGGATGCGAACATTATAGCAGCAGGAATATTGAGGCACGATAATTTACCCGCACTGCATTTCCCAGAATTCATCTGAGGAGGTCTACTTACCTGATTGGCCCATTGGAGGGCAGATTTGACTAAATACATGCAGGTGCGGGTAGCTGCAGTGGCGTCTCACCAGGAAGAAGGGAAGAGCCCGAAACGCATCTTGAATCTGGCGCCACCATGCTTTTATTGACTCCCTGTGACAGCAGCAGTTTTCCCTGAATAAAGGTTTCCTCAAACCAACGCTGGCTCGAGTGTGGTACTGTGCATGGGTACACTGTTTTTCGGATGTTAATCGCGGCCGCCCATCCGCGAGAAGCTGCACCACCCCGTTGATTGTAGGGGGGCCAGGGGGCTTGGAATTCGCCGAGTCCCCAGGAGCAGCGTTTTTGGAATGATTGCTTACTGCTGTTGTGAAGAGAGGCCCATTCAGGGCTGGATGCGAACATTATAGCAGCAGGAATATTGAGGCACGATAATTTACCCGCACTGCATTTCCCAGAATTCATCTGAGGAGGTCTACTTACCTGATTGGCCCATTGGAGGGCAGATTTGACTAAATACATGCAGGTGCGGGTAGCTGCACTGGCGTCTCACCAGGAAGAAGGGAAGAGCCCGAAACGCGTCGTGAATCTGGCGCCACCATGCTTTTATTGACTCCCTGTGACAGCAGCAGTTTTCCCTGAATAAAGGTTTCCTCAAACCAACGCTGGCTCGAGTGCGCTTCTGTGCATGGGCACACTGTTTTTCGGATATATATATATATATATATATATATATAAATATATATATATATATATACATTTTTGTACGTTTTTATACAATATTAGTGTAAAACGATTTTTTTTCATATTTTTGTACTTACCTTTATAAGTGTCGGGAAACAATATTTTTGTAATGGATATTTTTGACTCAATATTTATGTTCCTCAATATTGTTGGTATTGATATTCAGTCAGGGATCCAGACTGCTGTTAGTTTTGTAACCAGAGTTGCCAATCCTAGCTATTTTAGAATTCATAAAGACATTTATTTGGCTCAGTCGCTGAATGTAGTCAAACTGGACAAAATTTTGAAAAATACATCACTTACATTGGAATAACATTTCTGAGAACAATATGTGCAAGATCTCAACGTGAACACAACTTTAAATGAGGCAAGGTGTAGAAATGTTGAATGCCTTACTCTTAGGAGGAGCAGGAGAAGCATCGGAGTGCATGTAGTCCCTGGCAGATTTGTTAATTGCTCCGAGACTTTTGTCGGTTATCCGAGAGTGATAGGTTGCTGGGTATTTAAAGACCAAATGGTAACAGACTCCAGCTGAAGGCTTGTTAGCAGATAACGTTTGCCGCTTCTGTTTACACATATCTTTTCAGCACATTGTGGCAGTAGCGGCTGCTACGGGGCACTCGTGGTGGGGTGTGGGGCGGTGAGAGGCAGACGGGGGGGAGGTGAGGTTTTTTAAGAAAAAAGAAAATTCCACTTACCTGCCGGCCGCCAATTCTCCTCCATCGTCTTCGGTCAAGCAGGAAGGAGACACTCCTAGCCAGTCATGACGCTGCTGTCACCAGCATGACAGCAGCGTTGTGATTGGTTTGAGCGCCGTGGTTCGGCACTCATACAGGCAGTGGGAGCCTGTGCATGTTCTCCACCCAGGCTGTGCATTACAGCCTGGCGGAGAACATGCTAAGTGCGCATGACTGTTTGGCCGGCCCGGCCGGCCAAGCCATCATGCGCACTTAGAAAGTGTCCACCACTCCTCCTCCTGCTCTGAGGGCAGCCCCGCCCCCACCGCATAAAATGATAATAACGTCATGTATTATCATTTTGTTTTTACTGTGGGGCGACGCTCCTCTGCCTTAGCGAGGAGGTGCCGCTGTATTGTGGGCAGCCAGTCCATGCATGCCTCCGCCGCAGTAAACCGTTTGTATTCTTTAAGGATTTTAAATACATTCTTAAACACACAGGGAGCCAGTGGTGTGTTTCTTAAGGCTATTTTCACGCTGTGCTGCTGCTGTAGGTTCTGATGTATTTTGGCTGCCTGGTTCTGAGCCTTTGAAGCCATAGTAAAATCTTGTAGGAGTCAAAGCAAATGTCTACACTAAAATTGATAAATATTGACGATGTTTTTACGATGTAAAGATATCTCACTATCGAAGAAAACGCAAACACAAACCTGGAAAGGGAAGAATCGGGTTCCTTCACGGAATATTCTGATTACAGTGGTGCTCACTGCTGGCACAGTAACAGATGAAGCACAGCACGGGAGGTATCCAGATAAGTAGTACAGGTGAAGTGTCGCTACATACAATGAAGTCTCTGGTGCCAGCTGCTCGGCAACAATGGCCACCCTGTTTCTATTGCCTAATGTTAAGATGCTGTGTGAGGATGTAAGTCATTATTATGTAACCTAAATGTGTTTCTACATATTGGTAATGTATTGATAATATATTAAGAATAATCTATTTCATTTATAATAATATTTACATATACATTTGATGACCAGTTTATTTCTGTTTCTTTATCTGATTTTACATTAGATGTAAAGGGCACATTAACCAATGGCACGGAACTCAGTCTTATTTATAATATTTTCTTAACAGATCACAGTAGCATCGCATAGTCCACAGTGCTATCTTAGAAAATTAACACTGTAGGTTGGTATGTGTAGTTTGTATTTAATAAATATGTTTCTGGAGATATGTCACAGTGCATTTCCTGCTTTAAAGATTGAGGGAAATCTACTGTATACCCGAAACTCTCAAAATGTGATTTTTAATGACTTGTAAAGATGTGAGGAAAAATAACAAGATATTGTACATTATACTGCTGAATTCCCAAATATTATGAGATACTTTCCCTCTTCAGCAAAAGAATGCTGTTCCACACACTAACCGTGCAGCTCACCCGTTTGTACTAAAAAACAACAACTTTGTGAGACATCTATTGCACCTCTGAATCGACGCTAATGGTGTTTTTTGCAGAGCTCCAGCTTGCACTAAGCAATTTGACCCAATCGCAATAGGGTCTTTGAGTGCCTGGTGTACACATCCTTTGGCTGCGATGCAGCCTTGGGGGCCAGAAACAGCCTTTCACAACAATACGATTTTACAACAGGCCGGGCTCTACCATGCTCCACTTGCTTTATGTGATGCTGGTACAGGTCCCTTACCTTGCATACAAACCTGCTACCTGTTCACCCATAGTCCCCTAGGGTCCAATGGCTTTTTATGTCGTACATTCTGTGGACTTCATAATGGCGGACAAAACTTCAATCATGTTATTCCAGGCCTGCGCTATCCTTTTCGGTGTCAAAGATTTTAAAGAACATGAATGCAATTTTGTGATGTTTACTCTGCGAGGAATTGAAATAAACCCTTTTATTGGAAAAGAATACTTTGTATTTCATTAGATAGGTTAGGACAGATTTGTCAATTGCTAAGTGCAACGTTCTCCTTACTGGGTACTTGGCAGTGAATCAAAGACCAAAATAATTCCACATCTCTGTCCACAAGCAAATCCACCGAGATTAGGTGTGTGTAGGAGGGGACAGCCATGCTTTCAGGAGTTTAATACATTTATGATGATCGCAGTACATGATGACTCGTGTGAACCAGCAAGGTGTTCCAAAGTACTGCTCCTATCAGTGAAAAACCATGCCCACCAACTGTTTTCTGATGGAACCTGGGCACTTCCAAAGGGACTTTCTGTAAGATCTGGGAGTTTTGCTAGGTTCGTATCAGTTTCACCTGTGATGGAAAGGCGAGGGAGTTGGCAGATATACAGCTTTGTGCACCTACCATAAATATTTAAATTTAATCGGTTTCTTCACTGGAAACCAAAGAAGAGTGATCATAGCTGAGAAAATGACTTCTCTACATTTCAGACCGTGAGCTAATCATGCTGCAAAATTCTGCATGAACTAAAGTTTGTGGTTCAAATATTCAGACAGACCTGTGTAAACAGGGGTATAGTAGCCTATCCGAGCATAAAAGAAGACATTCAAAAAAGTTGAATTTTGGGGGAAAGAGAGAATAGGTAAAAATCTTTAAGCCCAGATATTTCACAACAGATACTAGAAAATGTTTGGTGCCCTTAGATGTAGGACAGAAAGGGAGATCTCAGAAAGGAAATTGTGTAAAAGGACTGAGGATCTCTGTTTTATCTCCGTTGAGCATGAAATGATTGTAGCTAACTCAGGATTCGGTCTTTCCAAGGCAATGCTGTAGATTATCGGCAGCCGGATGTCCATCACCTGTGATCTTAGCAATGATTTGTGTATCATCGGCACACAGAAAAAAATATATATATATATGTATAAATAAATATATAAATATATATATATAAATATAAATATATATATATATATATATATAAATATAAATATATATATATATGTATATATATATATATATATATATATATATATATATATATATATATATATATCCAAATGAAGATCGACGCAGAAGGACGCCCTTCCTGGCGGACTGGGGCTCATAAGCAGGCGTCACCGCTAATATATTCCAAAAGCAAAAACCTCTGAATACGGAGGTAAAACGAGCCGACCAGCCGGTTTAGTAGTCAAAATCCTTTTATTGGTAGAAAGTTCTTGCATAGCGCCTTTCAACTCTAACTGAGCCTTGATCATATGCGACACATGATGTGAACAGTAGCTTGCCTTTTAAAGTTTACAGTCCATATACATTGAGGATGGACTACGGACGTTTTCACAATGTCAAAATGCAATATTTCCACTATAAGTAGTGATTTCATCAGGAGTAATGGCCATTCATAAGTTGTTTTGTGCCAAATGTCATATAATACTCGCCATAAATTGGCATCTGATTACAAAATTATTACTCTTTTTTACATGTTTTCATTCTTGACCACAATAACCACAATGCATTGCAAATGTCTTTTCGCATCCGTATATTGAGTGCGATCCATTTCTTTTCTCACGGGAGAAGAGTGTTTAATGGATTTCGGCTGGGCTCGGCCGAGGGGTCACGCACCGCCACAGAGCACCGTGACGAGTCAGCAAGGGTGAGCCACTTGGTGGAAGAGATATATATATATATATATATATATATATATATATATAACCAAGTTCGTTTCGCGTCGCGAAATAAGTGCACTCTCAGGACACCATTCAATTGAAGTTCAGGTGTGAGCAAGGCGTAACTGCCGAAACGCGTTGCGTTAGAGTGGAATAAACTTCCTGAACTTCAATTGAATGATGTCCTGAGAGTGCACTTATTTCGCGACGCGAAACGAACTTGGTTATTTGGATTATTGGGTACTCCCCCGGTGCGTGCACCACCTTCCGGTCTCGTTTAGGAGTGTTTGCAGTCAATATATATATATATATATATATATGAAACCAGGTTTCCAAGGAAAGACCACGCCGGGTCAAACACGGGCACAGACTCCGAAATAGATGCAAAAGGAAAGTTTATTTCATGTCAAGATGACGCATTTCGACCGCAAGCCTGCGGTCTTGGTCACATGATATATATATATATATACATATACACATATATATATATACATATATGAGTATATATATATAAAACCTACTGGCGGTTGCCAGTAGGTAGTTATAGTTAGGACCAAAGTTTCCATAAGGAAAGCGATATATGTATATATATATTCACTGAAAAAACCATAGGTTTCAGACACGTTATAGTTAGAAATTTGCATTTAAAAAACCTTACAAATTCACTGAAAAAACCATAGGTTTTAGGGACAGTTATAGTTAGTTGGACATTGCACTCGTACAAAACCCGTGAAATTCCCCCGTTATAGTTAGTTCAGCTAACTATAACTCGCGCCCCGCAATGCACTGCTGATGACGTCACATATTACATCACTCATGACATGGTCAGTGACATCACTGATGACATCACTGATGACATCTCAAATGACATCACTGATGACATTATCCAGTGACTGTGTGTTTCTGTAAAGTTTAAATATGTTTAATATATATAGGGAAAGGCGTATTGAAGAATGAGTGGGTGTATAAGTGTCTGTATGGATGATTTAGTAGGTGCGTGACTAACTCTATAAGTGAGTGATTAAACATATCTTACTGAATGCATGGGTTAGTGACTCAAACTGGGTGAATGTCTGTATCCGTCTGTCTGTTGCTGTGTAAGTGGCTGCATGGGTTTGTGAATAGCTACATGAGTGTCTATATGAGTTATTGATTGGTTGTCTGAGTATCTGTATGGGTGCCTGAGTGTTTGTGTGGGTGGGGTGGGTGCGACTCTGTGCATAGATGTGTGAGTGGGTGATTCACTGGGTGGATGGTTTCAAGAGTGCATCTGTGATAGACTGTATGGGTGGGTAAGTGTGTGTAAGAGTGTATTAGTGAGTGAATGTATGTCCCAGTGGTACATGTGTGAGTAACTACATATGTGAAAGGCAGTATATATGTGTGTTGGAGTATATAAATAGCTATAAGCGAGAGTGTGTGATTGTGAGAGTGACTGTATGGATGAGTGTGTGCTTGCATCAGTGATTGTATAAGAGCGTAAGAATGTGCTAGTATTTGTATGAGTAAGTGAGCTGGTGTGTGTATAACTGTATAGGTGAGTAAATGGCAGTGTGTTTAATTATTTGCATGACTGACTAAGTGTGTGAGTACCTCTATGGATGAGTGGCGGTGTTTGAGTGTCTATATAGGAGTATGAGTGCATATGATAGTCCTGTACTGAGTGACCGTAAGTATGAGTCACTGTACAGGTGAGTGAGTGGATGTGTGTGTAGACCTAAGAATCAATGAGTGGGTATGTAGTTATTGGTGTTGGAGTGTCTATGGTTTTGCGAATGGCAGTCTGTAATTTAGAGTGGGTGTATCAAAGGTTATATTAGGGTGTGAGGAGGTGCATCAGATTATCACATGGATGATGTCATCAGTGATGTCATCAGTGATGTCATCAGTGATGTCATTTAAGATGTCATCAGTGATGTCACTGACCATGTCATGAGTGATGTAATATGTGACGTCATCAGCAGTGCATTGCGGGGGCGCGAGTTATAGTTAGCTGAACTAACTATAACGGGGGAATTTCACGGGTTTTGTACGAGTGCAATGACCAACTAACTATAACTGTCCCTAAAACCTATGTTTTTTTCAGTGAATTTGTAAGGTTTTTTAAATGCAAATTTCTAACTATAACGTGTCTGAAACCTATGGTTTTTTCAGTGAATTTCAAAGGTTTTTTAAATGCTAATTTCTAACTATAACGTGTCTGAAACCTATGGTTTTTTCAGTGAATTTCAAAGGTTTTTTAAATGCTAATTTCTAACTATAACGTGCCTTGAAACCTATGGTTTTTTCAGTGAATTTCAAAGGTTTTTAAATGCTAATTTCTAACTATAACGTGCCTGAAACCTATGGTTTTTTCAGTGAATTTCAAAGGTTTTTTAAATGCTAATTCCTAACTATAACATGTCTGAAACCTATGGTTTTTTTTCAGTGAATTTCAAAGGTTTTGTAAATGACAATTTTTAAATGTATTAATTGTTATATTTATTTTTTTGATACTGATTTACTACATTTTTTTAAACTATTTATTTTTAGATATTTTATTTTTTAAATTACATTGTAATTACATTATACATTACATTACAAAATATACTTTCTGAGAATGAATTACTTTAGTTTAAATACTTTGCAAATAGGCAATAGACTTTTAAGTACAGTAGTTACAGTTGTTGCAATGGGCAACACAATTTCAAACACAATGCAACATTGAGCTCAATGTGAATTTCTAGTTAAATGCAATTAGTTACTTTATGGATTACTTTTCTAACCACAGGACTGGATCCTAGATTCAGTCCTGGGACATCTCCTGTAAACAGTTGAGTAAAAGCGTTTTGGTTACAGTAGTGATTTTTAAGGAATATTATTGTATTTTAAAAGTTGACACTTAGAAACTTTTTCACATAGAATCACCAATGTTATCCTATGGGAGGAAATTCACTTAGCAGGTAAGTAGTGTTATCGTTACTTTTTCTTACTCAGTGGTGGATCCTGGATCCAGCACTGGTGCATCTCCTGTAAACAGTTGAAAGAATGCGTTTAAGTCATACAGGCGATTTTTAAGGAATATTTGTAGTTTGTGAAAAACGGCACTTTGAAACTTTTCTGTGGAAGACCAGACAATGGATTCCAATGGAAGGATATACAAGTACACTTAGAAGAATTTTCAAGTGAAACCAGTCAATGTTAGCCTATGGAAGGAAATTCAAGTTACTGGTAAGTACGGTTAGAATTACTTTTCAGGGTCAGTGCTGGGCTAAAAGATGCAGCACTGGGTTCTCTCCTGATAACAGGTGAGTAAATCGGAATTCGTAGTTCGGCTGATTTTAGAGGAATATTATAAAGTTCCAAAACTCCACACTTAGAAGAATTTCCAAGTGAAACCAGTCAATGTTAGCCTATGGAAGGAAATTCAAGTTACTGGTAAGTACGGTTAGAATTACTTTTCAGGATCAGTACTGGGCTCAAAGATGCAGCACTGAGGTCTCTCCTGATAACAGGTGAGTAAATCGGAATTCGTGAGTTCGGCTGATTTTAGAGGAATATTTGCACAATGGTGAAGGAAGGTGGTGGGGCCTGAGGTGACATGTCTGCAAACACGCCCTGTGGCGCGTTTTAAGTTGGAGAATTAATTCCTCCTCAATCCCGAGGGTCCCTAGGGGCCAACTAGCCCACCAGATACCTCCAGTATGCGCCAGAGAGCTGCGTTGCAGAGAGAGTGTTCAGAGGCCACGCCCCTTTGCACCTCTCTGCAACGCAGCTCTGTGGCGCTTACTGGACGTAAGAGAGGTGTAAAAAGGGGCGTGGCCTCTGTACCCCAGGGACCTCCAGTATTCAAGGGGAATTCGTTCCCCCTCTGCAAACGCGCCAGGGGGCGCGTTTGCAGACTGCTGCAGGGTGAGGACGGGGCCTCCGGCGCGATGCCAGTCTTTTTTTTTCTTTCTTTTTTTTCTTTCTATGGGAGGGGGCCTGCGTGGCCCCCCTTCCCTCGGCCACTTGTGGCCCCGGGGACCCCATCCCCCGGGGCCGGAGGATTTACTTTTCTTTTCTTTTTTTTTTTAAACGGGAAGGGGGCTGCGTGGCCCGCCTTCCGTGGGCCTGTATTGGCCCCGGGGACCCCATCCCCCGGGGCATGCCCACTGTTTTTTTTAAATAAATATTCAGAGGGGGGCTGCGTGGCCCCCCTCCTCAGGCCATTTAAGGCCCCGAGGACCCCATCCCCCGGGGCCGGCCTTTACGTTTTAAAAAAAAAAAAATGTAATTTATTTTGTTTTGGGGAAGGGGGCTGGGTGGCCCCCCTCCCAGGCCACTAATAGCCCCGGGGACCTCATCCCCCGGGGCCTGGCCACTGGTTGGGGTCCATGGGGGGACCCCCAAACCCCCCACGGACCCTACCGGCTCCCCGCCTCCTGCGGGAGCCGGCATTGCTTTTCCACATGGGGAGCTGCTGACATGCAGCTCCCGTGTGGAAAGCAATGTGCTTTGGATATTGGAGAGAGAGCAGGTTTCCTGCTCTCTCTTCCAATATCCAAAGCAGTTTGCAATGACAGGACGGGAGCCGCGAGACTCCGTCCTGTCATTAGAGCCAGCAGTGTCCCGGGGGTAGGCACCCCGGGACACTGCAGGAGCTGGCCCTGGGGGGTGGCGGTCCCCAGGGCCATCACAGGCTCCAGGAGGGGGGCCACGCGGCCCCCCTCCTAACATTGGCAAAGCCCCGGGGAGGTGGTGGTCCCTGGGCTTCGGGGTCCGAAACGGACCCCTACATTTGCTTAATTAGTGCCCCGGGGAGGTGGCGGTCTCGGGCGTGTGGGGGGGCACGAGCCCCCCACACAGGTTAATTTATTTTAAAAAGAAGCCCGGGGGGTGGCGGTCCCGGGGCTGCGGGAGAGCCCAGAGCCCTCTCGCACCATTTTGTTTTACAAAGCCCCGGGGGTGGCGGTCCCCGGGGCTTGGGGGGGCCTTAGAGGCCCCCCATATAAATATACATTAACCCCGCATGCCCCCGGGACTTGGCCCACCCGGGGGCCAATTAACCACGAAGCGCGGGAGACCGCGCTTCGTTTTATTTTTTTTTCGGCAGGATCCGCGCACCCAGCGCGTTTTTTGCCGATTTAAAAAAAAATATATATATATTTTCTTTTGCCCTGGGGGTCCTTATAGGACCCCTGAGCAGGCCTAGGGGGTCAGGGTGTTTCTACCCTGCCCCCTTTTGCGTTTTACGCAGTTGTTTTACTGCTTTCTTGTTCCTCAGTTCTACCGAGGAATAAGATGGCTGCCAACACTTCCTGGTTTGGAGTGTTGACAGCCAATTAGCATGCAGCTCGTGGTCGGGAGGAGTGCGCGGATCCACCGCGGCCATAGATATCGAAACTTTTATTTTGATTTTCTCAGCAACTACTGAACGGATTTACACCATTTTTAAAAGGGTGCTTTCTGAACCAAGCACTACCTTTTTGCCAAATTTGGTGTAATTCCGTTTGGCAGTTTTTGCTGTAGCCTTGCATAAAGTTTCCTATGGGAAATTGATTTTTTCACTCTTATTTTTGAATTTCTCCGCAACTACTGAACGGATTTACACATTTAAAAAAAAGGTCGCTTTCTGAACCAAGCGCTACCTTTTTGCAAAATTTGGTGTAATTCCGTTCAGCAGTTCGGGCTGTAGCCGTGGCTAAAATTTCCTATGGGAATTAACATGGAGAAAACGGAGAAAACGCGTTTTGGGAATAGAATGTTGCGGATTTCCTATGGATAAAGGTCCTAACTATAACTATCTACTGGCGACCGCCAGTAGATAATATGTATATGTATATGTATATATATATATATATATATATATATATATATAGAGAGAGAGAGAGAGAGAGAGAGAGAGAGAGAGAAAGAGAGAGAGAGAAGCATAAATATAAAATATATATATATATATATATATATATATATATATATATATATATATATATATATATATATACATGTATGAGTATATTTATATATAAAACCTACTGGCGGTCTTAAGTAGGTAGTTATAGTTAGGACCAAAGTTTCCATAAGGAAAGCGTTTTTTGTTTTGCCAATATCTTTGGTGCCGCTAGACCACTCTCCACAAAATCTTCACAGAACTTCTCCTTTTTGGTTCAGCTGCTGTGTTGAAAATTTTGGGGTGATTCGTCAAGCGGGGGCCAAGAAAAAAGGGCAGTCCCTAAATGTGTTTCCCCATGTTCAGTGAATGGGGATTTTTCATTTTTTGAACATGACTACAGCCCAAACTGCTGAACGGAATTACACCAAATTTGGCAGAAAGCTAGATGTTGGTCCACAAAGCGTGCTTTTTGTGATTTGGTGTCAATACATTCAGTAGTTTTTGAGGTATCTACCTTTAAAAAATATAAATATCTGGGTACATGAATCCTTGCAGTGGACTCGCGAATCCTACTACTATTTGACTGACTGTCAACACTTTAACCAGGAAGTGTCTGCAGCCATCTTGGGACTCTGCTTGAAGCCAAGTCCCAGAAAAAAAAAAAAATAGAAAAGGGCAGGGTAGGAATACCCTGACCCCCCAGGTATGGTGGGGAGGTCCCTGAGGGGGAAAAGCATTTTTTTTTATTTTGGCGTAAACTGACAAATCGGTGTAAAATAAAAAAAATAAAAGATGCACGGGCTCCTGCACGTCTTTTTTCTAAAGTCCCCAAGTGGGCTAAATCCCAGGGGCATGATAAAAATAAGGGAGGGGGGCACACGGGGGCCCCTCCTCAGACTATTGAAAGCCCCGGGGACCACCACCTCCCAGGGGCAGTGATTTAATTATATACGGGGGAGCCTCGTGGCTCCCCCTCAGCCCTGGGGGCCGCCACCTCCTCAGGGCACATTTTTAAAAAAAAACAATGTGGGGGGGCCCTATACCTCCCCAAGAGGGGACCGCCAACTCCCTGGGGTTAAAATAAATCATAATTTGTGGGGGCTTCGCCCCCCCACGTAGCCCCGGGGACCACCACCTCCCCGGGGAACACATATAATAATAAAGTGGGTCCGTTGTGGAACCCTGGCCCCGGGGACCACCACCTCCCGGGGGAAAATTGGGACAAAGGAGGAGGGCTGTGCGGCCCCCCCTCCAGGAGCCCTAGATGGCCCTGGAGACCGCCACCCCCCAGGGCTTGCTCCAGCAGTGTCCCATGGTGCCCACCGTTCCTGCCAGGCCATAGTAAACTCTGCTCTGCTTTCAACAAGCAAGAGCAGAAAATGCTCTTACTTGGTGAAAGCAGAGCATGTCTGTTTCCCTGCCCGCTGTGAAGCGAGCAGGGAAACAGACATTGCTTTGGGATCCAGGGAGCTGCATGTTAGCAACTCCCTGGGTCTCAAAGCAATGCCGGCTCCCGCAGGAGGTGCAGAGCTGGCAGAGGCTGAGGGGGCCTTGAGGCACCCCCCGCGGTCCCCAAGGAGGGCGCCTGGCTTCGGGGGATGGGGTCCCTGGGGACGATATCAGCCCGGGGAGGGGGGCCCCCTCCCATCTTTTTTTAAAAAAATGTATGAAGGCCCGGTCCCATGGGATGGGGTCCCTGGGGCTAAAATCAGCCTGGGGAGGGGGGCCACGCGGCCCCCCCCTTTAAAAAAAATATATATTGAGGCCTGGCTCGGGGGATGGGGTCTCCGGGGCCCCCCTCCCTTGTTTTTAAAAAATAAATTACATTTTAAAAAAAGGCAGGCCCCGAGGATGGGGTCCCCGGGGTCCAAAATGGTCCAGGGAAGAGGGGCCACGTGGCCCCCCTTCCTAAAAAAAAGCAATAGAAAAATGTATTAAAAAGCTAGCAACTCGCCGGAGGCCCCGCTTCCTTTCTCCACTACTCTGAAAATGCACCTTCTGGTGCACTACTGGTTGGGGGATGAAGTCTCTGTGGTTGCTGAGGGTTACCTCCAGTAAGCCCCACACAGTGGGATTGCTGAGAGGTGGTTGGAGGCCACGCCCATTTCTCCACCTCTCTGCAAAATATATACATATATATATATATATATATATATATATATAGATAGATAGATAGATAGATAGATAGAGATATATATTGAACAATAGGAGGATTAACGAGACCACTGTGGGACTTTACAGGAAAGGGGTCTAATGAGAAGCATATGAATTATTTGAAAAGATCTATTTGTTAGAAAGTCAGAGAGCCAAGCTAGGGCTAAATGTTTCACACTGAATTCATTAAGTCTGTTTAGCTGTGTCTGATGAGGTAAAGTATCAAAGGTTGCTGAAGATCTTCCAAAACCAATGCATGTTGGAATATTCTCATTGATGCAGGAACATAGATCACAAAGTGCTGTCAATACCACAAGCTCAGTATATGGCCTGAGCAAAAACCGATCTGGGCATGGTATAGAAGATGTTTCCCTTCAATAAATAAGGATAATTGTTGAAAAACTGCTTTCTCCAACAATTTTGTCATATAAGGTAGATGAGATATAGGATGATAACTAATTAGACCATGCAGGTCAAGTGGCGGTTTCTTTAGAAGAAGTGTAACATACGCCATTTTCAGAACATTAGGGATAAGACCAAAGGATAATATGTTAATAATAGAAGTTCTGGACAGACACCTCTCTAGTAAAAGCAGAATTTAAAAAACAATGCAGAGGACCCAGTTGAGAACCTGAGGGATTACTATACAACACTAGTAAAGTAAAATGTTTTAAACTGAGAGGTGTAAAATGAAATAATGTATTGACTGGCACTGGAAGCTGGACCATAAAAGGAGGAGGTAAATATGCCATCCGGATCCACAATGTGGCCTTAATAGAAGAAATCTCATTGATGAAAAAGTTGGCTAAGTAATCACATTTTGATTCAGAGAGGGATAGATTCTGTTGTTTAGGTAGATCCCTTACTTCCCTGACAATTCCAAAGACAGCCAAAGGTATATTGGAGTTTTAAAGATCTTACCTGCACAAAGTTCCTGTTTAGTCTTTGTTATAGTTGTCTTATATATTGTGGGGCCGTTTCCGATCTCGGCCGGTAGGGCACCGAATCGGATTCGGCTTAACCAGATCCGATTCGGAGCCCTCTTTCCCGACCGATTCGTACGTGCGTCCGGCCGAGCGAGTATGATGCGAACGCACGTGAAATCGCCGACCCGCTCATACGCGGGTCCGAACCGCTCTGACTGACTCGCACGGACACGACTCGCACAGCGCAATGGAGACGTTCCCCGGCCGGGCAAGTACGATGCGCGCCGCGAGCAGTCCGACCGACTCGCGCCGTCCAGCTCGAAAGAGCAGTCAGAGCCGGACTTTGGGGTCCGTGTCGGACCCCTCTGCAGCGTAGCCGCGCGAGTCGCACACAGGGGGACCCATGGGTCCCCCTACCTGTGCATGTACGCCGCGAGTCGCATCGAGGCGTACCCGCTGTAGGGGGCGCCCTTGTTCGCCTCGCATCCATTGGAGTCAATGGGAGCCCGCGTACTGCGTTGTACGTCCGGCGCCCATTGACTTCAGTAGGAGTCCCACCGACCGAGTCTGATTGCATGCGTGCGCATCGTACTCGTTCGGTCGGACTGCCAGGGTCCGATTCGGTCGGAAATCTCTCCGGGTCCGGCTCGGTCGGAGTGATTTCCGGCCTGAATCGGAATCGGCCCCATAGTTGGAGTGTAGCAATTTTAATTTCATGGTCGGATGTTAAATTAGCTGCCAAAACGGCTACTTGGTGTGGTGTGAATATTTCAACACTGATAGCTTCCCATAAACTAATGACAAGAGGGATGTGATTATTTTTGTAATTCCTCTGTTTATAGTGCAATTTGATCTAACTCCATTTTGAGATGGTCATAATAGACTCTTAGTAATACTGAGGAGTCCCAGCCTTCTTCAGTTGTATTACCTGAAAAACAGGCACTAAGACTGTGGAGGAAACTGCCCTCCAGGTTCTGAACTCTGATACAGGGCAAAGAGAGTTGAAAGCTCTGGCTCTTTTAAAATAGGAGCAAGTAAATGGATTGCCAAAATGACCAGTCCAAGAGAGTGGTCATAGGGAAAAGGCTGACCCTAAGATGAGTTCCAACATATGACGTCTAAGGCATGGTGCCTCATATGAGTTGGTAAAGGGAGATTCATATTTAAATCAAATAAAGAAAAATGATCCATAAATTATACGTGCAAAGTTGATGCTGAACCATCAAAATGTAAATACTGATCACCCATTACTATAGTCTGACATTTGCCTGAAATCCCCTCAGTAAGGGCAGTGGCAAGACTATCATATAATCCTGTGGACCTCCGTGAAGGGGTCTAGACACCAGCAGTATCAATAGCCGCCGTGATCCATCAGTAACATTGTTATGGTCTCTAGTGCAGGGTCATAACTTGATTCAACTTTACTCCCTTTCAGAAAGGACCTAACTAGTACAGCAAGGCGACTGGCTTTTTGCGTGGGTGGCAGTCTACTAATCAAGAGTAATCAGAGGGCTAATAGTGTTAAACATCCTGTAAAGTTTTTGCTGAACTACATTTCAGTTAGAGAAACACATCGAAGCTACAATACGTAATGAAAGAGATTGATATTTTTTTTACAACTGATTGGAGTTAATTAAAATTCTTGATAAATGGCTATTTAGAATCCGCGGATTAGAGAAAAAGGTAAGAAAAACCATAATGGTTTCCCTGTATAAATCAATAAATTTAAGGTGATCCGCAACTGTTGCTCCTGGAGAAACAAAGTTGAGTAAAGCTGTGCAACGATAGGCAGTAAAAACACAGGACTTACCCAGTGGCAAAGAAAAAAGGCAGCATTCCTCGGGGTTGTGCAGATGCGCTTTAAAAGTCCTTAATACCCGCCCTTGAAATTGCACATTTCCTCACAGTGTGACAACTAGTACGTAGACCAAGATGGATTTACCATGATGACACACTGACCAGAAGTAAAAAATGGAGGACACCTGTGATCGAGATCATAGATCTTAGACCAGCCCAGCTCAATATGAAAATGCAACCCGAAACTAATATAATGTTTAAAAAATGTTTACAAACGTACTCCAGCAAACACAGTGATATAAAGAGTGTCCCAGTAAAAACACATTCAAATAACAGAATACGATTAATAAAATTCAAAGCAACCAGGTATAATAGCCAAATATCCACTGTTCTCTCCCACACACACACTGGTGAAAAGCATTTCAAACAGAATAAAATAAACGAAATAAATGCTAAGAGGTGTAAATTACTTTGTTCCAAGCTATCTGCGCTGGCGCATTGTGATTTTTTAAAATAATGTGCATCGTGTATCTGTTGTGGTTGGGACAACAGGTCAACAAATATAAGAAGTATTTACGATGACCTTTTAATAATGCCACATAATTTTAAAGAGACATTATATCTCGCTTATGCACATGATTTGATTATACTTCTTTACATGTAGAATGATTGCATGTTGCTGTGCATTAAGTAATTTACAAAATTGCCCATTCATTCACTCCTGTGGATATATTGTATGATGCCTCTCCATGTGCGCCTAAAGTCTTCTTAGTATTAAGTATGCCAAGTTGCGTAGGAAGGGAGGATGAGCCCTAATGTAGGCAAGGAGAATGGCTCACTGACCCTTGGCAGAAAGTCAGCCATAATTGATTGCAATCAGCCTTTCCCAGTTGTGGCCCGGTGCACTGAACCTGCTGCTCTAATGATAGCTAAGTCCCTGGATATACCTTGAATCTTGTTCTATGTTACCAGCTTCAACCTGGGTTCCATTCTGGGTATGTGTAGGGAATAGAATGTACAACTTTCCTGCATGCGAAGAAGGTAGTACAAGGTTCTAACAGGAAAGTTTTAGAACACGAGGCCCTTTCAGCCTAGGAATGGGATATTTCCTCTTGCCACTGCCATGAGACATTATCAAGATGTTAATAACAGTGCAACCGAACAGAAGGCTAATTGTCAGAGGCCCTTTATATCTAGTTTTCACGAAACAGAATGACATCAGAATCGAAAAGTAAGTAATGAATCCAATCAATAGATAACGGAAAGGGTGATGCATTTATGCAAGATGATTATTTCATTTTACAGCACAAAGACTGCTTCATAACCTTGATTCGCTTTCTTACATTGGCATAACCACATCTGCGATTTCTCTTATCCTAGGTTTTGCAATACCTTACCGGGTCATCACCTGCTCACATTGTACAGTCTACTCACAAGACTTTACAGTACTCATGCACTCCCTTAGAGCACAAGGTCTGAAAGATGTGTAGTAACCGAGGAGAAACGGGGCTGCCTCGCTTCAAAGTGGAAGTGAAACGTTTAATGAGCAGGATAAAATTATTAATGAGGCTAATGTAATATGATGCCACAAGCGACTTCAAACCTTTTCATTTTTTACTGTGCCTGCTTTCACGGGGTATCCGCTGTCGGGACTACAGTCTGGTCTGTGATAATATCTGACCCGGGACATGCTCGGACATTGACATGTTAGCTGGCGCTGTGAAGTGCCTTTCATGTGTGCTTGTAATTGGCAGCTGTGATTAAAGGATCATGAAACATTGAAGCGGCCTTCCTGTCTGGTGCTGAAAGGTCTGGTTGCTTTGGATGTTTTTGAACAGCTAAATTTACCATATAAAGATTGGCAGAATGCGCCAGAATGTAGACTGCTACCGCCATGGCTTGGGTGGCGTGTGCCCTCTGATATGTAGCATGTCAATGCGGTTTTGTGAGATGCAGCCACAGTTGAATGCGGGAAAGCCTCATTGCCCCAGTTCTTCTTCAGTGGGCTTTGCAATAATTGGTGGTTAGACAGTACTCTGATCTTCGTTTTCTGGGCATTTAGGAGACCTGATGATCTTTTGAAAACATTCTTCTCCACTTTACAAAATTAAGGGATTATCTACTTGAAGAACAGTACTCCCTGAGAAACGAAAATTAAACACTGCTAATCAATAGATGGCACATATGGGTCATTTCTGACCTTGCAGACTTAGGCCGTAATCCAAAAAGTGCCCCAGCTGTGGAATGAGTTTCTACATCTCTTTACTGCAATATAAATCACTCGAGCACATCTTTTGTGCCTGTGTGACCCCACTGTCTTGTTTCCTCATTAGCCTGGGAGCACTTATGCCATGTAAGCATGAAAAAGTTTTGCAACATTGCAAAGCCTTTGTGCATGTGGGTAGAATCACTGATTGTGCACCGCAGATGAAGTGGCTCACAGTTAGTGCACGCTGAGGGCTTTACTTAGGATGGGGACACTGGGGTCAAAATGACTCCCCCCAAAAAAACCACAGGTCGGTGCAGTCACACACTGCACCCTTCAGTGGGGTTTCATGTGATCTCTTCAAAGTTCTGCTTCCTTCTCTCTGCATTGAAAGATAGGCCAGCGGATTCAAACTGTCGCTCCTTCTTCCAATGTTGTGCTCCTCCCAGTGCAGGCACTAGCAGGAGTTGCACTCAAGAGAGTCCATACTATGTATTATGCTACGCTGTGCCTTTCTGTGCTTGTATAGACTGAAACAGTGTGCAGTCTTACATTATACGACACCAGTTGGAGTTTGCCTGTTTTACAAAATTGTTTCTTTTTTCAAGGAGGTGCTTAGCTTGGTTGAAGGGCAGGTGGCAGGGGCTCAGAAGATGGGATGCAGGCCTCCTCCCTACTTTTCCAACTGTGTGTGCTAAGAGTGGAAATGCACACACATTCAAGATAAGGGGGCAAAGTGAACCAAGATTGTGCCACCTTGTGGGTGGCACTGGCCATAGAATACTTAGGCTAGGAGTGGAAAAACTTATGGGGAATCCTGCCAATCCAAGCCATTTTTCATTACCATACGTTCCATTATGACCACCAACCTTGCATCTAACACTCACTGATCCAAGGTTGGCACCAGCATCAACCTTAATTGCCCCTCAATGAGTGAATCAGTTCATTCACCTTCTGGTCAGTGAGGTCAAATCTTTAGGGCTCACAGAACATTATAATATTTCATGATTTGCAATGTAGTAGCCCGCTTTTCGTCGTTAAGGACTACCAGACCCAGCTGGACACTTTTGGGCCTAGAGAACACTAGCCATGGCTGCATGTGCATGAACCAGGCCTTGCAATTCCGAACCAGTGCCTGCCTCCCAACTAATGCGTATTGCTGATACGGCCTCATGGCTGCACAGTTTAGTTCATCTTCTCAACCTTCTCAGCAATGGTGGTAGCATTGGCCTCCCACGGTTAAACTGCCTGGGAGGCAGATTCATATAGCATCTCCTGTGATCTTTCTGATTCCATTTGGCTCATCTTGCAACTTAACTTACTTCAGAGTTTGCCAGGATCCATCATCAGGATTGTCTGTGCTGCCACGTCACTCCATACCAGAACAACAGAGGCCCGAAGCCCAGGGAAAAGACTCAAGGCAAATCTCAGCTGCCTCCATGGCCACTCAATTCATTTAGCAATAGATGTGTTCCTTGATTTCTTAAATGCCATTCACACTCTCACATCAATTTAACCCTATGAATGAATCAAGATGTCTTCTGCATATTTCTGGTTCTGTCAAGAGTGTGAATTGATGATGTTTGTTTGGGGATAAATGCACATTGGATATCTGAGGCATCAAGAGGAACACTCCAAATTCCCATGTGTTAGCCCTTTACAGCATGTGTCAGTAGAGCCTATTCGGAAACAACCATTTATCTCAACCATTTTACAGTTTAGGACAAATCTCCACATAAGGAATTCCGTCAAAATATTGTTTAAAAAATATTGGGAGACACAAATATCATGTCAAAAATAGCCTGGTGTCAAAAATATTGTGGGGCAGAATATAGAAGTTAAGAATATTGTTGTTAAGGCTTTTACATCACTTTTTAAATATAATTGTACATAAGATCATTTTTTAATTATTTAGTTCAGTTTTATTAGTGTTTGTGTTATAAGTTGTTATTATTTTAATGTAAATAATGTTTAATTATTTTAGTATTTTTCTGTTATTTGGTAGTATATTTTTTAATTTTATGTACATTTTTTGGGAGGGTTGTTGGGTTTCTAGGGGAATAAGGTGAACATCTTTTACATTATTTATTTTTTAATTGGTTAAAATATATATATTTTAATTTGTTAATTGGGTAATTATTTATGTAAATAATTAATTTTAGTTATTTAGTGGAAACCTTTTATAATATTGGAATGCATTGTTATTTGTTAATTGGTTAATTAGATAATTGATCGTGTTATTATTTACATGTTTTCATAATTTGGAGATTAATTAATTGTATTATGTGTGGGGATTTTGTATAGTAAATATTTTATAGTGTCATTATTTTTTTAATAAATATATATTGTGATTTTTTCTTTTATCAATTTTATTTGTTTTTGTGGCTGATGGAACTTTTCCTAATAGGGTGGAAAGTATTTTAAATCTATCTTTAAAATGTTTTAATTGATATAAAATCTTCATCTAAATTTATGTATAGTATTATGTGCTAATATTTCGAGTTTTTATTAATTTATATTAATTGTATAATGTTAAAAATATTTTACATGTTTCTGAGAATATATTCTATGGTTATTTAATATTTATATGTAATTTATTTTGTATTGATTTTGGATAGAGAAAATTAAATCTTAGGTTCTTAAAGTTTATCATTTTCTCTACTGTTGCTTACGCTTGAGTGGGAATGGTAGTTCTGACCCCTCCAAAGTCTAACGCTTTCGCTACCTTTGCTCATGATGGAGTGGGAATATTAAATCTAACCCCTCCAGAGTCCAACACTTTCCATACTGTTGCTTATGTCAGAGTGGGAATAGTAAATACAACCCTTCCAAAGTGCAACACCTTCCTTACTGTTGGTCAGGCTGGAGTGGGAGTAGCGAATTTAACCCTTCCAAGTCTATTTGTTCAAAATTGTTTTAATATATATATATTTTATTTTCATTTTAACAGTTAGAAAAATGTAAATTATTTTCATACCATTTATTTTGGTAGAAATATTTTACTACTTTATTTTTTAATGTTGTCACTGTAAAATTGTTTTGTAATATTTTGATATCTAGAGTTTGTAATTATAATGAATTTGTATAACTCTTTTATTATTCATGTTTAAATATCCATTTTATTAGTTTAAATATTATGATTATTTTTGCAATTCTCTTACAGTATATATTTTACAATATGTTGTCAGTTATCATTCTTTAAATATATATTCAATAAATGTATATTTTTGTAAATGTAATATTATTTTTAAAGTTAATATTTTAAAGTTAATATATTCTATAATAGTTAGAATTCAAAATAGTAACCAATTTTTGAGGATATTTTGGTCTTCTATATTTTTGTTGTCAATATTTTTGATTTTACATACAAAGTATTTATGTCCTCGAGATTTTGGTGCTATTTTTGTCGTCGTTACTTTTGTCAGCAATGCTTCATTGTACCATCCTGCTTTAATCTGTCTATGCCTTTCATTCCATTTTTCAGACACTTTAATGCACAGGTTCTTAACCTGCGGTCAGAGAACCACTGGGTGTTTGCAAGACCTCAAAGAGGGTCCCTGGCTGTGCTACCACAATAAATAATATTAAAATGAATACATGAAAATGAATAAAGTATATAAAACTGAATAAGTGTGAGGATTGTGGTGTATTATATGGAATGGCTGTGCGAACTTACCATGTAAAACACTTGCAAAACTGTCTTGGGTCCAGTCAGGCTTGGTTGTAAAACCTTTAGCTTAACCCTAGATAGCTGTGGCTTCGAGCAGCAAGACTTAAACAAAAGAATTAGTGAAAAGCATTCAGATGCAACAAACAACGAAATAAGAAAGTCACACAACACGAAAGACACCTATTTATAAAATAAATATATATATTTAGGAATTTTAGACACTAAGGGGCCGATTCCGAACTCGGCCGGTAGGGCTCCGAATCGGATTCGGCTTTACCGGATCCGATTCGGAGCCCTATTTCCCGACCGAATCGTACGTGCGTCCGGGCGAGCTAGTACGATGCGTGCGCTTGCGAAATCTCCGACCGACTCATACGCAGGACCCGACCGCACGGGGACGACTCGCACCGCGCTATGGAGACGTTCCCCGGCCGGGTAAGTACGATGCGCATCGCGACCGCTCCGACCGACTCGCGCAGTCCGGCTCCAAGGATTTGTCAGAGCCGCACTTTGGGGGTCCGTGTCGGACCCCCCTGGAAGCGTAGGCGTGCGAGTCGCACACAGGGGGGACCCATGGGTCCCCCCTACACGTGCATGTACGGTGCGACCCGCATCGACGCGAACACGCTGTAGGGGGCGCCCTTGTTCGCGTCGTGCCCATTGAGTCAATGGGAGCCCGTGTACCCGTCGTACGACTGGCTCCCATTGACTTCAATGGGAGTCCGACCGAATCGAGTCCGATAGCATACGTGCGCATCGTACTCGTTCGGTCGGACTGCTAGAGTCCGATTCGGTCGGAAATCTCTCCGGGTCCGGCTCGGTCGGAGAGATTTCCAGCCCGAATCGGAATCGGCCCCTAAGATGAGCAGAATCCACTGGAAGGTTTGGGAGATATAGATTTTTAAGTAAAACGCAAAATTCAGCTTTTTAGTCTAAAGTGCAAACACGCGGTAACCGTAAAGTTTAGAAACTTTTGAAATGTTTGAAAGAGTTGTGTTTGGCTACTCTGGCCCTAGTTCAGCAGCCAATTCTGACAGGGAGAAGGTCGGGGGGGCAGTAAGGAGTATTTGGGCAGTTACCATGTCATTAAAACAGTTTCAAGTCCAGTTCCATACTTAACATTAAGATTGCCATAGACTTGAGTGGTCCTGATGCAGAGGATGTGCTGAAAGATGCTCTGGGTGCTTTACAGTCGATGGGGGTGTCCTTGCAGTTTTTCCTCGGTCCACGGGTAAGATGGGGCAACTTTGACCACAGGGATCGGTGCCCCTCAAAGTCCTTTTTGAGCGAGTACAAGGCCAGCTGCAGCTAGGCTACCAGTCTCCGTACACAGCGTGTCCAGTGGCATCATTTGGTGAAAGCTGGTGTCCATTTTTGGTGACCAATCTGGATTCAGGTGACACTCCCATGTCCAGCAAACTCGGGGCTACTTTTGGCCATCGAGTATCAGTCCCTTGGGACAACCGCTGGTGGTCAACGATGATTCAAAGAATGTGCCTACTGACTTGCTGGAATGGTTACTTCAGCTTTGATGGCCCTGGTGCTTGTTCCAGGGAGTCAGTTGACTGACCCATGGAGTCACTTCTTTGGTCTGGGGCTAAGGAGTGTCTTTTCCATGAGCTAGGAACCACAGGCACAGTCCTCTCGATGCAATCCTGAGGTGCAGGTAGGTGCAGTCCAGCAGTTGGTGCAGCCTCTCTTTACCAGGTCCAGGGGTCTTCAGAGCAGTCCTTCTTTGGTCCTTTCTCCAGTTCCATCATCTCCTAGGTTCAGATTACCGGCGATGCTATATTTATGCCCAGAAAGTGCCATGAGGGGGATGATGGGGTCACTAATCAATGGGCTACCAGGCTCCCTCCCGATCTATGACACCTTCCAGCTATGTGTGGCATCTTGCAATTCTAAAGTGCACTATTCTGCCCACAGATGTCTGAACCCTTCCTTGGATGTTAGCAGCTTGGCACCCCACCCTAGAGGTGTGGCTACCTGTGGGCTACATGCTTGTGGGAAAACCTGTTTGGACACTGGCTTCCCCTCTCTGTTCCCGCCACCAGCCTGTCAACTTGAACAAAGGGGCAGCCCTGCGGGAATGTGATCACCATTTTCCCACCAAAGGCGGCTTCATCTTTGAAGTTCGCCTTTTGGATCAACACCCTGTATGGCTTCCTGCAAGGTGAGGTAACACCTCCCTCTGTATCAGACAGCTATTGTTCCTCAGTAGGGTAGAAGGCTGTCTGGTGGCCAGGAACTGTGTGAGGCCACTAGTCAAACTGGGCAACAGAGTGGCAACTTTCTGAAATTTGCCTTTCCTTAAAAGTGACATTAAATTTGACTTGGGGATTAAGGGCCTCATTATGATATTTTGCGGAAACTTTTTGCCCGACACCGTCTCGGATTCGGGAACCAACCGACTCGCGGTCGGCGGATCTGCCCGACCGATTACGATGCGACCAAACACTGTTCGGTGGGACTCCCATTGTTCCCTATGGGAGCTTGGTTTCTGCTCGACTACACAGGCTCCTATGGGGTAACTGGGTGTGTGTGTTAAACCATGAACCCTGTCGCAGGCACCCCATGGTGTCAGCCACACAGTGCAGGGTTTTACAGGAAGGTCCCTTACGTACCCCCTCAGCCCCCAACCAGAGGCCGCAGGATGAAGGCGGGCATGCTAGGGGCCCCCAAAGTCACTTTCTGACAGCCTTTTCGCGTCGGACAAGCCAACTCGGAGAGGCTGTTGGAAATCGACATTGTAATCGGTCGGTCGGAAACGCTGTGCATCGAGGTGCACGATGCGTTTCCGACCGACACGGATACTCCGAGAGCCAGTCTTGACCGATTCGGAGTAACCTCGCGGTTTACTTTCCAACCGCGAACATCGTAATTGGTCGGGCGGATTGTAAACCGACCAAGCCGGTCAGAAGGGTTCCGACGCGGTCTAAGAAAGTCCCACTACCGACATCGTAATGAGGCCCTCAGTTGCGTTGAATACCACAATTAATTTGACACCTTGAAGTACCCATTTTAGTAGTCCCATTCAGAAGTTAGCTGGACTGAGAGATCTGCGTCATTGGGGCTACTAAATTTTCCACAATAATTTGGAAGTTTTGCTATTAGAACAAATTAAAAGTATATGTCCTACTTAATAATATACAGCTCCATGCCTTATGGCTCCATATGCCTTCCTTAGAGGAGACTTATATACCTTGTTAAGGGAAGTGGGGGCTTTGCTAAATGGCAAAGTCTAACTAGCAATTTATACTGTACTTCCAGGCTGCACTGGCAGGCTGGGAGCCATTTTGTACTTTGTCACACACAGGGTGGAACAATCAGTGCTTATGCCAGTTGGGGGTAGCCAATTCAAACATACACTTTGTAATGGGTGAGAACACTGGCACTGATGTCTGGCTAGCAGGCCTCAGTGCATTCTCAGAGTTGAAAATCTATCAGTATCACTCGAAAATTTTGGGGTGATCATACAAAAAGAGGTCTTTACTTACAATTGAAAATGTGAAATCTTTTTCTGTATGATTGTGAATTAAACCAAATATTTCAATTTTTGAGCATTTATTTTTTGTATTTTTGTGTATTATTTTGAAGTTCAAATCATAGAAATTGCTTAGGCGAGGGGTCCCCAGCTTCCAATAATGACTCAATCGGGCTCCTGGATTCAACTAATGATGCAGTAGCGGCCCACAGAACTCGAAGAAGAGCTGAGTATTGGCAAATTTATATGGCTCTCTCCCAAAGGTGACTCAGGTGGTGTTTCGGGCCATGGAGAGCGGCCCTGAGATGGACAGGTTGGGATCTCAGAATTACACTTGAGACCCCCCCCCCCCTTGTGGGAGGGCTGATGGCTGGGCCACATTTCGAAACTGGAGGGCTTTAGAGGCTGGGACCATGTAGGGATATCGAAACTGGGAGATATCTGGGAACGGAACCACATACGAATGTGTCAACATCTAAGCGTAGATTTCCAGGTGCCGGTCTCCCAGATTTTTTCGGTATCTCCAACTCCTCTATGTGCTCTCTATGGTATCATAGGGGTCTAGAGGACATCCCAGAATATAACCCACTGGAAGGAAGATTGCTTAAGGGTCATCTGGTAAATGGTGGGGTCTCGCAGATTTATAAAACCCTGGTAGTACACTTGCCTGACCTGCTGGGTCCCTCGAAGGAGAAGTGGGAGAATGGGTGGGAGCACTGGATGGAGCCGACTCGGGGGCGCATGCATGGTGCCCCGTACCCTGGCAATTCAAGCAAGGCTCCGATTGGTGAAATTCAAATGCCTTCATCAAACATATCTTACACCTCTCCGACTGTGAAAGGCCGGAACCCATGATTATCCTGCCTGCAAAAGGAGCCAAGACCCACAAAGGTTTCTCTACCACATGCTGTGGGCCTGCCCAGGTATATATAAGTTTTGGACTACAGTTATGATCGCCCTCTCTGAGGTGTTAGGGACACACATTGAGATTCATCCAAGGATTGCACTGCTGGGTATAATGGATGATGTGGGTGGCTGAGGGGGGACAGAACGCTGGTGTGTCTGGGAACTGTGGTGGGCAAAAGGGACATAGCCAGACAGGGGAACTTCCCTACGGCCCCATCCATGGAAACTTGGATAAAAGGCATGGGTTGGTTGGGGCAAGATGGAGGAAATTATATATGTAGCCAGAGGTTGTCCCCACAAATATGAAAACATTTGGAGGAAATGGTGAACACATTATGGCCTGGAAGGCTAAGGAAGAGATTGTTCGGACCCGAGCAATGACCCATAGGCGGCAACGAGGGTGGAAAGGGGATAGGGAGCTGAAAAGTACTGCACTGTAGATATGAATCTAAGACGAGCACCTTCTATTGATGTTTATGCAAAAAAAAAATTATATATAAAAATGTCATTCTGGATTTGATTACTGTAGATAGGTACTTTGTCTTAGACTCTTTGGAGCCATCATACTATACTGGCAAGAGGGGTGACAGTGGCGTCAAGAGAGGTGTGACCCAATACTTTTCAAAGATCTCAATCTTTCGTTGTTCATGGGCATGCAATAATTTCCCTGGAAATAAAGTATCAAACTCTAGCAGAACATATCATAATCTTGCCTTGAAAATGCATCATATACTTCAACCCTGCATCATGCAGACTCTAGAGCCCTCCTAATTTATCCAGGGATTTGGGAGAAGCACCTGCTTACTGAGCAACCAGAGTTTAGGCTTAAACTTGCCATGCACATGTTAGCAATAGTGCCCCGGAAGACCGCAGAACTAGATATGGATGCCTTTCCTAAATGGGTGTTAAGACACTGTCCAAAATGTTAGGAGACGTCACACTAATAATTGTAGCTTTTAAAAACTTGTCACTTACATAGGAAGTTAGCTTTTTGTAGTGTGAAGGAATGTATACCTCCCTCTACACTTAAGGGCCTCCTCCTCGCTTCTGGAATTCTGTAAGAAGCTGAAGACCTGGCTCTTCAACTAAGACCCTGCAGACGACCATCAAACCTGCTTCAGTGGCTGGATACCCCTTGGGTGATTAGTTGCGCTTTACAAATCCCAATCACATAACAACATAACATAACATGACATATATATGATTAAAAAAAGCCAATACATTCCCGACATTACCAGGAAAATCCAGACTGAGGGCCTGATTTGCAAAGGATTATTTGGTATTCACAAAGGGATTTACAAGTAGTATCTTTATGAGTGCAGAGTCTCTGCACATAAAAGACATATCTTTTTATGTGCAGAGACTCCGCACTCGTAAATATACTACTTATAAATCTCTTTGTGAATAGCAAACAATCGTAAACTTACACAAAAGTGTATGTTTGCCTTTGTGAATCAGGCCCCTAGAGTTTATCTTTGTATGATGAGTGTTGAAGAAAGTTGTTACCTGCCATCATGCTGTGCTTGACATTAGTCATTCCAAGTGGTGGCTGTGGCGTGTAGCACAGAGAGCCTTATTTCAGGTTTTAGAGAACTTTCATGGTGCGCCTGATGAGGGAAAACAATAATGCTGGTAATATTGGATCCCTTCGAGTTACAGTAGTCCAGCCTTTATTGGTCTGCCATTTGGAAGAAATCACTAGACTAAGTGGAACTACTTTAAAGTAGGACTCAGCATCCCTTAGATGGTCTCACAGTCATCAGAAATGTACCTTGTGGTAAATGTATCCTCTACTGTACATAGGTGACACAGGATTAGGGTTGATGGCTCATTTGGCATTAAAGAGATATTTGCAGATACTGCATTTCTACACTCTGCGGAAAAGAGTGCCTTGGAGGGTTCTGAAACCCCAAGATATTGTGGAATGGTTTTCAGCACTTTAGACACCTCCTACGCTAGGATCTTATTTGTCAAGGTTAATTAGATATCAGTTGGTAAAAGTTGTTCTGTGATTGCCAGGCTGCAAACATAGAAGGCAGCCTCAATCATCTCAAGTTGTGGTTTTTACCCTCATCATCTTCCTACAACTGTCGACATAGTTATACTGTCCTTGTGTTAAATAAGCGCTATGCCCAAGGAACATATTTTTTAAGACAACCACAGTTGCTGCATTTTTTGCCTCCACGTTGAGTCAAACAAAAATAAATAGGTGAAAAAAAAGCCGCCACCCTTGTTACTGTTTTCTGCAGTGTCAAAATACATTGTCTGCATAGATGAAATATTGAAATAATCTGTTTAATAGAACATATATCCAGACCCCTCAAATGGAGGCACTGATGTTATAAAACCTTCGCTACTGTGCCATTGGTGTAATCATATAGTCCTCTGGTCTTCTGGGAGACTGTCTGATGACCTCTATGAAAGGACCTGGCATTTTCCAACCCGTACCAGTGGGCCAACATCCACACACACAATAAACTAACACTGTTTCCCTTCTGATTATTGACCTTGTTTGGACAGAGAAGCTGAAGACATATTGGATATGGGCACTGGTATTATCTTTGATTGCCCAGCTCAGGGTCGAAAAGACTTGCAGGGATATAATAGGTCATTCTGGTATCTATATTAAATCCTCCGTAAATGGAAGCCTTAGGTTCAGAATGATCAAATGTCACCGCTTTCGACACACTGTACATTCGACAACTAAATTCAGACAAGCTTATGTACGTGCCACTGTGAACCTGCATGCTTGTAATCGCACTTAGTAAGCTCACATGCTTATGACCAATGGCCATCTTGAATTGTACAGTGCTATTTTATAGAGGCGTGCTGATGTCGCGCTACAACAGGTCTAGTCTCAGTAACAACACAGCTGAGAATTATGCTGAAGTACATTGTTACTCTCAGAGTATTATTAGGCACAGAAAATAGTATAATCTTCATCGCTGTGGTGCATAAACCACCATTGGCATGACCTTCCAGGTTAGACTTCTGATGAATCCCAATTCACTGTCCTGTGCATTGTATGGCGGGAAGGTATGCACAGGGTGCCATTGCTAGAGGGCAGTTAGAGATCGTGTTAGAGAGATGGACACTAGAAGCATGTCTTCGTCACTGAGCTGTGAGGGTATGATTTAGTGTGAGAAAGGCGTAGCCGGGGTGAGGGTGCATCTGTTGAAGACACTTTTATTATTTAATATGGTGTACACAATATTCCAGAGTATGCCTGGCATATGTAAGTGATAGAATTAAGGGTAACAGGGACTAAAGCATAAGCAATAATAAAGCTAAAGAAATGCAAAGATTCCTTTGTCACATCTTGGAAACATGTCAATGCCGACCTTTGCCCCGGAGTGATCGGTTCTGCCATGGGGACAGGCAGGAAGTGCTTCCTGTTTGATGAAGTGGCTGTATAACAGCCATGAACAACTCAGGAACAAGCCTGCTTTACCCGTTTCACGGAGATAATATTTCCTGATTTATCAGAGGGAGAAAATAATTAGTAATTTGCGATTAACTGTTCTGCATGGGTATTTTGTTTCAGCGATTCCTTACAGAATGCTGCCTGGAGCCGTTTAAAAATGACTTAGAGGAAAAAATAATTACTCTTTGTAACTAATGACTGTGTCAGGAGTCTGAAATGACCCAAAAAATAGCATTAAGACAATAGACATTAAACTTTAGATTACCTTCCTGGTATCGAATTAAGGGGGGTCGTAAAAGAATGGGAAGGGATTGATATACCTTTGTAAAGTGAAATGCTTGAAACACTTCCCATAAAATGGTCCATGAGGAAGCTATATTTCTGCCATAAAGATATTATCTGACGTGTCTGAAAACACAGGATTAGTTCAGTTGACTCACCTTACATGAATATTGTATTCTGCAGTCTGGGCAAACCACAGGGGTTAATTTGTGTTGGGTTAAAATCATTAGTTGATTCAAAAGCGAGGCAGGCCCATATTAAAATAATAATAATAATAATTAAAATAAGGTGTATTGGCCCGGTCTGCGCCTGGAACACCTTTGACAGGATGCACCGCTTGGGGGCCTGGACAGTGCGCCCTGTTACACTGCATGTGCTTGTTTGCAGTGCAGGCGCAAATTCGCGCCGGCACTGTGAACAGTGTATTGGTGAAAAGCAGACCAGCTATTTGAAGCTGCCGTTCCACCTTCCACTGTGCAGATGACAACACAGCCTGCATTTTAAAGGGCCCAGAGCGAAGTGAGTGACTGCACCCTCCTGCAGAGGGATGTCTGAGGGATCAGTGAGACTCCATTTCCTCTCCTCCGAGTACACTGACTGTGTGCCACCTCTGTCAGTGCGCCTCCTGACAGCCCCTTTGCCTCGGTGACCATGTCTTAATATGGCACCGGAGCAATGGCAAAGAGTTCTCTTGTTTAGATTGGGCTATGCTCCTGCACAAGTGAGGGAACACGGCCTCACGACTGTGCCAGTGCAAAATGTGTGTGGGTGCTATCTGCAATACATAAGGGGCCACACAAGCATCTCTGACCCCCTCTGTAATACCAAAGTGTCCTGGGCGCCAAAAGCAGACACATAAATGCCTGTTGCACCTCCAGGACACTTACTGTAATACCCGGTATTAGGGATCTCTTCGAGTTTGAATCTGTCAGCTAAGAAGGAAGTGGAAACTCAAACTGAATCCTGCTAAAGAAGAGCATTTATTTATTATTTTCTGGGTTTTGTATACCACAAACTAGAGCCAACACAAGCATGACAGCATGCTTAAAATAACATCCCACGACAGGGGATGAAAGATCAGTGTCACAGGAAATATAGAATAGTTCAGTGATATTCATATCTGCAAAGAAGGCATTTGTAAGGCATTTCCTTCAGATGCAGGACTTTTGAACTGAATGGGTGTGGTAAGCTCGTTTCCCACCGAAGGATTGTTAGAGTTTGAATTTCTTCTTGAAAGATTGCACTTCAAGCGGTATGATGCTTTCTATTTTAGAACGAACCTTCAGAGCTGGACCCTGGGGAGGGGAGGGAGGGCCGCGGGACTCCCTGAGGTGTGTCAGTTGCCCCGCAGACAGCAGCACAGGTTCCAGTATTCAATAGGAGGACCTGTGCTGCTGCCTGGTGGAGGGGGAGGAGAACTGCCTGGCAGGGGGAGAGAGGCGCTGATCCCGGACCACCCCCCCCCCCCCTCCCCAGTGGAGCCGGCCCTGCTAATCTTTACAAGTATAATCCATATCCTGCAGGTCCGAAGAGTGGCCAACGAGCCCTTAACAAATACATTGTCGATGTCTCTCTTTGTCAGAGGGCAGGCACACTACTCTCCAAGGTGTGACCTCATATGTATCTTCTCATATGAGTTGCTCTTGGAGAAGCAGCATCATCATCTACCTCATGGGAGCAAGCCACGTATGCCAATACCATGTATGTAGATATTTATTTATTAACGATTTTTGTTAAAAGAGGAACATGCCTGCTCCAGTGACTGACAGGTACTCAATACTGTTCAATAAAGTGAGGTGATGGTATTGAAAGATCAGGCATGCACTTATTGGCCCGGATTTACTAAAGTGAATCTCATTCTCAGCAGCGGCGCGTTGCACCACGAGTGGTAAAAATGTGCGGTGCCGCATTTATTACGAGTTGTGCGCTGGTGACGTCACCAGCCACGCTCGTGCTAAAAAGAGCACCAAAGAGCACTAAGCATTGCTCTGCGGTGCAAAGATGACGCTGTGGTACCTTGTTTAAGATTTATACTGGTAGTACAACCATAAGTATACATTTCAATGTGAGTCTATCCATCCAAAGAATATCCACGTAAAATGATTACGTTTTTTGTAATTGAGCATCTTATGTGTAGGAATACCACAGGGTGCTCCACTTGCCTTTCATTTGTGTTTACTCTCATTTAGCACGGGGATGTAATGCAAAGCCAGGCTATGCTATTTTAGTAGATGAGGCTTTGTGTGCAAACCTATGGGTCTTTGTCCTGTATCCACTCTCTTACACCAACTTTCCATAAACAATGAGAAGGGCTAGCGGTCTGCAATCCGAAGCCATTTGCACTGCGCTCACTCACTGAAAGCTGATCAGCTCTGCTGTTTGCGCCGCTACGCATTGCTATCAATATGTACAACAGGAGTTACCCTTTGACCCAAGAGAACAAGGGTGTTAATCATATATATGCAATAGTGTCCAAAAAGGTTTCAATCCATGTAAAGATATCATTAGTCAATACTTGCAGAAATGTATTGTTATGTGCAACAAGTCATTAAATTACGATATGGCCAAACAGCAATAGAAATACATTCCTTGTAACTTTTCATATAGTCGTTGGCAGCGCCAATTATATACAAGAAAGTGGGTGTTCAATGTGTATGGTTAACACACTTTGCACAAAAAACTCATGTAAACTGCACAAAGTTGTTAACAGAGAAAAAGGGAAAATGGGGAAAAATGGGTGATAATTTTACGGTCTGAGCATGAAGAAAAATAAATTGCTGGGAGGTGAGTTCCTAGGAAATTAATGAATCTTGAGAATGCCTGATCAGAACGAGGAGGAGACATGAGGGTCAATAGAGTTCAGAGTAGCCAAAGAAAACTCAGGATCCCCAAGGAAACCTCAGGATCCGAGCTGAACAGTCACCGACATAAATTGAAATATCTATCAAGCAGAAGCTGAGGTCCTCTATCAGTGTTCTTGCGCCAATAATTGGGTCTGAGTGGTTCGTGCCTAGTCCGCTTACATCACAGTAGACAACTGAGCCTCTGAAAGAAATGGTCTAAACGTGGAAAAAAATTGGCTGTAGTATGAAGGCACATTAGCATGGTGTTCTTCAGGGTTTATACTTTTTTGACCAAGTGGTCTTGAGTCACTGTTGTGGCCTGAGACCCACTGCCAAGAAAAAGTGCTCTCCAAGCTCTCATTAAATTGTTTTCATAACAAGCAACCCAAACCATTGATGTAATTCCTCTGGTCTGGGTTTCTACTCTAGGTGAGGCATGCGCCAAGAAAATCTTAAAAATATGAAGAACAACAGGGAAACTGAGCTAAAATGCAATTTTATAGGAAGCACAGGGATTGAATTAGCATTCACAATAAGGGTGTAAAGTATACCTCTCCCACAAAACAAGATCCTATGTGACAGACTGACACTGCACAAGACTAAGGGCCCGATTACGAGTTTGGCAGTGTGGGAGCGGGACTACCATGCCTCGCCCCGCTCCCACACCGCCAAACCAGTGTGTGCACTGCCTGCCAGATTATGACATTTACAGTCACTGGCGGGCAGTTCTTTGGCTATCCCACGATGCTGCCTATGAAATAGGCACCGCAAGGGGAAGATCAAAGGCAGTACCTGCATGGCATGGACTGGTGCAGTCCATGCCGTGTAGGTCCCGCCAAGCATATTGCGGCCTCAAGACCGCCGCGCCACCCTGGCGGTTGCTGCGGTGGAATTCCGGTCCGACTGCCCAAGCTGTAATAGGACGGTCAGTCAGACCACCGGTGTGGCGGTGCCCGCACCACCACCGTGGCTACGGCAACCGCTGCAGTCGTAATTGGGTCCTAAGCTTCGACACGCACTGTCTAGACCTTCCTGAACCTTGGCATCTATAAGCCTCAAATATGGAATGCTATTTCTTCAACTATCCAACAGAAATTCCAAAATAGAGCATCCTGCAGGTCTCCTCAAGTACAGGGAAAATCCGCAATCATCTGATTATGGCAACAATGATGGTAGAAAAGAGGGGAAATCTGTACAAATGGAAACATGCGGCCTGTACCTCTTATGGTGACTTGCCATGGGAATGATCAAATTGGATTTGTTCAACTGAGTACCCAAGTGCCTTTAATCAGCCTGGGGTTTTTGAGCGTTCTACAAAACAAAAATATACCATAATTGTGAGCATTTACTACACAGAGCACTGGACTAGGAAGACATGTTCGAGTCAGCACTGTCGCCCTTCTGAATTTTCTAGACCAGACATGGATGCCGACATCGGGAAACAGGCTGCTCCATAAGATTGTCAGGTAAGTAAATATCTTCCTATGAACCAGAAACCTGAAATATGCATCTGGTTTGACTCACTTTGTGTACGGTCTATATTTTGTTGTTTAATTGTATTATTATATGTACTCTTTGCTGTTTTTTCCCTTGCTCAAGATGTGAATCATGCTTGAGAGCTTTACAGGGATTTGAATAATGTTGACAAAGATCATGATTTGATGATCTCAAGGAAGAAGAAATTAGAAGATAGGTGTGGAGAATTTGTTGCATATCTTATTTACTAGGTAGTTTCCCGCTGGTCACTTAGCCTGTGTGGCTCTATGAACCTGTGGTCAAATACAGTTCATGTATGCGCTGTTTAAGATCCTAAGTAATCCTTGAAAACATCATTAAATGTGATAAAGACACAACTAACAGAGTGCCATCACATCTGATGCATCTGATACTGTCCCGGCAAAGCAGTCAGGCCGGACCCTGTCCTGTGATCATTTACTTGCCTTCTACCCTTGCAGATGTCACAGACAAATCACAGACAGTTGAGAGCTTCAGAGTCAGAAAGAGTACCACCCTTATGTGCTCTGCACTCACCACCAACATCACATAACATGAAACTACCACCGCCAAGCGTTGGAGGTAGTGTTTCATGGGTGAGTGCTTTCACCTTTTATAATCAGTACACATACATATAGATATTGCTAGTTTTTGTGAGACTTTGCCTGCACAGCAGGAGAGCTGAATAATGTGTGCTGGGAACTACAATACCCCTCTCAACACAATTACGCATTTTATTCCACATATTTGGCATAAATGGCAAGTGATGCCCAACTTTCTTAAATCTGAAGGCAGACAAAGGGGGAGATCATTTTCTGGAGTCATCATCAAGGTTGAAGACAGTGAACTTTTCCAGTTGCACCAAATTGATGCATTGGGTTATGCGTATTGACACAGACACGGGCCGTGAGCCAGTCAGAAACCGCCAAACAAATGTACAAATTTACAAACACCATCAGAGACTGTGATTGGCCCTGTGTACCTACTCATAGGCAAAAACTCTTCATGCAAACTGGTCCTTAGCCACAGCAGTCCATCAGTATACATCAGCAGCACTCAAGCCCTATCAATACTTAGCAGGAGGTAAACGATGCTCTTACATCATGACAAGTACTAAATAAGCACTTATAAAACGGTTTGTGAGAAACCTTTTAGTTTGCAAACGGTGCCACCAAAGAGGAAATAATAGAATTGGGGAAAAGCACGCAACAAAGAGTACTTTCAAATTAAACTGGGAAATAAGACAAGTCACTCATTTTTTTTTTTGGGCAGACTGTTTTCACTGGGCAATAGCTGGTAGAATCTAATTTCCAAAATCCAACTCCCCTTTAACAATAGGTTGCAAGTATATTTACTGATTTGTATTCACTATAACGTCAGCACTCCTGACCTATCAAACTAAAGCAGTGACTGAAAGAACATGGAGCACAGGGATGGGGTAACACTTAATGCTCTGTAATTGTATAAACAGAAATAGCATTTTGGACACCATTGCTTGGGTGTGTACGGGTAAGATCAACAAGGGCTCTAGTGAATGAGCTGAAACATGTTGAAATTGAAGGCAAGATTACACACAGGCAGCTCCATTTTTGGGCAAAGCGGAGGAGCAACTCTAATGCTTTCAAATATACCCAAACAATTATTTAATACTGATCAGCATTTTATATTCATATTTATACTTTGTTGTGAAAAAAGAGCTACCCTTTGAACAGTTGCAAAGATGTAGGCGACCAGAAGCATTCCATGGTTTCATGGTCGTTCAGACCACAGAAAATTCAGCCTTCTTTCTTTTTAAATCCCTGATTGATAAGGCACGCCCTTTGCAAGGCATAGAACACTGTTGTTGGAGAGCATGAACTCACGTGAAAGGGTAATAAAAGCAAGCACTGACAACAGTCAGTCGGTCAATAATACTTTATTCAATAGCTCAAAACCATATAAAGTCGACAAGCCATTAAAACCATAAATTAAAAAAAATATACATATAAAAGATAAAATACAGCCATAAAAATACAACATCACAATAAATCCCTAAAAACAAGAAGTATGACAGCTCATTAAATGTGAACCCCCCAGTAACTAAATAGCTTTTTCCTAAGTCTAAGGGCACCAAAAAGGAAACTTGCAACCCCAAAACAGACCAAAGGGGAAGGGAGAATTTGTAAATACAACAAAGCTGGTTTTACCTCTGCAAAATGGTTGTCTTTTATCAAGGGAATGATAAATCTGTGCCGTAATATCCAATAAAAATCTCAAAAGAATATAAAGTGCATAGTATTTGCTCAGAGAAATTATCACAGTGACAGGGTTTCAGCTTTCCAATTTTATGAAACCCTTTTGGAATGGCTAAAAACGAATGTATTAAATTAAGCCTGAACCTTGTCAATCAAAAACGGTGATAGAAATTATTAACAATCGTCAAATATGGTTCACCCAGAGAACAAGTTGTCAGTAAAATGTATTGTTCCACTGAGGGTTTAAGAAGTTTCCTTTCTTCTCTTTCCATCATCCTCCGAGAGAAAAACATTTTTTTAAACTCTAGCAGACCTCTTGACTGACAATAGATATGGCTTTTTATGAAAGTAAAAATACTTCTCCAATAACTGGCAAGTTTGGTTGTGTGGATGGATAAGTTGGTGAATGTGATTGGATGGATAAGTCAGTGAGTAGGTGCATGGATAATTAATGGCCAAGTGACGCATGTATGACTGCATGGATGAATGGTGGACATGTGCGAAAGAAGGATATGCTGCTTCTGACTTAGGATGGGATGAGAGTGAGGGGGTGAGCTGCATGTGAGTGTGGCTAGTGTGATGGTGAGAAGGATGAGTTGGCAGTGAGCGGGGACAGGGTGAGCAGGGGATGCTCTTAAACATCCTTGAATGACATTGCTGTCTGTAATTTGGTATAAAATGAGGACGTGTCTGTTTCGCTGTCAATGAGTGAGGAGAGTATGACGGGGTAAAGGTAGGCTACACTTGTGCCAAGATAGTGTGAGAGAGAAGACCTGCTTGTGAGCAAAGATGAGAGGGGTGGATGCCTGTGAAGGAAGATAGTGTAAGGGAGATTGGCATGGGTGTCTGTACACGGGGATAGTGAGTGTGAGAGAGACAGACTGCATGAAAGTGAGGGAGAGAGGGCTGCAGTTGTGAATCATGTCAGTGTGAGTGGTTGTCTACCTCTAAACAAAAGGTGGTGACAGCAGTGTGTGAGTGAAGGAATGGTTGGCTGGGGTGCCTGGACTGGAGAAAGTGTGCTCTTGGCTATCTGTCAGTGAAGGTAATGTTAAATAAAAATTATAGGAAGAGACCTTTAGATTTCCTTATTGCCAGACTGAGTACAGATAGCTGCTGATGCTTATAAATAGATCGCTATTAGTGAGAAAGATTTGATGTTCTGACTTAAAATGCCTTATGCATAGGGCAATGCAGGTCTTATCCAGGTTCTCCTAGGTTTAACATAACCTTGGCAGAAAAACAGTAGATGTTCCACAGTGTTGTGTGAGCAAAATGCACAGTACAATATTTTGGCCTGGTTTCCCTTCCATTTTGTTGTGAACGCATTTACTTTCAAAATTCCTAACCTGAATTTTATATATAGAGTTTGTGCAAAGGGGGGTACATATGCATCCATGAATGATTCTAAGGCAGGCATTGGTTTGAAGGTTACAAAATGATTAACCAGGCCGCCATTTTTTGCAGTCCGGTGGCACGTTATTATTTTTTGTTTCCAGTATGCCTCCTTGATTTCTAATCTGGTGGTATTCTTTATCAAGGAAGGATCATCCCAGAGCATACTCATCCCTAGCTCACTGAGTTGCGTCCTAATGTGTCTGAACCACGGGATCATGTTGAAATTCCCAAGATTTTTTTACCTCTTCCATTGCTTGCCCGTAGGCAGAAAGTTCGGGAGTTTGCCACAATCTTAACCAGAAGACTGAGAGGATACATTGAGGAAATTATTATTAATATAAGCACAATCTGTGCACTGGTGAATAGTGAGCCCATAGGTTTGAAGTTTGGAAAGTACTTTTGTAAAATCATGTTAGAGCTCTCATGAAGATGTCTGATCACTCTGAAATTTAATCAGAACAAATTGTGCGCATTTTGGCTGACTACTGTACAAATCAGAACAATAACGCATGGAAAGTCCAAAGAAGAGTGACCCATGGCCATTTCCAAAGGAGAATCAACTTTGAGTAAAGGCAGTAATAAATATAATACAACATAAAGTGTGAAGTATTGTTTTATATTAGGCAGTACAAACATTGTGCGGAGTGTGGTACATGTCACAATATTTCCATTTCCAAAGATAATTTCCTCTGTGAACAAGAAAACCAGCCTAATGGCACCCACTCCAAACACCAAAATGCCATAACATGACCCTAGTGGTTGATAAAGCCAGGTAAGGAGAGCAACAAGTCTTGGGGGATGGCGCACCTGCCTGGGACATGTACTAAGGAAGTGTGTCTAATTCCAATATCAACTCCTGGGGTCCTCAGTATTTTGTACAAAACGTAATGATGGTGCCAAGGATTTAGGAATTTGGACCTCATGCTACTTCTGTGAACTTCAAGGAGTTGAATCAGATCCCAGCTATGCACACTCAACATATGCACAGTAAAGGCTCCCCATCTTCTTACCATGCCTTCTTACCATGTCCTCAGCCAACAGAGCACATTTAAAACATAGCGCAATGCTAAATGGCCCCCATGCAACAACTACACTCCTATGCCAATACATTTATGGAAAATTCCATTTATAGTTTCAAACCCAGAAATCATTCAAGAGCCACCCTCTCCACCAATGCCTTCACAGCCTGATACACCCATGGGGAACGTGCCATTCCATGGCTGCCAGACCGCGGACCACATTACCATCCAGCATTCCGATATCTACAGACGAGCTATCTTTTTAAGCTATCCACCACAGACGGATCAGAGGCAGGAGAAGCACCACTCACTGTTGAAACCGCCAGCATGGGAGTTCAATAAAAGAGTGTCACGCAATCTAGTTCTCCCTGTCACCCCACTCCACAAGCAGCTTCACCACATGAGGATGTTTACCTAGCTAACAGGAGGGCACGGAGGCACAACATCTCACTCCAGTTGTCTGCTTAGCATGATCACACAAGCGGTCAAAACACATAAATTACATATGGCATATGACATGATAAGTGCCACACAGATTAATTGATCGAATTTACACCACAAAGGGAACAGGTGGTGCAGACATATGAAACCGCCATGTGAGTGCCAGAGAGGATTATTTCTATATCGAGAGGGAGCTAAATCTTGGAGTACATGGGGCACTGTCAGAAGCACAAGGCAACTTTACTCTAATATGGGAGCTGCTGAACTACAAAGTGCGTTGCCGCTATGAAATGTAAGTCACCATTGCACATGCGTATTGAGGTGACACCATGAGTGGTTATCTACATAGAATGACAATACCTGAGTATGCCTCAACAGAATGCTGGGGTACAGCTGTGCTGCAGCCAAGCAGAAAGTATGCCACTGTTTGAATGAGGAGGAGAGCGGTCACAAATGTAGCAACAATATTTGTCTGTTTTGAGTGTGGAAACACATCAATAAACCGAAGTGTGAGTCTGACCACGTGCAATGTCCTTCAGCCTATACCACAGTAGTGTTTGTTTCAAAGGTCAGGGGCGTACATTAAAGGTTTTCATTACTACAACAATGTTTTAAAGTCACCGTACACTCACTACTGTTGTAGAGGAAGGTGGAAAGTGTCATCATTAAGTGGGTTTAAGCCACTTTCAAGTCATCAACAGCGCTGGTGTTCTTTGTATAAAATTGTAAGAGAATGTGAGTAAAAGTGCCTATTTATACACGCCAGGCTGCTTATTGTAATGAATTAATTGTGGTGATTCATTCATTCTTGTCTTTTGTGTAACCATAGCGTGAAGAATGGAGAATACATTTTAATCCGTGGTGTGCTGATGTTAAATTGAATAATTCTTATTGTGTCATGTTAATAACTTTCGGTATGTGCACTGAATAACAGAGCAGAGTAGTCCACAATTGGGCAATATATGCAGTCAGTTATTTTTGTCTATGTGACATTGGGTTCTGACATGTCTTGTTTATCTGCATATGGTACCGTCCTGCACCAGATAGATGTTTTGTATGTGCATGCAGTGTGCACATATGTATGTTGCTCGGAGAAGCGCATTCAACACTTTTACCACAGTCACATATACTTTCTTTATAATTAACAATCACGAGAAAACCCATACCACAGTTGACTTATATCCCCAAAGAACACATTGCAGGAGCCCAAGTCGCCATTTACGTAAAAATGCAAGAAACAAAGCCATGACAAAATGCAGCCTAAGTCCATCCAAGTGTGCTCCAACAAGATCAGAGACATGACAGTTAAGGATCTCCTTTCCATTAACCCTAACTTCATTCCTGTATGTTCAAATAAAGCATGAACAATACAGCAAGCAGATGGTAGGGATATTGTTTCTGTAACCTTCATTCATCAGCTGGAGTGGGTAGTGATCACCCTACAGCTCAGTCACTAGCACATGAGTGTATTGCCTGAACCCGGATGTTAAAACTTCTCCCTTCAAAAGCGAATTGAGTACCAACCTCAGATAGATAAGCATGCTGCTAAAGCCCAAGGAGGTGTGTGGGTGTGTGTGTGTGTGTGTGTCTCTCTCTCTCTCTCTCAACAGACGAAGATGAGCTTGAAGATGCATGGGCTTTCTGCTTACGTGCTTATGCAGCCATGCACCACATAGTCAAGCTTTCGTCTGCCTGAGAACAAAATGTATGCCAACATTTCACATGCATTTTTCACACAGCTCACACTGCAAGTAATGGCAAGCATGGCCAAACATGTTGCATTGCCACATAAAAAGACCACGCTCAGAGTGGAGTTGCTAGGTTTGGGGGTCCTCTGAGGCCTGGCTATGAGCATCAGATCTACAAATGTGCCCAATGTGTCATTGGGAACAGGAACTGTGTCTCAAGAGATGCTAGGGACCAGGGGTTGGGAGAAAGAGAAAGGCCATGCAGTAGGGGCTGGCTGTGTATATTTATTTATGTATTTATGTATAGTTGTTATGTACCATTCCACTACCATATGGCCACTTTGCAGCGCTATTAGAGCATCTGAAGTGAAGTGAAACGAGAAATGGGAATAAAGGAAGTAGAGAAAATGAGGTTAATCGCAAGGCCCAGGTCTTGAGGAAAAAGAATGACTGGGATGAAAAGGTGTTTAATAGGGGCTTGTAGACACCAACCAGTGGGTTGTGCCAGGATTCCATTGTCCGTGCCACAAATGTCACTGCAGTGTCACCAATACATCACAACTGAAGGAATGGCAGGAGCTCTGAACCAAGAACGAATATGCTCTTTGCACCAAAGATAGCTGACAGCTCACAACAGTGCATATATTGGAGAGTGCTAGGATCCCTGGCTGATAAAAGAGATGGAATTAACCGAGAAGAAAAATACTCCATAATGCATCAATCTTGGAGACTCGAGGTCCAAAGAAGCGGTAGTAGAAAAGCATACTCGGAAGGACTAGAGAAGATCAGTCCATGTATACCATATGCAGAAGTATGTAGTCCTTCTGGCCATCTTGAAAGTCTTATTAGTGGTGGGACTGTGTGCTCCTGAATAACCCCTAACTGACCATCGAATAACTCCAGCAAAGCCAGGCTGAGGGACAAGAAAAGCCGGATACAATCATTTACTACTATTTTCTGATACAACCTTCTGAGGTTGCCCTGTCCCAGATAAATGTTACACCTTTGTAACAACGCCAACACGGGTGAGTTTCTAACGCCTTATTTATTAATCTTCTTGATCACCAAGAGGGAGCTGCCAGCCAGCTCCTCAACCGCCCTCTACAACCGCCCCCGACCTCCCTCGCATTCTGATTCCACATTCCATGGAATCACGGAATGCGCCAGCACGGGAGGTCACGATGCAACAACCTTATCCCGATTCTGACACTCAGTTGCCTGGCCTCCCTAACCAGTGTGAGTAAAATTACACATCCATGGAGTTATGCCACATGTTTGAAGAGTTTGAAGATTCTGTGGTATTTGTATTGCGTTGTATGTGTGTGTAGCCAAGCATTAGTGAGGGCAAGCAGGAGACGCAGGGGAAAGACCCATAGAAATGTGGGTATGAAGTTGCATAAGGCAACCAGCATCTGCTGTGTTACTCATACCTGTTGGCTTGTGAAAGATCAGTTGGTGACAGGGTACTCCACCTTCTGCACTCATTTCCCACTGTGCATGTTGAAATCAAGCAGTGTACAGCAGCTTTTATGATCGAGTATTTTTGGGCACACTTCCCCAGCAGCGCTTCTCCAAAATAAATGTCCTCCTTGCTAATGCTGCCTTCTCTGCCAGACTTCTGTTTCTTGCCTAAGGTGTTGCATCCTCGCCTGTGGACAGCCACGCCTCGGTTACCATTCCTTCAATTGGATGTGACCGGCTCCTGACAGCCAGCAGGATAAGTCTGAAGAAAGAGCGCGCTCATTTTGCAGAGAAGGTTGCAGTGCCATTTAACCATGTTCTGCTGCTGCAAACATATTATTGGATATCATTTATCACAATGACATTTTTGTGCACTTTGAGGAGAACTTTTGCAGAATCAGTTGGATAAGTGCTTCTGCACGCACCCTTTGGCATGTTCTGCCCAGGCATTGCCAGAGCGTCCTAAATTTGCCATGTCACATACATGCTCTCACATCTGCTTTATTCTAATATGGCGGCCTCCCTGGGGGCCTCTCGGAAACGATCGCGTGTCTTGAATTTTGCCTCATATGATTATTGTTTAAAATGCAGGGATTGCCAGGTCAAACTCCCCCAGCCAATATTTTTCTAATGAAAAATGTAGCAGCGCACGACTCAGTAATCTAATCTATAAGTTACCTGCTCCACACCACAGTGATTTTCTCAGACAGAACTTCAATAAATCTTGTTTTCAGAAAAATGATATGAGGCTAATGCTATATTTTTGCCAATGAAGGGGTCTTTTTTTCACCAATTTGCATTTCTCGCCTTGGCAGCTCTTAACTCTCTGTCAATCGAGTTAGGTAAAGGAGGAAAGGAACAGAAAGTACATTTACATCTTCACATCACGCAGGGCAACGGTATATTCCGGAAGCTCCATGACTCGGCCCCTAGCTCCGGCTAATCACATTAACAGATCATTGGTGTTGTGGTTTACTCAGAAGGCTACTAAACTAAGAGCTGGGCGCTGTACGAAGCGTCGAAAGCAAAAGGTTCCTACCTGGACAGATTTTCACGTTTTTCATTGTTTTTTAGGGCCTGTAACGGCGTAACGGCCAGAGCTGCCGATGTTGGAGCTGGGGGACCCAGGTTAGAGTCTCGGCGTCGGCTCAACATCCTGCGATTCTGGGCAAATCACTTAATCTCCCCCTGCCTACCAAAAATGAATGTGTTCTTGTGTAACATAACTGGTGCTCATGTCAAGCGCACCAATATCTTCGGGGTGAGTTCGCGCTATACAAAACTATAAAAAAATTAAAAATAAATAAAGACGGATTCTAAATTCAAGAGCTGACTGGGTGAAAACATATTTAGATAACAGTACTACTGACACACACAGTAACGCTGGCCCTTAGAAGTTGCTATATTGCTGGTCAGCTCTTTTCAGAACCTTAGATGGTATTGTCGCAGGTGCATTGCAGGTTCGCTTTGTTTGTGCCCTCTGCTTCTAGGCTTTTACAGCTGCACCATTTCCGGTTGCACGGCGCTCTAAGTTTCCCATAACTTTGAGGTATACTGAAGATTTCGGATTTTGACTAGACCGTGAATTTTGTACCCATTTGCTTATGTTTTAAGACCCTAAAGCCTAGTAGACCTTATGTGAAAGAGTCGGAATATTAGGGATAGGGTGACCAACTAGCATGGGGGTAAATTCAGGACAGTGAGTGTCAAAAAAACAGGACAAAGGGTCAAAATTAAGGACAAAAATTCAGGACAGAAGGTCAAAATTCACGACAAAAATTTGCAACAAAAGGTACGTTTTACAGACACATCAGAGGAGGTCGCACAATAGTATATAAGTAAGTAAATAGACAACCAACATAAGTACAAGTCAAAATAAGTTTATATTAGTTTGAGACAATCATGCACTTCACGTTATTTCGGTTTGCTCGCAGTTTTGAGCAACTCTGCAGGTCTTTTTATGGTATTTCATATGATCATAATCTATTGATATGGTTACTGCACTGGGTTGCCCAGTCTAATATTTTGTTTACAATTCATGGTCCTGAACAGGCATGTTTGGTGAGAGAAGTGGTCAGGAAGATCTGCTCGGATGGACTTTATTACTAGCATCTCATATCTGAGTGCCACTTTGAGATGTAAAGTAGCACGCATAGGATGTAGCTAAATGGGTCCTGCACTGTTGGACTAGTGTGCAATCCTCCGAGTGGCCAGCTTTGTGTTCGATGAATATATTATACATATAATTTTAGCAAAATCAAAAGGTCTTGACTAATGTGAGATCTAATAAATTGTGTCAGCGTCCATGGGAAAGTACATTTGCTGTTAATGATGATGACATTGCACCCCAGTCTGAAATCTGAAAATTGCACCAAGTCACTGACCTGCTGTTTGCATATACAGCAGAAGAGAGCACAAGGACAGTGGCACATCTCTCCTGCCCCGTGCGTTCCTACTTCCAGAGCACTGAAAGTATACTTTGTCTTAAATCCAAACATTGAGCATGAGAAAGTGAAAGCAGACTCTGGGGAAAATGAAACACGCACATTCTCTTCATAAAATATCTAGCCTAGCAGTTTGTTTTCTTTTTTTCAGTTGTGCAGACTCCACTCAAAACGGCTTGAGGAATCCGTAAAAGGAATATGAAAGGGTAGGGGAAACACATGACGAAACTATTACAGCGCACTACACAATAGATTTCACAATAGCAGGAGTGCAGAGAAACAATTTGCGGAGCGCCGTATAAAGTGCTGTCATAACAGGAGTAGACATTTAGAAGGATGACATTAGCATAGAAATGGTAATCATTGTAGCGTGTCTACATAGATGTGCAGAAGGTGTATGACATGAAAGCATGACAATGGAATTGCCTGATCAATGCTAACCTTGAGATATTGAAATGTCCACAGTATAAAAAATCCAGTCCAAAAGATGCCAGCAAGATACACACTAGTAAATCTGAGCATATGCAAGAAGAGTGGGCAAAAGTAGGGTAAAGGTAGGAAAGCAGTATAGTTATACCAAGAAGCTGAGGATCTCAGGCGGGGAGGTACAGACTAAAGTGTCATGCCCCCTCCCTTGTAGATTGTTTTATGTGTCACTAGATGTACTTAGGTGATATCATGCAAACCCCTAAGGTTTACGTCTCCACTGACTCTAGCTTGCAGGACACAAATGACCTTAAATGGTGCATGATATGTTTCTGCTGACTGCTGTAGTAAAATGATGAAGAAGAGCTACAGGAGAGCCATATGTACAGTACCTAGTACAGGGCTTTAAGTGGGATGAAAGAACTGGGGGGTCTGTCAAATGGGCTTGGCCGATGTAACTAAGGGCGTGGCTCAAAAACACGTAAGCTAAGAAATCTGTGCTTAGCATATTTTGCCGCCCGACTGGTAAATTTGCTGCTTCTGTCAGTGCATCCAGATAAATAACACAATAAATAACATTCCACCTAGAACAAGCCAGGACTATTGGCTTTGTCAATGGTTGTTAGTTGCATAAGACAAATAAGCAACAACTTTGGCTTTGTTGTAAATAACATTGAAAATGCTTTAGTTCTAAAATTATGAGACTGTTAAAGAACTAAAAAGAGTCTCTTTGAAGTTACATCAAAAGCAGTGAAGGGTGGAACTGCTGCAGAGTTAAGATTTTGTTTCCATCCTGAGGATTAGGGCAAAAATGGGGAGCCCGATAGGGACCCGTCTCAGCACCTGCTTTTTAGAACTGCTAGTGCAGGACCCGGCACACTTAAAGCCCTAACCTAGTATAGCATCCTTATTCATGAGGCACCGGCACACACAATATCACATTCCATCTGTGATTTATTTTTTTGTTAGTTGCAAGGTGACATTGATATATGTATATTTACTGCAGCTAATATACTACCACTGTCCAGAGTCTGCATTTCCACAGTGAAAAGTGAAAGAAGAAAAAAATCCTGTTTAATGCAAGAAGAATACCGACAGGTCAATCCACCAGGGTCCTCATGTCATAAAGGTTTTTTTTTGTAGCAAAGTCTTTGAATCACGCTTCCAATAGCAAAGTATCTTTCTACAATGTACAGAACCTGTTTTAAGAGTGAGGAAAGTGTTTCTGAATTGTGAAAGGGGTTTTGCGACACTTTCCGAATTGTAAACATGAGACGGCATGAAAGCGCTATTCGCATCCTCTTTGTGAGTCGCAATGTAATGTAATGTAACAGTGGTTTGCGACCTCAGTTGTACTTGCAAAGCACACACTTCACAGCTCGGCTTGGAACACCTTAACAATACAATGGAAAAAGAAGAAATCTTTCACCTCAGGCAGCTTTAGGTCAATTAACACCTATTTATTTCTCATTCAAGCAGCCTTTACATGCCCAGATTAACCAGTCCCCACATTTAGAATTCTTTATTATTATTATTATTGTAGCTTATAGAGCTCACGGCTACCTCCAACGGAGGTGTCCCGGCGCTAGCAGCGGATGCAGAGAGGTAGGGGCAGGTTACCAGGTGCTAAGGGCGGCCAAAGAGCCAGGTCTTTAGGATCTTCCTGAATTCAGATTCTGACTTGGCCTTCCGAATATGCTCAGGCATGGAGTTCCAAAGAGAAGCAGTTCTGACGGAGAATGACCGGCCACCTAGCCTGGCTTTAAAGCAGCCCAGCACCCTGGCTGCCCCTCCCTCCCTCTGAATCACTGCACGGGAGACCCCCTCCCTTTTGCCTGAGCTGAGCCATCTCAACTGCTGAACATTTGTCCTTTGGCACCAAGGCTAAAATTACGGACAAATGCCGTCCGTGGAAACTTCCTTCACAGACAACGGACATGACAGTAAATTCACAGACAGTCCGTGAAAATTACGGATGGTTGGTCACCCTAATTAGGGATTATTTATTTTTATTTTATTTATGCAGTTTTCTGTAGTGTGAACATGGCTCAATGGCGCAAGAGCACTTTACAATGGAACAATCTAGGCTGCAGATAATAAATATGATCAATGTTTATAGCAGGCACATGGGTAAAAGCAGACCACGGCCAGTAAACAGAGGTGTAATAATTTACCATAAAAAATGGCCGACAGCAGAACAAATAGGCATGTGAGGAAGAAAAGAAAGAATGAAAGAATCCACTGTAGGAGGAGGAAGACACGAGAACAAGGTCATTCAACTAAATCCACGTAGATGCATCATACTTCCTTTAATAAAATCCATGGATGGAGAAAACTGATTGGTACCACTGGTGAGGGGCAAAATATCAGTGGAGGCTCGATGAAGTAAGAAAGAACCAGGGAACGACAAAGTGTGAAACTATAGAAAGACTCTATCAAAGGTGCATTGAAAGGGCGAGGCCTCCCAGAGTGCAGTGAAAAGGGCAGGAATGCAAGGGTAGAAGTAACAGGAGAGACAATAGAGAGAGCAAGCCACAACTGGGACATAGAAATTACATCTGTAAAGTTCCATTGAGATTTGGGGGAAGTGTGTTGCAAGGGCCATTCGTGTTAGGCCTAGGACTGGATGTTTCTAACTCCTTACCTTGGGACTAGGGATGTTATGCCATAGGCTAGTTGTAAAGCTCACTAATGCTGAAGCTTCATGGTGCTGTAGGACCATAAACAAGTATGCACTGTGAAAAAAATCAGTCACTACATGGTTCATATGTATGTTTTTAACTGTTTCCTTCAATGCTTAATTTGAGACGGTGGTTTCTAGTGCTCAGCACCGGCACCTCATCATCAACACCAGTGCTATTCATGAGCACCAGTTAGTTAAGTACACATTCATTTATGGTAGGCATGGGGAGATTAAGTGATTTGCCCAGAATCACAGGATGTTGAGTCGAGGCCGAGACTTGAATCTGGATCCCCTGCTCCGAAGTCAGTGGCTCTGGCCCTTACGTCACATCCTCTCCTCACTTTAATGGTTAGTAGGTGGTTCTATTTAAGGCAGCGCTAAAGGAGAAATGGACAGGTGCAAGCGGCCTCCTGACGAGAGCCCTAGCACTTATTTTATTACAAATTAACCACTGGTTTCCTTAAAAACAGACATAGTTTCAATGAAGATAACCAGGCCACAAATTCCACAACAGGGCAGCACCAACGGAGAAGCCTTATTTCCAGGCAAGTTGAACTCATGTCAACAGATACTTGAGAGTGGCATGTCCGCAGGCAGTATTCAGGCGAAGGAACAACAATGTTTAAAACTGTTTGTCGTTGTGAGCAAAAACCGACAAATGGGCAATTTTGCTATTTAGCAGTAGTTGCAAATTTCCTTGGGAAAGAACAATAGCACAGGTGCAGGGGGGACTTCTCTGCATCACGATCAATAGAAATGGTATGAATTGGCCTTGCTGACTAATCAATTCAGTTCAATTCAATTGCAGTTTATTTCAGATCAATGCAGTTCATAAAAACATGAGCAAAATATATACTAAATGTTATACAGTATGTGCAGTACATAACAAATTATTATAAATACATTAAAATACATTATTCAGTTACTTGGTACTGCAGCCATTGAAGTCAGAGGACACACAGATTTAAAAAATACCCTATAATCAATACATCATCTAAAATTGTGCATAAAATCATTTAGTAATCGTCACCACTGAGTCACCAACTTAGCTTGTATGAATTTCGCCACGTGGACTGTGCTAATACTGTGTATTCTTCACAGTGCAATGAACCACCATATTCCAAGGGGCTAATACTGGAGAGAACAGAGAAAGAAGTAGTAATCATTTGACTATCACATGTGCATGCTCCACACTTCAACATCTTAAAAGTTTGGCCAACTGGCAAGGTACCTAACCTAAAGTGGATGTGCATTGATCGCATACAGGGTGGGTACATAGGTACCGATTCACAAAACCCTTTGCACAAGTATAGCCTAGGCATGCAAATAGCTTGATTTACAAATGTAAATTAATGTTTGCTATTCTGAAAACATCGATTTAACCTACTAAAATTACTTATCTAAGTATACTTCCCTTTGTGAATAAATTTCCTCTTAGGAGTGGGTAGGGGGTGCTGCATAATACTGGGAGGTTTGTGCCCACCCACAAACTGCCTTGCGTTAGGGTTTTTACAATATTTTCTATGGGCCAGTCCTACCCTAAAACAGTTAGATATTTAGTCCTGTCAAAGGCGGATGTAGATCCATGTCCAGGGTGGGAATGGGCAAGACAACATACAAAATTGGTGGAGATGTAAGGGAAGGGATACCACCATGGAATAAAATAGTTCTAAAATGCAATGGCACTACAGCTTTGCATTTATGGATGTGTACACATACACCATTCAAACAATGTACATTTACACATGCAAGATGCATTTGCATGTTCATAAATGGAACTCACAAAAGAATACTACTGGGAACCTGTGGCTGTTGCTGCTTCCCAAATATACGGATGGACTCCTTTGTGAATTTGAAAAAGTAAGAAATTTGCTCCAAACATACGAAACTTATGGGAGCAATAGTTCAGCTTTTTGAAGGAATCAGGCCACAGTATGTAAGTATGGTTATTTCATTAAGCACTTCATTGCAAGCATCCCAGAGAATTGACTGATCACTCTGGATATTTAACTGGGGGTACTGGTAACTCCAACAGCTACAAGTGAGACCATGAAGGGCCCATTAGAAATGAGAAGTTATCAATTCAGATCCTGGTTTCCCTTCTTACTCCATTTGGCAATATGTGTTTCATTCAGTGCCACCACATGCTTTTTCAACAATTCTTTTAATTAGTTTCACATCCCATTAGTACGAATATTCAGTCTTTCCACTGATTTTTCATTGGCATGCTTTTAAATTGGAGTCTCTGGGCGAAATATCCACGTAGAGCTACCACAGCACTTATAGTTCTGACAGGACAAGTAACTCCTGTTACCAGCCCTATCAGAATTAAAACAGCACGCATAACGGATGCCTAAATATTAGTGTTTCGTAAGACGTTTGGGTCTTACTAGACAAGCTTGCTGACATGAGAACAGTACTGTCGATCCACTCCTGAAACCATTTATGAGCCTCTGGCCCCTATCATTTGGTGCTAACAACCAAAGATCAGCAAAAGTCCATCAGTCTGAAGTTCTGTTCAAACTTTTAATACAAAAGAACCACGTGAAGCAGAATCCATCAATTTCGGACCATTAGGTTTGATTCATATTCTGTATGATCAGCACCAGTCCTAATCAATAGCTCTATGGCTGCATTACTATAACAAAAGCCCTTGGGATAAGATCAAATACAAATCTAATAAGCAATGGGCATAACGCTATCTGGCGTTCGATCCTCACTATAACTATTACCTCATGCAGCAAGATGGTTGCTGTAGATTGTGGCAGCTGCAACAGTGTTTTAAATAGACATTTTTGATCAAGTCTAGAGAAGAAACATCATCATGCCCCTATATTGCAGCTCCACGCATGGCATACCAAAGAGTTTGATGTGGAAACCGCTCATGAGTCATAAATAGCAAATCTACCAAAACTTTTATTATGTTCAGCCAGGTCTGGCAATGATATAGTCAATGAATTAAAACCTGACCAGATTATTTTCATGATGAGGAAACGTTAGCCTTGAGAACGTCAAATTGGCTAACCTGTCTATAATATTGGTCAGACAACACCATCTTATTCACGAGCAGCAACTTAGCCCAACTACACTGACGTTGCGCTTTAAAAAGTTTACCCTTATATGATCACTTCCATAAATGAATTCAAAGTCCATCAAAAGCTTTTGCTAGAGCTGAAAGGATTAATCTCTGTAGGTGAATAGAGCAGTGTGAAAATACAGTCACAATTTTGCTAAATGATACATGTAATCCCTTACGCGGTTAAAAAGACCTGGAACCCTGTTGCACCAACGTAGCTATTTGATGGCGTCAATCAACTTTCCCTTATAGCCATATTTCCCTCAGTCAGCAGTCTTGGTATACTGCGATTAAATCATTTCAACTACTGGGGAACAAACGAAGCAACAGCATTGTCTTGAACATTATTGAACTTCAACAATGTCTCTCTTTAGATGCAAGAATGTTAAATATAAATTACCTTTCCTTAGGTGGACATTCTGCCTTACAGCCGCTTACAGGTGGAAGGCTTGGCCTACACAGTCTATCCATGTTTAAAAACTTCTCGAGCATGGCTTAGTATATCAAAATAGTCTAGCCAGGACTGCAATCTAATGCAAATTAGCTTTCCAATATCTTACCTCTTGAATTATAGCGAGAGATTGGTCCATAATTTCCATGATAAGAAGCCTCGCTCTTCTTAGAAATAAGTTCACGTTCAGTAGATAAAAAAAAAAAACAGGGTCTTGACCAGTAGTCAGGGCTGCAATTGCCACACTCAGTATGAACAGCCTAGAAAGTTGGGCATATATTTTAAAAGATCTGGTAGTGCTCTATCAGGAGTTCCCAGATTTTTGTGCACTTAATAACGTAAGATCAAGGAAACAAAGTAAATACGTTATTCAGCACAGGCATATAAATGTCAGAACTGTGACAATCAACCATCCCGAAATAAAATCACAAAAGGGCATGGTGCTGATGTTTTAGTCTCACACTCCACAAAAGTCGAAAATAATGATCCATAGGGCCATGTGTAAATGATCCCAATTTTATCAAAAGTAAGTTTTTGTTTTTATTCATGGTGAGTTATTTTGGTAGATCTTCCAGCTATCAGACCTTTGGGGGGTGGACAGTTTGATTTTAGACAGCAGTGTTGTTTCTTCAACTTAGCAGCCTCTATCAAACCAGTTATTACTGTCCATCAGGCCATTCTATTTTTTCATAGTAGGACCTTTGCACTAGAATTCTGTAAGACAAATATATGATGGCCAATGATCATTTTAAAGTCCAAAATAACTATAGGATCATGAATTGCTGGCTAGATGATCTGTATCATAGGGTCAAGTATATTTGCTATATAATGTAAAATACATGGATTGCGCCATATGTACTAACGCATTCTCCCATAGGCACAGAATGGGAAAAAAACCTTTATACACCAGGACTAGAAAGATTTAAATGACTCCATGTAATTGCACAGCAGTTCGCACATCAGCCAATTCTATCTTTTATCCACTAGACAATCTATGTGACCTCCAGTTAGAAGGTTTAGCTGCAGACTAAGTAGAGTGTGATCACTCTCCAACTTATCAAACTCCTCAAAATGCTTCAGAAATCACCACAATTGTGTGCTTTCAATCATATTGTAAACAGTGGGCTTTTGTTCAGGTTCTTCAATGTTGCTCATCCCCGAAAACCTAAAGAAAAATGGGCTCTGGCGTTTAGTGGCATTAGATTTCGATTCAAATATACTCAGGTAGTAGTGGCCAGAATTTTCACACCTCGTATTTTAATGTGACATCAAAAGGCATTTATGTGGGGAAATTAATCTGTTGTGAAACTAGTATAGTCAAAGGTGGAGGTGCTATTATGTTTCGAGCACCCTACTACCAAAGGTTGCACATATACATTACCAAACAGTTAACGGATAGGATATATACACTATGAAGAACCAAAGCACTCTTCAAAAAGTTTAGTGTCCAGACAGTATGGACTTTAATTAGTTAAACATGGTTTTGTTTGATTCTTAACACAATCATGATAATACAATAATACAGTCGCATAAAAAAGGGGTTGTAATCCACAAATGGTGATATGTTTCACAATCTTAATTCATGTTGAGATATCCAGAAGGAACACAGCCAACACATATTTTGTCAATCTTTGACTTTTTCAAGGCTAAATAGGTGGTGGCGCGGTTGGTATAGTCCTAATTTTCTGTTCACAACCTATTGTAAGGATAGAATCACATTCCAGAAAAATTGTTCTTCGTAAGAATCTTGGGGTACTTCAAATGTCTTGAATGGTTACGGTAACACAGGAGCAATGTCCACATTGGAAAAGGGATAATAACATAATTGAAGTCCCTCAAGCAGAAATACAATCAAAAGTAATTGATGTCGGCAATGTAATGCGCAACCTTGTAACTGTGGCGAAGAAAAAGCCTGATTTAGGCATGAAGTGCGATGGAGTCCATGATAAGCTCCGTAGCACAGACCACCGAGAGAGCGTGTCGCTCTACCGTCCCGTCGGTGAATTTAGCCTTGAAAAAGTCAAAGATTGACGAAACAGGTGTTGGCTGTGTTCCTTCTGGATATCTCAACATGAATTAAGATTGTGAAACATATCGCCATTTGTGTATTACAACCCCTTTTTTATTCAACTGTATCATTGTATTACCATGATTGTGTTAGGAATCAAACAAAACCATGTTTAAGTATTTAAAGTCCATACTGTCTGGACACTACATTTTTTGGAGAGTGCTTTGGGTCTTCATAGTGCATTAGATTTCGATAATGATTAAAAGTGAATGCTGACAACCCTATATGCATTGCTGCACAAGTTAATTTCATCTTCACGTGAAACTGGGACACAATTTGGAAGGTTAAATACCCCATGTACAGGCATCATTCATCCGATTTGTGGGGACAGCCTTTATCAGAGAGGCTCATTGCACCTGACAACAACTTTATTATAGCTTCCTTTTTTCTCCTGTGGGTTGGTTGCATATAGCATATCAACATGTATCAGTAACACCCAATTTCCCACAGGTTGGCAATGTAATGTGACATGTTTTACATTAATAACTCCTCCACTAAGACTTACTGCTAAAAAACATGAAGAAACCCGCAGAGAGAGGATCTCTTAACGTTTCAGCAGCGGCAAGAAATAAGGTGTTATAGCTTTATTTGTGAATCGGGAAGGCCAGACACATCTGAAAACAAATGACACCAAATTTACCATGAAAGCTTTGCAAAATTGGGACCTATAATTTTCTTGCCAGGCCAACCTCATTTCAATGTAAATACATAAAGTAATAAAGGAGGAAATCTGGATAGAGGATGAAGATGTTTTACAAGCTATATGACACGATACGGACGAGGTAGGTCAAGCTGTCGGTATGTTTTGTTCAGAGATATCACTGTAGGCTGATCTGTTGGTGTCTCAATTACAGGTTCTATTTTCACTGGAGAATTGGGTTTTTTCAAGATTCGATTGCATGTGAGGCTATGCTAAAACGACTCCCCTACATGTTCTCATACATTTGATAACTTTCCAGGGTTTTGTTGTTTAATTTAATTTGCCCGTGTACTATTCTAGTTTCTACACATGCCCATGCTTTGCATGAGAGAATTTAACCCTCCATGGAACATTTTCAATGTCCTGTATTTCTATGTTTTTTCCAGTGCATGAGACATCAATAGGATTCATACATACATCAAACCTAAATAAGTACTTTACAATTGTGGCAAAGCAGAAGCCATCAGTTGTCTACCCTTAGGTTTGATTCATAACCTGCATGATATAATATTATGCCAAATGTTCTGGTTGTCATTCTCAAATTGATTATCATTCGCTCACTAGTGGGGCATTACGGCACCTGGTGGCTATCCATGGCATTCCCTCATATCACAAATGCCTGGCTATATCCATCCAGTCACAAGTTAGAGCCCATGGTTTGGCTTGACATGGATCCCAACATTATCAACCCTCAGTTGCACTGCACAAGAAATGGGTCACACACAAGTTAACCATGCTTGGTGAGTGGTAAGAGGCAATGTTACTTTCCAGTGCTTCTGTTGCCTATAAGTGTATGAAGAGAATGTTGTATTGAGTATTCCTCCGGTATCAGTTTGTGTGCTTTCAAGACCTCCCATTTAGGCAGCACCGAAGGAGAGTTAAGCATAACTTCAGAATAAATAATCCATTATAAGATTTTTATGCTTCATCGTCATTCCAAAGTTGTATTTAGAATGAGGAGTCCAAAGATGCATATAGAAACTTTGACTAAAAAATAAACAATTAAGAAATGTACAGGTTATAAAAGTTGACAGTGTGTGTTTCAGAAACAATAACTCAAAACCGCAAATTCTTATTATACACAGGTAATACATGCTCAATTAAATTATACTATGGGATGTGAAAGAAAGTTGCTTCCATGAATTACTGTTGGCGCAACTAGGGCTTGTGCACGCCACTGAATAATGGACAGTGCAAGCAAACGTTCCCCGAAGCACAGCGGGCCTGAAACTAAGAGGCCAAAACTCGAACCCCTTCAACGTTTGACCTTTCTGTCCACCACGTCAACAACGACTACATTTAGTTACAATTATTATTGCTACTTTTAGTGATATGAGCATCTATCCACTGTATATGGACCGTGGCCACCAAAACATTTCACCTAGCCCGAGGAAAGAACCCACAAAATAACAAAGACGTTTGGTTACAAACTTCCTGGGAGAGATTAAAACCAGTGGCCAAGTGGCGACCGTTTCTTAAGTTCTATTCCCAGCCACCTAGTCACCCACAGGGTTCTCCAAGCTCAGTCTCTGCAGCTTGAGCCCTGCCCATGAAACGAGCAAACGCTGGGGCTGCTACACACGAACGTCATCCTTTTGGGGCATCTGATATGCCTCGTCCAATTAGGAGCAGTCAAGAAGGGCTCTCTGGGCCTTTCCTATTTTGAATTTGTTGACTGAGGAAACAAGCAGCTCCTAAAATAAGTGTCCTGTGTGGCACCACGTCGAGCTTCGAGAGGCGTCGCGGGACATATCGGGTGCTGCGACGGCATCCGGCCCCTGGCACGGCCAGCACTGATATTTCCTCGGAGGCCTTTCTGTCCACTCAGCCAACAAACTGGGTGGGATATCCGCTGGAATGCGGCTGTCTGAGGTAAGAAGGTTTTACGTTACGTGTTCTTCACAATCAAGCCAAGGCTTCGCTTTAAAAACAGGTTCTAGATGGTTTTAAAAAAAATCTGTAGATATATAGAATACTATAAGAAAACCCTGTCATTAGTGAAGTGGCATCCGCTGCGACATTTACATTTAAACTGGCAACTTTGAAAACTGTTTATTCTCTGTCTCGACTCTTTCTTTTTTCCTGCGCACAATTTTTTTCTCCCTCAGCCATTACTAGAAGGTATATGTCATTATCAGAATTATTAGAGCAAGCAAATGCTTTATTATTTTGTATAATTTACTCCTGTCCCTTTGGTACTTCTGCATGTGCGCAAAGCAAATCAAGTGGAACTAACCCAAATAGGGGATTACAGAACTTCAAATGGAATGGAAGCGAGGGGCAGCCGAGTGGAGAGCACAAAAAGCGACAGACTCAGTGAAATGCCATCGCTTAAAATGCCGATGATGGATGAGTGTCATCTTGCGCGCGGGAAATCAGAGGCGGGAGGACGGGGAAAAAAATCCACGGTCGGCGGGAAAGGAGAGGAGCCGCGAGATGTAGATGACATCACCGACGAACCTCGTCCGCTTGTTATGATTCATTGACAGAAGATATAGTTTAGTCTGATTGCGTGTGCAGGCCGCTCTTTTTTTCAGGAGGGGGGAGGCAGTAAAGTCTCGCCGAGCTGTTGTCAAGTGTCTCTCCAGCCTTTTCCAAGGTCTCTCAATGCAGACAGTAGGTATAGCCTCACTCACGCCACTCTTTGGTGTTAGTCTGGAAAGTCAGTGTGGCAATAACTACACTACATATGAATGGTTAACGTATCCCGCCTCCCCTCGAAGTTTTTTTTTTTTTTTTTACAGCTTCAAGGTCCTGTTTGAGTCTGCAGATCTGAGACTGTTTATGGTGTTGTCATTTCAAGGGGCATTTCAGGAATTGTCAGCAAACTCTCTAATGTAAGGTGATGTTCTATAATATGCCATACTTTGCAATTAAATATTTTAATTATGTTACCAAATGAATTCTATTAATTGTCCAAATTATTCCATAGTCATTATCTATTGCGGTCATTTCGCCCACTTCCTTACTCTGTGAGGTAATGCACTTCCGAACCATGAACCTCAACCTTTTTTAAATCCATCCCATACCTAAAACGACTCCTCCTCTCTAACTTAGGGGAGGGTCCATAAATAGAATTCACACCTGTAAGGAATTGGGTTATTGATTGATTGAGGTGTGAGCCCCTGGTGAAGCAGCAACCACAATCCTTGTCATGGTGAGGCACAAGCAAAGCCGAAATTATCCTATGCTCAACCTTCGGGTAGCTTGGCACAGAGCAGTCAGGCTTAACTTAGAGGCTATGTGTAAAATATTTGTGCAACACTTCAAACAATAATACAGTGAAAAACCCCACACAAAAAGGATTCCATGCCAGTTTAGATTTTTTTATTTTTATTTTTTTTTATGATTTTTAATAAATAAAACAAGACCAAAACAACAAAAATCCAATCAGTAGGTCCAGAGATATGCAATTTTAAAGATTTCAGTGAAAATAGCACCAAAAAGCCCAAAGCACCACTCGTGGCTATCTTGTCGTGCAAGACCGGGAGAAAGTCACAAGTTCAGGCCAACTGCAATGGAGCATGGGTCAGATGCAAGAAGCAGGAGTTACCTTGTCAGTTCAAAGCTGAGAGTCCCTTTTATAGTGTAGGGGGCCATGAGGAGCAGGGAAGCGTCGTGGACGGTCGGCGTTGTGGCACAAGGAGCACGCCTGGCGTCGCAGACGGGCTTTGCAGTAGCGCGAAGAACCTGCTGTTGTCACGAGCGGTCGGGCTGATGTTTTGAGATGGCGCTGCCCATGAGTGACCAATGCTGTAGCACAAAGGATCGGGCTGACGCAACTTCATGCTGGCGGGCTGTGCAAGTAACAAGGTTTCAGCAGCAACAGGCCTGTTCGCAAGTGCTAAGAGCCGAAAAAATTCAATTCAGCCTCTCTGAGGCCACACAAAGGGTCCAGGACCTGAGAGGTACCACTTGGGAGTCAGGGGCTTGCTCCAGCTGGACCTGGGTGCTGGTTCAGGTGGTTGTGAGCCTGTTATGTCCCTGTGGTTCTGAACAGGAGGACAGCAGACTAGCCCTTTGAGTAACTCTGGGAGTGTCAAATTCGCGAGCAGTTCCAGTCAGGCCTGGGAGTAGTTCGCAGAGTTTTGCTACGCAGAACTCCGCGAAGTTACAAAAAAACTCTGTGAAGTTCCGCGAGTGGCGGAGTGCAGTGCAAACTGCAGTTTTTGCTAGTATTCCTGCCGCTTGGGTAGAACTTGTACCCAAGCGACAGCTCGCGCTCGCAAAATTACCGCTCGCGCTCGCAAACTTACAGTTTGCGAGCGGGGAAAAAACTCTGCTGCACATTGCGAAGCGGAGTTTTCTGCACTCCGCGAACTCCGCGGAGTGCGGAGTGCAGAAAACTCTGCAAGCTCCGTGAACGGAGCGAAGTTCACCGCCCAGGCCTAGTTCCAGTACAAAGCGTTAGTGTTTGACAGTCTCAAAGATGCTGAGAGCCTTGGCTTCTGTTTTAAACGTCATCAATCAAGTTCATTCACAGGAGTCTTAATTTATCGTCCACCTGGACCCTGCTCCAATTTCCTGCTCTCGAGGAGAAGCGTTGACTCCTCGTGTGCTACACTTCTCCAACTTTACAGTTTTAGGTTATTTCAGCTATCATGTGGATAACCCCCTCAATCTGGATGATAGGAGCCTTATTGATAATTTGGCTGTACTGAAGCTCTCTCAATGTGTGACTGGTCCGACCCATATAGCTGGCCACTCACTGGATTTAATCTTCACAAATCATCTAGCGCTTTGTCCTGATATTCGTGAGGTTCAGGCATGGTCCGATCACTCGCTCATTCCCTTTAATATAGTAGTAAGTCATCGCCCATTAGATAATAGCCTCATAGATTCTAGGAATCCAAGTATTCGGAAATGGGGCAAAATGTCTGGCGAAAGGTTGACCAGTTACCTGGCACAGTCTCCTCCTCGTCCTACGGGAGAGTTGTCTAATGACCTTGAGTTATATAATTGTTGGATCTGGGATGCCATAGACAAACTTGCCCCCCTGACTAAGCCTGGCTGGCACAGCTTAGGTAATTCAGCACCATGGTTTACAGCATCTCTGGTTACAGAGAAGCTTATTTGTAACAGTTTGAAAGAAAGTGAAATTCTCAGTACAGTTTACATTAGAAATGGGTATACAGAGCTGATCTGAAAAAGTATCATAATTTGATTAAGGAGGCAAAGAAATAGTTTTTTACCTCTCAGATTGAATTCACAAATAATGATCCAAAGAAAAATTTCAAGATAGCTAAGTCATTTCTTCTTCCCAAAGCTTCTGAAAGAGATCTCCTACTTACTCAAACTCTATGTGATAATCTCTCCAATTATGTTGCAGAAAATATCGACAACATCCAGATGAGTTTTAATAATAGTCTTGCTAGGAACTCCACCCCTTCGCCCCCATGTCCAGGACAGGATTCTACACCACCTAAGTCTACCTAGTCCGTTTTTCAGCACATCTCTCTCCAGCTCTTCTGCTCTGCAGATCAGCATCCCCTTTAGACCCCTGTCCTCCCATGATCCCTAATAAAGCTAATGTAGTAATCAATCCTGTTATTATTAACATTCTGAATGTTTTCCTTTCCTCTGCTCTGGTACCGGAGTCATGGAAACTGACTGTGGTTAAACCATTATTAAAAAAACCTACTGTCGATCCAAAAATCCTGGCCAATTTCAGACCCATTTCTCTTCTCCCCGCCCCAGCTAAGATGCTGGAAAAATTAGTCAATGATCAGTTAATGGACTTTCTTGAAAATTCTGGCAGTTTTCACTCTTCTAAATCAGGTTGTAGACCTCGGTATTCCACTGAAACAGCACAGCCAGAAGTTTTTGAAATAATTAAACTTACGTTGGATAAAGGTCAGAACGCAGTGTTGATTCTTTTAGATTTGTCTGCAGGGTTACAATATCTCACTCAGTTCTTCTTGAACGACTCAGGCATCTGTGGAAAGGCCCTGGCATGGTTTCAGTTGTTTCTTGAGAACAGGAGGAAGGTTAAATCTATTGGTCAGTTCTCCTCAAAAGAAAAAACCCTGAGTTATGGGGTTCCACAGGGCTCTGCATTAAGCCTGACTCTTTTTAATGTTTATATATCTCCTTTAATAACTCCTATTGATTCCTTTGGTATCACATCTACATCATATACTGATGACACCCAATTGACCCTGTCATTAGAAAAGAACTCTTTTGGCTCTAAGCTCAATTTAAAAAACTGATTCTTAAGTATTGTCCGCTGGATGGAGCTCAATTCCCTCAAATGGAATACTGACAAGGCAGAGATACTCCTATTTGGTCAGAATAATGCATTCTCTCCTCAGCTGGAGTGGCCTGACAATCTTCCGCTTCCTCCTCCACCAGTTAAAGAGGCTCGCAATCTAGGTAGCAAATTTGATTGCTCACTTTTTTCATTCTCAAGTTGTATCTGTCTCTGGTACTTGCTTTTCCTTGATCAAATCATTAAAGACATTTTTTGAATACCTCCCTCTGACAGCAAGGAAAACAGTAGTACTTGCACTTATTACTTCAAGGTTGGACTACTGTAAGAGCCTGTATTTAGGAATTATGAAACATTTGCTATAGAAACTTGAAGTGGTTCAAAATGCTGCAGTCATATTAGTTCTGAAGCTTCCACGTAATGGTTCAGTCTTTCAGGGACTTAGGAAGCTGCATTGGCTTCTGGTCTATTAACGAATCCTTTTCAAGACCCTGACTATGATTTTTAGAGCCTTTCATTGTTTAGGCCCTAAATATCTCTCTGATCATTTTAAACATCACATTGGCTTCAAGAAACTTGAGATCCTCATACTTAAATCTGCTAGCCATGTCTGCTTTTAGGCGCAAAACAAATGAAGTGGCTTGGTGTATCCTCACAGATTAAAGAAGGAGATGATGAAGTAACACCATGAGGTAATGGCCCAATTTGATCACTGCCTATATTCACTACCTCTCACAGTAAGGAATAGCACGAGGAAGATGGCACACTGTAATGGAGATTACCACTAAGCAATTGGGCCATTTCCAAATTGCTACTACATATTGGCTTCACTAAAATTTCTCTCTGTCTTTTTTATTTCATGTAACTTAGCCATAAGGTTACCAAAGTCATCCTGCCTCTGCTGGTTAGTGCTAATGATGTGCATAGGTGGAGTTTGAAGTAGTCTTGGTGCCACATATGGACTGTTTTATTCTTTCCTCCTGACATTATCGGTGATAAAAGTGCAATGCCATAGAGACATTTACTATGCAGGTGTGCTAAAAAGGCATAATTTCCACTAGTGCTGAACATAGGTGGTAAGTGCAATGGACATTAAGTATAAGTGCCATTTAGAAAATTTACATCAGTACCACAAATTGATAATTGGTTCCCACACATATCACTTGGTGAAACATTGTTTCCACATGTTTTTCAGCACTAGTATGGCAATAGCACCAGATTCTTCCTGGTTCTAACGGGTACAGATTTCCCATTCTGGAATGCACTAAAACCACAATACTATTTGTATGAAAAAGTGCTACATACGTAATAATCTACCTACCACACATTTAATAATAGCCTTGCATGAATATGACCATCTCTTAATGAGTGCATTTTTCTCTAACTTTTGTTCACTTTAGTATGGTTACTGTTTATTTTGTTTGTGCAGCTCCACTTATCACCAAAAGGGTTTTCAGAGTGTTATTTACTAGGAATAGAATATGTCATTTAACCGAAAGGAGTAAAAGAGAGAAAAGAAATGAGGGCAAGTTATGCACAGAGTTACAGGACGATAGTATTTGTCCCCCAAGAAAGGTTCCATTCATGAATTGAGTAGGGGTGCTATGAATGTTAGCAACGTCTAAAAGTAACATGTGATAAATAGACGCCTACAGTGGTCTGTGCCTCATCAACTATTTTGACATTAATTGATTCACTTGACTGGGGGTGAGTGGTTGAAAACTTTCAGCACTCCGTCCATCATCTTGTTGTGTTTGCTATGTTTGTCCTAAGTGGCAAAGCATATGCCCAGATGTGGGTCTCTTGCTCGTTGTGCCACTGGATTCAAGCTAGCCTGGCTGAAGAGGGGTGATACCCCGAAATCGGTCCCACGATACTTGTTTCCGGTCTAGGGAGGATCTGGGCTGGCAGTTCGAGCTTGACTGTTCGCATGAGGAGCAGGGTCAAAATTGATTTGCATATGGCTGGGTCCAAACTGGGGTGGATAGTGAGCAGAAGAACAATTGATTCAACCTAGATCTTTTGACTGGGATGAGTGGTTGAAAAGTTTCAGCACTCCATCCATCATCTTGTTGTGTTTGCTATGTTCGCCCTAAGTGGCCAAGAGTATGTTCAGACATGGGTTCCTTGCTTGCTTTGCCACTGGATTCAAGCTAGCCTGGCTGATGAGGGGTGATACCCTGAAACAGGTCCCAGGATGCTTGTTTCTGGTCCCGGGAGGACCTGGCCTGGCAGTTTGGGCTGGACTGTTCCCTTGCGGAGGAGGGTCAAGACTGATTTGCATATTGCTGAGTCCACACTGAGGAGGCATAGTGAGCAAAAGACATTGGATTCAACCCAGATCGCTTGACTGGGGATGAGTGGTTGAAAAGTTTCAGCACTCCGGCCATCATCTTGTTGTGTTTGCTATTAATTGATTCAGGTCAAAGGATGAAGCAGTTGATTAGTCCATCTACCTGACCTTGGTTAGCAGTTACACTACCTCCCTTTCCCCATTTTAACCAAAATCAGATATTAAGCTTCAACGTGCCATGCTCCTTCAAGGGGGTTTGGGCCTTTATGAATAGAGACGTAGTGGTAACATACACTTTATGCAAAAACTTGCCCACTTATCTCTCAAGTAAAATGATAGCTTTTTTAAATTCCAAGCAAAGAGTTTGATAGTTTTTCAGCTTAACTGCCAAATTGTGAACAAATTGCTCTAACTCATTAGTTCTTCAGTATAGGAAATTCCTAATATGTAAATGCACGTCAATATCCTAATTCAGTCAATTCTTAACTTTTTGACTTTTGTTGACCCCTTCTGATTCACTACTGAAAGCCAAGGCACCCAGGCCTAAGCAATTTCTATTATTTAAATTTCAAAACAATATACGAAAATCCAAGAACATTTAAAAATCAAATACATACGCAAATTAGGAAATATTTTATTCAATTCTCAAACAATAAAATATACAAAAATCTAAATTTTAATTTCAATGGGCAGATTGGAGCTTTTCACAACTTGATTTAATTTCAAAAGAGGAAGTGATATGCTAAACTTCAGCATGTCACTTTATCTTCTTTGCTCCTAATGCTTGCTTTTTAGTCAAGACATACTGGTGCTTCAATTGAGGCCACCAACCAGCCATACTAGATTCTGCTTGCTGTACTTGCTCAATTCCCATAAATGAGGCTAAGGATGGCAATTTGAAGTTTAGATTTCAATTTCAAATTTCATGACATTTACAGTGAGTTTTACATTTTTTAATTTAAAATTTTGCTTTTTGATCAATATATAATTTATTAATCTGCTAATATTATTTATTTTTCTAAATTGACACAGACCCGCTGAGTAGGAATCATGGACCTCACAGAGGTCCGTGTACCACAAGTTAAAAACTGTTACCCTTATTATTAAAAGAAGCCTTCTGTTTTGAGCATACAGTTTTTAGGTCGAAGCCTACCCGGACAGCACAGCTGTCTGGTTTGCTAAAGACATCTTAGAGGCATTCAGAAACTTTCCCTGGGAATGATTCCGCCCGTTGCTTACCATTGGCTCTGTGGTTTGTAACTCACATTTTCTGGCTTTCCATTTGCTGGCTTTATTTGTTTTAGGCTGTCCAGGTTCTGTTCCTCCCTTCCAAGGAGCAAAGCCTTTTCACACTACCTCTCCTTGTATTCTTCCAGGAGTGCTCCTTTCTGTAAACAGGCCTGTAAATCTTGTTCTTGCCTTGTTACATTTTCTGTGCATTCAAAGACAGAGGTCAAATGTCAGGCTCTGCCTTCTGAGGGAGCTTGATGTGTACTTCTCTTTCTCCGACTTCAAAGTGAGAGGATTTATGTGACAATCTTGCGGGATACTGGGGGGTAGAAGAAAGGTTTTTTTTAGCAAACAACAACATTTAAATTAACTATGAAAGTATGTCAGAGTATATCAGAATTAGTAAAGCACAAACGAAGCTCATTTTTTGTTAATTCCGAAGTGTGTTGGAAACAAATACTTTATTATGATCAAAACAAATCAGTACACTAGGTGATGCCATTTCCACACATTATAGTTTGTGCACTGTATCGTCTTATTAGTAAAACTGTATGTCTGTGCAAATGTAATGTTAAGGTCAATTGCAAATGTGTTGTCTGTAATGGCACTGTGCTACCACACTATGCATACTCCATTCTACTCTGCACCACTCCACACCACTGCACTCTACTCTGGACCACTCCACTTTATACCACGCCACTGAACTCTGCGCCACTGCACTCTACTTCACTCTGTACTACTCCACTCTATGTCACTGCACTCTATGCCACTTCACGCTACGCCTCTCTACTCTACTCTGCAACACTCTACTCTATGCCAATGCACTGCACGCCACTCTACTCTACACCACTCCAGCCTTGGCCACTCCACTCTACACCACTCCACTCTATGCCACTCTGTAACACTGCACTCTACTCCACTGCACTCTATGCCAATACACTCTATGCCACTACACTCTACTCTGTACCATTCCAACCTATGCCCCTGCACTCTATGCCAATCCTTTGGACGCCACTCTAATCTACTCTGCACCACTGCACTCTACACCACTTTACGCCATTACTCTACACCACTGTACGCTACACCACTGCACTCTACCCTGCACCACTCTACGCCTCTTCACTCTACTCTGAAACAACCCACTCTATGCCACTGCACTCTACTCCACTGCACTCTACACCAATGCACTCTATGCTAATGCACTTTATGCCACTGCACTATATTCTGCACCACTCCTCTCTACGCCACTGCTCTCCATGCCACTACACTCTACGCCAATGCACTCTACGCAACTCTACACCACTGCACTCTCTGACACTCTATTCTTTAACACTGCACTCTCTACCACTGAACTCTACGCCACTCTACTCTGCAGTACTGCTCTCTATGCCAATGCACTCTGCAGCACTCCACTACATGCCACTGCACTCTACGCCACTCCACTCTACGCCACTATACTCTACACTGCACAACTCAACACTACTGCACTCTACCCCACTCTAGTCTGCACCACTCTACACCACTGCACTCTATGACACTCTGCTCTACACCACTCTACTCTACTCTGCATCATTGCTTTCTGTGCCACTGTATTCTATGCCACTCTACTATGCACCGCTACATTCTGCACCACCTCATTCTACGGCATTGCAATCTACAATGATGTACTCTGGACCCCTCTACTTTAAGCCACTGCACTCTAAGACACTCTACTCTATGCCACTGCACTCTACTGTGTACCACTGTACTCAATGACACTGCACTCTACACCACTCTACTCTATGTCACTGCACTCTACGCCAATGCACTCTAAGCCACTTTACACCACTGCACTTTACGCCACTGAACTCTACCCCACTCTACTCAGCACTACTGCATTCTATACCAATGCACTCTATGCCACTGCACTTTATGCCACTCTGCTCTCCTTCACTCCACTCCATGCCACTGAACTCTATGCAACTGCACTCTACGGCACTAATCTCTACTCTTCAACACTCTACGCCACTGCACTCTATGCCACTCTATTCCACCATGCCTCACCACACTCTATGCCACTGTACTCCATGTCACTCTACTCTACTCTGTACCACTCCACTCTGCACCACTGCACTAAACACCACAGCACTCTACTATGCAACATTCTGATCTACGCCAATGCATTCTACAATGCTGCATTGCGTGCAGCTGAATTCTATGCCTCTTCACTGTACGCCACTGCACTCTACACCACTATACTCTGCAACACTCTGTGCCAATGCACTCTACACCAGTCCACTCTACTCTATGCCACTCCACTGTACGGCACTTTACGCGGCTCCACTCTATGCCACTCCTCTACACGCCACTCTATGCCACTCCACTCTACGACACTCTATTCCGCTCTTCGCCATTCCACTCTACGACACTCCACACCATTCTCCTCTACGCCACTGACTTTTAGCCATGCTGAGCAGCAGCCACACTGGTGTACAACATGGCTAAAACACATTGGCAAAGCCAAGGGCTCTTTCATAGGCACAACCTATTGGCTTTGCCAGTGCTTGTTGTTTATTTGCTATAACCTTGCTTAGAAAACTTTGAACACTTTCATAGGTGGGCCTGCAAGTTCCATTTATGAATAGGGAATAGTTCTGTTTTCCCCTGATGTACTTTTATTGCTTTGAAAATAAGCTGCAGGAGGCTACATTTCTAGGTGCCGGGTCATTTCCACGCCATTAACCCAATGCCCTAACCCGAGATGCCATTAGTCGGAGGCAGTAGGCCAAGTTACGTGGGCTGGATATGAAATGGCCGAGGTCCAGTACTGAAAGGCAGGACAGAAAAGGGGGAATAAGTCTGCATAAGCTGAGTGTACAGTAGATAGGCAGGAAAATGAACCGAAGCAGCGCAGCACAGCAGTTAGATTGACAAAACCGGATATGACACTGAATAAGAATGGGCTGGGAGGAGATACTGTAGAGTGGGGCAAGTGCATGCTCGGAGTTATCAGTTTATGGGAACAGAGCTGCATAATAGATTATGAATGGCTATCTTTGCCTTTCCTTAATAGCAACGTAGTGAAAATGTGTGTGGAATGACCACTCCGGCCGGGGCTGCCGGAGTTTGGTTAATGAGCAAGTCTCTCATTTCATGTGTACGGGAAAATGAAGTGCTCTAAAGATGGAAGGGCTGCCCACCTTCACCTGTTCTGTTTCTACTGGTGATCGAACCATGACCTGCAGCTTTAATACCAGGAGTTTACCTTGTCTTTGTACCACACAAAGTAGCCCCCATGTGGACGATATTCTGACATTGACTGCCCTCCTTGACGACATTTATTTCTACTCAGAGGTTTCAGCTACACTTTAAATAAAAATAAATGGAGATTCATCCTCTTGGTGTTGCCTGCACGCTGCAATATCGATCCAAGAGTGTTTAAGTTAACATTCTGCTTACCTGAAATCCTTGGGGATAAGGGTTGATTACAATATCATCGAACCAGCAACGTTTAATGAGGAATGGTTCTTTACAAAATCATTCCCTTTCCAAAGAAAGGTCCCCTAAGTATATTTTCTGGTGTGGCAGTCTAGAAACAGTTGACAGTAGGCACTTCTGCAAACTACTTAGTAAGGACGTTTCCTATCAGAGTGTCAACGAATTCCTTTAAAAGTCTTGATCACGTCATCACGTTATATTGAAATCTAAAAAATCAAGAATCTCGATCATAGAGGAGGGACTAAAATCAGCAGGGAGCTACCAACATTGCAAACTTTTTAAACTACCAGACTGCTTTCCTAATTCAACACTTGTGGTTTATTCCAGATAACCCAAATAACCCAGGCTGGATACAAGTAGAACAGCTCCCTGCCACAATCTATCTATGCAACTAGTCTAAAAATAAGCATGTTACACTAGACCAGTGGTCTTCAAACTTTTTAATATGGCCCCCTCAACCCCTTCCCGTGAAAAAAAAAACCACTGGTGCCCCCTCCCCCCCCTAAAAATTGTTCACAATTAGTCTATTAAACTGCTTATGTTTAAATACGCCTAGACTTATTTAAACATTGCAGTTAAGTTCTGTTACCATTTTAAAAGTGCAATCAAATACATGATATCCAAACATACTATTCTGGTCAGACAAGTCTTACTTACATGTAAACTTATCCACAGCGTGATTATTAGAAATGGGGGTGGGGGTTTTGAAGAATATTTGGAGTCCCTTCCCTTCTGAAACCTTCTCCCAGCCAGGATGTAAATGACAACAGATGATAGTGATGCCCCATTACAGAGTGCATCATGTTTTCTGCTGAAAACAAAGCCCTGTTAGCAGCATAATGCTTCTTTTGGCCAGATTCTGGTGCCCCCCGGGATCACTTGAGGCCCCCCCTAGGGGGACGCGCCCCCCAGTTTGATGTCCCCTGAACTAGACACACTTGTTAGCAGAGGTGGCTTCAGCCTTGAAAAACTGGACAATAAACTTGGAATGAATACAACTAATATGATTTGTGACTGGGAGAACAAAAGGGTCAAAGATCGGGGACTATGGTATCTACAAAATAAATACTTCAACGAGTATTTAAAATTCAACATCTTGGAACACCTGGCTCCCACCTCCTATATACAGAACTCCAATTTGCTATTATTAGTTCAAATGAGACAATATTGTAGTGACATTTACGACACAATATTTATGTCAGACGATATTCAGATGATAATGTTACAATGTTATACTGGGACCACGTCACAAAATACGAAGTTATGCCAACAGATATATGGCAATTCATTGGCACGGGTATTGGAGTGCATTTCAGAGTTTGATATGAATTGACATCTTTGCTAAAACGACAGGGATTTCCTTTCTACCTCTGCAGAAGGAGTAGAGACACGAGCAGTGTACTACATTGTAACATTTTGTATTCTTGAGCTGCATGCCAGCAGAAAACATCATGAAAACAAAAGGAATATGCAGTTCACTAGTGTTTACAGGTATCCAATGTTCACAAGAATTCTACTTCTAGGAGTAGATAAAAGAGATTAGGAGATCCTAATGGGGAGATTGGGGTGGCGGGAAAACCTTTAATGCAGCATTCTGGAGTTCAAGAACTTTCTGTCAGCCAATCTTCCATTTGTCCTTCCTTGATGTAATCAAAGTCAATGATGTTATATTTGGAGAATGAGGGAAAGGCCTGAGTAAAAGGGTGGGGTTTTAGGATTGTCTGTGAAGTTAAAACTCCCCAACAACATATCAGGATTTGTTTATTCCCAGATTTATTTGCACTGGGTAGAGCCTTGGAGGAGGCCAATCGAACCCCTGATCAACGCTGTCTTAAGGGCCGTCTTTACTCTCCTTAAGTTCATTCTCTGCAGCAAACTCTCTGTATGGCTTCCCTCCTCACATTTTACAGTGATGTAATCCTTCTTAGAGTTCCACTCTGAAATGTACATTTTCTTGATTCCTTTTAGATCTTTTCTCTGGATTGCGTGTCTGTCCATTATAATTATTTGACAGGACAGACATTTGCACTGCAAAACACATCTCCCACAGACTCCATTTTCAAATCATAGCCAGCAGGGATTATGTGAATGGAAGTTTTATCTAATGGTGGTGGCACTGACGATTTAGTTTTCCAGAAATCGCCTTGGCATCTTGGCAAGTTTTTTCTGGGAACTGGTCAACAGTTTTAATTTCTAAATTCATACTTTTGAGATTGAACCAGGCCCTGATACCGAATAAGCTACCTTTTTCAGATGCTATACTTAAATCTGCTCCATCTAGTGGTTTAAAATAATTGGTGGTTTATCGCAGGCAAAGGTGTTACATCATTTGCTCTATCCAGCTCTTTTAATCTGTTTGGTCATCTCTGCAGGGGATGGCTTTCTCTACTCTGTAAACTCTGAATGAGTGAGTATTGCTTGGTTTGCACAGACCATACTTTGCTTGCTTGGCGTGGTGGTGTCATCCCTTCAGTTTAGTGCTGATCTAGATGCATCCAGCTTCCCTGAAGCCTTTTTATTTGCACCTTCTCTTATTAGAAACAATGACCCCCATGTTGGCACGATCAATCTTTCCCTCACTCCCAAACCAGTTTTCTCTTCTTTAGGTCTCTTTCTCTTGTAGTTTTGAATGTTCCATAGTGGCTTGCACAGGGGTTTACAAAAAGTTAGATCATCTCCAGGGACACACCCTACCACAGGACCCTGGGACCCCATCATGGATCCCTCTTTCAGAAAGAGAGAACTTCCCACTTTTATGATTGTGTCCCTAAATTGTGGAGCTTCTGCCAAAGTATTCTCTCTTAGCGCTTTCTGCTGCCACATCTCCCTTCTACTCTTATCAAGGAGACTCTTGATTCTTTCAGTCAGTTTTCACAGTGATATAAATAAAGAGGTAATCAATTCTCCCAGACACACTGTGTCTCCCCAGAGTCTCTCCCAGCCATATTTTATAGGACTTTCAGCCCTATATACATGATGAAACATTTTTCGCTTTTCCAGTACCTTGTCATAGCTGGACAGTCTGTCACCTCACCCTTTAGCTCCTGTACCGGTGTCTGTGGGCTTGTATAGAAAGCACCATGCTTGGGGCCAAGGTGTCAGCCTTGGAAGAAATTGCACCTTCAGTGTTGAGGGTGGGAAGAACACTCTACCTAGAGCCCTGCTTATTGAAAACATGCAGGATTGCTTCCATTGCAAGAGTGCTTGGCAGTTTGTTAGTTCTGCTTTTCTACTTGGTACATTTCTTCTTTTGAACTATGCCTTCCTTTCAACTTCTTTGTTCTTTTACTTTTCTGGTACTTTTGCTGGGTGGTATATAATCCTGATGATGAGCTGGCGGGGGGAGAAATAGAATGAGCATAGTAAAGGAAAGGAAAGGAAAGAAAAGGAAAGGAAAGGAGAGGAGTGGGGATGGGAGGAGAGGGGATGGGAGGGGAGAGGAGGGGAGGGGAGGAGAGGAGAGGGGGAGGAGGGGAGGGAAGGGAAGGGAAGGGAAGCGAAGGGAAGGAAAAGGGAAGGGAACAATGGGCAAGAATTGCCAGAAGATCTGGCTCCATAGCTTTTCAGGGAAGTGAGATTTATGCAGTGGCTTTTGCCTGCCTTATATTACCTATGCGGATGGGTGGGAGTAGGCAACAACATCACAGGTCAAAAACAATCAGCAGCAATCAACGAGTGAAGCAGCATGCCTTAGGGGCAATAATGGCACAGTGGTTGAGGGAATTGGATGGGTCTAATCTATAGCGCCTGTGTCAAAAGCGCACTATGTCGAGGTGCCCTTCAACCTCATGAACTTCTTTATTTTTCTGCCCCTCCACACATCGCAGACAATACAAAACTCTGATTTAGAGTTTCACTGATGGGATACTCCGTGACATACAGGATGAATATCCCGTCTGCTGTGTTACAAGTTCCATAGTCTATAATGCACTTGTAATAAGGTCACACCCCTTTCTTTAGATGCTACTCGCTGTAACCTGAATATGGCAACAGCGTTTAAAGAAAGGGGCGCGGCCACTATGTAAGTGAAAGCACAGTATGGGGGCTTTCACTGCAAAATAAATGTTTCGCAGCGCGGCCTCTAAAGTTAAAATGGACCGTGCTGGCAAATTAAATAAACAAAGAAGCGCTGCCGTTATACTTAAAGTGGACCGCGCTGCAAAGTAAATAAATAAAGAAACACGGCCACTATAGTTAAAGCGGACCACCATTACTAATTAAAATAAAAGCGGACGGTGTGCTGCTTGTAGGAAAGCACATAGTGGGTGGAATAGGGACAAATCATTGAAGAAAATAGTGCTCAGCGACCACATAAAGCAGACCGTGTAACAACACAAGTAAAAAATCCAGTCCTCATGGGATGTTACAAATGCAGACAAGACGGTACCAAGGAGGTTCTACTAAACCTATTCATGAACGAAAAGCAAAAATTTAGAAAGGACAGTAACAGGAGCCAATTGAAAATATGGGTGAGAAATGGGCGGAGCTTCAAGTCCATACCTGAATACAGCATGCCTCGCAGAGCAGCGCATGCGCTGCCCAGGCTCAACCTAAATAGCACTAGGGTCATAGCACAGAGCACCAACATCTTTTTGTGGACTTCTCTCTTTGTCCACCAGGGGTATTGCTGTCCCTAAGAGGATCTGACTTGACTAGAGTTTTGGGTCTGAGCATCTTAGCTAGGAGACAACAGAATCTAGGAGCTAACAGCTGCCCCCAGTGCCTCGTTGCGAGCTCTTGCCCACTTTTCTTCTCCATCCACCTAGTAGGCAGCTTTGCAAGACATTCGCTTGACCTCTCTCACCCCCATTTAGATCTGCTGTGGTCAGCAGAGGTTTCCACAGTCAGACTATGGTGATTGCTTCACTTTCAGTGTTCTCTGTGTTCAGACCAGTGCACGACAGCAAGCCGCTTCAGTTGTCAACTATTATTAACGTGTTGTGGCACATTATTGTATTGTTTGGCATTCTTGTGATAAAGTGCATTTGAGTGTGTTAAGGCACCACTACATTACCCAGTGCTTAATTTGAGCTGGTGGGAGCTTCTGGCACTTATTTTTTGGGACTGGCACTTATTTTTCTTCATCGTATATTTACTAGGAGCATAGAGGGAAAAACGCACAAAGCGGAAAAGATGGAGGAAGAGAAAGACGGAAAAAACATCACAAAGGGAGAAACCAGGAACCTGCAAGAGTGAGATAAAGGGGCAAAGAGTATCTGGTAGCGGATGTGAGAGGCCTGGGGTGGTTTACCTTTTTTTTTTTACAAATTAAACAATGATATTACCACGTGTGCTTTAACCCACTAAGCTGTGTCGCCCAGGTTGGTCATGTGCTGTGGCTTTTCCTGACTATATTGAAATACATAAACAAGTCAGACTGGCTCTTTACAGAAAAGCAAAGGGTGTGAGGTAGGCAAAAACGACGGAGGGAACAAGATAGTAGATCGAGACCACTGTCTGAGAGGTTTTTAGATTCTGGCCTAAATCAAGGAGGCTGAATGGTTAATCAACTTCTAGCTACAAATTTCATAGGTTTGCCATTTTTCATCCTCCATCAACCCTCCCCTCACAACATCTCTTATATCAGTGCATGTCAGCGGCAAATAAGCACCCCATGTCAGTTGCCCACTTACTTGTATTTGGGTTGATAGTCATCACGGCCTGAGCATACCATATTACCCGATAGGTCACTCTGAAAGTGAATGATAGACATGTCCATTTCAACACAATTCAACCATCACATATTACTAAACTGACCACTCCAATGCACACCAGAGCCCTAACAGTCCGCTAGTGCTCAATCTAGGATTATCCCACTGTCACTTCACACACGCTTTGAAAGACAAGGGGGCCCAATTACTATTGGTCAGGGACCTTGGGTAGTTTACTAGTTTCAAACACAGTGGTCCCTAAACAGAAGATTAAACAAACAATGAATATAGACTCAATCAGTACTATATTTGAAGCTGTCCAGCCGGACAGATACTTTAATATTCAATTAGTTTCCAAAAAATGAACGAAAGACATTTGAATTGGGACACAAGCCTGCATCCAACTCAGCAAAATAGGACGAACAACGTGTAACAGAAAAGGCTCAGGCAGAGTAAGTTGTTTGTATGTAGCACATACTGATGTTACAAACAAAATACAGTGGGACACCATTACACATGAGCGATATTTAGTTGAGAAGTGTATATGGTGTGCATTAAGTCGACGGCGTTTCGATCCTTACAAAACATATTAGGATCATCATCAGGACATTTACATAAGCATGCCTGGGTACATTTTCCTGTAATTTCCAAAGACAAGAGTTTGGGAGAGAAGATAGGAGAAAGGAGAGGGACACGGGATTAGGTTGGGCGGAAATTGAAGAAAAGACATACAATCTTCTACTAGTGTGCAACGGCGAATAAAAATTGCGGCGTACGTGGAACAAACGTGAACTATAAAAATAGAAGTGCAGGGGGAGCGGCGCTTTAAGAAGTAACAAGATTGGCATAGCCAATAGGTCTTGCTTTTGGGACCTTAAAAGTATTTAGTTATGCAGCACAATATCCTTGGTGCAACAACATCAACTGTTGCATGGCTAAACACTTATAAGGTCCAAAGGCGAGACCTATTGGCTATGCCAATGCTTGTTTTTATTGCAACATTCACAAATGCTCCCGTGTCACGAGTTGCCCAAAATGTGTCCATTAATCATGTTTTCTAGTTAGATAGCCTATACGGTCATCAAATGTGAAACAATATTATTTCATATTTACCATATCTAATGTAGGTTTTTGTAGAGCGCAGATACTGTACTGAATTGCATCTACGCGCTCTCAAACTGGATGAGAAGGCCCTTTATTGCAAGGCAATATGTCTCACATTTGCAAGAGTTTGACCTATTGGTTATAAATAACAATGCATTTTATATAGGTTTAAAAACACAAAACATACATAAAAGGCATTGTCATTTACAATGCCAATAGCTCAAACTCGCATAATTGCGAGAGCTATTGCATTGCAAATGCTTGTTATTTTAACTTTAGGACATGGGAACTGAGTCCTTGTGTCCTGTAATAGCGGCAGTGACATTTCACTTCATGTTGTGGCCAGCCAATCAGATCACCCGATCACTCGCGACTGGTTTCGGCGACTGACAGGAAAAAAGCTCTGTCATCCAATCAAAGAGCTCCAGTCTCTATAATGTATTGGGATTTATCATAAGATTATGCACCAGATTGAAATGTGATTGAAAAAAATCTTAATAACTTGTTTAATGTCCTGCTTTTAAAACACTGAGCCTAAAATACTTGAATCCATTATTTCTTCAGAATAGGTTTTTCAGTGTTGCATCAGTATTCATATTTTTAATTGAGCAATTAAGACCGGATGGCCATAGCGGTAGCCTTAATTTTTAACGCTTGTAAGAAGAGTTTCATGTAATTTATGTGTTTTAATATTTGGATTTTTGTATAAATATTCTAATGTATGTTTTAATTTGATTGATTTTGCAATTCTATAAAAATCCGATCGTCTTGTTTGCCTAGAATGTAATGCATTATTTCTGTAATAAGCTTTTTTTTTGATTGTTTGAAATGTTTAGTGAGAAAGAAACACTTAAGAATAAAAAGTAACTAAAGCGTTTAAGGCCAGTATCCTGAGCAAATTTGTACTGGCAACCTGGTAACCTGGTTACAAACTTCAGAAACAGAAGCCTGGGTCAGAATTAGTCTGCAAAACGTCGAAAGGGCACCAAGACACTGAAATCTCCTGAAAAATAATTTTTTTCCAGCAGAAATCTTGTGACTCCATCTTGCCCCCTGAGTGCCTCCTTCTGAAGACCTATTTTAAGATCGAAACCTGTCCCGCCCCTCAACCTTGACCCATTTAATGATGTGAAAGTAGAAGTGCATTACTGTACTAGGATTAGCTTAGGCCCTTTTTCCACCCGCACTCACATTCCGTTATTTCTTAGTTTTCCTCCACAAGAACGCAGAGAAGCTGGTTCTGCGATCAAATTAGCAAGTTCACTTTGGTGGTGGTGCACGTGAGCCGCCGGCCCCGGGAGATTTCCAAAAGCTCGCGCTCATTTACATGTGAGAACAAGGCAATACAAGGATTTTGCAGCAATTCTTAACTCTAACCAGCTTCGAGTCATGCGAATGTTTGCATTTCCAAATGTGCAGCAAGATTTTATGAACCTCAGTAAAAAGGGATACCTTGTTTAAATTAGTTATTTGAAAATAGGAAACCCACAGCACATGACCCAAACTTTATTAAATGAGGCATCGTGGTCTTTAGTAAATCAGCACGGGAAATCTGAGAATATTAGCTAAATATTCCTGTTTTATTTGTAGATGCTTGTAGGTCATTATTTGATTTTTGTTCTGAAGTTTCTTTTTCCTGTTGCAAAATTTTGAAATCCATGTTGCATCCTCAGCCAAGTGTGTGGTTGATTTCTTTTTCTTTTTTTTTTAACATTGCTGTTCTTTGAAATGACTGATTTTTTACAGTGTTTTTGATACTTGCTTTACCTTCTAATTTTCTGCACTCTACTTTATTGACCCCCTCTTTTTTGCACTTCTCACAACTGTCAGTCCGCATGTACACAAAAAAGTTTCATTTTGTAGTGTCAGTCAACCCCAGGGAGCTTTCATGGTACATGCTCTGCTTTACTTCAAGCTGACTAATGTGGTATTTGCATTTGAGTTCTGGAGCAGTTCTTTCTTTCATGTAAGTTTTTTTTGTGCACTTGGTTCCTGCAGGGGTCAGTTGCACTCCTAAAGGTGTCAGCCTCATGCCTGCACCTGTGCACACTGCAGTGCCCACCCAGTCTCACCCCAGCATGCACATCCTATAAGTCTGCATATACATGAGTCGTCTTGACTTTAGCAGAAGTGTGCTTCCAGTCTAAAATTATTGGAACATGAAGTCTGGGAGGCAGGAACCAGACATGTCAATGTCGCTCTCCTAAAGTAATATCATGCGGTTTTACGTGTGCTCTGCAGTAATAAATGTGTATTTATTATTTCTATATAATGTGTTATTGGAGCACATTTCTCTTCACTGGCATGGCATATTTTAGTTATTGCAGGAACATTATGGAAGTAGGCGTCCTTCCTACAGACTGCCATGTGGTGGGCTCTGACATTAAACAGCACTGTGCCTGTTCTCTGCCCATGCCACCAGTCCTGACTAGCCTTCCTGCTGTGGCCAGTGTGGGGCATTCACTAGCCTCTGACTCCGGCCATTGACTGCAAACGACAGCGGCCTGACCTCTTGCTATACACAAACAAGGAAGCCACGCACTGCAGTGCCGACTGAAAGCATGAGACATGCAGGGGTGGGGGCAGAGCTGCACCCACAGGAGGCCCGAGCAGAAACAGGGAAGAAAACACAAGGAATTCAAGGATGCGAGTGGTGCGCGCGCGCCACAGCGAGCGATCTGTTTTCAATTATCGCGCCCGTGTCTGGGCACGATAATTGCAAACAGATGTCTGCCGTGCGGGTAACCACAGGGAAAAGGCCATGACGTACGAGCGTCTGGTCAGCTTTTAAAAGCCCCTTACTTTAAGTCTCGCAGAGCAGCGCTTGCGCGCTACTCGAGGCTCGACCTAAAAAGCAACCATACAATTGAATGTATATTAATGAAAGGAAAACCAGGGCGCGCAGTCGCCTAGGAGACAACCAATCCAAGTGTGACATACGCGCAGCGTGACCCGATGGAGCAACCAAGGGTAGTGAACTGTTAGAGAACTAGGATGGACGTTGGTGATCAGCGCGTGAAAGCAGAGACCATCATTAAAGTTAAGTGGTGGTTACGAGCGCGCAGTGACCAGGGAGTAGTCATTTAATGTAGAAACATGACCCTTCACCTCTCCGTGAAGGAGACAGAGAACCAGCAAGTGACGGTGAATTACCTAATGTCCAGAAGAGAGCAGCATGGATATGCCACGGGGGCTGGAGCGACCCGGGCTGGGGCAGATTAAGCGTCCGGACCTGGTGTGGTCAGAGCTGCAAGAGGTTGGTGGAGATGGCGCAGCGTGCGCGGTCACTATATCATTTAGAAGGGTTAGGTCTGAATCGGCCTGTTGGGAGGGAAGAGAAGGTCTACGTTAGGACCAGTGCGTGAGTCTCAGACGGAGACTGATAGCGGGGCTTGGACAGGAACTTACCTAGTAATGAGGACACTGCTGCATGGGCGTGCTTCCTGCCGGCATCAATCGCAGGGATGAATGAGAGCCGGAGTGCAGGGCTAATTATACTAGCTGGCGGCTGATTGGATACCAAGGTCATGCGACTTCAAGACTGCTAGGTGGAGGCTGATTGGATAACGAGGTCATGTGACCGGAGGTGAAGTGTACAAGGTTTCATCTAAACGGCGGCCATATTGGAACGGTAAAGTTAAATTGGAAGTTGTCAGCAAGGGAGGTGAAAGTGGACCGAAAGGACTGCTGGATGGATGGAAGAGGGAAGAATTATGTGATAATTGATAAGGTGTACCACGTGGTGGGGAGAGTACGCCTAAAAGTATAAAAGGGTGCAAAAGAAGATATTGGAAAGTGGAGGATAAGGGGAGGGTGGAGTGATAGAAAATACGGTGTGAAACATTACAGAAATTCAATTAAGTAGAGTCACAGTTCCCAGGGAGCGATTGAAAAAAGCATAGAAAAACAAGTGTGGAGGGCTTGCACGACAATTGTTAATTTATACAGAAAGTACCAGGATCACATAATTGAAGGAGGGACCATGGTCATATAATTGCCAAAGGACCTTGCTGATTTATATTAATGTGGTCTAATCCTCGAGGCGGTTAAGTCCATTATGTATGCTTCCAGGTCGTAAAATCCACTTGAGTTCCTCCTTGTTGAGGAGCTGCGACAGGTCAGCGCCCCTCGGAGGTGGCTTGATGACACTGATGATGGTCCAGCGTATGTCGTCCTCGCTGTGACCTGATGCCTGGAAGTGTTCCACAAGGGGGGCATTTGGTGTTTTGCAGTGTAGTCTGCTGCGGTGTTGGCAAATCCTTATCCATGCTTTTTGTGTTGTCTGACCAATATAGATTTTGTCACAGGGGCACAGTATGGCATAGATGACGTTGCAGGTGTTGCAGTTAGAGAAATGTTTTAACTCCATTTTGATTTTGCCAAAGATAAATTCCTTACACTCAATAGTAAACTTACATGCAACACAGTTACCACATTTGACATGACCTGTGAGTGGTTCCAGGCCCCAGTGATCATTAAGTGTACCGGTGGGTTTGGTTATAGGTAAGGCTGCTCTGACCAAATGGTCCTTAATGTTTTTCCTCTTAGGAAATGCAAATAGTGGGCGTTCCAAATTGAGTGTGCCTACATTGAGGACTTCCCAGTGTTTGAGGATGCTTTTGCATACGGTATGTGAGACAGGTGAAAAAGCAGTGACACATACTAAGCGATTTTGTGATGACTTCTCTTTAGGTTCTAAGAGGCAGTCCCTTGGGCAGTACCATGCTCTTTTCAGGGAATTGCGAACTAGTCTGCGTGGGTACCCTCTTGCTGTCAGTTTGTTACTCAGGAACTTAGCTTCACGAAAGTAGTCTTCTTTCAGTGTGCTGTTCCTCCTGATTCGTAGGAACTGAGAGTAGGGAAGTGAGTCTCTTAGGGCACTGGGATGGTTGCTGTCATATCTCAAAAGTGTATTGCACTCCATGGGTTTTCTGAAGAGTCTTGTGATTAGTATTCCATCTAGGTGTTGTATGGTAAGGTCAAGAAATGTAATCGTAGTTTTACTGTGTGACATAGTAAAGTTGAGCCCCTCGCAATTATTATTCAACCAATGGAGGAACTGTTTCATGGTTTCCGTCAATGTATCTCTTCCAGACTGAGATCCCAGTGTGGAAAGGGTTCATTGGCGACAGAATTCGCTTAGTCCCCAGGTTGTCCATGTATGGCCAGGTTGGGAGCAAAAACAGCCCCCAATGAGGTCCCTTTTACCTGTTGGTAGTATTGGTCTTCGAAGAGGAAAAAATTCCTAGTTAGACATATTTCCAGTAGTTGCAGTATGAAAAGGGTGGGTACTGCATGGGGTCGTGGACGTGTGTTAAGGACTTGCTCAATCACTAGTAGAGAGTCAATCTGGGGGATGTTCGCATAGAGCGATTCCACATCCAGAGTACATAGGGCGTCAGATTCGGGGTTGAATGGGTGGTGTTCAACAAGATTCATCATTGACATACTGTCGCAGATATAACAGTCTGTTTTGGGAACGAAATCTTTAATGAAGAAATCCACATATTGGCCGAGTGGCTCTAAAATAGATCCGCAGCCAGAGACTATTGGGCGGCCAGGTTTTCTTGATTTTTATGTATTTTAGGTAAGGTATAGATAACAGGGGTGCGAGGTGACTTAGTGTTAAGGAACTGATGTTCAAGTTTACTCAGAAAACCCTGTTCTATACCTTCATTGGTCACTTGAAGAATAAGTTTTTGGAGTTCTCTGGTGGGGTTAGTAGGCATTTTACAGTAGTGGCCAGTATTTGACAGTTGTTTAAGTATTTCATTCTTGTACATGTCTATCTCTTGGAGAACTATTCCGCCCCCTTTGTCAGCAGGTTTGATGATTAGGGTTTGGCTGGTTTTGAGGTTGGTGAGTGCTGTTTTCTCTTCCAATGAGATATTATACGGAATAAAGCGACGTGATGTTTCAAGGTGTGAGACATCGTTGAGTACCATTTTTTCAAATGTTAGGATTTTACCAGGAACCATGCTTGCGAAGGGTGAGAAAGTAGAGGGGGGCCGTAATGGGGTATTGGCTGTGTGACCAGGCTTGGGGTTGAGCAAGAAGAAGCTATGTAACCGTATCTTGCGAAAGAACCTTAGTAGTTCGGTCTGTAGATCCAAAAAGTTGGGATGGATTGTGGGAACAAATGACAAGCCTTTGTTCAAAAGTGATTGTTCTGTAACATCAGTATGTGCTACATACAAACAACTTACTCTGCCTGAGTCTTTTCTGTTACACGTTGTTCGTCCTATTTTGCTGAGTTGGATGCAGGCTTGTGTCCCACTTCAACTGTCTTTCGTTCATTTTTTGGAAACTAATCGAATATTAAAGTATCTGTCCGGCTGCACAGCTTCAAATACAGTACTGATTGAGTCTATATTCATTGTTTGTTTAATCTTCTGTTTAGGGACCACTGTGTTTGAAACTAGTAACTTCACACACAGCAAAGGAAAGTAAACAAAAAAGAGAAGCATTGATAAATGTGCAGCCCAGCTGCACGCGAGTTAGCAAATCAATGACTGTCATTAAAAAATGGCAGCAAACAATAGAGATTGCATAAGCCTACCTGGACGGTGAGTATAGCTGACTCTTTGCCCAATGCCATGCAGGCCCACCGAAGGAGCCCACACATCCACAATTAACAGTGTTCACCATTCCCGAGACTTATTGTGCAAAGCAGTAAAGGAAGGCTACAAGTCCCAGAGTGCAAAGGGCTGCCAGTTACTCTGCTCTTAGCACATACCCTGTTTACCTGTACAGGCCCCACACACAGTCGCACCCTTACAGGTTGCTGGAGTTGCTGCTTATAGCACAAGGGCGCGTGCCCTTCACTCTATGCTTGTTATGGCATCATGAAAGGACCGGAAAGGGTGTTTCTCCATCAAAGGTTCAACTCTCTTGTAGTTCTGAAAGCATCATCATGCTACTTCCTCTCTGCCCCAACTGTTGTTGCACCAAGACCACAACTTTACCAACCATGATCTCGATGTCCTCCATTGAATTTCGATCCTCAGGAGTTGATACTTGTTGCTTGTTCTGTAGGATATCTGCAGCTGTGTGGGTGTGCATACGTTTGTGGCGCGGGATTGATGGGGTAAATATGTAATGTGTCCCTTACACATATCGCAATATCCAGCCTTGGATTTATGCAGTGAGTTCCAGTACCATGTTAGCACAGGGCCACCGGTATGACTACCTAGGATATTAGTAGATGATTTATTGCATCTTATAGCCATAAAATAATGCATCGGCTGCCGAGTCAATTGAAGCAGCAGGGTGAGAAAGTTCAGTGGAAGCTACCTAGGGATCTAGTTGTGATTTAGTGAGACAGTGATAGTGGAGTGTGATGCTTTGGCATGATGTTTTGGTTCAATGATGGTGTTGTGACGAGGTGTCGAGCTTTGGAGAGTTCTGCAGTATTGAAGGCTGAGGATGTTGAAAGAAAGGACAGTGGCATTGCTAGTTGATCAAGTGTAGCTGTAGTAAGTAATTTAACACATTGAGGTTTAACCGGTTGATGCGTTACTGCAAAGGAATTTTCCTACTCTAGAGTGAAACATTATGTTATAGTACTTTAAGAGCATAAAATAGTGGCCCATTGGTCCTGTGCTGTGAGGCGCTAGCCTCCTGAGCTACCTTAACTGGCTCATTTGTAAGCGAATCCTTAAAATTGCTAGCCTTGTAGATAGTACCTTAGCTTATTGTTGTCAGAGGTTAACATGGAAAAGACCATTCAGTGGGAACACCGCCGTTGTTCCTCTTGAAGAGAGATGCTTAGCCCTCTACTTGCATGGTTGCGTCACTGATGACTGGTTCATAGTATTTAACAGCCAGGCAATTAGTGGCCGAATAAATTGGTGACCTAGTCGATGTAATCCTGATGGCAAAGAGAATGTAGATATAGGCCCGGTAATCTCAAAGGCCAGGTGTCCATCTATGGACCAAATGTGTCTAGGAAATGTGCTCTCTAATGTAGTGTTTTGTACGGAGAATGAGGATGGGACTCAACCGTTTTGGCCACTTTGAAGAGCAGTATGGAGGCATATGCATTAGCTGACTGCAGAGTGAGGTTAGTGTGGTGCCTGCCCAGTTTGGATTGTACGAATTTGAGTCATATAGCATTTATGCAATTGGGGTGATGTAGTTTACATTGAAACATGAGTGGTGCATGACTGTGAGCCAGTAGAAGTTTGAATATCCATGGTGATGCAGTCCCTGGCTTCAAGGAGGAGCAGTAATCTAACTGTTCTATTTTGAACTGACTGTAGTCTGCGAAATAGGTTATCTTGCAGTGGTACAAGCTGCTTTCATAGCCTAGGTGGGTGAGAAGTAGCAATATTATAGCAAGTACTATTTGCAAAAGACCAGCTAAGGAAGAATGTGCCATGGGGGCTGCAGGTAGAATTAGGTCTTGGGTTTGGAGTTGATCTGGAATATGCGTGGGAGCTTTGAGTCCACGAGGATGCCCAGGAGTTCACAGATTTGGGTTGTTAAGGCCATGTCTTGATGAAGGGAGACCTTGGAAGAGTTTGAGTTGTCAGAAATGCACTGCTGCATAACAGAATTTCTATCTTTTTGGAATCGAGTTAGAGGTGGTCTGGCTCAACGTTGAGCAGGCATCAGTCTGTGGGTGAGATGTTTGTAGGTGCTTTTTTGCACATTCGGAGGCTGTTATATGAGTGTCATGAGCAGAGGTGTAGCATTTGAGTTCAAAGGACCGAAGGAGGGTGCTATGTGGGTTGCAGAATGGATTACAAAGTAGTAAGATCTGGTTTGTTCTCTGAAAAGAATGGTGTTAGGAAGACTGGGTTCTGCTTGAAAAAAGGGAAGATCCAGTCTGGTACTTTTTTCTCTCCCTCTATTATGATATAAGAAGTCAATTAGCATTGGATGGTCAATGGTGTCAAAAAGCATCTGAAAAATTGAGGAGGACAAGTGCAGCGGCTCTGTCCATGTCTCTCTTTAATTGTACTTTAGTCAATACAGCGATCAATGTGGCTTCTTGGTCTCTGCAATGTCGGAAACCAAGCGGGTTTGGATAAAGTAAGTCATGTTGATGAATTCCTAAAGTTGCTCGTGCACAACACAGTTGCATCCATAAGTGGGATTTGAAGATGCAGATGAGCCTGTAATTGTTTAGGTATCCATGGCCGATAGTTTTTAGTAGCAGTTATATGTAGCTCTTTTGAGTTCAGATGTGACTGTTCCACGTCACAGGCGTGCAATGGGGCGGAAGGTTATAGTGACCCTATGAAGGGGCATGATGTGTTTGAGAAAGATGATGCACAGGGATCTGCAGGAGAGCCAGTGGGGGAAGATGTTATAGTGGCAGTAAGGTGTAATCAGATTGATGGTCAATCAGAAGAACTGTCAGAACTAGTTAAGGCATTACACAATTTACCCCAAAGTTTTCAGATGTCTGTAACAACAAACATCTGACTGAGCACCAGGTACTGATGGACAGGGCATTGGGGAAACGGGGAAAGGGAGACAGGAAAAACACTGGTACCACTACAGAAACCAAATATTATAACATCAAAATGAGTATGCTGAACCGCCATTGAAATACTAATGAGGGCAGTAGACTAGTCTTTTGTGAGGTCTAAAGGCCAGAAGGCAGCAACTTCTAACAATGGAATTCAGCAACGAGAACAAGAAGAAACAAAAAAGGAAAAGAGCAAAAGGTTTCATAAGCAAAGGGACCCAAAGGACCACATTAAAATTACAAAGATGAAGCAGTGTGTGGCAAGAAACAGACCACCAACTCGTAATGTTGCCAGGCAGTCTGTATCAAGTGAAATCGCTTATGTACCTGTCCCTGCATGTAGTGGTAGAGAAAAGAAAACAAGGGCACAACAATACCCATGGGGAAAGTTAACCCTAGGTGACATGTTGGATTGTGAAAAAAACTAAGAAGGCATTCTCCACGCTTTCTACACAGACTTGCAGCAACTGTGATTCCAGCACCTCTGAGACCCAATGCACATGCTTCACCCTGATGCCAGACCCACCATGCAACATGCCTCAGCCCCTGATGCTGCAGATACCTCATCTGCCCAGAGCCATGGGAGTACACTGTGGGGGGAAGGATCAGTACCCCTTGGACAAGAGAGTGAAGTCTTCACTGGCTCTCTTAAGTGAAGCATTGAGTGTGTGGTCAGTAGGGTTGCCACCTTTTTTTGTTTTCCCCACAGAAAAACACTGGCCATGCCGGAAAAAAACGGCCAAGGTGGCAACCCTAGTTGTCAGCAGAGTGGGTGGGTTTACTGACGGAGTGATGGAAATTTTAGGTTGCAACTTGAAAGGCTCAGCATGTGAATTGCTAGTTTGATGTGGTTACTAAACCTTTAATTAAATTACCCAGGATGGTCTATATAGGATAGTATCAGATAATGCTTGTATAAGTTTCACTAGAGTTATTATCGTTTGTAGGCTTTAGTCTGGGACTTTTATTGATAAAGACGGACTGTGTGGTGTGGGAGAGAAATTGCTCATGATCAGATAGATTCACGGTCTGGGCATGAAAAGAGGGGTGATGTTCAGTGTGAATGTGTTGCTTGTACGTAATTGTGGTTCCCTTATCCTTTGTATTTGTCTTTTCCTTCTGTGATCATGGAAACCGTTAGGATATAAGCGAGGAAGTCAGAAACTTCACAAAACTTTGCTGTAAAACACATCACACATCCCTAGTTATATCCACGAGACTGTTTTTAGAACTGGTCCAGGTCACAGTGTGTGTTGAGTGCCATGAGGATGAGTCAGAGTGTTGGAATGACTTTGCTCAGTCTTACTAGTGCAATCTGATGTGTCCTGTGAAGTTGTGCTAGAGGGCTATAATTTATTTTGGTGTCTGAATGTACTAAGTGGGACGCCATATAATGTGTCATGATTGTTGGCACTCAGCAATCATAATGCTGATTGGAGTTAAGCGGGAGTTTGGTAAGTGTGGAGTATGCTCGGATGTCTCTTAATGTGCTGTGTTGGGCTGAAATTTTGTTTAAGTCACTCTGCTATGTGTGGCGAGGTGGTGGTATCAGCTGACTGTCATCGGGTATATTGGAACGACTCTACCTGAGATGAAAGGGGTGGCTCAAACTTGGCTGCATCTGTGTGATGTTACTGTCTGAAACATCTGTTTGATCAGAGGACTGTAGTGTGCTTGGAAGTTTCTTAATTTAATCAATGGGGTACAGTATATTTGATATAGTCCAACTTTCCAAAAAAAGGAGCGTGTCCCAATCAGTATATAATTTATTTTTCCACTATTCCAAAAATAGTGGTCCTTATTCCAAGTCTTGTTTCATCCAAATAATCACTTGGGAGTCTTGCGTGTCAATTCAATCCAAAAGTTTATTCAATCATTGTTATTCATCACAAGTAATCAGCTCAGCAGAGCCAACGCGTTTCGTCCCTGCGTACATCATCAGGGCTGTGAATTCAAAACATACATATCATTTGTATGACATTGGCTTTATGATGTGTAAAAACTATTTTCTTGCCAATTAAAGCCAAAGAAAGTACCCTCTACAAGACACCCTGCCTATATGTATTCTATCATACAAATTATATCCAAAAACACTGAATGACATCTCTTACAGACCCTTTATTAAACCATCAAAACTTTTCAATATCCCAACGTCAAAGAAAGGTGCCAATTCTGGAGCGCTGTTCATTGCATCCCCATATCCATCTAAACCAGTTATCTAACCATCTGTACGTCACCCTTCTATGTAGTGGTGAAGACCCCCCTTCCGGATTCAGGTGTCCTATTCATCCCATAAACAACAACTAGTAGTCATTACCTCCAAATCACGATGTGAGTCAACAGACTCCATTCATTTCTCCATTTGGTCTGTCTGGTTACAGCACAATATATAGCCTTAAATGGCTTCCTGTTCCCTTGAGTTTCTATGAAAATGAAAAACACACTGTTTCAGTCCTAGTCTTTTCCTCATTCAATCACCCAACAATACTTGTGTCCTGATACAATTAACAAACCAGCAGGCTCCATCTATTCTCCTTTTTGAAACTTTCACCCATCAATTTATCTACCATACTTTGCCTAAGGGGCTCTGAATAATTTAAAGATATAATACCTTTCCAATAGTCCCTATTTCACCGGAGACTCCAAATCTACACCTTCATCATTGCCATGCTATAAAATTGGCCCAAACAATTACGAAAAACATCTCACACTAAGACAATAAACCTTGTTTGCCCATGTCCTTCATGTACTCCCCCTAGTTCATTACCAACAATAATTCTTCATCGGAAAACAAGAAATTCCTGCCCATTACTCTTTACCGTGCCGTAAATTCCCCCATCCAGTCCGTGCAGACCTCTTGGCCGCCGATCACCTCGTAAGCATATGGTGAATGCTTTCTCAGTAACTCATCACCCCGCAACTATTTATACTAGAAGCCCACCAATCCCCGCTCAGAGTAAGTTGTGTGGGGGGGTGTTCCCACTTCTGTCCCCCTAACCAGTGGCCAATCACAACTCTTAAGTCCTACCTCCCATTTGAATGCGTTAATTACACCTTAGTTTCGTTCTATAGAAACATCTCAAAACCTTACTAATAGCCCTATTTCTCTATGATCTTCCATCATCCTTTGTTCTCTTGTATGTGTGATATCCCACATAGTTTAAAACATCCTTTTCTGCCCTGGTTAATTCGGCTTCCGTAAATCCAACCAATGAAAAAGGGGTCGGACCTGAGAGGGAACTATACCGGAAATGATGTCCCACTTCACAGTTATCCAATAAAAGTGTCTCCGTGGTTTTCAAAATTCCTATTCTGCCTCTGATACTGAGCTTCTGGAACTCCCACCAATTAAAACAAAAGAGTCGGACCAGTGAGGGAACCTAACCGTAAACATTGTCCCGTACGTAGTTATCCAATCACAATCCTCCCGACCACGACTTATCCTCGTGCGTGGTTCGCGTTTCTAACCAATCACATGGGTACCATACCGGAGCGAGAAACCAAAAGGCTGCTAAACGTGCAACCCTTCTCCCTATTTATCCCTCTATTGTCCGCATCCGTGGGTATTTGGAAAAAATCCGTATGCTTGATTCAACAAATGCAATCCTTTGTCTCTATATTCCCTAGTCTTCCACTCTTAACGGACTACATATATTTCCCTTATATAACTCCCCCAGTCCACGCCAAACCGGAAACAATGTCCCGTGCCCAGTTATCCAATGGCAATCAACCCGCTCACGACCTATCCTCGTGCGTGGTTAATGTTCTAACCAATCGCCTGAGTCCCGGACCCGAGTGAGAGACCAAGAGCTGTTAATCGGGCAACTCTTCTCCCTATTTTTCTCACTAGTGTCCGCAACCACGGGCATTGGGACACATTCCATATGCCTTATTTAATAATGTCAATCTTCTGTCTCTATATTCACCAACTGCAACGAAATGGTCATTCATACAGTTATTCTATACATTTCCCTTCTTTAACTTTCGAAGCCAATTCCTTTGCAATTCCACTCTTCTCAGGTGTAGTTCTCCAGTCACATATGCGTAAGCATGACCCGAAAGCATACCCCACTCACTCTTACATATGTCAACTACTCTCGTTGTACCTCCGACTCACTCATAAAAAGTAATGAAGCTCATTCTCTATGTTGAGGCCCAATTGACCCGTCCTCAATCTACATATCCATTTAGCCTCTTCCTGTCTCTGTCTTAGTTTCCAGTTTCCTCCTCTCTTGTTCGGGATTATTTTTTGTATCCCATGGAATCTGAAACTCATATTGTCAGGGTGGCTTTCCATCATGTGTTGGAAAATAGGGGACCTGTTGTTCTTGTTTACTATGGATCTCCTATGCTCTTGTATCCTAGTTTTCAGTGCCCTTTTGGTACTCCCAATATAAATTTTCCCACAATCACATTGAATCACATATATGACTCCACAACTGTTGCAGTTAATGAATTCCTTGATCCCATAAGATCTCTCAGTGTTATATTTAAATTATTTCAAATTGTTGGAGCCTAATCCACACATTGTACATGCACCACATGTGTAAAAGCCCTTCGGTTGGTCCGGCAACCAACTGCTGCCTCTATCTATTTTGGGCACCAAGTAATTTCTAGTGATCTTGTTCCCAATCATGGGATATCTCCTATACGTTACTAGTGGTTTGTCAGTAATACTGTTAGTAAGTTCTGGTACCCCTTTCAAGAGATTCCAATTCTTGTTCAGCACTTTATAAATCCTATTATGATCTGTGTTGTCTCGATAATACACCAGTGTGCCCTTGTTTCTAGCCTTCATTGCCATTGCATTTAAGTATATTTGATATGACTGCATGAGGTTAGAGTGAAGTGAACAATTGGGTAGTCAGTGGATATGCATAAAGGGCCACGATCTGGTATAGTGTGAATGAGTAGGCTGTATGGTGGCTGGTCAGTTTAGCTGTGTCTGAGTGTGCAAATAGCAACCAACAAATTGGATGGAGTGTGGTAAGTGGCGTTGTGTGTTAGGCTGAACTTCAGTTTGTTTGGGTTTGTATAAATAGGGTAAGATAAAAGATGCACAGTGTCCAATGGTGCCAGTTTTGGGGTGGAGGGGGCGTGCAAATGTTTGACAGTGCCAGAAAATTGCCGTGAGTGAGAGGGAGCTTGGTTCTGTGTCACCAGCAGGGGCAGCCGGCGTGGCTCGCAGGTGGGGGGTTGTCATGGGGGTGTTGCGCAGAGGGAGAGGGGAATAAAAAAAAAGTAAACTTACCTTTGGGCCGGGTCCTGCGTCTCTGCTCCTGCTCTCCTGTCTCCGACTCCCGGAACAGAAAGCAGCCAGCCAGGCTCTATCCCCTAAGCCAATCACAACGCTGCAATGCAGCGTTGTGATTGGTCTGAGCGCCGTGACCCCAGCTCAGACATGGGCTGGAGGGGTGGGCATGTTCTCCATGCAGGCTGTAATAGCCTGCATGGAGAACAGGGAAGTGCGCATGACTGTTTTGGGTGGCCAGAGAGGGCCGACCAAATAGTTATTGCGCACTTAGGAGTGGGCAAACCACTCACCCACAGCGGAGGAACCGCCACCAGTCACCAGTCATACTGCATTGGTGTACGTCTTCAACACAACTGTCTTCATTTGACATTTCAGCACTTTCTGACCTACATGCACTCGAAGAACAGATTTGTTCATTAGGCGAAAGGAAACTTTCCTTTAGCGTGATTCCTGTATTTTTTGTTTCTCCACACTTAATAACAAAGAAATATGCCAACACTTAGTGGTAGGACAGTAAATTGTTTATGTTGGTTAAGTGCAGCCATCATTGTGCATGAAAATCCATGTGTGGACGGCCATGATCCCTCACACTCATTGTCTAACAATACCCTCTGTGTACTAATATTGAGTCAGTTTGACTGATGAATCAGGTGAGTAGTCAGAGGTTAGAGTACAGGAGCCTGATAAAGGTAGCTTAAATACAGGAGTATGCAGTTCCTTAGACAAAGGTAAAGTACTAGTAATATGTGAAGTCAGTAGAATGTGCTCCAATAGGAGCAAGTACCCTCACACACCCGAAAAAGGTGTCATGCTTCATCATCTGGGCATGCTCCTCGTGAGGCCGGCGCTGCAATGCCTGACGGGCACCCGCGAAGGGGCTCTTTGCCGGAGATCTTTTGATTTTGCCGTTTGATGAAGTTTTATAAACTAATCACGACTGCTCCTTAGGACCATTGTATCCCATACAAGTGCCACTATATTTAATTAGGTTAGTGAGCTTCACTAGTAAAGGTTTCTCAAACCCAGCATCACTAGACCTATTTTAAGCTACCTTTTTCACCACACTACACACGCTTCACACCCCACATACCCATACTTCATCAAACGGAAAAATCAAAAGATCTCCGGCAAAGAGCCCCTTCGCGGGTGCCCGTTGGGCATTGCAGCGCTGGCCCAATGAGGAGCATGCCCAGATGATGAAGCATGACACCTTTCGGGGTGTGTGAGGGCACTCGCTCCTATTGGAGCGTATTCTAGTGACTTGACATATTACTAGTACTTTACCTTTGTCTAAGGAGCTGCACACTCCTGTATTTAAGCTACTATGTAAGGGAGCACGTGTGCTGGACCTATCCAAACGCTCCTGGTCCCTCTTATTGAAATTGTCTGCCAAAGGTAACCATCTTACTCCTAACTCATGGTTTCTGCTCTACCCTGTCACTACAGACGACTGCAGGAAGTTTAGAGAAATGCAGTGCTTGGTGCTCGTGGCTTAAAAGCAAAAGCCATTAAGATATAATGGGGTAACCCATAGAAGTCAATGGACCTGGGTAATAATTGGTATAGAAAAACAATGGTCCTAGACTTATGTTAAATTTTAGTTGTCTGAAACAATCATAAACAGCATGAGGTACATATATAGTTTAAATCAATAATGTACCATTAACTTATTTAAAGAGCATTCAAATATATCCTCAAAATTCAAAGAAGGCACACACTATTGCTTTTTTGGTGACTCATATTTTATTCGGTCACTTTTCATAACATATTATCATATTCAATGTTCAAGATAAAGGGGTGGTTGCTCCAAGGAAAAATGTGAAGAAAGAAAGTGCTCGTGAAGTAAGATAGAATAAACAAGAGGGGGATCCAATCAAGCAAAACAATGATTCATCATTATTTACATTACAATCTCATAAGCAAAACTGGTCGTGATTCATGATTGCACCAGTTCTACATTAGGGCCTGTCCAATGGTTAATTCATAGTTATTCTTTATGTTCTTTCTCAAAAGTTAGCAAACAACGTTCGTCTGTAAGCAAGTAGGGCTGGGATAGTATACAGTACAGGCCCCGAACAGGGGAGAGTGTCGACGTTTCGACCCTAGTGCAATGAGGGCAGTTTGTATCCTCTGCGAACGGGTCTTCCTCAAGACAGAAAGGAGGGATGGGGGAGCAACTGATCATGGGTGATGCACAGTAAAAGTGCCGCCCCTAGTTATGGATTTAAAGGTCCGCAATAGAATTGCGGTTTGGTAACAGCAGTTTACCTTCAATCAATGGGTGAGAAAAATCGCCCACAGCGTCTCAATGAATCATCTTCGCACAGCCCGGGGGAATCCAGCTGGTCTGTTTCAGACAACTAAAATTTAACATAAGTCTAGGACCATTAAAAGCAAAAGCAACATGAGCTCTGTCCTTGAGGGTACAAAGATTGCATTATGCTGCGCATTAGAAGGGCTTGTGCAAGAGCCTATGGAAGTCCCCAAAGAGCCTCCAGAGAAGTTGTATATGTATACGCTTAGATACCCGAGTGACTGTTAAGTGGCTCTGTGTTGTCAAATTTATGGAATTATTGCCATTCTTTGAGGCTCAGTGGTAAAATTACAAGTACTTGCTGATTGTGAAAACTCCCTGTGCAAGGTGTGAGGATTCGGCTGTGCACCGTTCGGGCCGCAGCCCATATCCAAGTGTGTTTTAGCAAACCCCTGTGTGCCAGGAGAAGGCCAACAAAGACTGTGCCAAGTATCACATGTCTGATAGAGGGCACCGAGCCCATGCGGCCTTGATGTGGTGACACCATATGCCAGAGGGGGCCACCGGTGACTTAATTGGGCCAGAGAGTGAGACTTTTTGTCCACCGTGTTTAGGGTGATCGCACTGAAGAGTTTACGCCTGATAGTGAGCAATGCGGCAACCCCGTATGCCAGAAGGGGCTGCCAATATCACTGTGGCCAAATGCTCGGGTCGTGGCCTGGACGAAAGGATTGCTGCCATGACCAGCAGGTCTAGCCTGCCAACTGCACCAGACTGTTTCCCTGAAGATCGCATGATGCCACTGAGGTCTTTGCACCCTCGCTGGAGCTCCATTCAGGAACCAGAGAACTCCCTCTCCTTTTTGTTAGGGAATGAGCAACGTACCTTTCGTGTCCGCCAAGCGGGATCCGCTCCAATCGCTGTAAACCGACCAGCTGCGCTGCTTGACGGGAAGAGCCTGCACCACCCAGTGCTGCCGCATTCACTGCGAATGGCCCTACGTCGCCATACTGGATCTGGACTTGGACGCGTTTGAGGAGAGGGGACTTGCTGCACTGCTGAATACTGTCACACCGCCGGAGTGGGTAAGACTGAAACCAGGCCTTTGGGGTAGGGGCTTACTGCTAAGGGCTCTGCAGCACCATTGAAACTCCTGACTGTTCCTTAAAGGTCAGAAGGGAGAGTTCTTGAGTACGGCCTAATACTTTGCATTCCCTGATGCGGCCACCAGTGAATGGGGAATAACCCTAGACACATTACAAGAAAGAGGTTGGGACGGGGATTTGCCTGACAACTACTAGAGCCCCAACTTCAAGGTGGAGTGTATTGTTGCTTCTGAATGTCATATTCCTTTGCATGTGTAGAATTAGAAATAAAATACTACTTTTTCTTATAAAAGCAAGAATTTGGCTGGACATTGATTTATTGTTTGTACTGTTTGCATTTTGAGTTATGAGCTGTGTTCACTGACCTGTATCGACATGCCCCCGAGGGAGCTGTGATTGCTCGACCACAGCTACCACTGAGAGTCAAGTGCAGAAGTGGTAGTTTGCCCAGTTGAGCGGGATCTACAGTAGATCGGGCCCCGGAACATCAGGAGTAAAAGGCCTCAACCTCCACAGTTGGGCACAGTAGCCCCTGCGTGCCCCGTGCCCTCTGAAAGGGGTTCTGACACAAGTCATGAAGAATGAGACAGCATCACAAAATTAACATTCACCTGTCTTGCACACCACTACTCTTAATGGTCTAGTGCAACCGGCATGTTCTAGGTTTCCAATTCCTAACATCATGGGACCTTTGGTTAAGTTGTCCCAGTTCAATAGGCCTCATCGATAGTTGCCCCCAAGCCCCCAGTCCATACCTTGGGGTAGATGTACAAGAAAGTGACACATCTGTAGAGATGCGTCACTTTCCCTGCGCCACCCTGAGAAACCCTTGCGCCACCGTGGATGCGCCGTATTTACAATACGGCGCACCATGGCGCAAGGATTGACAGATGCGTCAGAAATTCTGACACATCTGTGGGGGGGAAAAGCCACGCATTGCTGGAGTCGTGTCGCAAGCACGACGCAACTCCAGCAATGCATTTTGAGGCCTATTCCCACTACACTGCATCACTCCTTATGCCTGCTTCAAGCAGGCGTAAGGTTTTGACGCAGTGGCGTCCTAGAAGTGACGCAGTGAAATATTGTAGATTTCACTGCGTCACTTTTACGAGGCTTTCCTGCGTGGGAACGCCCACCCTGCATACATTATACCTGATGCAGGAATAATGTGGCGCAGGGCTTTACAACGTGACGCATCTCCCTAGATGCGTCAAGTTGTAAATTGGCCGCATTTTTTACGCCGCTGCTGCGTCACAAAAGTGACGCAACGGTGGCGCAAAAGTGTCGCAAGGGGCTTGTAAATCTGCCCCTTGTCCCTCAGAGATGTCAGGGCTTGCCATTTACGGTTATCAGTTAGGCTTCTGTAGCATAGTTATCCATGACAGAATAGCCTCGGCCATTTTATTGCCCTCTCTGTCTTTGCAACGGTCTCTCTTTGGCAGAGGAAATGGCCGGTAGGACAACGGCTCGCTCTGCTCCTGCTCTTTTAAGTTAAGAAGGACTTGGCTTAATTTCCAGGCTGTCACTCTGACGCATTTCACCACCTCTAAACTACAGGGGAAACAAACCCAACACACAGAATTAAAGGAAGGATATCAGACCGCCGGACAGCAAATCCCCATATCGCGTCAACAGTGTCCAGAAAAGCCAGCGACTTAGCAGTTCCGGCACGTCCCTTCCTTGAAGCTGAGCTACTCTTCGAGGGCTTTTTTTCCTCCAATATTTCGTCGGCTGACTTATGGCGCTCACTGCATCATCCCCTTGTCTGCCACTTAGGCAGGGCAGGGATAACAAGCAACTTTAAATCTGACTGCCCATACATCATGGCAGAATTCTGACAGCCGTATTTTTCCTCCTCATTTTCGAGGCAGCGCCGCATCTGCAGACAGTGCGAGGAGAGTATCCCCAGGTTTGATTGAAGACGTGTTGTGAGCTAACATCCTCCTGACCACCTCAGGATACAGAGCTGCTGGGAGAAGCTCGCTCTGTAAATCCTATCCAGTCAGAGGCATCGACCGCGCGCGCCAACTTGTTATGCAGCGCGGTGTTTTCTGCTTAGAACAGCAATGCATTGCCATTTAATAAGATTCTTGGGAGAAAAAAAAAAAGAAATCAGCTTTCGCTAATAAATGCAGTCATGCAGTATTGTGGGAATGCCGGAGTAGCAGGCTAAATCCTGGCTTAGCCCACACAGGGGAGCTAGGCAATTTCCATATATTTATATGTATGTTCATAAAATGCACGGTGTTGGAAAATATAGGCATGGTGTTAATATGTAAAATAGAAAGGGATATAGTCACGCAGGACTTTTAACCATGCTATGGACATTAAGAGCTCCTTTTAAAACCGAATTATTTTTTTAGCACTATGATATTGCTTTGTTAATCTGTGTGAAAACATTAAATTTTACACGAACGCGAATTATTTTTCATAAAGGTAAATGATCATGCAAGCATGGCGACATCAAGCTCCCCCGTACACAAAAAGGTGTAGCATGATGAACCAACGCACCTATCTTGTCATTCATTTGTTTTGTATTGGTGTGAATGCATGTGTAAGTGTGTTGCAAAAGCAGCAGCTGCTTCCAGGGTCGGACTCTCCTATCGGGCAAGTCAGTGCAGGGGGTGGTGTTTGGGTCGAAGCCTACCAGACAGCGCAGCTGTCTGGTTTGCTAAAGACATCTCGGGGACATTCAGAAAGCTTCCCTGGGAATGCATTCCGCCCGTTCTTTAACATTGGCTTTGTGGTATGTAACTCACTTTTTCTGGCTTTCTATTTGCTGGCTTTAGTTGTTTTAGGTTGTCCAGGGTGAGTTTGTCCCTCCCAAAGTGCAGAGCCTTGTCATATCAACTCCCCTTCCACCAGTGCTCCTTTCTGTAAACAGGCCTGTTCTTATCTTGTCACGTTTGCTGTGTATTCAATGGCAGAGGTCAAATGTCAGGCTCTGTCTTCAGAGAGAGCTCAGTGTTTACTTTTCTTTCTATGACTTCAAAGTGAGAGGATTTATATGACAATCTTGCAGGATACTGGGGGTAGGAAATGGATTTTTCTAGCACACAAACACATTTAAATGAACTGTGCAAGTATTTCAGAATTAGGAATGCATAAATGTTAATTCTGAAGTGTGTTGGAAACAAATACTTTAACATGATCAAAACAAATCAATACACTAGGTGATGCCATTTCCACACATTATGGTTTTTACGCAGTATAGTTTTATTAATAAAGACTATAGGTGAGTGCAAATGTAAAGGTCATTTCAACTGAAAATGTGTTGTCTGTAATGACAATGTGCTGTGTGCTACAACACCATGCCACTCCACTCTGCACCACTCCACGCCTCTGCACTTTACTCTACACCACTCCACTTTACACCACTTCATCCCATTACATTCTGCACCACTGCACTCTATTACACTCTGCACCACTACACTGTACGCCACAGCACTCTACACCACTTTACTCTACGCCTCTCTACTCTGCACCACTCTACTCTATATCAATGCACTCTTCTCCAATGCACTCTACAGCACTCCACTCTAGGCCACTCCAATCCGCTCTGCACAACTCCACCCTACACCACTCCCCTCTATGCCACTCTGCAGCACTGCACTCTACGCCATTGCACTCTAGGCTAATACACTCTATGCCAAGGCACTTTACTCTGGAACACTCAACTCTATGCCCTTGTTCTCTACGCCAATCCACTGTACGCCACTCTAAACTACTCTGCACCACTGCACTCTATGCCATCGCACAAGTTTACTCTATGCCATTCCATTCTACCCTTCACCACTCCACTTATGCGACTTCACTTTACTCTAAAACAATCTACTCTACACCACTGCACTCTATGCCACTCTACTCTACTCTACGCCAATTTACTCTACACAACTGTACTCTACACCACTGCACTCGACTCTATGCCACTGCGCGCTGCTCCGCAGCGCTGCACTCTACTCTACACCACTGCAGTCTAAGGCACTGCACTCCACGCCACTGAACTCTATGCCACTTTACTCTGTAATACTGCACTCTATGCCAATGCACCGTATGCCGCACTACTCTGCATCACTGCACTCTGCATCACTCTACTCTATACCACTGCACTCTACGCCACTCCACTCTGCACTACTCTGTCATTGCACTCTCTGCCACTCTACACCACTGTACTCTACAGCAATGCACTCTCCTCCACTGCGCTCTGTGCCCCTTTTCACCACACCACTCTGCACCACTGCACTCTACTCTGCACCACTCCACACCACTGCACTCTACTATGCACCACTCTAATCTACGCCACTGTATTCTACAATGCTGCATTGTACACCGCTGAATGCTATACTGCTGCATTCTACGCCACTGCACTCTTCGTCACTATACTCTGCAGCACGCTATGCCAATGTACTCTAAACTGGTCCAATCTACTCTACGTCACTGCACTCTACTCTACTCTGCAGCACTCTGCTCTATGCCACTGCACCCTATGCCCAGTGGCGGCTGGTGGATTTTCAAAGTGGTGAGGCGAAAAGTTTTGTACCTGTTAGAAATGGGGGTCTCTAGTTGGCAATGGCTGGCCACTGTCCAAGTAGGGACCCTTCTTCCTAAGTCAGAGTGAGAGGGCTACCCTCTTTAATACCCCTGCTCAACCCTGTGGTAACGTAGCACGAGCAGGTAGGCTTATCTCAGAGGCAGGGTGTGAAGCATTTATGACCATACACAGTAACACAGTGAGGAACACTACAGAGGGACACCACACAAGTAGTTATAAAAAATAAGTATCTTTATATAAAGGCAGATTTATCCCAAGACCGATAACTGTAAAAGCCACATTACTGTCAAAAATAGGATAGCTGTTGAAGGGCTGTCAAAGATAGTTCAAAGGTTGCAAGAATAAGGTTCAAATTCAAGGCAGTGGTCTCTGCGACCCTTTCTCTCATAAGACTGTCAAAAAATAGGATGGCTGTTGAAGGACTGTCAAAAAATTGTTCAAAGGTTGCAAAAATAAAGTTCAAATTCAAAGCAGTGGTCTCTGCGACCCTTTCTCTCACAAAGTACCTGGGTTTAGTAGCAAAACCAACAAAATGTCGCAAAGAAGTGGTAGCGATGATTCTCGGCACGCGAGGCCGGCGATGCGTTGAAATCCTTGCCGCAAGGGAGGATGATGCGCTGATCTGCGTGATGCGTGCGGAGACACTGCGACCAACTTCTGCACGCTAGGCCGCCGATGCGATGATTTTCTTGCCGCGAGGGAGAAGTCGATGCGACGATCCTGTTGCGTTGTGCGATTGTGTTGCGATGCGAGGAGATGACGCTCCGCGAGGGAGCGACGAAATCCGGTGCAATGCGATGAAAATGGCGGACGCACGGCGTCCGCAAAGCGATGTCTTGAAGCGATGATTTCTTTAGGGGTTGTGAGCGATCGGCGACAGCAGCGCGATGATTTTTCCAGCGCGTCTCAGCTGCAGCGGCTCGCAAAGGGGCGTTAGCGATGGTTTCGTGTTGCGAGCACCCAGCGGCGGCAGCGCGATGATTTTTCCAGCGCTCTCGGCTGCAGCGGCTCGCAAACGTGCGTTAGCGACGATTTCCAGCACTCTTTTCTCTGAAGCAAAACTAGAGGCCCTGGAACTCACAGGAGCCTCATCAGCAGATATCAATCCTCGCAGGGAGGAAGCAGGAGGTTGGTGGTGGAGTCTGATGTGCCTGAGACTCCAGCAGGAGGCTAGCTCTCTTCCTAGCCCTTGGGTAATTGCTGTAACAAAAATAAAAGTTCTCTCAAAAGTTCCTTTTCCTCTTCTTCAAGGTCCAGTGGTCACTGCTGCAGGCCAGTGCAAGAAACAACACACAAGCACAAGGACAGTCACTTCCTGCAGATTCCTCCAGTGGCACGGACAGAGTTTCCTCTCCCGATCCAAAAGCAATACAAATTGTAGGGGTTTGAGCACAGATATTTATACCCCAAAAGTCTTTGTTCTCAGAAGCTACAAGTCACTGAACCTAGCCAGAACCAGTTCTGCTCAGGCCTGGAGCACTTTGTTTACCAGGCTGCATTCTTCCTTTCAGAAAGAGGGGGTCTACTAGCAGACACACAGTAGGAGGTGGAGCCAGCATTCACCTTGCCAGGCACAGCCCTATTCAGGTCAAGGAGCCACCCCTCCCCACACTCTAAATGCAGATCTCTCTATTCAACCCAGGTCTGACTCAGCCTGCCCTGCCCCTCTAAAAACAGACAGCCAATACACATAACAGCAGAGCACACTGGAAGGCTTAGGCAAGAAAATACATACTTTCTAAAAGTGGTATTTTCAAACACAGAATATAAAAATAAACTTCACTAAAAGATGTATTTTAATATTCTGAGCTCAGGCATACTAAATTCGTTTTTCTACCATGTTCCTGGGGTCAGTTAGGACTATAGAATGTAATAGTCAAACTGCCCATTCTAGCCTATGAGGAACAGGTAGCCTTACAGTAGTGAAAAACGAAATGGGGCATAATTCACTACCAGGACATGCTACACACAGCAAGGCGTGTCGTACCTTACACATACAATGCACCCTACCATAGGGGTGACTTACAAGATGCCAAGGGAAGGTTCAGGGGCTGGGAAGTGGGTGCACTTCACAGCCAAGATGGCAGTTCTGGACTGCACACAGACACTGCAGTGGCAGGTCTGAGACACACTTTACAAGCTGCTTCTGTGGGTGGCACACATCAGTGCTGCAGGCCCACCAGCAGCATTTGGTTTACCAGCCCTGGGCACACACAGGCCACACTACTAGGGACTAACAGGTAAACCAAATAAGCCAATCAGGGATATACCAATTCACATAGTCATATTTACAAAGGGAGAGCATATGCACTTTAGCACTGAACAGCAGTGGTAAAGTGCCCAGAGTCATAAAACCAACAGAAATAGGTCAGCAAAAATACAGGAGGCAGGCAAAAAGTTTAGGGGTGACCCTGCAAAAAGGGCCATTTCCAACAGTACCCGAGTAGAAAGAGCGAGCGAGCGTAGCGAGCGACCCCGAAGTACAAAAGGAGGGTGCGGGGCGGTGGGTTCTCCCCCCGCAAGAAAATTTTGAAACATAATAGATTGAAATGGTGGCTTTTATGCCACATATTTTTGAAAAAAAGGGATTCAAATATAGCATTTTAAAGCACAAGTGTGAGGAAACATAGTTTTAGTGACATAAAATATTTGCATAAGATAACACAATTTACACTGGGAAGCAGTGATTTATCCAAGTTTTCTTGTTTCACTTTGCATAAATCAGCCAGTAAATGGGCATCTCTGTCTTTCCTAATGTTAAGGCTTTGTTCTTATCTTTAAGTGCATGTTTCTGCAGTTTTTATACATAGCATGAAGCCGACCTGAAGGCAGAGCACTTTACATGAGCACCGTTTACATCACATAAGATCACACTCACACACATTGTTTGTAGGTATGGGGTGATTAAGTGATTTGCCCAGAATCACAGTATTGTGAGCCGACGCCGAGACCCAAACCTAGTTCCCTAGACAGCAGCTCTGACCATAAAGCCAGATCCTGGGGGGAGGAAGACAGACAGGCAGAAGCCACATGAAAGCAGCAGGTGTTTTTATACCTATAATACACTTGCACACACAGTGCCCCCCAAAATCAGCAACCGGTGCCCTGGCACTGGTCGCAGTTGGTTGCGTGCATGTCTACTCTCTACCTGTGACATTTTTGTGCTGTTCCTTAATTGACCAGCTTGAGGCACCTTCCATTTCTCTACAGTGTGTCTGTTAACTGCCTGCTCTGTAGCTGCTTGTGGTCGTGCCAGTGATATGCTACGATGTGCTTGTTGTATCTGCCAGCTGCAGGGTTGCTCAGTGCCTGTTACCTGCCTGCTCAGCGGACTGCCTTTCTGTTCAGTGCCTGTAGCTGCCTGTTCTGTGTGATCCTTCTGCCTGTGTTGTGCCGGTTATCTGCCTGAGAGAAAGTTGTGAACGGAGGAGCCAGGGAGTGTCTGGTGGCAGTCGAGATGCGGACGATGTTTATGTGGAAAGTGTAGAGGTTCAGGGTGTTAGAGAAGTGGGCCATTTAGAAAGTTTGGGCGTGGGAAACGTTGTCCTAATAACATAGCTCTTTTATAGGGCTTGCCATTGCACTTTCACATTGCTATCAATAAAATGCATTCAAATTAGTAAACTCGGAATACTCATTTTATTTTAGGAAGGATGAAAGGCTGAGCCAGCCTGCTTTAGGAGCTGGCTTTAAGGGGGTGGGGGCGGGGGCGAGCCTGTTACCTTGAAGTTCCCCACGGACTCAGCAACAAGTGCCTAATTCACAGTGCACTGCCTGGGAAGCGTGGAGAATTCTTTCCCCTGTTCACATTCCTTTCTTTCTGCCCTTTCTCTCGCCCCTTGATCCCTCGGGCCTCTCCTCACCTAAACTAGTATCGCGCCCCATTTCCCTTCTCAGGCATTGTTTCTCACTCCCGGAAATCAACTCTGAGGCCCTTTTGAATCCTCTCACACTTCAGCATCTGTCCGCCCTAGAGCCGGCCATGCTCTTTAGACGCCAGTCATGAATCCACAGCAGCTTTGCCGGAACCCTAAAGAGACATGCTCCTACCACTCGAGAGTACTGCTCTGCTTCCTGAGATGTGTACCTGCCCCCATAGAATAATACCGTGCCCCATGAGACGTGCACTGCCCCCCAGAGAGTTCTGCGCTGACTCTACGTGCTCTGTTTCGGCCCCAGAGGTGTTTTGCTCTGTTCCTACCCATGACTCATGAGGTCACCAAGCCCTTTAGGGGGCTCTGCACCAGTCACCTTTGTGCTCTACGCTAATCCCCAGAGAGCTCTCCCTGCCCCTCGACTTCCGGCCAGTTTTGTCCTACTGCCATGGGCGCTGCCTTTTCCCCAGGGAGCTTTGAACCTAATCTGGGAGAGCTTTGCTTTTACCCAGGACGGCCCTGCCCTCCTTCACTATTCAGATGACTGCCCAGAGCTCTGTTTCTACCCCTCACCGCTGAAGTGCCCTTCACCCCTGTCACCACGGCATGCACACCCAGAGCTCTCGTGCTCAGCACACTGCAGTCTCGTGCGTGCAGGCGGTTGTTTCCAGCGGGGAGAGGGGAGTGTTGTAAATCTGGTCTGACACACCGCCCTCCTTTCCTCCCGTGCTCAGCTCTCCACCTCGCACACCCTGCTAGCCCGACTCTGTGGAAGAATCCTCACTGGTTAATTTGGGGCCCTTTTGATTCTGGCACGTCGATGTCTCTAGAGTCTAGATTATTATTTCCAAAGCATCAACAAGGCAGGTGCGGGCAGAACCGAAACAGTGGGTACAGCTAGGGAAGCAACACAGAAACGCAAATGGTTTTTAATAACGTAGTTTTAACTCACCAACGGAACGTTCTCGGCTCGTGCCGGGCTCCTTATGATTTGGACTGCAGACAGTGACGCGTGGAACGTGCCTAAGACTGGAACTGGAAACTGCTGGATTTTGACTCCTCCCCCAAAGCCCAGCCCACCAATCATTTTACAAATAAACTGTTGCTCCCTAGGTCTCAGCCGGACTGCCCTGCCCTCAGCCATTGAAATTAATGGAGGGCTTCCGACTCCTCCCTGGGCCATGTGATTAACGCCCAAACTCAAACACGATTCCTGCAGTGATACACAGGCCGCGCCCATCAGTTTGTCGTCACTGCCTTGCTTTCTTGCACTAGGTCGAAGAAATCTTCGCCCGGCCTGGAGGCATGCGCAGAGCTAATGTACATTCTCCCCACCCCCTCAAGGAAAAACCCATATTTACACATGGTTGTTCACCGAGCAGCCAGCACAATATATTGCTAGTTGCTCGGTGTTCCACCTCACATTTTTTTTACCCCAGCAGGGTGGCAGGGCGACGCCCATCTCGCCCCTATACACCAGCCGGCACCTGCCTATGCCACTGCAGTCTATGCCACTGCACTCTACACCACTCTACTCAACAGCACCCTACTGTAAGCCACTGCACTCTACACCAATGCACTCTACACCACTGCACTCTACGACACCCTATGATGCAACACTGCACTTTACGCCTCTGAACTCTACATCACTTTACTCTGCATCACTCCACTCTACACCACTGCATTCTGCAGCACTCCATACCACTGTACTCTATGGCACTATATTCTACTCAGCACCACTCTACACCACTGCACTCTGTCCCACTCTACTCTACTCTGCACCACCGCACTCTACACTGCTGTACTCTACTATCCAACACTCTAATCTACACCTCTGCATTCTACAATGCTGCATGGTATGCCGCTGCACTCTACGCTACTATACTCTGCGAAACTCTACACCAATGCACTCTACACCAGTCCACTCTACTCTATGCCACTCCACTGCACACCACTCTACACAACATAACTTTATGCCACTTCAGTACACAATACTCTATGCCACAACACTCTACTTCATTCTTTGCCATTCCACTCTACAGCACTCCATGCCACTCTCCTCTACACCGTTAACTTTTAGCCATGCTGAACAGCAGCCCAGTTGGTATAAAACATGGCTAAAACACATTAACAAAGCCAATAGCTCTTGCATAGGCGCGATCTATTGGCTTTGCCTATACTTGTTGGTCATTTGTGGGCTGTTTTATGGTCTGGTTGGCTGGATTTTTTTCTGCTATTACCACAAACATTGCCTGCACCAAGTACAAATGCACATATTCACTCATGTCTCTCAAAATACATAAATACAAATCCAGCTTGTCTTTACACGTTCAAAAATGGCATGATTTGTAAATGTGGGCATCTTATTTTTAGCTATCTGGTTCGCAGCCGCGGCCCATGCAGGTAAGAGCGGTGGGGCGGTTTGGCGGTGGGGCTGGGTTGGGGGGGGATTCGACAGACGACCACAAGAGAACATTAAATAAATAATTAATTGTCCCTCGTCATCTGTCGTAATCCCCCCTCCCGCTCTACCACCCCACTGCTCTTACCTGCATGGGCTGCGGCTGCTGGTTCGCAAATGGCGGCCACTTTTATTTTGGTTCCCGGGCCTATTTTCTGTCCCAGTCTGACCCTGGGTGCTTCTTTATCAACAGTGGGCTTCTACCAAACTAACACTTTGAGTAAGAGCTATTTAAAGATTGCAACAGGGCCAGGCCTCCTTTCAGGCAAGAGTGTCCCGAGGGTGCTCTCATGTACGGAGCCAGGGGCAGTGCAAGCACAAGGTTCTGTCGATCACGCCACTAAAATGTTCAGTGGGAAATCGGCCACACTCCCTTACTTCGTCGACACTGAACTGTCTGGGGCCTGATTTGATAGCTGTACTATTTTGGAACTATTTAGGTCACAGAGATCTCGTCATTCCTGCATTTTCCATATCTGCTGGTGATTTTGATGTGATACCGATTTTGAAAGAAATGTCTGATTCAGTGTGTGCTGTGACCAATGGGTTTACACACTCTCCTTAAGCAACATTCTTCTGCTTGTTCACACGGATCATTCCATTTTACATCCCTACTGTAATGACACATATGGACAAATTCCATAAGTTTCCTGAAGATTCGGCAAACAGCTCTAAAGTTATTAGCAAAACAAAAAAATCTTCTTATGGAACGTCTGACCTAACTATAGTGATGAGTGCCACTCTTTAACATGTGTGCGTGTGTGTGTGCGCGCGCAAAACAATCCTTAGGAGGAGAGCTATTTCGCTATGCGGGGTGCTTCTGCAACAGTACCAATACTGTAAATCTGCTCACCTCAAGTGTCTGTTTTCTAGCAGAGTACTTAAGCATAGGATAAGCCCACTGCTTTCCACATCGACCTAGAAGAAAAGGGACAAAGTATTTTGCAATTGTTTTCAGCAAAGTCTTTAGGCTTAGGATAGGCTAGTGATATCTACGACGAGTCAAAAATTACAAAGGCATTTTACCTTTCCAGGAACACCTTTGGATTGGTACTTCCTTGTGTCTGGACCAAAGCTATGCCTAGATTTTGAAATTTCAAACAAAGAGTTTAATTCAATGCAAGAATTACCATAAGAAAAGGCTGTCTAATAATTCAATCAATGGAGCGGCGCAAGTGATAAATATTTACAGTGACAGGGTGAATAAAGTGCATAAGTGACAAAGTCAGTGTGTTTAACATGTAAGTGACACAATAAGAGAATGACATATATTTACAAGTGGAGCATTTGAAAAATGTGTCCAATTTCAGAATATATTACAGGTGTCTCCAGCTCAAGAATTGATCCACATTAATTTGAAAGCAAAGAGACCTATTGGAGACTGGACATTCTACAACCGTCGACGTTTCGACCCTAACAGTAGCAATAGTATGGTATTGTCAATGCGGGTCTTCTTCAGGACAGAATGAAAATCGGACAGCCGATTCTTGAAGTTGAATCGATGCCAAGGATAAAATGTTGAAGGGTTAAACTTGCGCCGCTCCATTGATTGAATTATTAGACAGCCTTTTCTTATGGTAATTCTTGCATTGAATTAAACTCTTTGTTTGAAATTTCAAAATCTAAGCAAATCATTCCTTTTTAACCATAAATGAATGCTGAATTTTGTCTGTGTTTTTGCGCCATCAGTTGATTCATTGTTTACATGAATGTTGTAAATTACAAAGAAATAGCTACACCCGACAGAACCATTGTTTGTTATAATATACATGCCCAGGTTCTGAGGGATACTGGGTTACCCCTTTGTGCTTTGCAGACTGCACCCAAGTCATGCAGGTTGTCAACCTCCGGGGACATCCCGTGCCTGAATCACAGTGGGCTGCCAACTCTTGCTGTTCTTGGCCGTCATCTGTGCACAGAGGGAGCTGGACACATGGCTTGTGTTGCAGCCAGGCCATGCAACTAACCCATCTGTCTATGTCTATGTAATTGTATTTCACAATGTATTTTGATAGGTGCAGTGATGCCATCAGTGATGTAAGTGATAATGTCACTTGGGATGTCATCAATGATGTAATTTGAGATGTCATCAATGATGGCTTGTGTGATGTAATACATAGAGCAAGGGGAGCATGAGTTATGGTTTGCACAGATTCTGATCGTGGTTTTCACAGTGAATTTCATGTTTTGTTTTTATTTTGCACGTAATTATGAAACCTGCCTGCATATGGTCTTTGTCTGTGTGCGGCAGGCATTGCATACAGGACCTGGCCTACTGACATGCCCTGTGCCACACTCGCTGTGGGCTGACAAGTGCCAATGCACATGGCCCTCAGCTGTGCACTTTGGGGTTTGGTCACAGGGCCTCATTTCTAGCCAGGCCCTGTGGCCAACAGGCACAGGGCAGCCAGTTCCCTCTGTGCACAGTCTTTGCCCAAGCACAGCGGGGGTTCTCCACAGGGCCTGGTGTGCGGGCAGGCCCGGAGGCAACTCACCATGGCCTGGGAATGTGCACAGTAGGGGTTCAGGACCAGTTCTTACCTTCAGCTAGGTCCTGTGCCCATTTCACCATGGTAAGGAAATCCCATTTTTTTGTTTTTTGTTTTTTAGATAAAGTTCTTATACTGAAACCCTTATCGTTTTTTTTGTCTGTTAAACTTTTTTTTTATTTCTAAACTTTTGGTAATCTTTTTCAAACTATTTTCTGAAACTGTTTTTTTAAAACTTTTTGAATCTTTGGAAAATGGCTTTGTGGTACTTTTCCAGGCATTTTTTTCATAGCACCAAGTTTGACACTTGTTCCGTTCCCAAGAACAAATGATTTTTTTTCATATATTACTTACTGTACGTGGTGAACATCTGCACCCTTAGGTCTTCTTCCTCTTCCACTGCTCGGAGTACTTCTGGTTGACAGGTTCCTTCTCTCCTTCATCCTGTCACCGCTTTTGCATTTCTGCTCAAGAATACTCATTTGGGTGCATGGCTCGTGGGTTTTTCAATATGGTCCTCCTGCCAAATGAGTACATCCCAGAATGTCCATGCTGCAGGACCTGGTTGGTTAAAGTGCATATCACTTCGGGGCATTGACTTTCTTCTCCATTCTGGGTGTATGACAAATTTTCACATGAGAGATTCTATTCCAAAATGATCAGAACTGCTTGGCCTGTGCAAAATGTATGTTCTGCAGGAGTAATCTTGCATACTTTCGGTAACTTCACAATAATAAGTTTGCTACGCAAAGATCCCGAAATTATGCTATTGTGCTATTTCAGGTAAATATGTGTTGTTTGTGGCAAAAATGTTGTGCGAATGCACAGGAACAATGCAAACACCCAGAATGTGAGGCGCTGTTTTTTACGCACTTTTGTTTTTGCTCTACTTGTTTAGCATGATATGTCCTCAAGTCAAAAATGGATGTCAGGACACGTTTCACACTAAAAATATAGCGCCAAATGCTGGTTTTACATTTTGCATAATTTTGTGCCATTTTTCTAAAAGGTCACACAATTACGCTAAAGCAAATTACTTGAAATGTGCACACACCTCGCCAGCCTTTGAAGTTGTTGCTACTTCAACAACGTCATCTTCCTGATGTATCTCAGCAGATGACTGGGCTTCCCTCTACTACATCCTGATATTTCCTGGTTTTGTCCAATATGTTGTGATGATATGTTTGTCACAGCAGAGGCTTCCCTCCCTCACTCTTAGGAAACAAAGTGAAAATGGTGTCTTCCAAAGGGTGTGCTCTTTTTTGACAGGGTGCTGACTTTTTCTGTGTTTTTTGAGTTTGAGAATCCTTTGCAGCTCCTCTACCAGAAACAATGTTAAGGAACCATGCCTCTTTTTCAGGGTTCATGGCTCTCGCGAGATCAGAGAAGTGATATTTCCTTTCTGAGTGCTGCAAACCCAAAAATGTGGACCACAAACCCCGTAGAAAACGAATTGGTTTGCATTATTTGAAGGTAGGGATTTCCTAAGTGCAAATTAAAACCCACACCAGTAGAGGTGTATCTCAAAATGTCCACCTTTGAAGCCGAATTGGAGTTGAAGTACTGGGATTCAGAAACACAGAATGTGTCCAATCCACCCATGCCTATTTCTGGGAACTGCGTAGGAACTGTAGTTCCTTATGGGCCATTTAAGAGGTTTGATTCGTTCCTGTGAAGCTCAGCAGCAAAGAAGACACTCTAGGTTTTTTTTCTGTGCTTTCCTATTTAGGGGACCCAAACCGTTTTTTTGCTGCTTTACAATGGTTTCTTGCCAGGAAAAACAAGAGAGGTGAAATGCAGAGGAACACGCTACATACATAAATTAAGAACTGGAAGATGCCCACATTGACTATTCAAGATCGCCACCAGAATCCATACTATTCAACATAGAGAAAAAAATTGTCCTCAAACTACATAATGTACACTTTGTTTGATAAGTAGCTGAGCCCTGGCAGTCGAGGGAAGTACAGCTTTGGCACATCTTTGATACACAAGCATCTTCATGCTGGCATGAGTAGCCATTTTTTTTTGTATTCACAATTTCTTATTTGAAACCACAAATCCAGTACAAGCTTCATGTATGAGTTCCGCAAACCCAGGGAAGGTTTCAATGGCCCATGCCTTGCTGAAGCTTGCTTTCGGTTTGAGATTCCAGGCCAAGAACAACTGTACCTGTTGAGGAACCAGAGAGCCCCAGAACCCCAATGACTATGTCAGCTGGAGATAGTGGTGTCTTTGGTGGTACCTTTGACCCCTGCCGCCATTTTGGGGATGTGGCTGATGCGTGGTTCTTCAAAAGATAATACAGCTGGTCTGGTGACCCCTTGCATTGTTTTACTTTCAGAGAGCGGTCCTTTCAGCGTACCCTTACATTAGATTGGAGGTCAAGGTGTGCCCATTCTTCTCTCTTATATGTTTGTTTGGAAGAACATGGGGGCCTTGCCCTGTATACTGAGATTGCTCCAACAAGAGAAACTCTTCTCTTAGGGCAGCTCTTCATATCACTCAGATCCACAGTACCACTTTTGGAATTGCACATCTGAAAGGAACAATGGCAGAGAAGGCTTCCTGGTCCAAGCAGATTCCTTTTTTTTAATTTCTGAATTACAACGGATCCAAGAATTCCAAAGAGCACAGCTATTATAACTATAATATTATAAACTTTTGACCATTTAAAGCCAGCCTGACAACATTTTGAAACGCTTATGTCTCAAACACTACTGAACAGATTTATATTAAACCAACAAAAACATGCTTTCTGAGTAAAGGTCTATGTTCATGTCAAGATTGGTGTAAAACCATTCAGGGGTTGAGGGTGTAGGCGTGAGCAAAATACCGCATGGCAGCCCAAAATCAGAAAACACAGCTTCTTTCCACCACCAGCCCCTAAACTTGTTTTTCTGCATGGATCCGTATAAAAATTGACATGCCAGACTCTAGCTTGCAAATCAAAAAATGCCTTTTCATTGGATAGTGGGTTGTGGGTGTTAGCAAAATATCCCATGGGAGCCAAAATGGGAAAACACAACTTTTTTCACCCCCTAGTCCCTTACCTTTTTTCCTGCATGGATCTGGCTGGAAATTGGCATCCCGAACTTTCTCCGGCAGATCAAAAAATACCTTTTCATTTGAAAGTGCTTCTGAACCATAACCACAGTGGTTCAGCCACTCGTTCAATTTAAAATGCATTCTTGTGTTGGATATATATGTAACGAACACAAAAACAACCCCTGTAAGACACAAAGGAGCCCTATCAGAAAAAAGCCGAAAGGAGAGGAGTGAGATGAAGATACCAAAGGCACAAGCACATTCGAGAAAATAAAGGCATTTTGTTGTTTGGGGTCCTTGCAAAGAACGCTATTACAGTATCTATGGTCGTTTGGTGCTAAGCAACTGTGTATATTGGTTGTTGGAGTCCATTACTGATGCGTTATTTTCTTACCATAATGCTGCCATGGCGTAGCCACAAACTAGTTGTGACGGTAATGTTGCCATCATTGATGTTTTCTGATGATGGCATTTACTTTTGCAGATTACTGCCATCGAGTGCATTTCTCTAATTGGTTCACTTGAACCAAATGGTGACTACAGCTCCCAGAATGCAGTGACGTGTTAAACCTTGTGTAAAAGGAACGAACAGCCCACTCTAATGAAGCGAGAACTATGAATAACAATTAAAGGTAAAATGGCACTAGACAGAGAATGGTGAATGACATGAGTGATTACAAGACGTAAGCCATCCTCGATGACAAGTTTGATCTGAAGCATTATTTGATGAGACAGGTGCTTGGGAGACACGTCACTGAAACATGCCTAAGCATACGTCCCTTAGTGCCTGCTTCAGCGCCTTGGAATTCATTGGCTGAGGGTTACATGATGTTGACATGGACTCCTGCGGAGATGGCAATTTGAGAACCCGACCCGCTGCGGAACAGACAGACAGACTGCCTTAGTGTGCTCGTTAGACCAGAGCCGGACATGCCCAGTGGAGAAACTCATGTGTCTTACACAACAAGCACTGTCAAGACGAGCACACCCGCCCCAGAATGGCTTATTTTATTTATGTATCTGTGGACTTATTTTTGTTGTTTTGTATAGAGCCAAATGCTATGGTGAGGCTGCTTTAAATCATAATATTCGAATACATATAGAGAAGGGCACAGTTAGGTGAGTGACTGCCAGGTCAAGGGCCAAGACCAGGGGAATCCTTGGTAGAGTTATTAACAGAGTGGAGTCAATGACTTTATATGGTGCACTTCACTCTCCCCACCGTTGTGCAGCTCTCTGTACCACATAATGGCCCTGGAGGAATTCCTAACTACCCAGGTGGGGCATTGGCTCGTTCCACTCTAGGGAGTAACATGGAGAATATATACACCACGTCTGGCTCAGAAGAGGGCCCATTCCATGATAGGAGGTCAGCAATCCATGATTTCAAGGCAATACACATACAGAAAAACTTAAACATTTCAATAGAAGGGCTGTGTTAAAGACATGCAATTAAACTGAAAATTACATTAAAATTGAAAAAAGCAGAACAAACTAACCAATATTTTTCATTGTGTTTAGACATTAGAAAATATAGAAGATCTACAACCGAATGTATGGGAAACAATAGTGTGGCACATATCAAAACCAAGCTAGTGAAGAAAAATGTACAAATTTCAAAACATTCAAAATGTCACCACAATTACTAAAAAAAGTATGGTTTCTCAGTAATGGTTTTCTCATTAATTCATTTTTCTATGAAAGCAAAAACAGGTTCACTTGTCAGTTTTGGTCTCATAATACATGTTTTTAATATGTTTTCAATAAATATTTTTAATGGGTTACTGAAATCTATAGGAAAACGTTTAACAATATATTTTAGTGTGGATGAAAATCCACTCTGAGTGGGTTAAAGCACCAGCAATAACGATAGTTTGGCTGGGTGTAAAATGCGTGTAATGAACGTTAGGCACTCAGGTAAAAGGTAACCTTGTACTTAGTCTTACTTGCAGGGAAGGTTCTCTGAAGTAGCTCTTCTGTGGGTGTTTGTATTCCATAAAGTAACTGCTGGTACAAAGAGAGTCAAATAAAGTCACTATGACGAGGCTATAAGACGTGTCACTGATGACCTATAAAGAGTATTGTGCCAATAATTGCTAATATTTGGTCTTTTTTGTATCTTTTCTGACATTCAGTTTGCCTAAAACAAGTAACAAGACCAGGGCCTGTATGTGACTCAGGAACTCTTATGTAAGCCGGAGTGTAGGAAGCTGGTCTTTATATCTTTTATCAAAAAAAGGTATAGTGTGCAGAGTCCAGATATTCCCTTATAAGTGGACAGGGGCTTGCTCTAGCAATCCCAAGGTGCTCTCTTAGGGGGGTGGTGGTGTGGTCGAGCAGCCTTAGGCTTATCAGAGAGGTGTGTTAGATATCTGCAAATACACACCCAGTCAAGGAATGATACCCACGACTCAATAAGGAGAGCCACACCAATTTATAAAAATAACACGTATCTTTATAAATATTTAAGCACCAGAATCAATTTGATGAGGTAAGTACGTTTCGAGATAGAAATACTTTTAGGTTTAAAAAGTCAACACTTAGTGCAATTTTCATAGGCGGCAATGTTATCCTATAGAGGAAAAACAAATACTGCTTACAACTTCTTTACAGCGACTTACAAGACCAATCCTCAGGACTTAAGGTGAGTACAGGGCAAGATCCAAGGCAGCACCAGCAGGTCACCTCCAGTGGCACTAGGGCGGCCGGGTGCAGTGATGCAATACAGTGTCGGGTGCCCAATGTCAGTCAAAGGGGATCGGTCCGATTGAAAAGAGGCTGGAGGTTTGGACTGGGAGGCCAGTTGGTCTGAACCAACAAGGGAGCTCAGGTCTCACGATGCTCAGGGACATGGGAAAACACCTTTGGTCCTCTTCTTCTGGGACCGGGGCAGCCTGGTGAAGAGGTCATTCGAGGCATCGGGTTTTTGTCACCAGAGACACTCGCGGTTGAGGGGGCCTGTACACATAAGTTGTAGGCTGCGTTGAGAAATCCACATAGGGCTAGTCCAAGGTCACCTTCAGCTCTGGAGGGCCGGGGGACCACGCTGACACTGTTGGCCCACTTCAGCATGGGCTAGGCGGCTCGGATGCAGTAGTGCTTTCGGGTGTGGGGTTTTGGCAGTCCAGAGTCCTCACAGGTCTCTTGGGATGCCTGCAGAATGTAGGGAAGCAGCTCTGCTGCTCCACAGGAGTTTGTAAGTCTTGGCAGAAGTCCTGGCAGTCCTCCGAGGCTTTTGAAGGTACGCCAGCTCACAGGATGAGTTGACTTTGGTGCAATTGTCAGGAACAGCGAGCAGGCTGGCAGGGTTGGCGCCAAGTCAGTTGCTTCTTTCAAAAGTATTGCTTTTTGCTCTTTGTTGCTTTTCTTCTTTTAGGTTGGCAGGATCTGATTTCCTTATGCTAGAGGATCCCCTATATACTGAATTTAGGGTTGTTAGTGGAGTGTAAGGTAGTAGCCAATGGGCTATTTACCCCTGGGGTCACTATGTTCCCCATATGACCACTTCCTGTGGGAAGTGGGAAGAGCCCTGTCCCAGAGTTCCTAATTCTGCCATCACAAAGATGGCAGACTCTGAAATTTTGTGTCCACATCAGGTATCCCACCTTAGGGGAGGAACTAGCCTGAGGGTGAACATGTCACTCTGACTACTAATTTTCCCACTTGTCCAGGTGCCAAATGGGCCCCAGACATCAGCAAAGGCCCTCACCCCTGGGGGTCAGAAACTCGTCTGTGGTGGCAGGCTGGCTAAAACCAGTCAGTCAGCACACTAGTATTTGGTAGGTTTTCAGGAGGCACCTTTAATGTGTCCTCTGGGTCCATGTATTAATAAATCCATCAATGGAATCTGTATGTGTTTATTAATACAAACATCTTTGGTTTCAGTGAAGCCATCATGTAGCTGGGGAACTTGTTTTCACCAGTGTCCAGCACATGTACTTAAAATGGCTTTCCTGGTCACTTGCACTGGCAGGAATTGAACTGGCCAGCACAGGGGCATATCTGCTCATGCAGATATGTCCACAAATGCTGTATAGTACACCCTGCCTTAGGGCTGCAGGCCCACTGTAGGGGTGACTTACATATACCGTATACAGTGTCCGTAGGCGTGGCACACAGGGCTGTGTGCCATGTCATGTTTTAAGTTTTGTCTGCACCAAGACACACAGCCTGCATGTGTTTGGTTAGGGGGCCATTAGGGTGGCACAATACATGCTGCAGCTCTTTGGTACCCATGCTCTAGGTACCCGGGGTACCATTTACTAGTGACTTACAGGGGTGCCAAAGGTCTTGCCAATTGGGGAACAATTGCATGCTTTTGAGAAAGAGATCTGCCACTAGGGGCCTGGTTAGCAGGAACCCAGTGCACTTCCAGTTAAAATTGCATTGAATACCAGCCAAAAAAGTGTAGGTGACCATCTCAAAAAGGTGCACTTAACTGCACGGAGTGCTAGTGCTTTTCTGGCCTTGAGAAGTACAGATTATCACGATAGGTTCGCCATATGCTCCAAACATAAACTGACTGGTGCCAACAATGGTAGGCACCAACTTGCAAATATTCATATAGGGGAACTTACAGAAGACAAACCTAGCTAGGAATCAGCAAATCACTGTACATATATAAAAAATTAGGGAATCATTTATTATTGTGTGAAAAAAGTGGTTGGGTGAGAGGAAGGAAACACAGAGGTGTTTTCTTAACACCTTGAACATGGGAGTAGAAGAGACCTATAGTTTTCTGACCAATGACAGTCAAGATGCTTTTTGAAGAGGTGAGTTGTGTACTGCTTTCTGAAGTGTGGTGGGATACTTCCCCCAGATGTTTGGTACAGTTCCTGATTAGTGTTCTCTTTTGCTGCTTCCCCTTTTCCATTCTTTTGTTTCAAGCCTGGTGAAATTCTGGCATTATGTGATGGATTAGTCTCCTGAAATGGCAAATTTTTTTGCTTGACAGGGTGTTGTTTTGGTTGTTACTGCTATTTACCCGATTCAGCAGTTTTTAAGGAGTTATGAGTCAGATGAACTGTCAGTGCACATCTCAGGTGCTGAAAGTGATGTGGTTGCATTGAGTTAGGGCCTGATTACAAGTTTGGCGGAGTGGGAGTGGGGCGGTACACCACCACCCCTACCCCACACCACCAAAGCTGAATGCCGAACGCCTGATTATGAGTCAAATTGTGGTCTGATGGGTGGGCGGTGTGGAAGTCCCGCAGCGGTGCAGTAAAAAGGCTCAAATGTGAGCCTTAATGCTGCACCACTGCAGGACCGCCACAGCGCGTTCCAACACGGCATGGACTGAGAAGTCCATGCTGTGCTGGAACTGGGGGTGCATGCATACAGGGGGGCACAACATGTGTCCCCCTCCATGCACGAACATGCATGGGGACACATGTAGGGCCCCCTCTGTTTCCTGACCGCCAGCAGTTTCATGGAGTAAGAACATCCATGAGACCACTGGGGGTCAGGAATCTTGTAATATGCATGGCGGTGCTGCAGCAGCACTGCCAGCATATTGTGAGCCCCTGACGACGCACCACAGGGATTGCGGTTCCATGGTGGTTGCGGTGGTCCAATGGCAGTCCGACTGCCAAAGTTGTAATACGGTGGTCGGACCGGCGGTGCGGCGGTGGCAGGACTGCTACCACTGCGCCATTATGAGTTTGGCGGTCCACGGAGCGCCAAACTTATAATCAGGCCCTTAGTCATGTACAAAGTCAAGCAATGACGTACAGAAACCTCTTTTGTGGTGCGAGGCAAGAGTCAGAAATGCCAGCTAATCCAGGCTGGAAAAGACCATGACTTGGTAGGTGGTTCTGACATCTGATTCACTAATGTATCATTTGATTTTGTGTGTACATGTTGCCAGGCTGTTTGGGTTTTCTTGACCTCATTGGGTTCTGAGGAAGAATAACTATTGATGATTCAAAGTGACTGTGAGGTTGCAGAGACTTTGTTTTTTTGGTGCATGAATTATTCCTGCTTAATACTATACGATCAGTCCTGGATCATGACCTAATCTGTCTAGTTAACAATGAGGAGGTCTTGGCTGGGTTTAGTTCTTTGATAGACCCAGACTTGGAGGAGTGTGAGGTAGCTTTGAGAAGAACAATGTCTTTCTTGGTGGGAACTGTTCTGTACTGTACAGTGTTGTCAGAGTACTGGTGAATTTTGATTCCATGTTTGGCAAAAAGGGCTAAATAAAGTCTAATGTATAGCTTGACAACCATAAGGGAGAGAATAGCTCAATGGGGTAATCCGCGAAGTGACCTGTAATACCTGGGGTTCAGAGTGCTTACCTAACTGCATGACGCGGTGTCAACTGGAGAGAAAGATGGAGCCCAAATGTAGCATTGTGTCATTTATTTATAAAGTTTTATATAGCGCTTCAACCCAGGATCTGCACTACTATCTAGTCAGTGCGGGTCTTCATCAGGACATAGGCAGGGATGACAGCCTAAAAATGCCCAATTCGGCAGTAGGGGCGCAACGGTTGAATCGAACCGGCATGCTATGACTCACGCTTGAGCTTGCCAAAGACGACTCGAGGCATTCGAAAGTAATTACAGAAGAATCTGCCTATCACACGGAAGCTCTAAGCGAGAGCACCGCCGCGAAAGAATACTTTACTGGTCATAAACGTCCACACGCGTTTAGGAAGACAAACGCTCTCCACCTGAACATTAACCGTCAGGACGAGAAAAGGCGGCGCAATTGCCTATGCGCCCCTACTGCCGAATTGGGCATTTTTAGGCTGTCATCCCTGCCTATGTCCTGATGAAGACCCGCACTGACTAGATAGTAGTGCAGATCCTGGGTTGAAACGTCGACAATATCCCTTGGACCAGTCCAAAGGCTCTGCGGAAAAGACTTATTAATTTAATTAGCAGAATCATTGATTTTTAATATCCGATTTCTGGCCATCCAATTTTCTTGTACATATTTTTAGTCACCTTGTACATATTACGCACCACTTTTGTATCACTGAGCACCAAATGTCACTTTGTCACATATCACAGTATATTTCACTACGTGTCTTGACAGCCTTACAAAATTAGTTTGGGTATTTATAAATGACTTAATTTATATAAAATAACTCAATACCCCGTATGGTCTTTGTGTGTGTTCCTTGGTTTTAAGTGAAAATTTCTTTTGAATAATACAATGAATTGTTCAGTTGTTTAAGGAATATGTGATAGCCGACAGAACCATTGTTTTTCTTTACATACGATTGCCCAGGTTCTGAGGGATACTGGGTTACCCCATTGCTACTAAACCCAGATGGGAGAGACGACATCCTTGATTTCTTTGAAGATGGAAGGTGGCAACGGGTCGCTGAAGTGATTAGAAGGGTTGATACTCTGAAGAACCTTTTTAATGTCTCTTTCACTGAGGGGGGTAAATGTGGCCCAGGAGGCGTTGTTCTTGATGCCCAGGCTCATCGGTTCGATCTTGTCCGTTAGGGCCGGGCAGGGAGTAGACCCATTGGATAGCAGTAGAGCCCGCTTGGTATCCAGTTCAATATTGATGAGTCTTGATTTCTCAGTAAAGAAAGCAGCCAGATCCTCACATGAGGGGGAGGCTGACTTCAGAGTCAGGGTGGTTTGGTGCTTCCTTCGATTGTTGTTTAACCAGTTCAAAAAGTTTCTTGGGGCGATTTGCGGCATGATTAAGTTGGGATCTGAAATAGTCCGCCTTAGCACTCTTGATTTGCTTGTTATAGGAGCTCCTAACCGATCTAAGGATTTTTAGCTGGTCCGCTGATGGTTTGGATCTCCAGGATCGTTCGATAGCCCTAAGGTTGCGACGTTCCGAGTTTAAGTTGCAGTTGAACCATGGTTTTGATGTTTTCATTGAGGCATTTTTTTGTTGGAGTGGAGTAACAGAATCCATTATGCTAGAGATAGTAGAGTTGTAGAAGTCGGTGAGTACATGAACCTCAGGCATGTCGACTTGGGAAGAGAGGGCAAGTTTACAGTGGGTTGCTAGATTGGCTGTGTTGATATCTCTGAGGTCCCTTTTCCAAATCTTCGATTTCATTGGTTGACCCTTCCTTAGAGACACTACCATGTTAATATGGAAGAAGATGCTGTGGTGGTCGGACCAATCACAAGGGGTGATGGTATCCATTGTGATGGTGTGTCCTTTGGTGATGATGAGGTCCAGAGTTTCTCCTTTATTATGGGTTGGCCGGTCACAATGTTGAATCAGCTCGTGATCACTCAAGAAAGATTTGAGGCATGTTACAGCTTGGTCATTAAGGTTAGACCAGTGGAGGTTGAAATCACCGAGGTAGATGTGGGGCAGAACGGAATCGTCATTGCCAGAGATGATTTCCATTAATTGTTCGATGAAGGGGAGGTTATCCCCAGGGGGGTGATAGAATGTGTGTAATTTGCACACCGGGTGATTGTTACTGGAGATGTTGAGACAAAGGTATTCGCATGATGATGGCGTAGAGGACTTCGAGAGGGAGACCGCGAGAGTGCTCCGTGTATACAGGCTAAGCCACCTCCCAGTTTCAAAACTCTGTCTAGACGAATTATGTCATGGGTAGGGGGCACTAGGAGGTCTAGGATAGGAGTGGAAGAGGGATTGAGCCAAGTTTCAGTGAGGATGATGATGTCTATCTCATTGTGTTGGATGAGGTCGAAGATATCAGAGGCGTGTTTGCTGGCTGACCTGCAGTTGAGTAGTACGCATTTAAGTTGTACCGGTGTAAGGGGGGGAGGAGTCTGAATGATGTTCACTCTCATGAGGTTGTCGTTGTTTATGACTCTAAGGTTGTGGGGGGGTTCTCTGTTCGGGTTTGGGTGAGTGGCTTGGATTTGCCCCGTAGGAATCTTGTTGGGGTCTAGGATAAGCGAGTAAGAGTTGGGTAAGTCATCGATATCGTTGAGCGCGAGATAGGCCATCGATCTTCTGGGGCGGGAGGGTGCGTTAGGTAGGGGTATGGTTTTAGAGATAGAGAGGGGAGAGATTTGGTCAAGGCGAGCTCTAACGCTAGCGCTAGCAGGGGCTCTGGGCAGATTCATACAGGAGAGGAGGGAGCTTATCCGGGGGAGATGTTCCAATGAGAGGGCTTTTAGATCATGAAGTTCGAGGGTGAGAAGGTGCAGCTGGAGGGATAAATCGTCCAGGCGTGCCACCAAGTCAAGGTGCTGGGGAAGGGGTAGAAGTTGTGTGGAGAGAACTGGCGGGGAGGAAGGGTCTCGTTGATACCAGATGGGTCAGTGGTGGTATTGAGAGGTTCCAGAGGGTGGCGTTGGTCCAGGCGTGCCACCAAGACTGTATGCTGGGGGAGGTGTAGAAGTTGTGTGGGGAAAACTGGCGGGGGGAAGGGTCTCGTTGAGTGCCAAATGGGTCAGTGGCGGTATTGAGAGGTTCCAGAGGGGGGAATTGGAGACTGAGGATTTGCGGTGTTCCAGGGTGCCTTGATAGAGAGGTTGGTAATGGTGAGAGGGTTACTGGCAGTGCAATGGGTGGAGCATTCGACCCGCCACCCATCAGGGCCGAAGGTCGTTAGGAGGGCGAGGAGGGAGGTGTATCCGAAGAGGAACTGGGAACAGCGCTTTGGGGTACCCTTGTGGTTGCTAGCGCTAGATCTTGTCACAAAGGGGATGTATTGTTAGCTAAAGAGTTTTTAATCTTCATAAAGAGTTTGTCGAACTGCTCTAGATTTTGATCCGATGCTTGAGTGAGAACGATCCCGTTGTTGTAAATGGTAATAGTGAGATTGGCTTTGAAGATTGGAGAGGAAGTAACGGAAAGACTAAAACCATGAGGTGTTTTCTTTATCTGTTTGACCTGAAATAAGGATATGAGGGTTTTCCTCCATTTGTCTCTTCTGTTCGTGAAAAAGATTAGGTCGTTCAGGATGTTGCCATTGGATAGACAGAAATAGGTATCAGATATAAGCAGTTCCGGGTGTCTTTTGATTATATTGTGTTTGAATTTCTTAGCAGCATTTTTAGTCAGGTTAGGGGTTAAGTAATCTTAAAGGCATTGAAGCCAACTTGAGAAAGTGAGCCTTCAGTAGGACTGGTAATAGATGTAGCCATGGTGGGTGGAGGTCAGAATGCTAGGAGAGGGTGAGTTCTAGGGTCAGTTCTAGTCACTAATAGGGTAGGTCTGTTAAGAATAGTTAACTGTATAAGTAGACCGAACCCAAAAAGGTTTGACCTATGAGCTAGGCCTACTTAAAGAATGTGCTATAGCGCCATTGTATATGGACCTTGGGGTGTGGAAGATTTATGTGGTGTCGTTGCATTAGATGAGGACTTGCCCCCTCTTAAATGATCGGCAATATAGTAATTGCAAATTAAAAACAAATAAAATAAAATTACGCCATCCATTGTTCAGTGGGGATTATCAGGTCTCATTCAGCTGAATAGATTGGAAAGGCTGTTGATCGTATGCCCATGCCAAGATGGGAGTAGAGCAGGGTGGAGGGAGTGTGTGAGGAAGTGTGCAATATGGGGCTGAGGAGGAGCTAGGTCCGAAGGAGAGACTGTCACCTGTGGATTTGATGAGTGGGGGATCGGGGAGTTTTGTTTGTGTTCTCTAGGAACCAGCCTATTCTTAATGAGTCATTCCAAGATGACTGTCACGCTTGCTACAAAACTCTGTTCTTGAGAAGGAGTCCTCTCTCACTTTCCATAACTTGGACTTGTTGGGGTAGAGTCCTCTTTCCATTTTTACATTAACTGTATTGGGTGGTCCAAACTTTGTTTTCAAAGGGTATTTAGTGGAGAAGTCCACTGTCTATTTCTTAATAAGCCCAGACATGGATAGTCCCTTCTCCCTAGATGTCAGTTTTGCTGCCATTTTGTCTAGAGTGGCGACCGCTGGTGCTCGACATCTCCCCCCGGGAAGGGGGTCCTAAAATAGTCACCCAATGTGTCCTCTGACAAAATGCTAATCAAGGCTTAGTGGAACACAACATCAAAAATGACCACATTCAGACTGCATCTGCCATGCTGGACTATGAGGAGAATGGCAGGATACACAACCTGGATGGTTGCTATCCCAGTGCTGTCACATCATCTGAAACTGAACTTGTAATTATGCAGAAGGGAAATTTTAACTTGATCCTGAAGCCGGATGGAGAGATATGGTATGATTGAGATTGGTCAGTAGTTGATGAGATTATTAGGGTTGACATTCACATTTTTTCAGTAACAGGACTGTATGTCCAAGTTTAAGTGGGCCCAAGAGGATGCAGTGTGAAAAGGATACGTTTACTATGTTGAGGAGAAGTAAGAGTGCTTCTTCAGAGATGGATTTCATGAATTTCATGAATCTGGATGTTAGCAAAATCAGCATTTTACAGCGGTTCACAGGATGCCTACTTTCATTTGCTGCTTGGAGGGATTATCATATACTTTGCGTTTTTCTTGCTTTTGAGCCCCTCATAGAATTTGCGTATTCATTTATTCATTGTAACTGCATGGTTTGCTCATTATTTTATAGTTTATATTCATTATATAGTGTGAGCCTTTGATGTAAGTTGAGAGTGAACCAATAGCTCATGTGTTATACATTCAAAAGGGTGATCTATAAAGTGTAGTACATTTAGGCATAAGTGCAGGAGAAATTCACATCTTTCCTTTTCACACTTTACATCACAAATGAGGGGGCCGATTCTCTCACGATATTGTTGAGCAATGGTATATATGTCAGATGCACAGGCATCAGGACAGAGAGGACCTTCAGGTTTCTGGGGGAGCATCGAAGGGCAAACAGTCTGCTTGAAGGCCACACAGTAGCGCAAGCTAGTACTGTCTGTTATTTTCTCAGCCAAAGCAAGGCAAATAAGACAGAAATTGATCTCGCTTGCTGCAGACTGAGAAACATCGAAAAGCTATGAGTGAAAGGTATGCATGTAATACAGCCTTTTAAGAACCTCGTTTGTATGGCACTTTTGGTGCTAATGTAACTAAAGGCTAGAGCTAGAAGGTAGTGAATTTGATACAGATTAATTTTGTCAATGATCATCATCTAATATTTTGCTATTCTCTTATTGATATCTATCGTATTTTTATTTTGTGCTATTATTTTAATTTAAAAAATATTTGGTGTGGAATTTTGTGTCTGTGTCTATCTGTTAGGAGCATGAGAGCCTGAACTCACTAATACGTATAATCCTGCAGTCTCTTACAGGAATGATCATTATCCAATATGCAGGTGAGTTGTGAGAGGAGCGTGGGTCACAATCTGTCTGCTTTTTCTGCTCATGTTGGTAAGTTACCTGTGCTTGCCAGGGGGCTGTGAAAATCTATCTAGACTCTATTTACAAGAGAGCTTGTATAAACCTATCAGGATGGTAAGATACACTGTTCCCTGTCAGTGAGTTCTTGGGTGCAGGTTTTTTTTCCATACACTGCAGGTTAAACAGGCATGATCCCCTGTTTTTGCACTCGTGTTAGCCTATTTTAGGGTAAAGTTGGATTCTGGTGGCGATTACTTTGCAGTTACACAATCATGCAGTGACCAACCTTCTCTTTAGGTACAACCTGTAGTTAGTGTCAAGAAGCCATAAACACTTAGGAAGCATGAACTTTGGAAAATGCTATCACTGACCAATTTCTTTATTTGGAGATAGACTGTGAAATATTTAAATTGAAGATCAATAACCTATTCTTTACTTTTTGCATTTTTGTTCGGGCTTTTCTGAGGGATGTGGAGACACAATATACGGTGTCATTATCAGCATCATCCTACATCATGATCTATGTTTTGTCCCAATTAAAACAAAGGAGATTCTCCCTCTTCAACTACTATACATCATCCAGACGATTGTGATGGCTGTCTAGCTAGTTAGTTAAGTAAATTTAGATACGTTTATCTGGATACAAGAAAACCATCAAGTCAAGCACCATCACATAAAAAAAAGTAACCCCATTTTTCCGTCAAGTCACACGACATAAGAATATAACATTGTAGCTACATTGCACTAAGAAAAAAAAAATAGGTATAAGGGCTGTATGGTGGCCCGTGCTTCTGTGTTGCTTATGCGGTAAGTCCATCTCTATTGCTGAATAATTACACTCATCCTTCATTGCTTCTGGCAATCTGTTAAGCCAGCTGCACCTGGCACTTTTGCCTAACATTGTTCTGCTATTCATTAAATGAATACATTGTGGTGATATTCAACTTGGTTTCCCTTAATATTCAAGGAATGTCTATATAATGTTTGAATTTGTACAACATATCCTGCCCACTAGAGCTTAATATATTTTTTAGAGTTTGTAATTAGCCATTTTATAACGAGTGATACCGGGAACAGACAATGGAAAAGGCACTCATTATTGGGTGCAGTAATACTGCACTCTGTAAATACTGGAGCCGCCGGGTGCTATTTTTACTGGATACGGAGTTCTCTCCCCACATTGCAAATGTTCCTGCACACAGTGAATTACGTCATGGGGAATTGAGGTTTATGCACCTGAAGACTGCACGTTTTCCCTCCTGACCAATTTTCCCTATTCACATTTCTCCAGGTTTTTCCTGACGAAATTTGAATAAGGAAATACTCAGACATTCGAAAATTTACAAACAACTTGTAATTTCAACCAGGCCACAAACACCCTGTTCACATCTGATTTGAGTTTAGTGGGTTATTTTAACTGCAGGACAAAGCGATTTAAGTCTTCTGGTTTGTTTAAACCAAACAAAACAAGAGATTGCATGCTGTGTTTAACACTCCCCCGATGTGTATGGTTTGCCACAAGTGACACTTTGTTTGTTATTTAGCTATTGTCAGATTCACCCAGTGAATTCGTGACACAGTGCGGTCTAAGTACTGTTGTGTTTTTTTACTTCTGTTACCTTTAGTGGGATATAATCCAAAGAAGACTAAGGCCCTTATTAGGATGTCGGTCGGAAAGCCTCCGACCTGCGGTCAGAGGCTTTCCGACCACATCCTCAGTTTGAATTTCGACCGCCGTATTATGATAATGGCGGTCGGAATTCAAACCGGCCGATCATTCCCGCTGGATTCCAACGGGCTCAATGAGCCCATCGGCCAGTCGGAACCGCCACATAATCCCTTAAGGATGGCGTTTCTACTGTCGGGATTACGATGTTGGTTTCCGACAGGCTCTTCATGTTGTGCTTTCCGACATGAAAAGCCTATCAGAAAGTGACTTTGGGGGCCCTTAGCAGGGCCCCCTTGCCTCAGCGGCCTCCGGTGGGGACACCTATGGTGCCCCCTTTTATTCCCTGCACCGAGTGCCACGCGGTGCAGGGATTAACAAAAACTCTCATCTCTCTATGGGAGCTGCGGTCGCATTGTAATTGCTGAATCAGGACTGCCGACCTATGGTCTGTTAGTTCCGCATCCGTGGCGATGTCAGTCGGAGGCAACTCCGTCCGACATCGTAATCAGGCCCTTAGTTTGACAAAATAATCTCAAATTCAACCCTTATGTTAATCTCATAAGGCATCATTAGGATGACAGGAATTCTGCCGAGATGTCCGGCATCCAAGGCCAAATCCAGCTTTTCTTAGCGAAACACTTGAAGAATGCAAGTACAGATCAATCCAACAATAACAAGAATAAAAACTCCTCCAAGAATCATCTAAGATCGGGGCAGGCACTCTGGAGAAAGAAAATGTGTCAGGATCACTCATTTGATTCTGGGTTGCAAGCACTGAGCCGGAGCGGCTAGTGAGACACTCAGAATCAGCGGTATGAATAAACACAGTAGCACCCATAATGTGTATGAATCCCTCTCATGGACTTCTCCATTGGAGGTATGATCTCGTGCCTCAGGGTTACCTGGAAACCACCCCAAATCAAGGAAGAAGCCAAATTCATCTTGCAAAAATTAAACACAAAATAATGCACAAAAGTGTAACCAAACAAGGAGAACCAGAACGCTAACTTGATAATCACAGTGGAAAGGGAAAATATCGGAAATAAACGTGAGGAATATGGAGCCGAATGCAGACTAATACTACATCTGGAACCTTCCATCAAACTAACGTTGCTAGGTAATGTCTCTCCTGTAGTGCCTAATTTGCAAAAAAATAAGTGCCAGGGCCCTTGTCAGGAGGCCACTGAAGCTTTCACCACACATTGCCCCTGCCATGCTGCAAATGATAGTAACAACACAGCTTCTAACTATTACACTGCTACAAGTGTGACAGTTCGTACTATTCCAGGGCCCCAAAGCTTTAAGAATGGCTTTGGTGGCAGGTAATAATCATTTTAATGTATATTGAATTAATAATTGACTGTTGTTGTGGTCATCTCTAAATTAGCCAGATAGTGCCACCTTGAGGCAGACTGTCACAAGCGCCGATGCCGAGCACTGAAAACCACAGGCTCAAATTAAGCACTGCGTCTCCTGAACTGGCTCAACCTACCGCCTGCCAGAAGTGGTAGCGGAGCATGTGCCTCCCAGAGCTAGGGTGGCTAACATTCTAATATCATTTTGCGGGCCACTTTGCACGCGTGGAGACATATTGCACCAACGAGACACTTTGCACATGTGGAGACATTACAGATGTTTGTTGGGGATGAGAGACTCTGGGAAACTGCAAGCATTTTTAGGGTTTCTTTCTAAATTCACCTCCTCCAAGTCTGACCATCTTAAAAGATATAACTTGGCCGAAGATTACGTTTATCAAATATGATCGCTATTCATGTTTCATTTTACTTCTAATCCCTTTACCTCCTCCTGGAGTAAGCTCTGACTGCTCAGTATAGCCACTTTTGAGACACAAATTGAAAAAATTAACAACTCTGGTGTCCAAATGGAATAAATATTCTAAAATTCTAAAACTCCAATGGTAAATATTAGTATTTATCACACATACCTCCCAATAACAACCTATTGCCACAAGACCTGGTCCAGTGGGTATGTTTTAGCCATGGAACTGGGATACTTGACATCTAATCTCAGTTTTACCACTTCACCAGAATATTCTGGAACTAAACAGAGTATCCAAAGTTGGGCAAGGCCCACACCACAGTGACGTTTCCCTCAGAAGGGTAGATCCTTAGTGTAGCCATCAGAATTACTGCCATCCTAGTTGTGGTCTACTGGACTAGTTGAAAACGTGGGAAACACAGTTTTTAATCCCAGCCTCCTATTTGGTCAAATGATGTCCATTTCGGCATTAACTTTTTGAACACATTATTTTGGCAATATTGGGAGTATATATATGTAAATGTGAAAGCTTGTAGTAAGTGTGTGGCTTACAAACTATGGCAGATAGTACCTGGGGAGGGAGGAGTGCCCATTCTCCTGGTATGTTCACCAAAATGCAGTATGGTGGTAATTGTATAGCCTTTGTAGAAACTAGCAGCGTGCTGGAGTCTCAGGTCTACTACGTTATCAAACTGTTTGGTCCGGGAAAAAGCCCGCTCTTCCTGTCCTCCTGTCAAATATTCTGAGAATATGTCAGCACTTTGAATCAGGCCTAATGGAGGAAATGGACACCAACAACAAGCTCCGCACAGGTCCCCATCATGGTAAATGTAAAATAAAAATGTAAATCCGTATTTGTAAAGCGCGAACTACTGACCCTTACGGGTCTCAAGTTGCTGGGGGCCGTCGTGGAAATTAAGTAAGCTATTGCCCAGAGTCACATGGTGCTGAGCTGAGCTGCCGCCGGAGCCGTGGATCGAACCGTGAGCCCTGTGCTCCGAAGTCAGCTGCCATGGTATACATTAACACATTGAGGCCTGTGTATCGGTAGATGGCTGTATTTGCATCTCAACAGCTGAAGGTGCTCTTGAAGCTGCATGATGCAGGACCCCTTTGTGATGCAGCTCAGCTCCATTCTCCTTGCCAAAGCGACTCACCTCTTTCACAGCACATAAAGGGCTGAAAGAGTGAGAATTGCTTGTCCTTTGAGAGGGTTAAAATTATTGAGGAACCAAAATGAAGGACAAAGGCATCCTGCAGTGCCTCTGTGCATGCAGTGGGATAGGAGCAATGAGTGAAAAACAAACTAGCAAAATGCGGGACTATGGACCACCTTACTCAGGGCCCCATATATAATACTTGCACCACCCAACCCCATGAACAGCATCCTTTGTCCTGCCTGCCATCTCCTCCAGGGTCCTTGACGGTAATTCTGAGTTTTCTATCTCCGTTTTGCTGTCATGTTGTGCTGCTGCCTTGTCTGCATCCCACCATACTGACATAAGCCAACTTTGCCTGCAGTAGAATTGTTGTAGAGTTTGTGAACCAGAGCCCCAGGTGCAAGCTTGCTACATAGACTTTAATTGCCCTCAGCTGTAGAGTTTTGTGGTCTGTAGTAGAAAATATCATTCATAGGCTGCAGGTCTGGTAGATTGGTGGACTATCTACTCCAGGGATCTGTGTTTGACCTCTTGGGCACAGGTTCGAATCCCGTGGGGCTAATTAGCCTTTTATCTTTTTGAGGTCAATAAAATGAGTACTATTGAGTTAGGAAACAATAAACATTCAAGAGGCCCAAGGGTGACTGTGTGCTTTAAAAACACACGTTATGTTATGCACCTGTAGCTGAAGATGTAAAATCTAGTTGATGGTGCTGCTTGAAAAAGTTTCGCCAAAAACTTATCTTGGGCAATTGAAAAAAAAAAAATCTGTCCCACATGTGGCCTTTACCATCGTTTTAGCACTATAGATGTTAAAGGCAGAACAATGGAAAAAGACCCATTCCTCTGTAGAAGGAAAATATGTCTGGCACCGTTGGTTTGTGGAACATTTAAGAAGGTTTTGATATAGTACTCTCAAGTTAACTATTCAGACATTCCAAGATTGAGGTATTCATAAAAACAGCTCGATTTATCATCTCGCTTTTTAGGAAAATTATTCTGCAATAATATTCATAGCCTATCATTATATTGGACTAATTACTGTCAATGAGCTAGTCAATATGGGCAGACAATAGTCAGTAGAGTGGCTGGAAGGCTGAAATGCTATTGGTCTATTGGCAAATACAGCCCTGAGCCCAACATAAACGACAAACGTTAATATCGGCAGTCTTGCGGGGCCTATTTTTGATATGTCAGTTTCCAAGTCAACAAGATTTTAATACCACTCATATAAAGTCATTGAAGCTGGGAAGCAGGGGGGCAGTAGGCATGCATTCCCATCATACACCTTTTTAGTAGGTGTGTGAGACGTTGAAGACCACTACAATATCTCATGCTCGTAATATTCTTCTGTAATTATAAATCACTCTAGACCTCGGTCTATCCCGAGTCAGTCAGCGGCGGCCTCCTATTCAATGCACCACCTTCCATTCACACACCTCTATTCATGCTAAATATAGGTTTTCTATCTTCGAAATGTATGTGGATCTAGGCAATATTTGAATGTATCTTGAAACCAGCTTCTAGCTTTGTTGCCCTGTGCTTTAGTGCCACGTGGGATAGGTTCTCCCGGCACCATTAGTGCAGGTTCACCCAGTCTCCATCAACACCAGAGTCGCTTTTGTGAGCACCCTTCTTTTATTTTTTTAGTTGGATTTAATTATAAAAGAAGAAGCCGGTCTCAGAGAGCAGTCGAATACTGTAGAAACATAGCCAAAACCTTAACAAAGAGAATTGCTGATATTTTTATAAGGAGAAGTTAGTAAATCCATACAGTGCAGAGCAACCCCATGAACACAGTGGGGTGAGGGGGCTAGGGAAAGGAAAATGAGGAAGAGGCTGCTTTTGAGACTTTTCTTGGATAGCATGAGAGAAGGGGCAAGTCTCAGAAGGAAGATGAGGCCTTCCAGACTCACAGTCTGTGTGGCAAGAAAGCTGGTTGGGGTGTGTGTTCTTTGTGAGTCGTTCGTATTTTCAGCCTGTCCAGGGATGTGCTCCGAGTGGTGCGCATGCCACCACGTGCATTGAGTGTCAGTCGCCATCACTGCCTGTATCTCTATATCTACCGTTAACCCCAGTACTCTGTCATAGCCATACGGTCAGTGACACCTGCCATTTTCACTGGCTGTGCTTTCACACACTCCCCGTACTTCGGCAGCCAACACTGCCGCCGGTCGCCTTTCAATCGGCGCAGCCAGGACCAGTCCACGTCTGTCACTAAAATATTAATCATATTGGCGCTGTTTTTTATTGACACTACCCACTTCACCTTGCCATTATTAACCTTGCGGTGATTCATTGATTCCATAGGAATATTCACACTATTCTGTGTGTTAGTCAGGGGCATAGTTACCAACAGTGCAGCATGTTCAGTGGCACCAGGGCCCAGACGAGTGAGGAGGTCTCTGCACCTTAGTTTTGTCAGTATTTCACTATCTATCTAAGGATTTGTGTGGTGGTGGGGGGTGGGGGCGGGGTGCAGGGGCTTGCTTGTCCTGGAGTCCATGGCACTCTTGCTACGTCACTGGCATTAGTTCAAGCTTCTCACTGTGTCCAGTCAGTTGAGAAGGATGTAACTTTCACTGTCACTGACGATACCTAAACCTGTAGGCAACACAGGGCTTTAAGTGGGCTGGGCCAAGATTAATGAGGTCTTTGCCCGCTACTATGCAATGCTATACAGAAGGTCGCAAGAAGGCGAACAAGCGGAAGCAAGGGAATACCTCGCAGGCCTGCAGATGACGAGGCTGAACCCTGAGGAGGCAGAAGAGCTAGGAGCGGACATTACACAGCAGGAGGTACGAGCCGCCATCAAGGGCATGGCAAGGAATAAGACCCCGGGCACGGACGGCCAACCGACGGAATTCTATGCAACCTATGTGGAGGAGCTGGCCCCCGACTGGTCACAATGTAACAGGAGGCCTGGGAAGCGGGCATACTGCCGGAGAGCGCTAGGGAGGCCCTCATTATTCCAGTGCCTAAGCCAGGGAAAGAGCCACATGACTCTACAGCCTACAGACCTTTATCCATGCTAAACATGGATTACAAACTCCTAAGCAAGGTCTTGGCGATGCGCCTTCTCCCTCACACACCAGAATTGGTCCACGCAGACCAAGCAGGGTTTATTACGGCGCGGAATACGGCCATAAATATCAGACGACTCCTAGCTGTCATGGGCTCCAACGAGTACGATAGGCATGAAGCAGCGGTGCTCGCAGTAGACATAGAGAAGGCCTTTGATAGCCTTGAGTGGGAGGAGGCTTTCTGGCATGGGTGCGACTATTGTACACGTCCCACACGGCCCGGGTGCGCACAGGGAGGACCATCTCGCCCAGACAAGGAGTGGAGAGGGGTACGAGGCAGGGATGCCCCCTCTCCCCACTCCTGTTCGCATTGGCCATGGAGCCTCTGGTGTGCAGGGCAAGGAGTGGACAGGACTATAACGGCCTGGGGACAGGAGCGGTACAACATTCCATAGCCCTGTATGCGGTCGACCTCTTGCTGTTTCTCAGTGACACAGCGGGTGAATTGAGAGGGGCACGGGGAATGCTAGCCAGGTTCGGTATCATATCTGGCCTCAAAGTTAACTGGCGGAAATCCAGCTTATATCCTATGACGCCCAATGCCCCTCCGCCACCTGAACTAGAGAATCTGAAATGGGAGTCCAGCTGCCTGCCGTACCTTAGAGTCAAAATATATCATGGCTCAGCAGAGTTACTAGCGGTAACGTGGGTAGAGCGATAAGATCAGTGAAGTCTGCGATGGAATTCTGGGGAATGCTGCAGCTATCGGTAGCTGGGCGGGTAGCAATCTTAAAGATGGCAGCACTCCTGCGACTATTGTATTACTTAGAGGCTCTCCCAGTGTGGATCCCAAAAGCAACATTCAAAGACCTTGACTCACTTATCACGTCATTTATCTGGGGGGCGGGACGCAGAAGAGTAGCGTTGACCTCCTTACAGCGCTCCATAGCGCAGGGTGGCCTAGCGGTCCCTGACTTCGAGGGATATTATATAGCTGCCCAGTTGTACTGGCTGATCCAGTGGCTGGCGGCGTAACGTAATCCGGAAAGGGAACGGTACCCGGCTGCACCGGATACTGCAGCCCTAGCGAAGATCCTGCTACGGGTGCAATGGAACGCATCAGAAGACACAATGGAAACCAGGGTGGTGGTACGCTGCTGGGCTAGATACCTGAGATGGGTAGGCTCCAAGATTCCCTACTCCCCGGACCTACCAATCACAGTACTAAGCTGTCTGCCACAGGGAGAGCACTGGACGGGGTTGGAGGACTGGGAAGGGGCCGGACTGAAAGTGATGGATGACTTATACCAAGATTCTACACTGCTCCCATTCGAAGTATTACAAGCAGCATATGAATTACTGGGAGGTCACTTCCTGAAGCATGGGGCCCTTACCAGAAGAATTAGAAAACACTAGGGAGCAGGAGGCATAGAGCCGCGGGCACTAGCCGGGTGTAGATATGTTGCACTATCAGCGGGGAGGACTAAGACAGTCTCCTGCCTCTATAAGGCAATGAGGCAAGACAGGCAAAGGCCGCTAGAGTGCCTGCGATTACAGTGGGAAGAAGACTTGGGGAAGCAGATCCCAGAGGTGGAGTGGGACAAGATCCTAGAGCGCACCCTGAAGGTATCTAGAAATGCGCGATTTAAATTAATCAATTTTTACATGCTGCATAGAGCATATCTCACCCCATCTCGCATTAGGAGATATTTTAGGATGGGGACAGCCGCATGCCCAAGATGTCAAGAGAGGGAGGCACATATAATTCATATGTTTTAGAGCTGCCCCACACTACAATCCTTTTGGGAGGAGATAAGGAAAGTGTTGGGTGGTCTCATTGACAAAGAGCTCCCACATGCCCCAGAGCACTTCCTGCTGGGATGGTTCCCACACGCGGCCAAAAACAAGACGACTGGGAAGTTTCAAGACCTGGCCTATGTTCTGGCCAAAAAAGAGATAGCCAGGAATTGGAAGGCACCGGGGGGGCCGCGGATTGCTTCCTGGAAAAAAGAACTTGAAAAGTGGGCAGGAGCAGAAGGTAGACTACTGCTCAGGGAAGTCAGTTGAGGGATAGGTCAAATTGATAGGGCTAGGGCGTGGGAAAACCTAGTGAACGAACTGACGACAGATAGACAGGATAATAGCGGGACGGGCTCCCCGTAGCCGGCGATGCCGGAACGGGAAAGAGAGAGAGGTGAGCACCCGGAACAGGGACAATAGGCACCACATCATACTGAAACTAAAAGACTAACTCACGAGAACCCAACAATACCTAGGGATTAGATTACGTCCACTTAAGCGCAACTCAAGGGGGGAGGGGGGACTGTTATGTTAATAGGAGTGTTAAATTAACTACACCAGAGAGTAACAATATTGCGTAATGTATACTGGATAAGACATGAATAAAGTTTATGTATGCCAATGATGTCTTGAAAACCCAATAAAATCTGGTTGTAAAAAAAATAAAGTGGGCTGGGTCCTGCTCTAAAAAGCCGGCACTGAGACGGGTCTCTATTGGGAGCTCCATTTTTGCCCTCGGGGGGAAAATAACAACATCTTAACTCTGCAGCAGTACCACCCTTTACTGCCTTTGAGGTAACTTCATAGAGACTCTTTATAGTTCTTTCACAGTCTCAACATTTCACACCTGAAGCAATTTGAATATTGTATACAACGAAGCCATAGCTGTTGCCTATTTATCTTACACAACTAAGCCAAACTAAGCCAAAGAATCAGACTGCCACCCTTCCTCTCCAAACCCACGGAAATCAACTGCGGAGTACCCCAGGGATCATCGCTCAGCTCAACCCTCTTCAACATCTACATGGCCCCCCTTGCCGCCATCGCCAGACAGCACGGCCTCAGCATAGTATCCTACGCCGACAACACCCAGCTCATCCTCTCCCTCACCAAGGACCCCACCACCACCAGACTTAACTTCCAGGAAGGAATGCAGGACGTCGCATCCTGGATGAGCAACAGCTGCCTGAAGCTTAACTCGGAGAAGACAGAAGTCCTCGTCCTCAGAACCACCCCGTCAGCATGGAACAACACCTGGTGGCCCTCCACCCTCGGCAGCCCCCTGACCCCCACGGACCATGCCAGAAACCTCGGCATCGTACTCGACTCCTCCCTCTCCATGGACCGACAGGTCAACGCCATCACCTCCAGCTGCTTCAACACCCTCCGCATCCTCCGTAAGACCTTCAAATGGATCCCCCCCGAATCAAGGAAGACAATCACCCACGCACTCATAACCAGCAGACCGGACTACGGAAACGCCCTCTACGCCGGTATCAACAAGTCTCTACTCCGCATGCTCCAGACAATGCAGAACACCCCAGCCAGACTCATCCTCTGCATCCCTCGACATGAGCACATCAGCCAACACCTACGGAACCTCCACTGGCTCCCTGAGAAGAAAGTCACTTTCAAGATACTCACCCACACCTACAAATGCCTCCACAACACCGGACCCCAATACCTCAACGAGAGAATCACCTTCCAATACCCAAAAGAAACCTCCGATCCACCAACCTCGCCGAAACCCCGCGCATCCGCAGAGCTAGAACAGGAGGAAAAGCCTTCTCCTACATCGTGGCCAAGACCTGGAACGAGCTCCTGATCGACGTCCTGAGGCAACATAAGGTCCCTCCAGAATAGTTCTGGCTGAGTTTGATTCTGGACACTCAGATGTATGTTTCTGCCAGTGGTAAACTGTCTTCCCAGACTGTGGAGTCACTGCGGTCGGAAACTTACAATTATATCGGACATTGTGAATTCCAAAACAAAGTGAACTTACACAAAAGTTTAAGTTTACCTTTGTGAATCACGACCTCAGTAAAACCTGGGTGTTTCGGTCCACACAATAGAACCAATTGGACGAAAGCTCAAGATTTACAACGATCTAGAGTATTAAAACATGGAATATGGTGACCCTGGTTGAGTGGAATTGTCTTGTAACCTTAGCCCCGGTTTGTTGTTTCTGAATTAATTTGCTAGTGCTTTTTTCACCCTTGCCAGGAATAGTTCTCAGCTGCTTCTGTAATTAAAAATAATTGTTGTCCCCAGTGGTCGAAGTGGGCGGGATCGGCAGGGCTCGGCGTGCCCCTACTTCTTTAATTGCATAGATTCCGTTCCCCTACTTTCTTACTTTAAACATGGGTCCCGGACGGCAGAAATCGCCAAGGCCAATAATTAAGACTCTGCTTTTGGGGACGGGCAGAATGGGCAGAGAAGGAAAAGGACTCTGTCTTTTCCTTCGTGCCCAGAGAAGACAAGGACAGTGTCCAGTTCTCCTGCCGCTGGCAGCTGCCCCTCCTCTCTTTGTTCCCCCTCTTCCCTCTCTTTCTGTCTTGCTCCTCCTCATTTACTGAAAACCGAGACTTCAAGAAATGGGTATTACCTTCTCTTTCCTCCTTTCGTTTATTTGTTCCCCTGTGAAATGGATCCAAAAAGAAAAACACTTTTGCTGGAAACATCGTATTTTTCTGACATTTTTCAATTTCTAAGTGCAGCCTCGGGGTGGAGAGAAATAAAACATTCAAAATATGACAAATGAATAACTAACGAACTAAAACAAGACAGAGTGGTTGCAAGGTGGGCAGATTGATTTATTCACACCTAAACACATTAGCGCCACTTTACAGTGTTTGCCAGTGAAGCGCTACCTTTGTTTTCTCCTCTCTCGTTGAACAACATTGTTTTCCCTGGGTGGGAAAGTGCACCATTCCTGGAGGTACTGAAATACCTGCTTGATGGGTGAATTGGAAAACAAAATGTGTATAGCGGCTGTGTGTTCACGAATGTGTTTTTTTTAAACAATACTGCTTACTTTTTGTAAGGATATAAGCAATGGGCATTGAAATGGGTCCCTTCTGGGCCCTGTAGTCATGGCCTTAACTTTTCAGGCAAAAGCACTCACTAATTTCTGAATAATGAGTGTAAAAGAAAAAAAGGTAACCATGTTGTTCCTGCTTACATTTCACATGCTTTACTTAATCTTGCATTCCCTATGAGTGTTTGCTTTTTCTAGGATGTTGTTAATTTTTTTTTAGGCAGCATATTCCTCTTGTGTAGTGCGTAATTTGAATTGAGTCACATCCAGGTGTTTATAGCGGGTCAGTGCAGTGCAAGTTTCTGTCAGTGGGGCAGTATGGTGTTCAGTGGGTGAGAGGATGTGGCACTACGGTCAGAGCTGCTGAATTTGGAACCGGGGAACCAGGTTCAGCCTTCATGACCAGTCCACCAGACCACTCCCCCTGAGGGATCACATTCCCATGCTAGACCTTAGAAGGCCCCGCAAGATCTTAAAAGCCCTGGTGTCTTAGCACCAACAGGTGGACCCTAGCAGTGGCAAGTGTGGGTTAACCTTGAAGGCCTGTCCGCCACAATTCATTCTGAAGTTCACCTCCAGTCTTGCAGGCAGGCCTATAAAGCAGCACACCATAGAGTGACAGTGACTCTGTCACTGAGGTCACAGGACCCTTGAGCAGGGTAGCTCTAGGGCAGTGCGACCGCACCGGGCGCTGACTTCAGGTGGGGGTGTTGTGTTTGCAAGTATAATATGGTTTTAAAAGCACTTGCTGCCTCCTTCCTGGCCTCCAACAATTTTCGGCAACAATAAAAATGTCACGATAACTCCAGTGATTAATGTTCTGAGTAGAGAGAGATGGAGTTTTGTCTAGTAGAAGTTTTGACTCATGGAAAGGAAGCACGGAGGGTTAATGTGCCTGCTGCTAAGAACATGTACCATGCAGATCACAAAGTGCACATAATGTAAATAGGTCAGTGGGTTACTGCTTTTGTCAGAGAGACCCTATTGTTACTTGCAGTTAATAAGTTAAAATCCTAACATAGAACAGTGAGCTATTAACTGCCATGTAAGAGCTGCATGGAAACTACAAGGTATAAATTAGAGCGTTATGGTTTCTTCCCCAGTCTTTGATTATCCTAATGTTGCAAAAAAGGGTTCATTTGGGTAGACATCAATTCTGATTATTAAAGAGAGCCCCCAACCATGGTATTACGTTTTAAATTCTGAGTTTGCGTTTCTCCAGACCAATCACTATTAAACTATGCTGCCTACTAGTATGGTTGTCATGTGACTCCTACACCTTGTAGTCCTTTGTCTTATGTAACATTTCCTATACAGTTATTTACACACGTATGATTGATTGTCTCTGTGTAATATGTGTGATGTAAAGTGCTCTGACACCCTATACTGGTATTAGTGGTGCTGTAAATTTTCTGATACTTTATTATTTTTACATTTTTACACATGCTAACAGTCTCTGCAAAGATTTTTCCTTATTAGAATCAGTGGAACATACAACTGCAGAAGTGAGAAAGGTGACCAGTCAACCTTCGCAAAGGGCCCTCCACTTCACAGCAGCACAAGTCAAATTTTTTTGTAATTTTTGATCCGTTTGAGCTATAAACAATTTATCAGTTAAAATCGTCAGATTATGCAGCAGATGATGTATTATGTGGCAACTATGGCAGAGCCATAATTATGTGGAAAACATTTGCAAACTAGAATATTTTGCCATTCATGTTTGAACTGCTCTTGTGGAAAAAGGGAGGAGAAATGCTGATGACAGAAACTCCATGGCTAGGGGACAAATGGCTTGCAATTCCACTTTTAAGAATATTTTGGACATTCTGTGGTTGGAAACGTATCCCACTTTGTGAATGTATTTTAATGTCAATATCTCATATTAAACCTTAAATAAACATGTGTATCCATTGGTTAAATTAAATAACGTAATAAGCTGTAACCGGTTAGTGAAATGGGAAACAAATACTAAAAATTGGGATATTTTGCGCTTTCTGCCACACCTCTGACTCCGCTCACTGACCCAATCCACAGGTTATTCCAGCCCTCTGATTCTCTGCCTACAGTTCCCCTACTTTTTTTCTCCCACTTCGATCACTGGTTGTCCCACTGGTTCTGTGTTACCAGAAGACTCTTCTGTGGCTCTTAATTGCGTGTAGGTCTCCTGCGGTTCTGTGACCACATTTCTAGCCACAGCTTTAGCTGCATCTTTTATAGTCATTTTTGTGCTATATTTTGTTATGTTGGTACTGGATGTGATCAAGGTCTTTGATTTCTTCTAAGCACAGTCCTAGTTGGTTTTAATTAATTACTAACCGGTGTCTATGTCTGCTTCCGCTGCTAAAAGGTTCGTTTGTTTTTCGGGGCCCGAAAGCCTTTCCTAATACTTTTGCTGTTTGTCTAAAAGAAACTCAAAGAGCCATTTATGTATCGCGCCACCTTCCGGTCACATGACTCAACTGCAGTGTGCACGGAAACGGGATTTGTTTCAATAGGTTATTCGAGCGTCTACAGGGAAAATAGCATAGAAGTCATTTAGGATGGTGGCAGTTCCTGCCCCCGGTGTGTCCCTTCCATTCCCTGGCCTCGGAGGTGGTAAAAGTAGAGTGAAGAACAGAATGGAAACAGTGTCCTCTTCAAAGCTGTTTACTGCAGCTTTCACTGGGACATCATTTCAATAAGTTCAGCAGTGCAATACGAATTCTACTAATTAAATAAAAAAATAAAAAAAGGAACATATTTTTAAACACGTTGTTTACATGCTGCGTTATTGTCAATACATGAAAAAATGCGTTTAAGCAAAACCTTCACCTCTGTTTTCTGCATGGGTGATAGTGTATATTGGATCGAAATCAAATGTATTAAAAATAAGGAATATTTTAAGCTATTAACATATTCATATTTAATATATAGCCATTAATTATGGTTTAAAATCTCTTTTTTGCATTTCCCAGTGACTTTCCAATACATTGCTCTTTGAGGTATTCACTAGAGGAATGATGAAATAATGACAGGTTGTGATATAAGTGTTTCAGTTCCCAGTGTTTTTCTGGGTTTTGTGGCATTATATCCTACTCTTCAAACGAACAAATATTTTTTCGTGTAATAAAAAGAGAAATGAGCAATGCTCCCTAGCCATATCACAGCACCATGGTTAAAACGTAGGTAAAATAGACATATTTACACCAGTAGTTACTGGTTTGTTGCTATTAATTGCACACTTATCATGAGGCTCTTTCCTTCATTGATTACTCATTTTGTAATATCCTCACTGTCATGGGCATGTGATATCTCTTCCTATGAAAATTTGTGGTTGACGGTAATATGATGTCACTTCTTGTGATGTCATTGAGGTCAAAGGGTTATTATGCCACTTCCCCTTACCTTAGCATTTTGGTGAATACAAATTCATGGAATATACGAGGGAAGGGAAAGGAGAGGAAGCAGGGAAAATAGATGGCTTTGTGCTGTAAGGGAAGAAGGGAGTAGTGACACGGGCAGAAAAGCGATGGGGTAGCGGCCATCTTGTTGAAAGTCCCTACGATTGGAAGCCTGTTGGCTTTTGTCACTGCTCAAAAAAGTTACAAAACAATGCTTCAACAGCAGGACTACCTATGGACAATGCTAGGATGATGAGGCAGCTAGTTCTGCTGGGAACTTGGGGTACAAGTGAAGCCGAGGTAAAAGAAGCAGCAAATTCCATTGGAGGGAAATCTTGTCAAAGTGGTTGAGCTGATAACAGTGTTGCTATTCAAGACCTAATTGGAGCTCCGCACTGAGCAACAAGTAAGTGGAGTATGCTTTTCCGGGTATCTAATGATTGTTGCAGTTGTTCTAGTAGCAGAAAAAGATGAGGGTGGGGTGGGGTGATGAGTTAAGGAAGTGTATATAGAGCCACTGCTTAATTTGTGCCGGTGATTGTGGTTGGTGGGTGTCAACACTTAATTTTAGGGATTGGGAATTATTTTTAATAATCAGGCTATGAGCAAGAGAAAGGGAGAAAAGGGAGAACGAAGTAGAAGAGAAAAATGTTAAAACACTGGCAAAGCGAGAAAGCAGGGATAAAAAAAATGCCTGTAGAAGATAAAGAGACAGGAAATGTAGGCTGATGGAAGAAAGAAGCATGCGGTGGAATCAAAACTAGTCACCATTGGCAATTGGCAACCTCAGTATACAGGAGCAGGCTGCTAAGTAAAGGTTTGTGCTTCTATTTTTGTTTTTCCATAGAAGAACCAGAGAGACATATCTGTTTTGACATGCGTAGATGAGTGAGCCTTTACAAATTTGGTATGGACCCAGAAGCAGTAGCAGTGTTTGGTCATGGATATGCAGAGGTGTCAAGTGGCAGCCGAGGCAAGGGGACTGTAGGAAAGTTACGGCAAAGCTGAAGGGTGGAGTGGCATGATAATTAAAGGGATGGCAGGGGAAAGGACCCAGAATGACTTGGAAGACTTTACAGAAGGCTGATTTGTTACAAAAGTAAACAGACGACAAGTTAAGAGAGATGGTTCCCATACACAAGAGAAGGCAACTGTGGTGTGAGTGTCGCACATCCCCACCCTTAAAGCATAGTAATGACAATAATTATGGTGATCATACACTATTATCACATCTGTTGTCACGATGTGTATCAGCAAGATCACACGACAAAACCGTTAAACCTAGCCCAAACAATAACACAGAGTTGATAGTGGAGCACTCGTTGTACATATGAGCAGCTCAGTTTGTAAAGCTGACACTCTAGTATATGCTAATATAACAAATGTACAGAAAGGTTTGCAATCCTTATGCATTCCTTCTACAATCAAAAGTCCAGACATCATGTAACGTGGCGCTTCTTCTTGATACAGTCAAACTGTCAATATAGTTGTTCCGGTAATGACAAATTACAGATGACTCAGCCGACATGTGTTTCGGTCAACCTTTGGACTTTTTCAAGTCTATGTCTGAGAAGGTATTATATCCCAGAAGTATAGTAGTGTGAAGTAAATCCAAGTAGTCCAAAGCAAAATAATAATTAAATACCTCAGACTTTGATAAGTCCTAGCATGCACTGTAAGCAGCATAGTGTGTGGCAGTCATTGGCGTTCACCCGAGGTATTCGATTATTATTTTACTGTGGACCCCTTGGATACTTATCACTATACATCTGTGGGCAGGTGTGGGGAGCTTCTTTGTTAAATTAGGTTTCCTACAAGATGATTACATTATGACCTATTCTAATCTGCTGAAAATCTGTTGCTTTATGGGGTTTTTTCCAAATAGAGATGCTGTCCACTATATGATCCAACTTGTGACCGTTAGAATTGTCATAGTTGAGGTTTATAGGCAGTGCTTAATTTAAAAATAAAAAAAAAGTGCCAGGTCCCAAGTATTTCATGGAAGGCCACTGCTTCTGAGTCTATCTACAGCCCCTGCAAGCACTGCCTAAAGCCAGGGCCACTCTTACCTACTAACCATCACACTGCAACAAATGCGTCAGTTTGGAATGTTCCATGTCACTCACAGCTCTAAGAATGGCCTGGATGATGCATCATTATATTAATTGTAATGTATATTGAACATTTAAACACTACACTGATATGCTCTTATCACAAATAGGCACACAGAGCATCATGTGGTGGACTGCCAGAAATAACTGCTGATAATGAGAAATAAGAACTGGTGCCAGGCACCAGCAAACACCACCACAAATTAAGCACAGTTTATAGGCTAAGGAAGGCTGCAAAATAAAACGATGGTGACAGACAGTAGTGCTGGCAGTGGGATAATCTCAGATTAGAGCTGTGAAATTCATTTATCATGTCAACTCTTTCTGGACAGGCACAGGGTCGGCATTCGGGCATCTACTTTTAACACTTTATAAACATTGTATGTTAACTTAACAAAGTGCTTTGTCTTGTGCAGCTTGGCATTATTTACTTCCGGTGATATTGTAAGTGTCCCTGTTACACAACCCATCGGGTTGGTGAGATGAATACTGTGAAGGTTTTCAACTACCGTCAACAACCATTGTTTAATTTAATTTGTGTTACTGCAGGTGTGTGTAAATAGAAGACGCCAACATTATGAATGATGGGGATAGACCGAGCATGGGCTAGGGCTCGAGAATCAGAGGTATGGTACAAGGCACTGTAGGCAAAATATCATCTGACATAAATATTACGTCCTAATTATTGTTTACAAAAATACCACCCAGTTGGAGTTAACAATTGAAAATCTGTAGAGATTGGGGTGATATTTTTGTTAACGATATGTATGGCCCAATATTTATGTCAGAAGGTATTTCTGGAGACAACATTCCGACCTACAACTCAATTAGGAGATGGGCACGCAGAGGAAGATGAGGAAGGAGGCAGATCCAGTTCAGAAGACTGTGAGATGCCTTGGGAAAGGACATGAGTGTGACAAAAGTGACGAAGAAGGGTATGAAGGAGTGGAAGAATATGGCTGATAGGAAGATGGGATCTGAATAAAAAAGCGGAAATTAATATCATGGAAAATGAGGATCGGGTTATGAGAAGGTGATAACGGGATAGACGGGATAGCAGGTGTGAGAAGTAGGTAGTGGGGAAATAACAAAGGCACAGGAGTAATGTTGGGTTGTACTGAGTACCAAAAGTATTCCTGAACAATATTGCACAAATTTAGCCTATCAAATCTTTTGGAGAGATTCCAGCAGCCTTCTTCTGAAAAGGATAATAAGTGCTGCTTTTATTTATTTGATTGACATCTGATAAAGTGCATGGTGCTAAGGAATCCCTGCAAAAGAGAAAGACAAAGAAGAGAGACATTTTAAAAGCTTTTCTAAACACGAGATGCGTCAGATCGCTGAGAATAGCTCAGCAGAAAAGGTCCGGGAAATTTCCAAGAGGGAGAAAATGGAAGGCAGCACATTGCAGTAAAGGCACTTCCATGGCTTTGCGTGCTACATGCTACCCCAGCCACTACAGGGCCGGTAGGCCATGCTGACACTTTCAGGGCACGGTGGATAGAGCACTATAAAGGCCCATAAGACGAGAGAGGAGGTGTCTGGCATCAGTGATTGTTTCGACTCTGTCACTTTCATATACCTGACCTCATTCCCTCACCTTTATTGTTTTTCTCCTCCTCGGTACCCCTGGCTCTCTCCTGCTAGTTCCCTTCATTAACTCAAATGGTACTTTCCTCCTGTCCTGCCTTGTTTTGTGATTTACCGATAACCATCTCCTGCAGTCCTGTTTGCATTTCAGCACCACCCAGCGTGTCCCCGCAGTGGCGGAGCTCAAGCACCTTCAGTTCTCGGGCTAGTTTGCAGGTTTGCTTGGGGGCTAGTAACAGAGGCTCCTCTGTTCACAGGGTCAGCATTTATGTCCTGTCTCACTGGTGTTTATGCAGGCTGATTTGACATCTAGTGCTATACTTACCATATCCCTCTCTCTCTGTGCCCCTGGATCTGCTGTACTGCAAATGGATGACGATGTGCAGCCTGTAATCTGAGAGTCCAGACCAGGTCTTCCACCAACCAGGCTGCTGTCTCGAGCGTGCCTCTCTCCCCCACGCCCACCTGAGCACTTACCTCTGGGTGTCCTTCACAGTTGTGGAGATTAGATGCAGGCTGTGAGTTAACACAGAAGGGAGTTGGGATTGGACTTGCTATTCAGTATCCTTTCATCCAAAGGTTGTGACAGAATGTTCTGGGAGTGCCCTTAGTTGAGCCAGGGGATAGTTCCTCGGGTGCTAAGTTTGCTAATGATCTGCCTCATTGTGATAAAGGGGACAAAAACAACCCTACGGCTTTTACCAAGCAGAAGCTGATTGCAGACTGCAACTAACTGACAAATCAAGCACTGCAAATGCAGGCTGTGTGGTGCGGGATAGGGAGAGAGGCTCTTGCCTCCCAGAAAAAATCCTACAAAAGTATATAAAATTAACAACTGTCTACAGCAAAATATAGATTATAATAATATCTAGTTCTAAAATTAATGTTCTAATTACAAAAATCTTGCAAATCTAAAAAGTATGGAAAATATGTTATAACTATTTAACGTATTAAATAAAAATTAAATAACATTTTTAAAAAGTTGAAATACTTCTTAGGAAAATATTTTATATAATTAAAATAAATGTATTTAGTAATTATTATTATTTTATATAATTAAAATAAATGTATTTAGTAATTATTATTTTAAAAATTTATTTTAAATTACAATCAATCAAAAAGATATAACTTCTATGTGAAGAAGATTTGATTTACAAAGCAAAGATCAATTGAAAAAGAAAATAATTTTTGTAACATTAAGTTTATCTGAAAATAAAATAAAAATAAATTTGTTCACAAATAAATATATTTAAAAAAAATTAAGAATATATATGTGAGGGTGTCAGATTTACTATTCCCACTTCAAACTAAGCAACAAGGGGGAAAGCTCTGGCTGATGGTGACAGGGCATATTTACTAATTCTACTCCAAATTAAAAAAAAATGGGGAAAGCATTGGATGGTGGGGCGGCGGGTCAGATTTATGATTTCATTTCCGATCCGCCCGCCAACACACCCCACCGGACGGCCTTTTACCCCCCGCCACATTAGCATGGCGGGGGGTACCACGGCGGACGGAAAGACCGTCCGCCGCTTTTCCGCCGGTAGGCAATCGTCCCGATTGCCTACTGGGCGGAAAAGGCCCATAATATGGTGGCGGTGCCTTGCAGGCACCGAAATCCATATTAGCATGTGGCATTTTCAATGCCTTTCCATGGCGGAGAGTTCGCCATGGAAAGGCATGCGGTTTTCGCTTCGGGGGCCCATTGCGGGCCCCCTGGGGGGTGGGGGCTGCACTTGGGAGGTAGGTACCCCCCAACATTGGCATGGACAAGGTGGCAGGCACCACGCGGTGCCTGTCACGTTGTGCATGCCAATGCACAACATGCATATATTGCATTGTGGCGGGTACTGCTTACAGCACCGCCCGCCGCAATGCAATATATGCGGGATGCCACCGCCACCGTGGCGGTGGCATCCTAATTGCCATTGCGGGACCGCCGCACCTCTTGCGGGCGGTCCCGTTTGCCGTTGCGGTGGTGGGCGGACACAGTCCGCCCGCCATCGTAATAGACCCCTAAGAAACACTGGGGAAAGCATTTGATGCTGGGGAGAGGCGGGGCGATCAACTTTATTATCCCTACTCCAAACTGTTAGCATTACAGGAAAAGAAAAATGTACGAAAACAAATAAAAAACAAAATAACTATAAAAATATCAAAAATGTATTACCTATCAAAGTCAAAACAAAAAAATTATAATATTTAAAAAATAAAACCTATACTAGTAATAGAAATATGAATAATTAAAAAAATGTAATAATATCTGACATACATTTAAATAAACACAATGATTTAATTCACAAAATTAATTGTAAATGTACAAAAATGATTTGAAAAAATCTGAAATAAACAATTAAAATGTTTTCAAAAGTCAGAAACCAATTTCTTAAACAGACAAATAATTCCTTTTTATCAAAACAATAAAAAATTAAAACATTTTTAATAGAAGTACATTTTTAATAAATGAACATATATTTTTGGAGCTCAGATTTTCTATTCCCACTAGAAACTAAACACCATTTGGGAAAAGTGTTGGAAAAGGGGGGACAGATTTACTATTCCCTCTTGAAACATCAAAATTGGGTAAAGCAATGGACTCTGGAGGGGTCAGATTTACTAATCCCACTCCAAAACATGAACAACTACTAATCCCACTCCGAGCGCAGCAACATTGGAAAAGTGTTGACTCTCGGGCTAGACTCTTGGGGAAGAAGTCATATTTATTATTCCCACTCCAAACTAAGCAACGCTGGGGAAAGAGTTGAATGCTGGGGGTCAGATTTACTATTCCCACTCCAAGCATTCCTTTCATGAGCGTGTTCTGTGTCATAGCTGAGCGCTCCTTGGCTTCAAGTAGCCTTGAGACCAGGACCTAAATTAGCTACGCAGCACACACAGGTTGGCACTTTAATATAAAAAAGTATAAGCCGGTCACCACCAGGGTCCTGTAACTAGTACTCAACAGGTAGTTTGAAGAATCAGAGGCACCCTTCTGTGCATTTTCTGTTGAAAGGTACTGTTCTTCATCATGCAGCTGATTTATGTGGCAAAGATGAGGTCGGCAGAGTGTGCGGTTTTGAGTCAGAGTCATGGAGCCACTTGAAGGGTAGTATAAGTCTGACTGCACCTCCTTTCATGTAGAGCTCCAATGACCACTTCTTCACTCAGATGTAACTCTCCTGCATCCACAGTGACAAGCTTAGACACTCAGAAATGATGCTGAGAATTGCATATACTTTGTTCAGCAGGGAATGTTGACGTCTGTAAATAGTCCGCACCCCTGGGATAGATTTTGGTAGATCAAACCTGCTGGAATTTAATGAGGGAACAGGCATGGTAAATTCCAAACAAGCAGATACATTTTGATTCAGAAAGCACCAAAATCCACATTATGCCTCATGTGAAAAGGGAAACGTGCAATTGGAGATAATTGTGACACAGATCAAATTATGAACCCTTTGATATCGGTATTTATAGGATGCAATAATTATCTCATATCCCTCCAGGGCACTCATAATTTAAGCCTCAGTAGCCATTTACCAAACACAACATTAGTATGGTTATTTCCTTACATTTTGCTCTGGCACTCACCTGGGGTAAAGTAGCTGAAAGTGGCACAAAGCACGGTGTTGATTTACCTACCATTTAAAAGGCCTGTAAGTTGAGCGTAAAAGTGCAGAGAGCAGCACAAACTTAACCCTTCATATATCTAGGACTATGTGTATTGTGCGTTTGTTCAACAGAGGTTGTGATAATGTCTTCAAACCTTAAACCTGAAGGTATTCAACCACCGCAGATATTAGTGGTCACATGAAAGCTGATGGATTATGAGCCCTGGAAACCGAGGCTGCCACACCAGTGCTGGCTAGCTCTTACTCAGGCGCGGCCCGTGCAGATAAGAGCGGTGGGGCGTGGGGCGGCGTGGGGGGAGGCGACAGATGACGAGTGGGTAAATTTAAATTAAAAAAACCAAAAACCACTTACCTTGCGTTCGCCGCATCGCAGAGTAGTCGATGCAGCGAGCGCAAGGTAAGTGTTTTTTTTATTTTTTTATTTAAGTTTACCCACTCGTCATCTGTCGATTCCCCCCGCCCCACCGCTCTTACCTGCACGGGCTACGCCTGCTCTTACTACCTGCCAAAAAGTAGCTCACACATGCATCTGTACCTATTACTTTTTGGTGCTTAATCAGGAGGTATCGAACTCAAAAGTAGCATTCATTGCACATAAATTAAGAATAATTTGAAACTACGATTTCTCCGCTGGTTTTATATATTTTGCACAGAGTTGTTAGCACCTACATTTTTCTGGTAATACTCAGCTGATTTTTACCTAGATTTATGTGGGGGCGCTGTGGGGGCGATGTCAACAGACGACGGAATAGGAGTTATTTATTTATTTAATCTGCCCTATTCCGTCGTCTGTTGACATCCACCCCCCAGCGCCCTGCCCCACCGCCTCACCACGCTTACTTGCACCGGCCGCTGCTGCTTAAATCTGGATCATGTGTGTGAAAAGTAAAAACTATGACAAAGATGCACAGGGAGTTTTCTCCCTGCATGTGAGGGGCGTCGTTTCTTTTCCCTGGCTTGATCCAAAATCCAGACAGAGAAAATGAGAATCGAGAGAGCTTCCCTAAATGGTTAGTCGTCCAAAAGCTTGAAAGAGAAAGCTCTGCTGTGATGGATGGACTGCAGCCTTTGACTGACCACTGGCAGATCTGGCAGAGTCTCCCCTGCAGTCAATTGGCATTTGCTGGGACTCTAAATCAGGTGGGAAAACCGCAAGTTGGCAGGCCGATGGAACTGCTGGTTTATAGCACTTCTCCTCTACCCCAGACTCTAAATGACCCCCTAGAGCAGATCTTGAGGCCCGTTAGTGACTATCAATGGACTTTGGCTTCGACAGGTACAACTGAAACAGGAAGTAGAATCGAATGCGTCAAGGTACAAGAGGTACGAGATTAAAAGATCTACTTTATACATATCTTGCTGTGGAGTGATTGACTAAGGAACAAGCCAGTGGGCTCATGTATTAAGAATCTGGGACTGGTATACTGACTGACTATGCCTTGGTACGCGCCGGTCCTCAGCTCGTTGTGGATGCCATCAAGAGGTTATCTGACAGTTGTCAACAACTCTAGTGTTGCATCAGATTTGATTTGATTTGTTAATTAGCAGATGGCTGAACCTGGGAGTGTTCAAATGCTATATGGTGCAGGCATGATGGAGGGGAACAGAATCTTGCCTCAGTGATGAACCCACCAAAGGCTATTGGAAGACCTCTGCAAAAGCCTTTGTTCTTATATTTGGATAAGGCGAAGCTGGCTGCCTTGTGCAACCATATATCGTTTTCAAATATCCATATTAATAGTCAAGCAAATAATTCAAAAAAAACTTAAAATGTATTTCAATTCAGTGGTGAGTGGGAATCGTGGACCCCTTCAATCACCAGTGACTATGCAGCTGAGATATACCTCTTCATGTCTGTACATATATTTTCTGAGGGTCTTCCATACAGCTAAGTTCTATATTTTGATGTTAAGACAGGTATATGTAAAGCGACGAGGTGAAATTATATTTGCTGAAAGAGGCATTCCCCAGTAAATGCTACTTTTATGGCATCGAGCTGAGAAAAGAGTCACAAACTTGAATCCATTCCTGTTCATCAGTATTTGGATTGCGCGAATATGAGCAAACCCTTTCACGAATGAAATTAGTGTATGGTCTAATGGTCGCACAACCGAGAGCTCTGGCAGCCTGCTCTCTTCTTTTTGTACCTGTGCACTTAGGAAGTACCTTCATTTACTGGACAGGGGTGCAGCTTCAGGGGGTGTTACAACCCCTAATGAATTTACTTTCTGATAAATAGTTGAGTACAGGTGCTTTCAGCCGGGTATGGCGAGATGTCTGTCGGATTTCACCAGGAATTTTTACATACACACAGACAAAAGCGCACATGCACTCTCTACCTCTCAGTATTGAAAGTCCTCAAAAAAATGTTGGTTATTTTACAAAATATTGTGTTTTCTCTCTTGCTCTTTTAGTATTCCTACCAATCTGCATTCCCCCTTTCCACTGCTCCTTAGGCCCATCATATGCACCCCGCTTGTCGTATAATGTATTTTTACACGATACGCCAGCCTGATTGTTAGAAAATCTGAAGATCACCCCCTACACCCCCCAATCTTACTGACCAAGCTTCGCCCCTCTTGCTGGACCACAATGTATGCAGCTGCATCACAGACTGAGTGCGGTGTTATTAATGTATGCTTACTTTCTCGTGGCCATGACTTTCTGCCATAGTGCCAGTCACCTAAACACTTTTCAAAAGGCTGATGCTAATTCTGTACAAAGAAGGCAGCATACCACAAAGGCAAGATGGAGGGTGATAAAAAAACACAATCTATGCTGGTACTTCCAGCCACAAGGATAGGCTTTATACTCGCGCTAGTACAGAGACATTTCTAGTAATGCAAGATTTCAGGGAAGAGGTGTGGTGCAGCGGCCAGGGTGGCTGACTCCAGAACACGGGGGCTCACGGTTCGATCGCCGGGTCCGGCGGCAGGTTACCCCAGCACCTTGTGACTCTGGGCAATAGCTCGCTTGATCTTCCCAACAGCCCCTAGCACCAGGACACCTTGCCTGAGGTAGCTGCATGCTTTACAAATGCCGGTATTATTATTATTTTAAAACACACAGGGGCCGATTCCAATTCGGGCCGGAAATCTCTCCGACCGAGCCGGACCCGGAGAGATTTCCGACCGAATCGGACCCTAGCAGTCCGACCGAACGAGTACGATGCGCACGCATGCTATCGGACTCGATTCGGTCGGACTCCCATTGAAGTCAATGGGAGCCGGTCGTACAACACGTACGCAGGCTCCCATTGACTCAATGGGTGCGAGGCGAACAAGGGCGCCCCCTACAGCGGGTACGCGTCGAAGCGGGTCGTGCAGTACATGCACAGGTAGGGGGGACCCATGGGTCCCCCCTGTGTGCGACTTGCGTGGCTACTCGTACAGGGGGGTCCGACACGGACCCCTAAAGTGCGGCTCCGACTGCTCCTTTGAGCCGGACGGCGCGAGTCGGTCGGACTGCTCGAGGCGCGCATCGTACTTACCCGGCCGGGGAACGTCTCCATTGCGCGGTGCGAGTCGTGTCCGTGCGAGTCGGTCGGAGCGGTCGGCTTTCGCGAACGAGTCGGTCGGTGCGGTTGGGTCTCGCGAACGAGTCGGTCGGAGATTTCGCATCGTACTCGCTCGCCCGGACGCACGTACGAATCGGTCGGGAAACAGGGCTCCGAATCGGATCCGGTAAAGCCGAATCCGATTCGGAGCCCTACCGGCCGAGATCGGAATCGGCCCCATAGTTTGAAAGGTAAAAGAATAAATGTGCTGCCATTAATTTTCCATCTGATTGCTTTCTTCATTTTTCTATGAAATGCAACATATGCCTAGTTGTTTAATTAATTGACTTATGCAATGCTGGAGATAAGAACTATTGACTACTAACCATAATATCTCACACCTACTGTGTTAGTGCAACATTGGAGTTGCTAGTTATGAATCTTACAATCTGGAAAGTTCGCAGCATTGCCCCGCTACTTAATAACAGACCTGGTAACAAGCCATTATCTTCTCTTCCATCTTCCTGGATGCAGTCCTTACGCATGAGATACTTCTCCATTCTGGCAGAACCAACTCCCTAGCTGAAACCCCAAAAGTTCCCCCTAGATTGCCCCCATTACCTAGGAGCCACCACAAAAGGGAGGAACTAACGAAGCACTTCCTCTAACATACCATGCCAAAAAGACAACACCAAAACAGGAAATAGTAAACCACCATGCCGGGGCGGGAGGGCGGGACTCAGGACTGCATCCAGGAAGACCAGGACTCAGAGTAATGAAGATTACTGGAAAGTAAACGTGGCATTACACCCTCACTCCTTTCACTCCCTGCATACTTCAGATGGAGCTGGGGAATGCCACTAAAAACAGCAAGAAACAACACACCCCGGAAACGTCTGCAAACACTGTAATGGTTTCTTTTGGGCAACCGTAGCTGTTGTTCTATGTCTTTATCTGTATAGGAGCAGTGCTCTGAGAGGGGGGCAAGGGGAGATGCAACAACGTCAGCTGTATTATTCCTCATTATGCTGTAAGAGAACACTTCACATAAGAGGGATGAGGGCATGTCTGCTGAGTAACGTCTCAAACGACATCATCGATGACATCACTTATGACATCACCAGTCGTGTGTCAGATACGCAGAGCAATAACTCCAACACAGCTCTGTGTACATCTCACATACATCAATCATGGCTCGCAGCCTTTAGTTTTGTGCCATTGCGGTGCATGTGTGCGCTTCATGTACATAGAGGATGGTGTACCACTCACATACAGCAAAGTACGGATCACTGACAGAATATCGACAACAACAATATTGTGTTACACAAATATCGGGACATAAATATCGTTGTCAATAATATCGACTTCCTATCTTCATAATGGTAAGTACAAAAATATCGGGAAAAAATATCGTCAAAAATATCAATGTACAAAATATCGTTTTTTTAATATGTATAAAAATAATGTAGAATAAATTAAATAATAAATTTAACTTAAAAAAAATTATTTAGATTTATTTGTAAATGTTAACAATTATAATAAATAAATTTAATTTAAAAAAAATTAAACATACATATATAACATGTAATACATATATATTTACTTAAAACAATTAATAAATAATAATTTTAATTAGTTTTAAAATGTTATAAATATATAAAAAATTATAAATAAAAATATATATATATACATACACCTGTAACATAAAAATTAATAAATAAAAAATATATATTATAATTTAAAATATTAAACTCTTTAATATTTTTTAAACGTACATTTTGCACTGCATTGAGTGCAACAGTAGAGAAAGTGTTGGAGAGTGGAGGGGTAAAAATTACTATTCCCACTCCAGCAAATGCAACAGTAGGGAAAGTGTTGGATAGTGGAGAAGTAAAAATTACTATTCCCACTCCAGCAAATGCAACAGTAGGGAAAGTGTTGGATAGCGGATAGGTAAAAAATACTATTCCCACTCCAGGAAATGCAACAGTAGGGAAAGTGTTGGATAGCGGATAGGTAAAAATTACTATTCCCACTCCAGCGGGTGCAATAGTAGGGAAAGTGTTGGATAGCGAAGGGTTAAAATTTACTATTCCAACTCCAGCAAGTGCAACAGTAGGGAAAGTTTTGGATAGCAGAGAGGTAAACATTAGTATTCCCACTCCAGTGAATGAAATAGTAGGGAAAGTATTGGATAGCGGAGGGGAATAATTTACTATTCCCACTCCAATGAGTGCAACAGTATGGAAAGTGTTGGATAGCGGAGGGGTAAAAATTACTATTCCTACCAAAGAAAAATGAAATTTAAAAAAAAACAAAATATCAGCTACAATACAAAAAATTAATAAAAAACTAAAAAAGAAAACTTATATAAAAATATAAATAATTACAAAACATAGAAACATATTATAATGTTAAACAATCTAAAAATTACATACAAAAATTAATTTATAAAAATAAAAAAATTATTTACAAACAAATACATTTTTTGTAATAGAAATTATTTATAATAAAAAACATTAATTATTCCATAAATGTAATATTTTTTCCCCGAACCTATAACACAACACAATTTACAACACACATCCCTAATTAACACAATTAATTATCAATTAAACAAATGTTATTAATTAAAAAACACTTTAAAACAGATACAAATTAATATACTAACCAAACGTTACCCCTATAGAACCAAAATCCACAACCAAATTAAAAATAAACAATTACCAAAAATATTTATCAAATAATAAATGAATATTAATGATCAAGTAATGATTATTTAATTTAAACTAAATCACTTTCCACCCGCTACTCCAATAAACACAACACACACCTAAAAATAATTACACAATTTCCATAACTAATTTTACATTAATAAATTTATATCAATTAACCACAAATCATTAATTAATAAAAAACAAATTACTTCCCACCATTTACCACTATAAACCCCACAACTCACACATCAAATTAATTACACAATTGCCATATTTAAATTTTTATTAATTAATTAACATTAATTAACAAATATATAATTAATTAAAACTAAATTACCTCCCACCCTATTCCCCTATAAACCCCACCACCTGCTTCTAAAAAAAAAACACAATTAACATATTTACCAATTAATTAATAATAATTAACAATCAATTAATAAATAATTAAGAATAAATTAATTCCCACAATTAACAATATGAAATATTAAATAAAAAAATATTAATTGAAAAAATATACTAATACTTTGTTATGATGTATGGAAATGTATTAAACATGATTTACAGAATTAATTAACAGTAATATAACTATTTTAATGAATTATTCATGTAATATTAGCTGTTATTTTGAAAGGTTAATAAAATATTTTTTTTAACAATATATATATATATATATATATAAATAATTTAATTATAAGTAAATTACTTCCCACCCTATTCCCCTATAAACACACAACCCGCTACGGAACTAAAACGCAAAAATTAATTAAAATAAAATTAAATAAATAAAAATGTATATTTAATTTATTATAATTAAATTACTTCCCACCCTATTCCCCTATAAACCCACAACCCGCTACGAAACTAAAACGCAAAATTTAATTAAAATAAAATTAATAACTACTAAAAATGTAACACATATATTAAAAAACAAAAGCAATACTTACACAAAAAAATAGAGCACATACATTTGAAATACATACTAAAATACAACACTAACTAATAAAACGATATTTTTAACAACTATATTTTTGCAAACGATATTAATGACTTCGATATTTTTAAAAACGATATTACTTACCTTAAACTCGATATTCTTGACCACGATATTCTTGCTGTCGATATTTCTGTGTCTCGAAATTTCCAACTCGATATTACTGCAAGTCGACATTTCCTACTCGATATTCTGACTGTACACCGTTAACTACGCATTGTGGTACACTTTTTATTTATCTACACTTTTTTAAAGTGCACAACACCATTTTGACCACTACGAAGCATTTCAGCATTTAGGGCAAATATGCACAGAAGCTGGCCTGCCCAGGTACTCGGCAGCGTTTTGCTGTATGTGCCTTTCAAAGTGTAGAATTATCTTCCCACAGTACTACACAAGGTTCTGCTTGAATACATTCTCTCTTAGGAGGTTTCATGTCTTCCACATACTACAGAGCTTAATTTGTAAAAGAATGAGTGCTGGTGCCCAAAGCTCTGCTCAGATGCCTGTGTCTGGTACTTTTAAATGTCGGCGAGCTGAATACATGAATTGTGTAGTCTTGAATCCACCTCAAGCCTCTTTAATCCACTACAAGACACTCCCTACCACATTAACTCACTCTTGCAGGTTACTGCTTCCTCTTTTTGTGATGTTTTACCTTTCCTTCGTCTTTCCACTTTGTGTGTTTTTCCATCTCTTGCTCTCGGGTAATGTCTAATGTGAAAAAATAAGTGCAGATCACCACAAATGAGTGCCGGTGGGCCCCACTAACAGCCACCGGTTCAAGGTAAGCACTATACATACATGCACTAAGTCCACCACCATGTTTCCTGCAAATGATTTGTCAAACTATACCATTAAAAACAAAGTGAACAAAACTTTTGAAAAGCAGATGTTAAGGTAACCTAGCAAGCAGGAAGATCATCACATGTAAATGAAGGAAATCTGTAACATTTTATGAATAACATAAATTAATGGATTGTTAAAAGTTCCAAATAATTTTCAAGTTCATGTAGCATGTTCTTGGTAGTCTATCTTCTTGGTACACTCAGAACATGTGTCTACCACTCATAAGCTAAGCAATACCTGCAGGCTGTGAACAATGTTTAATGCTTGCACATGTGCTAGACGCACTCTTTATTTTGGCAGTTTTATATAGCACAAACTTGACCCAAAGGTATTGGAGCACTTTACATGAACACCGGACACATTACACAATGACACATTCATTTTTTGTAGGCACAGGGAGATTGGCATTTGTCCAGAATCACAGGATTCTGAGTCGACACAGAGACTCAAACCTGGCTCCCCAACTCTAGAGTCTGCAGTTCTAGACATTCCGCCACCCCCTCTCTCCATGCCCTGCTTGTGTCACAAAAATGCACAAAAATGGCCACCAGCCAGCTAAATTGGCTGGTTTCTGATTGGCCTATGTAGTGCATTTGTTGGACTCTTTCCAGTCCTCCTTTACCTCTTTCCGTGACCAGATGGGGAAACAGCACCTACCCCATGATTCTTTGACCACCTGCAAATCTTGGCCTTGCACTTCTTGGCGTTGCTTGTCTGATAGTTTACAATACATGGGCTGGCTTGCAGGAGTAGCAAGAACATATGTGACCTATGCACCTGGTTTAAACACACTTTGGCAAAGCCAATAGGACTTACATTTATTATTTTAGTGCCGAGCTGTTGGCTTTGCTAATGTTTGTCTGGAAAGTATTGTATAAAAAAGTAAAGGGAAAAAAATCAAAATACTAGAGAAAAAGCAAACAAATTTTATGGTATCTCAAACTCTACATTCATTTCAATGTTTTCAATCTTTATAAATGGCATGGTTTATTTTTCAAATACTTTTCACTCAAGAAATTCTAAACAGAGTTTAAAAAGAATAAGAAAGTGCCAGAATGTAAAGGATCATTCTTGCCAAGGCTTAGTTTACTTTCTAAAGAATTCAGTCACTTGGACATCAGCAGTAGCCCAGAGAGCAGATTTATGGGCCTCCAGCCAGGAGAAGTGTTATGCTAAGTACACCTTCTGCCTCAGATATCAGCTGAGTGAGTGCAGTAAATGCCCTTTCCCCTGAGCAATAAAATACTCTGTGCGCCAATGGTTGTGCATTCATGCAATACGTCGAAACAGAAACAACTCTTAAAATCTGCTCCTCATTCATACTCCAGCAAAAATATCCCTGTTGTTATGCTTTTACAGAAAAAGTGGGAGTGGTGAGGAGCAGCAGAACACAGTCTATTTGAGGGGGGAAGTAGCACCATGGAGAGCAAGATAGAAAATACATGCACCCTCATGGAGTGCTGAATGAAAAAGAAAAAGGTTGTTGTCTAAAAGTAAGCAGTGGAAGGATAGAAGCCAACCAGCCAAAGAGGGTAAAGAGGCCATGCTCCATGGGAGAAACAAACGCAAGGTGGACAAGCTGGGACAAGGAAAGCCATCAAATAAGAAGAAAGCAAATGAGAAGGACAATAAAGTCAAGGAATGGTAAGAAATGGGTGAGATGCAAGCCCCATTAAACTCTTGATAGGTCCACAATAGGCCTTTTACAAACAGACAACTGCACTGTCTGTTAGGCATGACCTAAAAATGAAGTGAAAAGGTCAAGTTTGAAGACCAACTTCTGCATATGACTGGACTGCAGATGCAGTAGGTGTAAACCCAACATTTGAATTTGGTGGAAAGGGCAAATTTATGCCTGGACCCCACACCTTACCCACACTAACCCACTCACTACACTATACCACCACACTCACTTGTCTCACTCACTCTGGGTGGAGTGAGTGACTGTGAGATCAATGTGGAAGAATTCCCGTAATTATGTATCAGTGTGCGAATAGGTGTGCTATTTATGTGTGTCTGCTATTTTCGAGAGTCTGTCTATTTATCTGTGTGTGTGTCTAAAAGACAGGGATAGGGATGAGTGCAGTGTGTTTTCTACTGAGAGGTTTTGTATTTTCTCTCTCACCCTTACACGCCCCTGCATTCACTGCGGCCCTGATTCACAAAGGGCCTCCTCACTCATGGCAGAGACCCCGCAGTGATGGCGGAGTCTCCACACTCAAGGCGAATCTCCACAATGAGAATTCCTCCACGACTGCAGGGCCTTCGACATGAGTGCAGAGGACCTTTGTGAATCAGGCCCGAATGACTAAAAAGCAGGGCTCTCTCGCTGAGGTGACTGATCGTAAATGGATAAGCAAAAGTGGAAACTGTCCTTTGGAGATAGGAAGGACGCATACTGTGAAAGTGAATGATCTTGACACCATCTGTGGGCTGATGGTCTTCTCAATCATGTTTAAACAAGATAAATGACACACTGATACTTCAATTTCCAGGGTAACTCTTCAAAAGCAGTTCACTTTTGGGAGTGATATTGGTATCTACGTTCCTAGGCATGGCAACTAAATCCCCTGATGGGTTATCCTTAGGTCCTATATAACTCATATGGTCCCCGAGCTTGGGTTCGGGGGAAAAACAAGGTTATAGAACTTCACTGGTTGACAATATATGACTCAGCAGGCACTGTAGATGCAGGCAGAGTGCGGAGGCTACCTGTGTTCCCCAACACCCACCCCAGCTGGAACTGAGCACTGAGATGAACAGTCAACTGCAAGCAGTCTAGCCTATTTCGGTTTCCACGTGTTCTATTACTTTGTGAGGCCTACCTTACTCAAGGACACTTTGAAGACAGAATTTAGATTAATCATATTAGCTCGCCCAGGAGCTCACTCTCGAGGGATGTGCACACAAGAATGCAGGAGAACTCAATACAGCTCCTACTTTTCCCTCCCCAGTGTAGTTTGTGCTGGGGAGGGACCAGTAGGTAATAGGTCGTCTCCCAATGAGTTCCATCGATCCACCAGGGGCTTGGTGACAGTGTCAGGCCTAACCTTCTGGTTCTATGATATGGTCAGGAGGCTCACAATAGTGTGGAATATAACTCTTGCTCCATCTGGCCTGGCTTTGACCAGTTGATCAAAAATAAGGGCTCCTCATCCTTGCTGATGTGTCAAGAAAGCAGAAAGCTCTACACACCAATCCAATGGATGCCTATAATGTTGTGTGGTGTAGAGCAGAGGTATTAATAGGCGCTTCTGGCTTTTCAGAACATTACTGAAGCTGCTTGGGGAAGGTGAAATGATTGATTGGACAATGGTAATTGGTAGTGGCTTATGGTGGAAGCTGCTGTAATCCCACCCGCCCATCCTCATTTGGCCTGGAGGACGAAGCATGAACTGACCTCACCCACAAACATGATGGAAACTGGTGCAGCCCATTTGTGGTAGCTCCTGCCCTCCAGGGGAGTGTCAGGACCTGAGCAGAACATACAATTGGCGAGGCAAGCGTGCATGCACCAGTTCAGATTTCCCAGGTAAGGAAAGCATGTGCAACCTGAGGCTCTGATGCCACCAGCAGTTCGCTCCTTCAGTGGGGAAGTAGAAAATGAGGGTGAGGGGAAAGGTAGATGACTCACCAATGGCAGCTACAGGAGATGGACGGGCAGGGGGACATGCACTTTACCTGGCATAAGGTGACGTTACTTTGTATGTTATTCAGGCTTACCCTCAAATGAACATCAAACTTCATTTATTCTTGACCGGTAAAAAGAGATTCTGCAAGTAACATCCTGGACATAGGTTTCAAACCGTGCTAGGCAAGGGATAGCCTATTTTCATCAAAGATATAATTTCTCATTTAGCTTTATCAGGTGAAAGAGTAAGTTCTCACTCATGAGCTGCTCATAAATTCTATAAGAAAACTCACAATTTTCCACCAGGTATCAGTCCCACCTACTACTGGCGTACCCATAGGATGCACATTGTCTTGACTATGATTTACTATGAACGAATAGAAGCAGCTCTGTCTGTTGTAGGCATGTTTTCCTGGAACAGAATTCCAACTTATGTGCTAGAGGCTGATTTGGTTGTTCAAAGGCGCGAGGTAGCATTGGTTTCTGGTGCCTCCTGAAAAGTTGCTTTATTTGCCGCAATTATTGGTCCAGCTGTTTATGTTCTTGTCCTAGAAAGCTCTGTTGGTTGGTTCTGGTGCAGCACTTCAACGCCTGGAGTTTGCTCTCTAAGCAGATTTAATACAAAGGAATGCCTTGGTACATGCTGATGATTACGTTGGGTTTGGAGACCTATAAATCCCCAGTTTAGTTTTTTTCCTTGTTACCAAACTGAGGAGCAGGATTGACTCTCCAATCAGAAGCTCTTGAACAATGGCTCTCATTGTCCCTCTCCAGTTGCTGGTTCAGATCTTCTACATAATATAGATATGTCTCAAGACCACTGTCATCGCAGGCAGTACAAAGTAGATGCCCATGGCTAACCTGGCATTTCTTTCGAAGAACCGACAGTAGGGAGCAGAAATAAGTGTCACTTGAGCTTGAAATCATGTATCAATCGGCAATATGATGACATCACTTTTGTTTCTGATGTGGACATTGTATTGTATTGTATTGTAATTGCATTTATATAGCGCTTACTACCCCTGACGAAATGGGCGACATAGTGTGCCCATTTGTCTAACACATTGCACAGTGGGTTCTATGAGGTAATCCTGGTTTTCTGTATCCTCGAGCACTCTGCCTTTCGCTGTTTTCTTTGCTTTAGACCCCCCACTCGACTTGTTCAGATGTAACTGTGCAGGTCAGCTGCAATTCATAAACAACTTCTCTTAGAGTACTTTTGTAACAGTAGATATCTTTTGGACTTTAAGAGCGTCGGTCAATGTTCATCTGGTACCTAGTTGCTGTCGTGAGATTATTCATTTGGGTGCATTACAAAGTTCGTGATAGACATAAGGGGCCTTATTAATGGGTTTTTGCCGTAGGGCAGCGCCGCAGGCCTCCCTTCTGCGCTGCCCTTTGGCAAAAGGAAAGGGCAGGAATGCGCTGTATCTATATGATACGGCGCATTCTTGTCCTTTTCCCCAGCACCGGCGCACAATGGGCTGCCGTGCGCCAACGCAGGCACCTTTGCACCATGGTGCAAGGGTGCCTGCGTTGCGGGGATGATTGATCTTGTGCAGGAAGGGATCCTTCCTGCACAAAATCAATACATTCAGGCGCTTTCCTTTTTCTATGTGTGCTGCAGAATGCAGAACACATAGAAAAATGAAAGCACGAGGAGAAATGTTTTCATTTCTCTTCGTTGCGCATCCCTAACGCCACCCCTGGGGTGGCGTAAGGTTCTGACGCATTCCCAGCTTTACGATGCCTCGTAAATCTGGGAATGTGTCAGGTTCCATGGGTGTTGCGTGGGAACACCCACAGCTACACCCATGGAACGCCCCTTTCACGCAGTTTTCTGCGTGAAAGGGGCACATATTTATAAGTCCATGAAAAGCCACGTAAAGTGGCTTTACGTGGCCTTATAAATATGCTGTGGCGCATTGCGTCACCGGAACGTCAAAAAAGTGCCGATAGGGCCTCACAAATGAGTCCCAAGATTTTTTCATAACCCAGATATCCTTTAAAACTGTGCAGCGACGCTAACATCATTCCTATGCATTTCCAGGGCAGTACCACCCATTGGTAGGTCTAAAGTGTCCAGCATTGAGTTTCTCTGCTAAATATTCCTGGATGCAAACTAGCATGTCTTGACAACGATGTGAATCTGAGCTTAGACTAGTCAGATTGTCAGAGTTGACATGAACCAAACACTTCCAAGCTCTGCTGTTGGGACAATCTGCCAGGACGTGCCCACAATAAATTAGTGTGCCAACAAACAGGAAGTTTTGCAATAAAATGCATGTAAACAACAAGCATTGGCATAGCCAATAGGTCTCGCCTTTGGGACCTTATAAGTGTTTAGCGATGCAGCACATTATCCTGGGAGCTGTGCTGCCACGGATTGAATAGTTATATAATTACTACACACTGGGTCATGCAGTCTGATTCAGGAATATATGCTTGCCTCTGCCGCGCGCTTCTTCCTGGGTGGCATTATGATAACCAACACTTGGAAGGCTTGTGTGAGGTCAGATGCCAAGGGGCACCAGAACCAGTCTATACAACATGCATATCTCTTTTCCTGTGTGATCTTTGAATATCCAATGGCTCATGCAACAGAGAGTTACTGGTGATGAGGGGCGGATACGTAACCATGAGGGAAAGGAGGGGTGGTACACTTACTCAGGACATGTCTAGAGGACGGTGGGTCACTAGTCAATCGAGGGTCAATGAAAGGAGCGGGTGGGTCTTTTGAGGGAGGCTAAAGCATATGCTTTACAAAACAAATTAATCAAACTGAAGCCTTAACAAAATAGTGTTACACGCTGGCTGCCTTTTCCCTGGGAGGAGATCTTGTAACAGTCCCCTGAAGTCTGGACAGTAAATGGGCCTTAATCAGTGTAAATTCCCCCAAATCACCACATTTTAGGGTGACTCTAGGACTGTAATGTGATTTTATCCTTTGTAATATCCCAGCTGTAACCGTGGTAATTATGTAAAAATTGTATTCGGTATGAGCTATACAGTTACCAATATTATAACAGCTGATGCCAGCAAAGATATTACGGTGTGAGGTGTGCGGGTGTGTTTTAAAGTAAGGACAAGGAGAGAAAATAAAATGTTAACTAGGTCAGCAGCATAGGCCGGATGCTGCACTTGTGTGAAGTGATCTTAAGGAAACAGTATCTATATCTGTTTATTGTTGTAAGTTTGTCTTTGCTATGTGCTTTTATGCGCAATCAAACAACACCCTGTTGTTTTTTTATTTGTAGTATGCTTGTGTATTATTTTAAAGACACTTGGTTTTGACTTTATTTCTATGGATTTATATTGATAATGTTGCATTCTGTTGAGATGGTTTGATATATCTACATGGAACTGTGCATCCTATTTGTTTCTAATATAAAGGCTTTTTTGAGGTTGGAAAGCGAGTGTGTAGGCACATTGTTTGCGTAAATTGTTTCTGATCGGGGAAGAGAGACGCTGCCAGCATGCAAGCTGTTCGGAAAGGCTGAGTGAGATCTTATTGTATTGGAAGTGAGAAGGGTGCGACAAGGGGGATGGGAGGGGGGAGGGGGGCTGGATGAGGGCTAAATAGTTTCTGGTTGTGTTGTGAAACCACAGGCATAGCTATAAAGATTGCTATCGCTCTCATGAGCTGCATATGGCTCTTGTTTGGGAATGTATCCCTTCAGTGAATTGTCCGAAATTACAGGATGGGAAGCTTCCCGTCGAGATATGACCCTAGTTTACCAGCTGCAAATAAGTTTGATGTAGCTACAAAACCACGTCTGGTGTGTTTTACGGATATTTTAGTTTCTATAGAGTAAATAGTCGTGTTTTGGTGGGAAATGTGCGTTTAGGGCATCTAAAAGGCAGCGTGTGTTTTAGTTCTTATCTATGTTTTTTAATTGCAAACGTTGGATACATAGACAAGCACATTATTTGAACAGTATACCTATAAACGCAGCATTTTCAATTTCAAAACATAAATTTGAAAGAGAAGACACAACTTTTCAGATGCCCCTAAAAACAATTGGAAAAGACACAGCCTTTTAATTCGCATAAATGCAGCGATAAATGTCAAAGTTTGAATAATTAAGTACATACTTTTTAATAAACCACAAACACGATGTAGAATAAAATACTGTCGCAGTTTAGCAAACGAGAGAAAGAGGCACTGTTTTTCTATTCGCACGCGCTTTGTGGCGCATAAAAAGGCAGCGTGTCTCTCGTTTGCTAAACTTTTACAGTATTTTAAGCTAGGTCGCATTTAATCCTAATGAAAAGTATCAGCTTTTTTTGTTGTGACTTTGGACAAATTGAAAGGGAATGGGAGGCAGTTGCAGTTCAGGGCTGTTTAAAAGTACGATGGAATGTCTGAGAGTAAATGGTCTACCCAAAATTGGGCTACTGAGGAAAAAATACGAGCGACACGCAAATAGAGTTCAAAATACTGAGCACAACTCTGAGCATAAGAAGGAAGGAGGCGGGGAAATGTGCAGGGAGATGTGGGGAGCACGACAGAAGGCCTGAATGGAGGAAAGAGGCGCAGATAGCTAAGAAGGCACAGAAACCGGCACAACAACTGGTGAAAGCGGAGATGCAGAAGGGCGAAAAAGCAAACGAAAGGCAAGAGTGAAAAAAGTGAAAAGAGGCTCAGAGGGGATAGAAAAACGTAGAAAAGGAGTAGATGAGAGGCAAGAGTAAAAAAAGAGGCTCAAAGGCATCAAAGCAAGAGTGAAAAGAGGTGCGAGATGGAGCAGTTACATGCAAGAGAGAAGGAGCAGAAGGAACAAGCGCGCGCGGCCACGCTAATTGCAAACAGATGGCCACTGCGCACCGCTGCTCGCTCCCGCAAGGTGGATGCCTGCACAAGCACGAGTGCTTGAAAAGGGCAGATCAATTCCAAAAGGTCATCTCCTAGGCAGCGCATGCGCGCTGCCTAGGCGAGACCTAAAAAAGACAATGACTGCACCTACAAAACAAGAACACAAGCCCTTCCTCGGCCACAGATTCAAAAGATATAGTACAAGGCTCGCCATGAAGATAACTCAGAATCATTTAAACTTCGTTCCAAGCTCAACATGATTTGGACATAACAGGACCAAATAATTCGACATCAGTAGAACACCGAAACAAAATAAAGTGAAAGCAGCAGTTCTGCCCTTTCCTCCTACTACAGAAGTTGTAAAGACACATAGGGGCCGATTCCGATCTCGGTCGGAGGCGCACCCAATACCATTCAGTCGGGAAAAAAGCCATGCGAAAGCCTGTTTCCCGACCGATCCGTACAGCACACCGAACGAGTAAGTACGATGCGCACAACAGCACAGAATCCGGCCGAGCCGTACTCACCCACACCAGGTCCTGTTCCCCGACCGAGGCGAATCCGGAAACGCTGAATCGAGTCGCACGGAAGGAAAATGCAGCTCCGTCCGGCCGAACGAGTACGATGCGCTTTCCGTACGCGCCGAACCCGTCGCTACGCACGGCACGTCAAAGCATCCGGGAGAGGCGCACATAAGCTCCGATTCGCGCCACAACACGATCCACGGCTACGAGACGAACACGCCAGCGACGAGGACGAGGCGAAGCAACGAGGACGACGCGAAGCGACGAGGACGACGCGAAGCAACGAGAAGGACGAACGACACGAACCAACCATGAATCCCTTCGTCCCGATCATACCAATATTCTACATTTACTACCGGAACAGGCACGGACGCGTACAGCGCAGAAGGTAAGTCAGACACCAACCACAAAACACATACAACACGAACACGACACATCACACACACACAGAGGGATGCAGAATATACTTACACCAGCAACAGCAGCACCATAGGGGTGGGATGCCCATCACCAATGCCACATATGCACACAGGGGCCTGAATGCGCACCACCACCCCTACCCAGGGGGCAGGATGCCTACCACCACCCTGAGCCAGGGGGCTGGATGCCCACCACTACTACCACCCTCACCCAGGGGGGCTGGATGCCTACCACCACTACCACCCTCACCCAGGGGGCTGGATACCTACCACCACCCTTAGCCAGGGGGGCTGGATGCCTACCACCACTACCACCCTCACCCAGGGGGGCTGGATGCCTACCACCACCCTTAGCCAGGGGGGCTGGATGCCTACCACTACTACCACCCTCAGCCAGGGGGCTGGATGCCTACCACCACCCTTAGCCAGGGGGCTGGATGCCTACCACTACTACCACCCTCACCCAGGGGGGCTGGATGCCTACCACTACTACCACCCTCACCCAGGGGGGCTGGATGCCTACCACCACTACCACCCTCACCCAGGGGGGCAGGATGCCTACCACCACCCTTAGCCAGGGGGGCTGGATGCCTACCACTACTACCACCCTCAGCCAGGGGGCTGAATGCCTACCACTACTACTACCCTCAGCCAGGGGGGCTGGATGCCTACCACCACCCTTAGCCAGGGGGGCTGGATGCCTACCACTACTACCACCCTCAGCCAGGGGGCTGGATGCCTACCACTACTACCACCCACACCCAGGGGGGCTGGATGCCTACCACTACTACCACCCTCAGCCAGGGGGGCTGGATGCCTACCACCACCCTTAGCCAGGGGGGCTGGATGCCTACCACTACTACCACCCTCACCCAGGGGGGCTGGATGCCTACCACTACTACCACCCTCACCCAGGGGGGCTGGATGCCTACCACTACAACCACCCTCACCCAGGGGGGCTGGATGCCTACCACCACTACCACCCTCACCCAGGGGGGCTGGATGCCTACCACCACCCTTAGCCAGGGGGGCTGGATGCCTACCACTACTACCACCCTCAGCCAGGGGGGCTGGATGCCTACCACCACTACCACCCTCACCCAGGGGGGCTGGATGCCTACCACCACCCTTAGCCAGGGGGCTGGATGCCTACCACTACTACCACCCTCAGCCAGGGGGGCTGGATGCCTACCACCACCCTTAGCCAGGGGGGCTGGATGCCTACCACTACTACCACCCTCACCCAGGGGGGCTGGATGCCTACCACTACTACCACCCTCACCCAGGGGGGCTGGATGCCTACCACTACTACCACCTTCACCCAGGGGGGCTGGATGCCTACCACCACTACCACCCTCACCCAGGGGGGCTGGATGCCTACCACCACCCTTAGCCAGGGGGGCTGGATGCCTACCACCACTACCACCCTCACCCAGGGGGGCTGGATGCCTACCACCACCCTTAGCCAGGGGGTCTGGATGCCTACCACTACTACCACCCTCAGCCAGGGGGCTGGATGCCTACCACCACCTTTAGCCAGGGGGCTGGATGCCTACCACTACTACCACCCCTCACCCAGGGGGGCTGGATGCCTACCACTACTACCACCCTCACCCAGGGGGGCTGGATGCCTACCACTACTACCACCCACACCCAGGGGGGCTGGATGCCTACCACTACTACCACCCTCAGCCAGGGGGCTGGATGCCAACCACTACTACCACCCCCACTCATAGGATGGACAATGCATGACACAACCAGCACACCACAACCTAGGGAATGCAAGAAGAAGACATCCCCCAACACCATGACAAGCGTGTGTAGACTGTGTCAAATGCCTACAACACCGAACATGACTTTGAACATACAATGTGACCCCTAGCACATGTGCCACACATATATGTGTGTGGCACCCACAATGCAAGCAGGCCATGACCATTGTGGCAATGGGGTCCAAACCCCCATCATCACAGTGACCAAAATGTAAGTGTGGGGTCCATAGCTGAAGCACATTTTGAACATTGTGGCAATGGGGTCTAAACCCCCATCACCACAGTGACCAAAAGGTAAGTGTGGGGTCCATAGCTGAAGCACATTTTGAACATTGTGGCAATGGGGTCCAAACCCCCATCATCACAGTGACCAAAATGTAAGTGTGGGGTCCATAGCTGAAGCACATTTTGAACATTGTGGCAATGGGGTCCAAACCCCCATCATCACAGTGACCAAAATGTAAGTGTGGGGTCCATAGCTGAAGCACATTTTGAACATTGTGGCAATGGGGTCTAAACCCCCATCACCACAGTGACCAAAAGGTAAGTGTGGGGTCCATAGCTGAAGCACATTTTGAAAATCGTGGCAATGGGGTCCAAACCCCCATCATCACAGTGACCAAAATGTAAGTGTGGGGTCCATAGCTGAAGCACATTTTGAACATTGTGGCAATGGGGTATAAACCCCCATCACCACAGTGACCAAAAGGTAAGTGTTGACAAAGAAAGAGGTGCAACTGCCAAACTGCATGGATGATTCCTGGTCACAGAACAAAAAACACATCAGTGGCAAAGTAGTGTATGTGTCCCATTGCAACATAAATTGGGGGAGCCAAATACTGCAGTGCAAATAAGACATACCTTTGGCCATGTGCAGACAAACAACACCCATGGGGGCTGACACCGTCAACAATCATCAATGACACAATGACAGAAGTGACCATCAGAATGCAGACCCACATATTTGCACCAATGGGCACACAAATGCAGATACCCTGTGGAGACTGCAGATGTGAGGTGAACAGATACCATACCATGGCAGCAATGGGACACACAAACCATGATCATTGTGCTGACCGATGACCTAGGAGTCCCAGGGACAGCAGGGGAAACACACAAAACTACATACAGCCAATGGCACACCCAAGATATGCCAATGCAGTGGTGCAGATGCACAAACACAAACAGGCAGACCCACACTGCACATCATACACAACAGGTGAGGGGGTGTGCCAGTGTCCCCAGGCAACCACACAACACGTGAGGAGACCTGAATACCAATCATACAGATGTGCATACAGTGCCACACAAAGGTAACTCATGGATCCAAATCCCCTATGTGGGCAAGCAGGCATTGTCAGATGAGAGGGAGCACAAATCACACATGTCACACAGGCACGTAGGGACAGCAACTGACACAGCAAGACACAGACACACCACAGCACCACCCCCAGGGCCCCCACAATGTGGTGACCCTGGGCTGCATTACAATCCCACTGTGATGACAAAGCTAAATGTGGTTCACACTGTGAACCACAGTCATGTGTCCTGAGCAACTAACTACCATCACACCTACACAAGCACAAATCAATCAGCATGGCCAGTAAGCCAAGGCCAACATGGAGGCAGGGGCCTAGCCGGGCAACAACTCTCATCTGCACACACTCAACACCACACCCCTCGACCTCCAACAATGTGCAGCAGTGAAGTACACATGCACTGGTGACATTGCACATGCACCCATGACTATTCCAGGGTGGTGGGTGGGAACCAAGGTGCAGAAACACATCACACATGGCCACTCAACAAGACTCCTGAATGTCTGACACACTGCACACTACGCTGTACATGGACATGACGGCAATACCACACCAACCAATGGGATCCCATCCACAGTCACACACCAATGAAGAAGCCAAGGTCACCCACAAAGAACACACATAGACAACAACCAACATTGCAGCCCGGACCCTGAGGAGTGCCAGCAGTCACACACACAACGTGTCACAATCACTGAAAGATAACACAAACTGGAAATCACATGACAGGGGCAAACAACAAGTGCCAAGGGGAAACCTGACTGTGACCCATCTGCGTCTGCACACAAACTCAGCCCTGACAGCAAACACACCTATGGGTGACACCCTGATGACCAGTAATGTGCCATGCACCCACATCACAGAGAACCCAGGGAGAAGACTTTGGGGGAACATAGGTCAACTCAGCTAGCATCACAAACAGGTACAACACTAGGGATCACAGCATGCACAGCTAAACGGAAGTGAACACACAGACATGCACATACAACACACACCTTGGGCGCAGGCAATGTCACAGGAGTACACACTGCCATGAGGGGACTCCACTCCTGTGTGAGGAAAGCTGTGCCATATGTTGCCTCAGTAGGGCCCCATCATGTCAGCTGAGCACTTGGTCACACAATCAACAATTAGCACCAAATGAGGGCTCCCGTAACATCAGCCTGGTCATGGAAGTGCCAACGGAATCATCAGCACAGATCCAACACACTTGTATAGCAATGTTGCACTGACAACACAGATGAGTCCTTCCCCATTGATGCCCAAACCTGCATGTCCACTGGAGATGGCCACACGGTCAGGGAAGTAGACGAATTGAACAATGGCAGGCACAACAGATGTGCAGGGGTGGAAGCCACAGATGTGAAATAGCCAATCTAAGTAGGAAATCCCATTGCCAAATACTGAATACGTGACACCCTCAGATGCTGCTATGGATGACATGGATACACCACAGGATAGGACACATTCCCCCTGGACCACATGGGTTCCTGCACAGTAACACTTCATTATCATGAGACCAAATATCACCATCACTGCAGCAAGGGCATGGTTAGCATCATCAACAAAATGTACATCAGAAGCATAAGCACTAGAGAACAGAAGGTTGCTTTATTCAGCATATGTGTGGAATGAAAACAAAGTCCAGAAAAAACACAAAGGCAAATGGCCAGTCCATTGTAAAAGTCCAAACAGGGTGACAGTGGCAGATGTCACCCTACGCATGCCTGCACAAAACCAGGGACAATCCACTAGGAGGGGCAACCGGGGGGGTAGCCCAGGCACCGCAGGGACAGGATCAGGGCTCACCAGGAGGAAGCAGGGAAGGGGTGGTGGGTGCTGGAGAGCCACTGACAACTGCAGTGGAGGTGTCTGACATGGTGTGTGCCGGCACAACTGGGGGCATGGCTCAGATGTTGTGGGTGCCGGCACGACTGCAGTGGACCCTGCAGATGGAGTGGACAGGTCCGCCACTGCAGTGCCCAAGTCAGACAGGGTGGTAGTGGACTCCACTGCAGTGCCTACCACCAGGGGAGGAGAATGGGGAACAGGCAAGGTGGGCTGGACAGAGGGGGAGGACACCCTCACCACATCAGTGGCACAGACAAGCGCAGCGGGGGTGGTGCCGGGAGAGCAAGTGGCAGGGGGAGAAGGCCGGATCCTCTTGGGGATGGTATATCTGTGGGTGGGGGAACCTGGGGCAGGGTGTGGTGGGGGCACCTGTGGAGTGGGGGCCTGAGGGATGGAGGAAGGAGACCTGGTGCTTGAGCTGCAGGGCGGCGGCGGGGTCTTGCTCTTACCACTCCGGGGGACTTGCGGGTGGGGGCCTCAGTCTGTCTGCGCCTGGGGGAGGGTGTCCGGGGGCGAGGGCACTCTGCTCCGTGTGGGGGGCTTCCTCTTCCCCTGGATGCTGGAGCAGCTGGATCGGAGGGGAAGAGGCCGAGGTCACTGAGGAAGAGGCGCTGGGTCTTTGGGGTTGCAGATGAGGCAAGGGAGGGTGTTTTGGAGGGAGAGGCAACTGAGGACTGCGCAGTGCCCGTGGATGCGTGTGTGTGTACCAGGGCCCCATCCCCTGTGAGTCTGGTTTCAGTCCCCTGACTGTGCGTGCGTGTGCGTTTTGTTTGTGGCGTGTGTGTCTGTGTGCTGGACGTGTGTGTGCTGGTGTGTGCCTGTGCCGGTGTGTGTGTGCTTGGGACGGGTAAGGTGCTGGGGAGTGTGGATGGAGCAGAGGCAGGAGGGGTGAGGGACTGTCTGAGGAGGGACACTGCTGCCGTCAGGGAGGAGTCCATGGACCTATTGCCCCTCTGTAGGTCAGACATGCCCGATGAGATGCCCTCCATGAACGACACCAGCTGAGTCAACAGAGCGGTGTGCGCATGGAGGACACTCAGCATGGCTGTCTGCCCTACATGGAGCTGGCGAAGGAGGTACACAGACTCCTCACTCAGGGCAGCAGGGGACACAGGGGCAGCGGGTGCGGAGCCTGGCCCAAAGGAGACACGCTCCCGAACATGGGAGCCTCCACGGACCTGGGGAATGGGAGCCGATGGGAGGGCGGTGGTGGTGCTGGTGGTGGCGGGGACAGCAACACTAGCTGAGGTGTGGTGGCTGCTGACACCCGCCTCCATAAGGGAGTCATCCTCCGAGTTGCTCTGGTCCTCAGCTGAGGTGGATGGTGCTGAGGACTCCTCGGTGTGGCTCCCCTCGCCCTCCGTGCCACTGGGTCCCTCCGACCACTCCTCGGCTGCTGACTCAGTCTGGCTCTCTGGCTCCTCCTGGTCCGTGGAGCTGTCCCCTTCCGTGGCCGTGGATGTATCTGCAAACAATGGGGAAACAGACAGACATCAGTCACCTGCACCAAACGCACACACCACTGTGAGCACAGCACATTACAGAGCAAGCCCTGGCATCATTAGTTGTACATTGCTAAAAGTGCCCTAACTGAACAGGAGAAGCCAATTGTCAGTCTGATGCCAAGCATGGCACTCACATCCCACATGGCCTTGCACCCATCTGTCTGGTGTCTGTTGGATTGCAACACCCCAGTGTGGACACATGCACCAAGTACACAGTAGTTGGACAGTGCAGAGGACACGGTGTGGCATGTGGACATGCACACATCACAGCTCTTGCCACTGAGTCAGTACAGGTTTCCGGATGAAAGGGATGCCCAGAGTCAAATAGGAAATGCATGTGATGCATACCAGCGACAGACACCATGATGCACCCATGTCCTGATAGCCATCGCCACAATGGTGTGCATGTAGCACATGTCACTCCCCTGCAGGATCACCAATAAGTAGACACATGCCATGGCAGAGGCATGACTGCTAAGTCATACATCACTGTCTCAGTGATGTATGACTTGGCAGCCAGACAACAACACTATGCACTGTGTCACAATAGTAGGTCATGGGGAATGCAAGTCCTGGAGCAGCACAAGTGCACATGTACATCCCCCACACAACACATCATCTTAACCCTCAACTGTCCAGGTCATACCTATTGGACATATGGGAGACCTGTGACACTACCCTCTGAACCTGAGCCCCTCACAATCTGCTGTGAATGGGGAACAGCTGCCTGAACTTCACATTCGCATACCCCAGTCTGCACGGGCAGCTGATCAAACACCTATGTGACACACAAGTATCGTCTCCTATGGTCACATCTCCAGGGGCATGCTGAGCCCCTACCAAGAAACACCCCAGCAGTCCTGGCAACTAATCCACAGCACACTGACACAGAGGCAGACACCTGAGGGGTCAAATCACTGCGCACAATGTGTCAGCTGATACACGGGAGTGGGAGTAAAGAGTGCATTGCATGGCCTGGAGTAGGCATGACTGTCCTGCTCCACATGAATGAGGGATGAGCCCTGGACAGTGGATAGCTGGCTATGTATGTGTGACACACGTAATCTGCACACTCCTGGGGCCCAAACATTGTTCCCACCCGCTGCATGGGCGTGTGCCACATACCCCAGGCACATGTGGTGGCTCAGCTCAGCAAGTGGACCGCATATCAAAGCAACACGCAGATTACATGTCCGAACACAGGCGTTGTGTGAACAATGGACCCACCCATGATGCCCACAACAGAGTTAGGGAAACAGATGCTGTCCCCCACCTTTAGTGAAGCAAACTGCAAGGACACAGTCCCAAGTGACACAATTCCCTGAATGTAAGGGCCACACCTGGGTATCAGATGAGCAGTGGGCAGTGCACAATAGAGGGACATGGCTCCTGGACAACATGACTGCTGCACTGTGGCAGTTGAACCAGGCCAGAGGAGGGCACACAGCATGTAATACAGAGTTCACAGTGCAGTCTTTGACTCACCCCCTCCTTGCTGCTGTCTGGCCTTCAGCTGCCCATCCAGGTCTGGAAACACCACCGCCAGGATCTGGAGCATGTGGGGGTCAGGGTCCGTGTTCCGCCCCTCCTGCGAGGAGGCGACAGCTTCAGCTGGACCCGTGCAATCCTCCGGGTCCAGCCCCGAAGGTCCTGCCACCTCTTCTGGCAGTTGCGGATCCGGCGCTTGTAGACCCCCACGGACCGGACAGCCCGGACGATGTCCTTCCAGATCTCCTGCTTCCGATGGGCATTAACCTGTCAGGATGACAAAGTGAAAAGGCCATTACTACACATGCAACATATCCGTGCATGACACAGTTGTATATACATGTCTCAATCACAGGGGCACATGATGTACACAGGCAGTGCAAAGCTGCCCATGGACAGTTTGCCAGACGTCACTACATGGTATCATTGCATGGGAAGTAAAACCTTGTTCAAATGCACTGTCACTGCACCATACCTGTCCAGTGCATGTCACTACACACTATGGGGGGTGACAACTACTCAGTGAGCCTGCTAGCCAGTGGCGTGCAGACTTTCAGCCTTGCTAGTCAGACAATATGCACATTCAGAAAGGCAGTGCACAGAACACTCACCTGCTCCCCTGGTGTCCCATACAGCTTGCTGTACTGTGGAAGTAGGCTGTCCAGCAGGGCCTGGTTCTCCTCAAGGCTGAAGGCTGGGGCTCTCTCCACAGTACGTGCCATTGCAGGGTCCAGAGGGGCAGAGACAGCAGCAGTGCAGTGGCAGATGTCATCCTGGAGCATGTAGTGCAGGCAAGTGAGCTCTCAGGGGAACAGCCAGCAATATATATGTGCTGGAGAGGCAGATACTGTCCCTTGTGTCCAAAGTGATAGGTCCAAGTCGTTTGCATCTTCTGAATCTGGCCAATCCATGGAATAGCAGCACCAAAACACGCCCACAGCATCCTTCAAATCTTCAACTTCATGACATACATGATTTTGCAACATTGTTGTGGGTGACCAACTGATTTTCCAGCAACCGACTCGTTCGAAATTCGAAAACGCGTCCGTTGCCAGGCAAGGCCATTGTCAATGGGTGCGCACCGATCGGTCCATTGCGGTACAACGCGTACAGGGGTACAACGCGTACCCGCACACATTGAATGCAATGGGCCGGCCGGGGGCACCGATCGGTCCATTGCGGTACAACGCGTACAGGGGTACAACGCGTACCCGCACACATTGAATGCAATGGGCCGGCCGGGGCACCGATCGGTCCATTGCAGTTCAACGCGTACAGGGGTACAACGCGTACCGCACACATTGAATGCAATGGGCCGGCCGGGGGCACCGATCGGGCCATTGCGGTACTCACGCGTACAGGGGTACAACGCGTACCCGCACACATTGAATGCAATGGGCCGGCCGGGGCACCGATCGGTCCATTGCAGTTCAATGCGTACAGGGGTACAACGCGTACAGAGGTACTAACGCGTACCGCGACACATTGAATGCAATGGGCCGGCCGGGGCACCGATCGGTCCATTGCGGTACTAATGCGTACAGGGGTACTAACGCGTACCGCGCACATTGAATGCAATGGGCCGGCCGGGTGCACCGATCGGTCCATTGCAGTTCAACGCGTGCAGAGGTACAATGCGTACAGGGGTACAACGCGTACCCGCACACATTGAATGCAATGGGCCGGCCGGGGCACCAATCGGTCCATTGCGGTACAACGCGTACAGGGGTATAACGCGGCACTGCCAGCACATTGAATGCAATGGGCCGGCCGGGGCACCGATCGGTCCATTGCAGTTCAACGCGTACAGGGGTACAACGCGTACAGAGGTACAACGCGTACCACGACACATTGAATGCAATGGGCCGGCCGGGGCACCGATCGGTCCATTGCGGTACAACGCGTACAGGGGTACAACGCTGCACCGCACACATTGAATGCAATGGGCCGGCCGGGGGCACCGATCGGTCCATTGCAGTTCAACGCATCACTGTACATGTGACTGGCATATGTCAGCATGCCTGTCTCAGATGGACATATGCCAGCCACAGATAGCTCCCAGGGAGTGAGGGGCACACCTACATCACGACAGCCTGTCCAAACTTTATCATAAGGCATGTAAGGCTGCATTTCCTATTGTGTGTATGTTGGTGTACATGTTGTCCTGTGGGTGTCACCTCTGGGCAGCCACCCCCAGGCTGTGCACGTGTTCATGGGGACAGGATCCTGGGTGTTACGTGTACATGACCACTGTGATGTGCAACTGTTCATATCTGTGCATGTGCCATGGTCACATTTCACGGTGGTGTATGTGTATGTCATGTCACATACCCCGTGAGTCCCATGTGGGACGGTATGTTTGAGCCAGGGTGTCCCAGTGGCACAATAGTGATGGTCCTCCACAGTCTTTGTGCATGTAGTGTTTACGATGTCTCTGATTTCATGTGCACAATGGGAGACAGTCTCCACATCCACGTTGTGTGTGCATGGACTTTGATGTTGTGCGTGTGTGTGTCACAGACGTCCATGTCTGTCCTGCTGTGGCAAGTGGGACCACTACCTGTGGGGGTCATGGTTGTTTTGCTGTGGTGTATACATGATACTCCATGTAATGCCAGTGTCCATGTGGCAATACAGGGTCCCTGGGAATGTACCTGTCATTGAGCTGTGGTGCCTGGGGCACATCTGTCCTCACATGTCACTGTGGGGGGTGATTGTGACACGGCAGCAGGAGATGGGAACTGTGACACGGCCTCATGATATCCAATGGGCCAACCTGGGACTAATTGATGCCACCTGTTGGACCGTGTTGACAGATGTTGGCCATGTATGTACCATACATGTCCTTACGGAACTGCACACTTCATGTAGTTGTGCCTCATAATGATGTATGTAGGGATATTGAGTGTGTTCAATCCCGCATATGTGGGGTGACTGACAATCTTGCTTACTTCTCCTCTGCACTGCAGGGCTCCTGCTGTCCATCGACCATTCCCAGACCTGGCAACGATGGTGGAACGGGACAGCATCCGACCGTACCACTTCACCAGGCAGCTGATTGAGGATTTGGCAGTGCAGTTGTCCCCACATTTGCAGCCTGGCCGGCCGTATCCTACAGCGCTGACCCCCAAGGTGAAGGTGATGGCAGCCCTACACTTCTTTGCCACCGGTACCTTCCAACATACTGTGGCGACTGCTGGTGGGATGTCACAGACCATGTTGAGCCGTGTGCTCCGCGATATTTTGGCGGCAATGTTGCTATTCCTGAACCGGTACATCTATTTCCCTAGACTGCGATGACTCACTGACGTGAAGAGTGACTTTTATGCCCTGGGGAGGATGCCGCATGTCATTGGCTCCATTGATGGGACACATGTGGCTTTGGTACCACCACAGGCCCAGGAGCAGGCCTACAGGAACCGCAAGCACTACCACTCGGTCAATGCACTGGTGGTGTGTCTTGCAGACATGACCATCACACACGTGTGTGCCCGTTTCCCTGGTTCAGCACACGATGCCTTTGTGATGAGGAGTAGTCGCATCCCCAGGATGATGGCACAGATGCAGAACCAGCGTGCCTGGCTTGTCGGTGTGTACTGACTTTGTGCCATTGTGTGTGATCTGATCTGTAGTATTCCGCCCACTTTTCCAAGTCAGCTAATGTGCACTTGTCTGTCCGTAGGTGACTCGGGATACCCCAACATGCCGTGGTTGCTGACACCCCTCAGGAACCCTGTGACACCAGCCCAGATGCGCTACAATGAGGCACATGGTCGGACCAGGAGAGTGATTGAGCGGACATTTGGTCTCCTGAAGAGCCGCTTCCGCTGCCTGGACAAGACCGGAGGGTCCCTCCCATATGCCCCTGCGAAAGTGTGCAAGATTATCATCGTCTGCTGCATGCTCCACAACCTGGCAGTGCGGAAGGAGTTGCCTCTCATCCAGGATGACAATGACCAACATCCGCCACCTGTGGAGGATCCTGGCCTGGACCACGATGCCAGTGACGATGATGATGATGATGATGAGGGTGATGTCCGCACACAGCTCATCACCAACTTCTTTAGCTGAATGTGAGTATCCTGAGGTGTCATGTCAATGATGTGAGTTGGCATGATATGTGTAGGTGGTGCTCTGGTGCTGTTGGAGTGTGTCCATGGGCTACTTGACTGGATGTGTGTTGCGATGTGTGCTTACAGGTGGGCTGTACTCCCCAACAGTGTTGACATGCTAACTTGGTTCTGGGTGGGTATCTTGTAACATGTATTGTGCATGAGTTTTGCTGTTCTGTCCTGTACTCCATTGCTTTTGACTGTGTGTCATTTCTGTCCTTCACAGGGTACTTTCAGATTCGTTTGGTCAACTGTGTCCACCGACGACGTGATTGCACTTCCAGGCTGGTAGCTGTTGTGTCCCTACAGGTGATGTGCGCCACACCCATGGACTTCCTTCCGTCTACAGTTGTTGACTGTGTGCCCGCTGCCAGGTGGGATTACCTTGCATCTGTAGTGGTTACGACATGTTGCAACTGTGTAATAAACCTGTGCTTCACTTTGTGATGTGCGTTGTCTGTGGTCACACATTTGACTGCCATTTGCTTACTGCACCTGTGGGCTACTTGACTACAACTGGGAATGGGTGTGGTGTCTGTGCATTGCACCGTCTTCCCTGGCAACATCAGTGTAGGCAATGAGTCAGATGGCCTAGGTGTGTATGTGTTGTGTAGCCCTGGTGGTGTGTCTCCCTCATATGTGTCACGTTGCCTTTACTCACATGCCTGTGTTGTACTTGCTGTTGCAGTTCGCATACACAGTGTAATTTTGCAGTTCATCATCCCCATAACAGCACCCACGTTGGAATCACAACAGAGGCAAGTATGGTGTATTAGTGTGTTTATTGTGATACATTTGTGTGAATAGTGCATAGGATGGGTAGTGCTGTACATAAATCTAGCAATCAGAAGTTCCTAGGTGAATTGAAAGTCCTGGTAGACAGAATCCCCAGTATCGGGGCCACAGTTGTCTGACACATTGGTCCAACTTGTACTCCCCATGCAATGTGTGGGAGTAGTGTTGCCGTCAACAGGGTGAACAGTCTGTGCACAAAGGTGAACATCCAGAACAGGTTCAGGCTTCTTGGGAGTTGCGCTTGGCCATCGGCCTCTCACTTGCCCCTCTTCGGACGACCCCTCTTCTTGGGGGGCCCCTCAAGTACAGGCTGCTGCGGTGCAGGGGACTCTCCGCCAGAGTCATCCTCCCTCCCTGTGGCAGTTGCAGTTTGTTCAGCACCAGATGTTGTTGGCACACAGGGAGGTGTGGACTGGTTGCTGTTCATCTGGCGGAGGCATTGTAAAATGTCCCTGTGCACCGCCGTCATCTCATGCAGTGCATCCCACTTGGACTCCACGCGGGACATGTGTGAGTCCACGCGGGACATGTGTGACTCCACGTGGGACATGTGAGAGTCCAAGCGGGCATGATGGGCAGCCTGCTGCTGTTTCATGTCTCTGAGGAGCCCCACTACCTGGCTGAGGTCTCCGGTGCTGGACTGGTACGCATCAGCTATGCGTACCAGTTGTGGGTCATCATGCACACCAGCAACCTCTGCAAGCAGCGACCTCTGTGTCCCACCCCTCCCACCACCCCTGCTGACATGTGCAGTGCGTGCAGTGGCACGCACAGATGACCCTGGTCCACCTTGGGGGTTGGTGGTGGTGGTGGTGTCCATGGCCCCAGGTTGGTCCAGGGTCCCTGTGCTGGTGTTGCTCCTTGTTCTGTCCATGTCGGCAGGGATGGTATTTGTGGTGACAGTCGTTGGAGGGGTGGGTGCAGGGGGTGCAGCTGGTGGTCCTGCTGGTGCTGCAGCTGGTGGTCCTGCTGGTGCTGCATGTAGACTTGCACCGGATGTGCCAGGTTGGTCTTCTTCGTCCGAGGAGGGCAGAGGCTGTACGACGCCAGTGAGCTCCGCATCCTCTTGAGCCTGGGACTGGGACTCCTCAGCGTCTGCTGCTGTGTCCCCATCATCACCTGTTTTTGGGAGACACACACAATGTATGTTATGTTTCTGCAGGCATCAATGGTTGACACACATGACAGTTGTGACTGTGCCTCTGGGTGCGGGCCTGTACATTGCATTGTCCTAAGTCGTCACAGTCAGGGGTTGATATTGGTGTGGCACATTGTCCTGCATTATTTGGGCATTTCTATGTATTTTTTGGGGTGTGAACATGGTCTGCATTGGTTGTGTTTGGTTGACAGCCGGCCCTCCTTCCCACCCACCCAGCCAGTCAGTTATCCCACCATGGACTGTGCTTGCATTGCAGGGAGTGGAAGTTGTCTCTCAGGATGTCAGTCAGTGGTGTCCTGCTGTTTGTTGGTGCACAGTTGCCAGCAGGGCCTTGTGCTCCCCACAGCAGTAGCCAGTGTCAGCCATCTTGTGAGTCCTTCTCCACTTCCTGTGATGTGAGCATGGTTCAGGGTGGTGTTGATGGGACAGTTGTGGGGGTGACCAATATCAGTGACTACGACTCCCATCATGCTATTGCCTCCACCCCCTTCCCAGCATGCCCATGCTTCCTTCCTTTTGACTCTGCTTCCCTGTGGGGTGGGCTGGCTGTGCTGACAGGATGGCTGGGAGTGTTGTCCTGGCAGTTGTTTGGCTAAGAGTCCCAAGAGTGTCCCTGTGCTTCACACAACATAACCCAGGGTGGTGGTTCTTTGTGGGATCTTGTGTTAGGATGGGGGGCATTGCATTCTACCAGGTGGGTTCTGTGGAGTTTGTGTTGGGGGTGTGTGAGGGGAGGTGCTTGTGACTATGGTCAGTGCTGCAAGTCCTCCTTCCCACCCACCCAGCCAGCCAGTTATCCCACCATGGACTGTGCTTGCATTGCAGGGAGTGGAAGTTGTCTCTCAGGATGTCAGTCAGTGGTGTCCTGCTGTTTGTTGGTGCACAGTTGCCAGCAGGGCCTTGTGCTCCCACAGCAGTAGCCAGTGTCAGCCATCTTGTGAGTCCTTCTCCACTTCCTGTGATGTGAGCATGGTTCAGGGTGGTGTTGATGGGACAGTTGTGGGGGTGACCAATATCAGTGACTACGACTCCCATCATGCTATTGCCTCCACCCCCTTCCCAGCATGCCCATGCTTCCTTCCTTTTGACTCTGCTTCCCTGTGGGGTGGGCTGGCTGTGCTGACAGGATGGCTGGGAGTGTTGTCCTGGCAGTTGTTTGGCTAAGAGTCCCAAGAGTGTCCCTGTGCTTCACACAACATAACCCAGGGTGGTGGTTCTTTGTGGGATCTTGTGTTAGGATGGGGGCATTGCATTCTACCAGGTGGGTTCTGTGGAGTTTGTGTTGGGGGTGTGTGAGGGGAGGTGCTTGTGACTATGGTCAGTGCTGCAAGTCCTCCTTCCCACCCACCCAGCCAGCCAGTTATCCCACCATGGAACGTGCTTGCATTGCAGGGAGTGGAAGTTGTCTCTCAGGATGTCAGTCAGTGGTGTCCTGCTGTTTGTTGGTGCACAGTTGCCAGCAGGGCCTTGTGCTCCCCACAGCAGTAGCCAGTGTCAGCCATCTTGTGAGTCCTTCTCCACTTCCTGTGATGTGAGCATGGTTCAGGGTGGTGTTGATGGGACAGTTGTGGGGGTGACCAATATCAGTGACTGCCACTCCCATCATGCTATTGCCTCCACCCCACTTGCCAGCATTCCCAAACTTACTTGCTTTTGTGGGGAGTTCAGTATGTGTGGGTGTGTGTGCAATGGCAAGATGGCTGACAGTGGTGTCCTGCTGTTGGTTGGTGTGCAGTTCCCAGCATGCCCTTGTGCTCCCCACGACACAGCAACAGTGTCAGACATCTTTGATGGGCCTTTCCACTCTCTGTGGGATGTGCATGCGTGAGTGTGAGCTTGCTGGGCCATGTGGTGGGGGATGTAGAGCTGTGACTACGACTCCCATCATGCTATTGCCTCCACCCCCTTCCCAGCATGCCCATGCTTCCTTCCTTTGACTCTGCTTCCCTGTGGGGCGGGCTGGCTGTGCTGACAGGATGGCTGGGAGTGTTGTCCTGGCAGTTGTTTGGCTAAAAGTCCCAAGAGTGTCCCTGTGCTTCACACAACATAACCCAGGGTGGTGGTTCTTTGTGGGATCTTGTGTTAGGATGGGGGCATTGCATTCTACCAGGTGGGTTCTGTGGAGTTTGTGTTGGGGGTGTGTGAGGGGAGGTGCTTGTGACTATGGTCAGTGCTGCAAGTCCTCCTTCCCACCCACCCAGCCAGCCAGTTATCCCACCATGGAACGTGCTTGCATTGCAGGGAGTGGAAGTTGTCTCTCAGGATGTCAGTCAGTGGTGTCCTGCTGTTTGTTGGTGCACAGTTGCCAGCAGGGCCTTGTGCTCCCCACAGCAGTAGCCAGTGTCAGCCATCTTGTGAGTCCTTCTCCACTCCCTGTGATGTGAGCATGGTTCAGGGTGGTGTTGATGGGACAGTTGTGGGGGTGACCAATATCAGTGACTACGACTCCCATCATGCTATTGCCTCCACCCCCTTCCCAGCATGCCCATGCTTCCTTCCTTTGACTCTGCTTCCCTGTGGGGTGGGCTGGCTGTGCTGACAGGATGGCTGGGAGTGTTGTCCTGGCAGTTGTTTGGCTAAGAGTCCCAAGAGTGTCCCTGTGCTTCACACAACATAACCCAGGGTGGTGGTTCTTTGTGGGATCTTGTGTTAGGATGGGGGCATTGCATTCTACCAGGTGGGTTCTGTGGAGTTTGTGTTGGGGGTGTGTGAGGGGAGGTGCTTGTGACTATGGTCAGTGCTGCAAGTCCTCCTTCCCACCCACCCAGCCAGCCAGTTATCCCACCATGGAACGTGCTTGCATTGCAGGGAGTGGAAGTTGTCTCTCAGGATGTCAGTCAGTGGTGTCCTGCTGTTTGTTGGTGCACAGTTGCCAGCAGGGCCTTGTGCTCCCCACAGCAGTAGCCAGTGTCAGCCATCTTGTGAGTCCTTCTCCACTCCCTGTGATGTGCGCATGGTTCATGGTGGTGTTGATGGGACAGTTGTGGGGGGGCAATATGTGTGACTGCGACTCCCATGATGCTATTGGCTACACTGACTTGGCCAGCATACACAGAATTCCTTCCTTTGAGTGGTCTTCACTGTGTGTTGGTGTTGTTATGGTGGCTACATGTCTGGATGTGTTTGTTAGTTCTATTTGTGCCACTGCCTAGCTGTAGTTGTAGTTGTGTTTGTACATGTGATGGCACAGTTGGATGTGACTTTTTTGATGGCATGTGTTGTGTTTATCTGACTGACATACACATTTTGGGATGATTCTGTTCTGGTTGCTGTGTAATTGCTATGAGTGCATGGTTTGACTCTCCCCTTGACGGTGATGTGTGTGTGTTTTGTGGCAGTATATTGTGTACATTTGTTGTGTACTCACCAGGCTCTGGGATGTTCTCTAGTCCATATACGCTCACTGGCGGAAGGATGGCCCGCACCTTCTCCTCCCAGGGCCTGAGGTATATTGGCTTGGCAGGAGGGCCACTGCCGGTGTATTGGCTGTTGATGTAGTCTTTCTTGAGCAGGTCCCGTACCCTCCTGCGCACGTCATACCACCTGTTCTGGATGTCGCTCTTTGTGCGCCGACATGGTGATAGTGCGTTCACCCTGTTGATGATCCTCTCCCACATCTTGGTTTTCTGGGAGATGGGGGTCTGTTGGACCAGTGTGCCAAACAGCTGTGGCTCTACCCTGAGGATCTCGTCTACCATGACTTCCAATTCACAATCTAGGAACTTGTGATTCTTCTTGGGGGGCATGGTGATGGGTGGTGATGGTGAGTGATGTGTGTGTTGGTGTGCAGGTGAGGGTGTGTGAGTGTGTGTTTTGCTGGGTGTATGTGAGGTAGGTATTTGTTGGTGTGCTGATGGTGTGTGGCTTGTGTGAGGGATGAGCTGTGGGTGTGTGGTTGCTTTCTCTTGGGTGCTGGCAGTGGAATGGCATTTGCAAAGGATCATGGTTGTGATTTGTGTCCTTTATATGGGTGGAGTTGTGGGTGTGTCTTTGTTCTCTGTCCCCACCCCCCCCCAGTATTTATTGGCTTAGTAATTGCTTGTTTGGCCTTTTTTTTTGTGATTTTTCCTTTGTACTGTCTGTGTATGTTGGAAACGTTCTTGTGACCGAGTCGGACCCTGCATTTGTCTCGTACGGTATTCTCTGTTTCGTTCACGCTGTGTTTGTGCAGTTTTCTATGCTGCGTACGCGTCGGTCGCGGTGTTTTGTGTTGCTTCGGCTCGGTTTTGTATGCGTGTCGGTCGTACGGCTTGACCTCCGTCCGACTCGCTCGTGGTTTCGCGCCTTGCATCGTACTTTGCGGTTTGGAGTTCGCGTGTACGTTTCGGTCGGATTTGTTCCGGGTGCGTGTCGGTCGGTTGGATTCGCGTGTTTTCCGACCGGATTGCTGTTTTCCGTGCGGCTCGGTCGTTCGACTTGGGTTCGGTACGTGTCGGTCGGATTTTGCACGCATTGCATCGTACTTGGCGTGTCGGGCGCCACAGGTACGTGTCGGTGCTTTTTCCGGCCCGAATCGGAATCGACCCCTAAGTGGTGGATTTAGAGTTTGGTAAATATGTGACATCCTCCAAAAAGGTATGGATGTCCTTCCTCCCTGTTAAGAGTGCACAGCCATCAATGCACATTAATTAGAGCAGACTAGACAAGAGCCCCTTTTGTGGATGTCTGGCATCCGGCAAACTATATTTTGGCCCTCTATTCCTTTTTTTATTGCTCCGTTTAAACTCATCTCAGGGTGACATGGCCTCTTGGTGATCTCTCCTCATAAGAGCTGTTCACACCATCATCTTGTCTTGGAAAATCTCTATCAGGCTCTTTTATAATAAGTGCTTCTTGGTTTGGCTGAATTTGTGGAAGATCAAACCCTGAGGCAGCCTGACAATTCCCTGCATTTTACAGTGTTGGAAGTATTCTCCAGTCTTGCCTGTGTACTCAAATTAATTGTACCTTACTAGCAGGTTCTGTTCTTGACAAATGGGTATTCAGACTGTCAGACGGTGATGTGACACTTGACCTGACTGAGGAATGCCATAAGGGAAGTTTTGAGAGTTTCTGATAGCTTGCGCTCTCCACTCTCCCGGTTCCGGGCTCTTCTACGTGACTAAACTGCGAGACCACTGCCAACTGTGGAGCCTAAATATCAGGAGCAGTTTCCCAACTACATTCACCCACCCTAACAATAGTCACCTAGCCCATCCCATCCCATCCCAACTGCAGTCAACCACCCTATCCCAACTATAGTCACCTTGCCCATCCTATCCCAACTACAATCACTCACCCCACCCCAACTAGTCACCTACCTCATCCCATCCCAACAACAATCACCGACCCACCCCTACTATTCACCTAGCCCATCCCATCCCAACTTCAGTCACCCACCCCATCAGAACTATAGTCACCCAGCCCATCCCATCCCAACTACAGTCACCCACCCCACCCCAACTATAGTCACCTAGCCCATCTCATCCAAGCTACAATCACCACCCCACCCCAACTAGTGACCTAGCCCATCCCATCCCCACCTGCAGTCAACCACCCTATCCCAACTATAGTCACCTTGCCCATCCAATCCCAAATACAACCACTCACCCCACCCCAACTAGTCACCTACCGCATCCCATCCCAACAAAAATCACCAACCCACCCCAACTAGTCACCTAGCCCATCCCAACTACAGTCACCCACCCCATCCCAACTATAGTCACCCAGCCCATCCCATCCCAACTACAGTCATCCACCCCACCCCAACTATAGTCACCTAGCCCATCCCATCCCAACTACAGTCACCCACCCCATCCCAACTATAGTCACGTAGACCATCCCAACTACAATCACCACCCCATCCTGACTATAGTCACTTAGCCCATCCCAACCCAACTACAGTCACCCATCCCAACTATAGTCACCTAGCTCATCCAAACTACAGTTGCCCATCCCATCCCAACTACAGTCATCCACCCCATACCTTTTAAAGTCTACAAAATAGAACAACCACCTTCATCCCCATGATGCATTCAAGAGTTCATCTCAAATTCATCATCAATTTGCACCTGGACTGAGGCTGATTCACTCATAAGACACTTGCTTTTTAAAAGGGCTGGGGTTTATGTTATGTAATAATGAAGAATGAACAGCATTATGAACCTTCAAATGTTTTGCCAAAATGAACTCAAAGGCAACTGGAATAACTACATTCTAAACAGCACTAGATCAATGAAAAAATATTTAAACTTTTCAGGAACATTTTGCAAAAGGGTTTACTTCGTATGTAGCTGTTACAAATCGGGAGGGGAAAACTGATACAGGTATTCAAAGTTTATCTTTAGATTTCTTCTTACCTTTCTTAGTATTTAGCCCATTAAAATGTAGGTTCGTAGGGCAACAAATGTATTTAGAGAATGAATAAGCCTTCGGGACCATAGGCATTGTCTGCATTGTGGGTGAGAAGGTCTGTGGATGATAGCAGGAGTGGATAAAAATGTGATGATCTTTGTAGTTGAGTGGTAAGCATTGTAATGTAGAGCTACTCCCATTCATGTTCCAGGGAGGAATAGAAACATTGAAGATAATGTTCAATACATGAACTTTGTAACAGTATTTAGGGGTTGGCAATTAATAACCAAATGCCCATCTACAGCCTGTGCAATCAAAGGCAAAGACAATAGAAACCAGGCTTAGTACATGTTTAATATTCATTTTCAACATATTATGGAAAACTGTATCGTGGATTTCCCCAATCCATCAAATTTCAGAAGCTAATTCGTAAAAAGTGGGTCATACAAATTAACAGATCCACGGCCCCTTGTCAAATTCCCTTAGATTATTGGTGTACTGATTGCTTAAAAACATTGTTCAAAGATATGCTTGTTCTGAGCTGAACACTGGTAAAGCTCGGTATGAATAAAAGGCATGTTCCAGCTTACTATATTTTTATAGGTTCATCAACATAAATGCCGCCACTTTCAAATTATTAGATTGATACAACAAGAAAGAACCCCAAAATTCCACACTGAATAACCACATTGTCATAATATGTAGGATCCCTTTAAACCACATATGTAAAGATAAGGTAATCTTTGATGCTCCAGTTCCTCTAACACCAGTTCCACTGGGCGCCCTCCTAATTTGGTTATGCAGTCTTAAAGCTAAATAGCACTACCAATAAAAACAATATCCGATTAACCACATTTTGTTTCATGATAATTTTAGACCAGACTGTCCTTGAGATAGACAGCCACCTCACTTTGGAATCTCAAAAGGATTTTGCAAGGAGCAAAATATGAGATCTGGCTAACCCTTTACTTCAAGAATGGTGAAACCCAGTTCCTCAGTAGCAATACCTGTCTAACCATGGTCCAGCTTCAGAATATTTTCCAAGAGGTACTCAGAGAGCTTCTTACTGTTAATCTGGACTAACATGACTTGCTTTGCTGCCAATGTCCTTCCAAATAAGCTATCAAGCATTTGGAATACACTTGCTGTGGAGTCCTCTGGCTTTGACATTCTCAGTGCAGTGACGGCCTTTGTTGATGATCCTTTCTGAGATTTGTTGTTCCTTGCTCGATGCTCTTGCTCTGGGCAGGTCCACCACATTTCTATCTCAGAACAAGAGGTGTGCGAAATTTGACTTTTGGCAAGCTTTTGAAGGTTTTAGCAAAACTTCACAAAAATCTCCAAAGTTTCTGCTACAGAAAAAACAATGAAATTAAAATATTGTACAGTTCGACAGAGAATGTTTGTCGACCCAGATGCCAAATATGTTTAAGTCTTTTATGGCAGGCTGAAAGACTGAGAACTCCCTGTGGTCACTTTCCTCACTTAGCTACATTGTACATTGTTTGAGGGTGTTGATGACAAAGCTAGAGTCAGAAAATTTTGAAACCTCCTCATGTGGCACAGTGGCTTCGATAGCACACATAACCAGATCTTTCCTGTCAGTGTTAAACCTGGTCTCTGATACCCTTTGAAGTTGCACTTTGTCTCACATGTTGAGGTCCATTTTAGATTACAGGTCTGATTCATTGAGCACACTGACCACTGGCTTGTCGGCCTGACTAGACTCAACATCCCTTCACTGGTACAGATGGCATTCGTCAGGAAACGGTTGGGGTCAGGACACTGGATGATGTATCACAGATCTCCAATCTCCTCCTCTGAGATCTGGATATAATGAAAGACAACAGTGAATATCCATTCTGGCTGTAAAAGGTCCAGAGTTGGGAGCGAGAGGATAAGATAATGGTGCGTCCATCGTAGATGCAGCATAGGAATCCTACCCAGCAATGTTACTGAATGTGTGCAAGTGCATTACCTGCAGGGTCAGATTATCCTGAGAAGGAAGATGAGGGAACATACAGAGCTGTACGTCAGGAGAAGTGTGAGACAATGCTTACCTTTTATATCCAGTATGGCACAAATCACCGTAAAATCAAGAAGAACTGTTTTTGCTAAACAAACATTTCCAGCAGAGAACTAAAAAGAGCTATTAGACCTCTGCACCTGTTAATTTAAAAAGGGGTTTGAAAACAATGTGCACATTCCAGTTTTTGACAATTATGCCAAGTCCCACCAATAGATTGCATTATTGCAAGCTCGAACTATGGCGGTCTGGTGGTGTGCTTGGTTGTGGTGTACAGTGCATTTCACATTACCAGCCTTTGGAAACAGTTGTTGTTAAAGTTGTGGTTGAAGATGATGAACCATGGTTTGAAAAAGAGAAGATGAAAAATACTGCATATGTTCCAGACTGCATCAGGAAGCAGGCCTACCACCAAGTGGAGAGGGCAAGTAAAACCAACCACTTAAGTGGTGGATCGGGGTCTGGGTGCAGACTCACTGATGTCAAGTAAAACTGTAAAACCTGTACAGCCATTTAGGAAGAGGCAAGAACCAAATGCCATTAGAGAATATACAGGTCGGCTAAGAAAGTGGTTCTACATATGAATGCTGCCTCTATACTTATGGTCTGCTATATCAGCATTAACAAAGCAATGGAGGGTCTATGTCCAGGCTAAACTCTTCAAAAATAATCCAACCAAGGAAATAATGCGTTATCTAAACCTCCTGGGAAAAATGTCCAGTCCCCCGGTAAAGTCTTTTTTCTAACCACTACAAGGTGTGAATGGAAAAGGACAAAACAAGCTTCTGTCTCCACTTACGGCATATTGGAGCTATCTGAATCAGCAGGCACTGAAGATGAAAGCTGGCAAGAGAGGTGGAAAGCATTTGGTGTCATAGCTGAACAGAAGTGCAGTAACTCTGGATTTACTAGAGAACGAGAAGTGCTTCCCCCTGCTCTGAATTACTTCAGCTAAGTAGCAGAAAGCCGATAAAGCTTAGACCTAAAGGAAGGAACTCATCCGCAGCTCCTTACTCATCATAGGTCCCCGTACGTTTTTGACATGAGGCTCCATTGTTTTCTCCCATCTTCTCTCTAAATCACTACAGAAGAAGAGAGCGTCACACCAAGAGGTATCCTTAGGAGATACACACACACACCCACACACACTCCCCGCGTCCCCAAATGATGGTCTTGTAACATGTCCCATTTCGGTCTCTGTGTTTTCTGTTACCTAAACTGAAGCCAACCGCATGCAGGCCAACTGCGTGACGTGGTGCTGCCCCTGTCACTGTGCGGTAAAGGTCCTTTCTATGACATTCATGAGAGTACACCTTACATTTACAAAAGGCTAATACCAGTAAGGCAGAGAGCAGTGGTATATTTTAAGCTGTTTAACTTCGATCTAAAAAAATAAATACTAATGTAAAAACAACTCATGGAACATGGGGATTTGTAACGAATGGTCAATCGCCACTATGTTTTTTTTTTTTTAGCAATGCAAAACTTGAATAAATATATCCCTTACTGCCTGTGCCCATTCAAGCCAGGGAATATACATGCCGAAAGGGAAGATGCTAAAATAAGTCATGGACCTGCAATGCCAAAGCTCAGCCTAACATTATGAAGTAGCAGATGCCAATGGATTGATCTCGAATTTAAGGCACCATTTTCAGCATGCCACGCAACTAAACAAATGGGGGGGGAAACATACTGCCACAGTACACCTTAGAGATGTTCTGGTTACAGATGGGGCATTAGTATTGCAAAATTAAAGCACAGCAGAGTGCAACAAGGAGAGAAAGAAACTAACACGGTAAATGCACGAAAGTTAAAAGATCATGAATAGAGAATTCCAGTAGCCAGATCTGGTGAGTTCCACTAGGCTGGACAATAATGTAGTCGTGCTGAGATGTTTTGCACTGGACTCTGGCAATTTTACATTAATCTTGAGGAGATATTTGCACTTGAGGGACAAAACACTGCACTGGTCATTCGATCCAGCTATCAATTCTCACTGCAAAGTTGCTTAGTAACAGTACACTATTTCTCGGACCCACTGCAAAACTGCCAGGTGCTGCTGCAATATATTTACATGATCTGGATTCACGTGCCCGGTATGGACTATAAAGAATGGTTGCAAGGGGCATATTTTTTTAAACATGGTAGATGAAATTTGTCAATTGCAACTGATCCATAAAATGTGTATTTTTCTTTTAAAAATCTGTTTGTCTTCTTATTGGGGGCAGAGTCATGAGCAGGTGTAAGATCCCTCCTAAATACAGTAGGTCAGCTTTTTGCTTTTAGGTCGAGTCTAGCAAAAGACCTAGATCTTACCAGATCTTACAGTGGGTTTAAAGCCTGTACTTTGTTAACCATTGGTTAATGTAAATGTCACTCTCATTTACTTCCTTCTTATTCAATGGTTTTCCTTGCCCCTCTTGTGTCTTCCCTGCCCTGGAGCATTGCCTTTTAACTTGTATCCTTTCACTGCTTACTTTTAGTAAACTATTTTTTTCTTTTTAGTTAAGCACTTCGCAAGCGTGCATGTGTTTTCCAGTAGCTGTCTCCCTCATGTGTCTCCCACCCACACTAGTGTTGTTCTCTCTCGCCTGAGTGCTTCTCCCCCCCATGTTGCTGAATGAGGTTTGCCAAATACCAAGGATATCTTGTTTTGATTCCACCTCATACCCCTTTTTTAGCACCCAACACTTTCTTTATCTCATTCTTCTCTGTTATTTTTAACCCTGTGTTCCCCCTTTATCACTGCTTTCCTATCTTTCTCTTCCTCTGTCTTTCTCCTTTTATGCTTTTTTCTCTTTTATTCTGTGTCTGACAATGAAAAATAAGACCTAGTCCACAAAAATGGGTGCTGGTCCAACCACCAGCGCAAATTAAACACTGAACATGCCCCTTCATTTCGAACAAGTTAGGGTCAAAAGTAAAGAAACTCTAAGTGGCCTTCTTGGCTGCCAACAGGAGGGCCAGCTAGATTGCCCATGCAAGCAGTCATTAAGGCTACCAAAAGTCATTTTGATCTGGGCAGCAAATATCTTTGCACCGTTCCTTCTTCTAAACAAAATTCAGACCACGTCTTGCGAACCTTTATTTTATGCCCTCTGAATCCAGCTTTTTCCAAGAGCGCCGCGTGGTCGTGAAAAGTTGAGAGGAGGAGGTTGTAGCAGAGAAGGCCTTAAAGATTACAGGCGACACGTACAATAAACTCTTAGGAGTGAACATATCTGGCGCTCTTCCTCCCTCGTAATGAGCAAAGGCCGCAGTGCAGCTGAGCGCATATATCCCTCTGCGCAGAGACTGGGCCCACGTTCACGCATTGGAAGGGTTCGCATAAACAGTAATAACATCCCTATTCATGGAGTGCTACATTATCTTAGGCAGTGGAAAAATAGCACAGCATAATTCTTCCCTTATTTGCTAAAATAATTAAAGTGCGCGTTGGCAAGCCAAGTGCCCTGATCATGTGCTGTAGAAGTGGGCTTTTTAAATAATGGTTTTGGATACCTATGGTAAGGTAGACACAGATGACTTTGTGCCACCCTATTGTTTCCTCTCTGCCTATAGCTAGGGACACAGGACTTATGAGAGTATGCCTCTTTTCTGCATAAATATTGATTTACCACATTTGCCACATAGTCTACCATCTATTTAATCATTTTTGTGATTTTAACAAAAATCTGTTTTTCTTGCCCAAACGGATCAAATGTTTCTCACAAAAGCTGATATGTGGTTCAGCACAATGGCAGGCCATTGGTAAAAGTTAAGTGAACATCCTTCAGCTGCTGATTGCTGTTCTCAAGTGTTATAGCTGGGACTAAGGGCTTGCAGCCATTGCCCAGGCAGTATTATGTTAACATGACGAACCAGCGACATATTATTGCCATAGAATGCTGCATAATTTGCCCTTTCTTTTTGCTGCTTAATTTAGTCACTATTGCCACATAATTTGGTGCTCCATTGCTGCGTAGTTCCGGTAGCTCTGCCTATAGCGCTGTTTTGAAATAACTTACCGAGCCAACCTTTTTATTGATCTATGGTTCAGTATTTTCCTACACTGGTCATCTATTTCTATTTCTCGGGCTGTGAATGCTTTCACCTCCAGTCTTTGTTTTCTGTGCCTCAGGGGCATGATTGTTCATCCAAGGATCTTTATTTTTCCATAAATAAAGACTGTGAGTGAATGTCTCTGCTAGTCCTTCTAGTTGGACTATTTAAGGCTGTGAGTGACTGCCTCTGCCAGTCCTTCTAGTGTTACACCCCATAGCTGTTAATACCTGCCCTCCACTAGTCATTCTGTTTTCATGCCTTTGAGTGTTCATCCACTGAGCCCTCTATCTCTATGATTCAAGGCTAGGAGTGACTGTCACTGCTGGCCCTTCTAGTTGGACTGGACTTTGAGTGATTGCCTCAGCGGTTGCTTTTACTTCCGTGACTGAGGGAAGTGGATGATGGCCTTCGCTGGCTTTTCTAACTCTATGATCCAGGACAGTAAGTGATTGCCGCTGCTCTCCCTTCTACCTTGGTTCAGCGCTGTAAGCGATCCCTTCTGCTGGACCTTCAGGGTCAGTGATTAAAGTCAGGGCCTGATAGCTTCTGTTGGTCCTTCTAGTTCTATGACCCTTAACTACTGATGCTTGCTCCTTCTGGCCCTTTAATTTTATTCTCAACTCATTTTGTGCTTGCTTTGACAGTCTTTGTGTATCATGCCTTTAGACTGTTGCTGCTCCCTTTGCCAGCCCGTCCATTTTAGTGGCTCATGGATGCTGATACTTGCTATTCCAGTTTTTCTATTCTGTAGTCCAGGGTTGTTGATGCTTGCTCATACTGTCCTTTCCATTTTTATTACTTCTTAGGTCTTTGTGTTCTCGCTTGATGTGACTCTTGTATTTCTATTCTCAAGCCTTAATGTGCTTGTCATGACAGCCCTTCTACTTCTATGACACTCGACTATTAAAGCTTGCTATGTAGGTCGTCTTACCGGCACCGGGGCAGAGAAACTCCAATTCCCGGCAGCACTTGCGGCCCATGAACCGTCAACGCAACGAAAACGCCAGGAGGCGTATTTAGAGGCCCTGCACCTCCCGCAGCGTGGGCCGTCTTACCGGCACCAGGGCAGAGAAACTCCAATTCCCGGCAGCACTTGCGGCCCGTGAACTGCCAATGCAACGCACACGCCAGGAGGCGTATTTAGAGGCCCTGCACCTCCCACAGCGCGGGACGTCTTACCGGCACCGGGGCAGAGAAACTCCAATTCCTGGCAGCACTTGTGGCCCGTGAACCGCCAACGCAACGCACACGCCAGGAGGCGTATTTAGAGGCCCTGCACCTCCCGCAGCGCAGGACGCGCCCCGGGCGTGCCCGGGCAAAGCCCGGGCCAAGGGCGGGCCTGTCCACGCCCGTCGGAGCCCGAAGGAGGCTGGGCTGGGCAACCCCCCTAATAATGGAACCACGGGATACTAGGTCTTGGTCCCACAATTTACAGGTACAGCGGTGTCTCACGCTGCTTGCTTATCTCTAATTGTGCTTTGTGGCGTTGTCCATTCTTGATTTTTACAATGAGTAAACACAAGGGAGTTGTGGGTACCCTGGATGCTTTTATCGTCAGGGCCGAATCAATGCTTAGCCATGAAATCGAACTGACGGAGAGGCGACTATCCTTAGAACCTCTATCCCTGCAGAGGCGCTCTTCCTTAGGTCCTATCGCCCTGGGCGACGCCCCCCCAACTTGCTCGTCCCCCACTGCGCTTGGCCAGCCTCGGCCGTCCCCTGTAATTGACTTGGAAGTATCCCCCATGGACACTCTAAACGGGCCAAGTATAGCCACATGGTCGCAGATCCTTAAACCCTATACCGAGGACACCGAGGATAAGCTGAGAGAGCCATCAGGGAAGCGGAGGAGGGGGGCGGGCACCCAAAAACCCAAACAGCAGAAGCGGCCTCGGCGAGTCAACCTTGAGGTGCCTCAAACCTGCACCATCAGTACACAAACCGACGCTGCTCCACCTTCATCCACATGTAGTGCTACTGGGTATATTGTGCTGGATATTGCTGGGGGAATTGCTCTGGACACTGTTCTTGCACAACTTAAAGAACTGATTGACAACAGCTTTGTTTTATTTCGAGGTCGTCTAGAACACCTGGACACTGTAATAAGTAAAATGATTAGCCTAAATGGGTCATCACAGTCTGCTGCTATTACAGGGGAGGGTTTGGGTATAGAAGCACCTCATATCTTAGCCTCAGCTCCCTTAGAGAAAGTGCTGGCTAGGGTAACAGCCATTGAGGATCTACTAAGAAAAGGCTATGGAGTAGGTGCTACCAACCCCTCGTATAACCCCTCAGAATGTGTAGAATGTGTAGTGGATGATGGTATTGTGGCTTCTTCGTCCAGGCTAATCCCTTGCACACCTCAGATAAAGCATCTTTAGGACCCAAGGGTACTATTAGCTTTGAACTTAACTATGCTTTAGCCCATAATAAGCCTAGTGAAACTCAACCGCCATCCATTCCTCATGCAATTCCTATGGACAGGGAGGATGTGAGGCTGAATCTGCCCCCAGAAGCCACCCCACATACCATTATTTTAGCGAATGTACCGCTTCCTACCCCCCAGGCAAATGAAACATGGGAGGCACTGAGAAACAAGGCTCGCTGCTGGCTCGGGACTAAAACCGGGTTAACAGAGGCCCTGTTTGGCGAGTTTAAAATGGCGAGAAGAGTAGGATGGGTGGGGAGAAGGGAAAAAACACTCCCCGGTGATTGTATCGTCCTCACTTTCAGATCTCTGAGAATGGTACGTGAGATCCTATGTAGACTCGGTAGCGATCATGTGTCACAAACAGGAATAAATGTATTGCCTCTAGTATACTTTTACCCCCCAAGGAACCGTTTTCATCAGCCCTTACAGCAGAGACCTATAATCTCCAATACTTACCACCAGTTTAGCTTACCCTTACAAATGTTACAAAATAGATTTGACATACTCCCATCCTTGGAAGACATAGATTGACTCATTTTCACAACTAGTCACGCCGAGCAAAGTGGGATCATTGAAAATAATCCCCCTAGTCTAAAATTGGCATCCATGGATCCTAAGGAGCCTACTCATAATGACCAAAGCAACATTGAAGTTTTAAGTGATATTTCTATCCACCGAACCCTGAGGCCACTTGCTGATGTCCAGCCAGACAGTGTAGTGGTTGACGATTGTACCGCACCTGGTAACAACAAGCAGGGATTTCATTCGACAATTGTAAATACCAACCACCTACACCCTTTAATTAATACTGATCACCATTTTAACGTTCTCAACGCTGACTGTGTTTATACCAAGCGCGTTACTGAGGGCGAACTTAGGTCTAGCCTAACGAACATACTTTTTGGGAATGTGGCAGGTTTAACTACTAAATTGTCTAACCCTGACTGGCTTGAATTCATTTATGACTTTGATATATTATGCTTTCAGGAAACCTGGGTAGATGTTATTCAACATATTAACGGGTTTAAAACATTTTTTACCCCGGCTGTTCCCTCCAGTCATGGGAGGAAAAAGGGTGGCCTATGTACCTTCATATCTCATAGGTTGAATGCAAGAAGGGTGGCCTTTGTGGAATCTAATACCTATTATCAGGTTTTAAAAATGCATACTGACAAATCCCATTGTATTGTTCTCCTAAACTTTTACAATAATATTCCTGCCCTGCAAACGAAGGAAGTCTTAAGGCAGCTTCAGGAGGATCTGGATACTATCCATGGGAACTCAAATGAAGACCTTTGCATAATTTGGGGAGGGGACTTCAACATGGGCCTTTGTACTCATGCTGAAAGAGGATATTGCGGTTTATTACCTGATGATGAGATAGATATCTCTCATTTTTCGCATTCCCCCTTCGGGGAAATGCTAAACATGATTAAATATACCATGGACCTGAGATTTGCCAACGACCTTTGCTCACCACCCATACCGTTTAGTAGTACTTTTAACGGCCGTGGGTTGTGCACAACCATAGACTTTCTTTTAATATCAAATAGATGCGCTGATAGAATATATAATTTTAAAACTCATACTGCCGCCTTTAGTGATCACTTTCCCATTAGTGTTACCCTAGATCTCCCGACCAAAGTGTTATCCAATAGACATATGGCCACCGAGCCTTCACAAGATATTGTCATCAATAGATCCAACGGATACACGATTAGATGGGCGGGAGTAGATACCTCACAATTAACTAAGTCACTTTTAATTAGCTGTAAAACAGACTTCTCGGTCTGCCTTCACGAGACGGCCGCGGATTCCAATATTTTCAACTCCTTCTGCAAAATCTCGCAGGCCATTCAAAATAATTTAATAACAGAATCCAAAAAACCCGCAAATAGCAAGCCAGGCTGGTTTGATTCTCAGTGTAGCAAATCGCATGCAGCTCTGAAATCTGCCCTACACAAGCTGATGAGAGACCAGGAAGTAATAAAAAGGGCCAGGGAAGCGTATAAAATGTCCCTCAAAGAACGAAAAGAGCCATTTGATCTGAACTGTGGCAGGCCCTTAAGAAAGCGTCTGCTACAAAGGACATGAAAGGCTTCTGGAAGGCTGTGAATGCCCCGTTCTTGGCCCCTAAAAACTCACCCAGTTTTGAAAACACGATTGGGGAGGACCAATGGGTGACCCATTTTTCCAGCCTATACTGTAACAACGCATATTCCAACATTGGCGAGGATCTTAGATCAGGCTCCTTAAGCTACCTTCCAATCGGCTTTGATTTTAACGTAGATGAGGTGATCCTGGCCATTAACGCAAGCATTGGTGGGAAAGCACCAGGACCAGACAGTATACCAGTAGATCTATATAAATCCTGCCCCCTGCTCTGGGGCCCAACACAGGTGTCATCTCAGAATTACAGTATGGATTCCGTCAAGGTTTAGGTACTGTGGAACAGAGTTTGAACCTGAGTCTTATACTGGGAAAATATACTCAGGCAAAAAAGGGGAGCCTTTTCTTGTGTTTCGTCGACCTGAGTTCGGCATTTGATTGTGTCAATCACCAGAAGCTGTGGCGCATCTTAGAGGACATGGGGGTGGAAATGCAACTAATTAATTTTTTAAAACAGTCTTACTTAGATGCCCGGGCCACGGTCCGCTATGGTAGAACTGGTGAACTTAGTCATAGCTTCCCTGTCAGGAAGGGGGTAAGGCAGGGGTGTGTGCTAGCCCCACTCCTCTTTACCCTCTACATAAATAGTCTGGGCGACACTCTATCGATGGAATGCCAAGATCTACCTAGATAGGTAAAAGGCCAATTGGTGCACTGTTATACACCGACGACGCGGTTTTGTTAGCCCGCACTCCGATCGGCTTGCAGAAAATTGTGTCGAGCTTTGCATCTTATATGTTAAGCCGAGACCTTAATGTGAACATTACCAAAACATTTACTATGAAATGTAGTAAGCCCAGCGTCAAGTGCTGTGACTCTTTTATAAATAATAAAAAACTTGAATTTGCTAACCACTTCTCATATTTGGGAATTGTCTTCGATAGAAGGGGCTCATGGGCAAAAGCCATTAACTCTAGAAAATTGCTGTTTGCCAAAGCCATTGGAGCTTTGATCAACTTTGCCAGGAAGTTAGGAAAGCGTCCTATTAACGACCTGCTGATAATATACAAAGTAAAATGCACTTCGGTTGCTCTGTATGGAGCTGGTATTTGGGGTCATGCAAACATAGAGTCCCTCCAGCAAGTTGAAAATAGGTTTCTAAGATATCTTCTAGCTGTCCCGAATAGTACGGCCACGTATATTTGTCACGCCGAACTGGGACTGTCATACCTGTCCGACCTAATTAAAATCCAGCCGATTTTATTATGGCACAAGGTTTGGAGTGGTGTAACCACTGGTCTCAACCGGGACGTGATAAAAGACTGCCTGAATTTGCAACGGGTACAATGTATTCCTTGGCTCGCATATGTTAAAAACTTTATGCATGACTTAGATCGTATTGAGTACTTTGTTAACCCCTATAGTCTGTCTCTCATTACAAGGAGGGAATTAAAGTTATTATGTATCAATTACTTGGAGACGATTAGATTGTCCTCAAATATTATGAAAACATCAGTCAGAGCCAATCAATTGCTCTTGACCCAACCGGGGATACAACCTTATCTACTATTCACCCCAAGAAACTATGACAGGTTGTTATTGACGCATCTGCGCCTAGGCAACTTCCATAACTTGGTTACATTCCCTCAGACAAATGATTGGTCACGCTCCCTTTGCCCATGCCCCTGCGATGAAATATCTGCACAGTCAACAATCCACATTATATTATTCTGCAAGTTTTATATTTTAATCAGGAAAAGATGGATTCTGCCTTTTCTGAAAATGCAAGGACTGAGACTATGCCGACCTACTTTTATTAAGCTACAATTCCTAGATGATGAAATTTTTACTGTCCACATTGTAAAATATCTGAAAGGAGTGGTCAGAACTAGGAAAACTATGCAAGGTCCTTCCTTCAATTAAATGATTATGGTATTTATGTATGTCAAGGCTGTGCTTTGATATCAGTTTACAGTTTTTCTTTTCGTAATTTTTAACAGATGTTATTTTTAATATACTTGCCAAATTTTATCTATATGAATTGATATATGCTCATCTATTGTAATGTATTGTGCTTTTATGATTTAATATTTTTAAATCGATAAAGCGTATCTTGACTTGACTTCTCAAGTCATTTTGTGCTTGCTTTGACAGTCTTTGTGTATCATGCCTTTAGACTGTTGCTGCTCCCTTTGCCAGCCCATCCGTTTTAGTGGCTCATGGATGCTGTTACTTGCTAATCCAGTTTTTCTATTCTGTAGTCCAGGGTTGTTGATGCTTGCTCATACTGTCCTTTCCATTTTTATTACTTCTTAGGTCTTTGTGTTCTCGCTTGATGTGACTCTTGTATTTCTATTCTCAAGCCTTAATGTGCTTGTCATGACAGCCCTTCTACTTCTATGACACTCGACTATTAAAGCTTGCTATGTAGGTCCTTCTTAATATTTCAGGAATGTGGATACTTCAGCACCTGTCCCATTTCTATAGGTCAGAGTAACTGGTGTTTACTGGGAAGTTCTACTCTACTGCTTGGGGATTTGGGTGTGTACACACTGTTGCCCATTTGTGCATGTCTTAAGGGTGTGGCTGCCTGCCACCACCAGTCTTTCTATTTGCCTTGGCTCAGGGCTGTGGTTGCTTGCACTCTACATCCCTAATATATCTATGTATGAGCGCATCTGCCTTGGAACTCACGCAGCACAACACTAGCTAGGAAGCAATGGGGTGTTGTGTAGAGCAGCGGGACTAAGGAACGATTCAAATTACTGTACAAAATAAAGACAGGGCCGAAGCATGGGTGGGGTAGTTTCCTACATAATTTTGTCCATGGAGCAGACAGAGCAAAGTTTCATTACTGGAGGCTGATGACATGGCACTGCCCCTCCTTATAGATCAATTTCCCCACAACTCTAGAAAACAAGATAACTTAAATATATAATCCACCAACATTCTGGAAGGACTGCAACGAGGCCTGAAGATTGAGTTGATGTAGAGCCTCCCATGGTGGACCTGAAAAAGTGTGTGAGGATACAGCTTAGGAATTGAAGATCCAAGGCAGGTGCTTGCTGGTGTGCCCAGATGGAACAGCTAGTGGGCCACAAACCTCCATGAATGTGTGACCTTTCCCAACCAACTGCAGCCCCTCTTACTCCCCCTTCGTTAACATGCCCTGGGATGCAAAGTACAATGTTGTCACTAATTCTGCTAATTGGACCCATGGGCCATATATTAATGACTTTACTTTACAGTATACTGCCTTGATGTGAGGTACCTTGCCAGGAGGGAAATGGTGATCTCCAAATACATATAAGAGGAGCAAAATACCATGGAGGTTAAAAAACATGATTATAACAGGAGCTGCAACTTTTTTTAGCTCATGGTATTCACTGTCTGAAAACAGCCCGACAATGCAACTCAAGAATAGCTCTGACCACTGTGAGGGCACAAATGAATATATTTCCCGGCTCATTTCTCTATGCCAAGATTTTTCACAGTCTGACTTTTTTATCTTCTGTAAAACACGGAGGCGGTGTGAAGAAAGCAACAATGAGTGAATATTGTGGTGGGTGAAGTAAAAATGAGCACCTAAATGCAGTTCGAGGGTTTTTAACCTCTATGGTATTTTGCTTCTATTATATGTATTTGGAGATCACCATTTCCCTGACAAGGTACCTCACATCAAGGTAATATACTGTAAAGTTGTGAATGTGCGGCGCACGCGTCAATGAGTAGAATTAGTGACCGAGATTATATTGTGTGTCGCAGGGCATGTTCACAAGAGGGGCGTGAGTAGAGTGCAGTTGTTGGGGAAGATCAAATATTCATGGATGGTTGTGGCCTACTAACTGTGTCATCTGGGTACAGCAACTTGCACCGGCCTTGAATCAGGTCCTCAAGTGCCTTTCTGTGCAATGAAACGCAGCCTTTCTGGGTCCCTGGGGAGGATGTGAACGCAATGCACGCCACTTGACCATGCCAGTTGGCATTGAAGGGTGCCTGTTATACTGAATAAGTAAGGAGATAAAAGCAGGACCACAAGAAAATACCATTCTTGAGAGGTGGCCTGCCTCGTGAGTGACTCACCCCTATTTAGACTATGGACTGTAATAAGGAATAAGGAGGGGCAAGCTAGCCTGGCTGGAGAAGGGTGACATACCCTGAAACCGGTCCCAGGATGCTTGTTTCCGGTCCAGGGAGGACCTGGCCTGGCAGTTCGGTCTGGACTGTTCCCATGGGGCACAGGGTCAAGACTGATTTGCATATGGCTGGGTCCAAACTGGGGTGGCATAGTGGGCAAAAGAACGATGGATTTAACCCAGATCTTTTGACTGGGGAGAATGTTTGCATTGTCAGCATTCCGTCCATCAATTGTTTGCTGTAACACTTTTCGCCCTAAGTGGGATGGGTATGCCCAGACGTGGGTCCCTTGCTCACTGTGCCACTGGATTGAAGTAAGCCTGGCTGAAGAAGGGTGACATACCCTGAAACCGGTCCCAGGATGCTTGTTTCCGGTCCAGGGAGGACCTGGCCTGGCAGTTCGGTCTGGACTGTTCCCATGGGGCACAGGGTCAAGACTGATTTGCATATGGCTGGGTCCAAACTGGGGTGGCGTAGTGGGCAAAAGAACGATGGATTTAACCCAGATCTTTTAGAAAGGCGGGGCCGGCATCGGCCACGCCGAAGGTATGGCGGTCGTGCCAGCCCCCGATGACCATACGAGGCGGGCCTGTCGCGCGCAGTGATGACGCGGCAGGCGCGCCCCGCCACTAATTGGTCAAAGACCGGGCGTGACCCGGAAGTGATTGAAAGCACTTCCGGGTCACGCGTATGGCTAACGCCGGGCCGGTTGGAACTGGCCTGGCGGGAATCTGGCAATAAAAGGCTGGGGAGCGGCGGAGGCTGCCTCTTTGCTCGCCGCTCCCTCAGCCTGCCATTAGTCACGCCAGCCTCGCTAGGAGGCTGTATTTTAATTTCTTCTTTGCCTTTCAGGTTTGCGTTGGTGGAGAGGAGACGCAGCATGTGGTGACGGCAAGGCCTGCTGAGGAGCGTGTTCGCGTCGGTGGAACGGAGACGTAGGGAATGGAGACGCAGCGTGTGGTGACCGCAAGGCCTGCTGAGGTGGCGCAGCCGTGCGGGAGGCGGAAACAGCCTTGAGACTGGGTGGGGCAATCCCTCCACGAAGAATGAACGACGCTGCCGCTCATGCCTGCGCTCAAGTTTGGAGTCTCAGCTGCGAGTTAAGTACGCGCCCGCAAGCTTTATCTCCGGTGTGTGGGGTGTGTATACTGGGCGTTTAGGTGCGGCTTGGTATAGCGGGCCCACAATAACTTGAATTGTACGCTCCCTTAAAGATCTGCAGCGATTGGGGCAGTGAGGGCACGGATTAGCAAGCGTGCAGCCCGTGTGGTTGGTGCTCGGCGTGGCTCGCGTTGTTAGCGCTACTGCTGTTGACCATAACTCCTGGCCTCAGCGTCAGTTTCTGGTATCAGGGACAATGAGTTGAAGCCCAATGTAGCCTACTTGATACTGCTGCTGACTTTGTTACCTGGCAGTGTCATGTTCGAATCCCGGCCTCCCCACTGATGGAGCAGGGAAAATAAAAATTTTAACCCCTAACAAATTTTATAATTAATTAAATAAAATGTTTGTTTAAATGTATTAATCAACACTGTATGTGTGGGAATGGTAATATGCCAATATGTGTGCTAAATAATCTATTAATAAATGTCTATGTGTCTAATTATAACGTAAAAATAAATGCGTACTAATAAAAAAATAAATGCATGTTATTGTGCTTCATAGAAATAAAACGTGTCGTTGCAAAAACAAATAGTGATGGTAAGTAAGGAACAGCTTAAATGTTGCTTTCTGCTAGGTAACAACTAATTGGGGTACGTAGACGGGAGGGAAACGAAAGGGATATTTTTCTCTATTTTAATTATGTTTTATTTGCCTCAAATTAGTGCTTCTAAAGTAGAACCGAGTGGCGATATAAAATGGCCGCCAGTGGGAAGATGTGCGCAGGCGCAAGGGGACACGTGGTACGGGATGAGATTGAAGAAATCTGGAACCTCGTGATGTCTCTGAGAGGCTAGGATGCAAGAAATGGTCAAGGCTGGTGTGACCTAATTGAACTGATAGTGTGCCATGATGATCAGCAGAGCGCCCGTGAGAAGCAAGTCTAAGAGAAAGGACAATGACTGCGGAGTTCTCAAATGTGTCGAAAGAAGTTACAAATGAACTGATCGAATCGGATGGAAATGTTTAAGCGTATGGGAAAGGAAATGATCCAAGGACCCTTGAATCCAAGAGAACTTGATTAAAGAATGAATAAGCTGACATGCATGGACCAATGAAAGAAAAGCGTGATATTAATGTTGCAACAGTTAGTTAGCAAAGTTAGAATTAGGGTATAAGAGGGCCTACTCTTAGTGGGAGGGGGTCAGTTCCAGGCAGTTCGAGAGTCGTGGTTGCAGTCACAGTCAGGAGAGGAGTTGAAGAGTCGTGTTGGTGGCTTCCAGTGCTGGGTGGTCCTGATCGATCCCTTATTGAGCGGGAGATGCTGAAAGACTGTTAGAGGAGACGGGTTGCAGGTAGCTGATGCTGACGAGCTGAAGTTGCTGTTGCTGTCTTAATTTTACAGTTGAGTATGAGAATCAGGCTATTTCTAATTCCTAACTAAGGTTAGAAATCATTAGGCTAAATTAGGAAGCTAGGCAGGTAATTAGGGTTTTGGCTTCATGACAAAAATTTCCTTTCTGCAATAAATTGATTATGTTTAATAAAATTGTGAATTTAAGAATGAATAATTGAATAAAGTACTAAAAATTCTTTCCATGCTTTTAAAATTATATAAAATTTAAGATTCTTTAAACCCAAAATGACTCAGTGGTTATTTTCCTAAATGATTGTGACATAAGTAATTGTTTATTGTGATTCAGCTGGTCTTAATCACTATGAACTAATTTCTTAAATGAATGATTCATCGACAAACAATAAGCAGGAATATCTTAAGAAATAACTAAAATAAAGGGACAAATTAAGGTAATAAGATATCCCGGCTCTTCCAGCGGTACATAAAATGGTGTTCTCCATTTAGTTCTCATGTTTCTCCTAGGAGTACAGAATTTCACAAAGGTGTAAAGGAAATCCAGGAGTGTGCGTGTGTGTTAGACGATGTTTATGGGCCCCATCGTCATGTGGATATGAGGAAAATAGTTTGCCCCTGGATGACCTATAAGTAACCTAGGAGGAGAATAGTTTTTATTATACGCGCTGCATCAGATTTCTTGGTAGCAGAGTTATGGTTTTCTATAGATTAGTTTAGTGATTATTTGTTATTGATTATTGATTATTTTTGATGACTAACAATATATGTTGAGTCACGTTATGTTATATGTAAGTTTTCACGCTTCTGGGATGTAGGAAGTGGAACACGTGTGGCAAGAGAAGTCACATGGAATTTGGAACATGGTCTGAATTCATTTTGGTAATAACGCAGGTTGTGTTATGTTAGGGATTTCTGTGTGAAAAGTGTGTAATTGAAATAGCAAATCACGTTTACTTGTGAAACTTTGGCCTTAATTCTCAGGAGCCTAGTCTCCACATGTGTCTTATCCCCAGAGAAACGAGTAAATTGTTTGTTTGAAAGAAGGGTAAGGTAGAGGGAAGTGCTACTTTATCGGCGAAAGTAAATAATTCTGTGGTAGGGTAGAGGTAAGCGCTGCCTACTGGAAAAACAGGATTCTTGTGTAAAAGGACAAAGCTGTCACTTTGTTTAGCTGAATCAGACTATGGAATTGTTTATTTGTTGTAACTAACGAAGAAAACAGTAAAAAGAAAAATTGCCGATAAATTTTGTAAAGGAGGGGTAAAGAGTAGAAGTGACGTGGAAAAGTGCCGCGCTAGGATTGGATAGTGCGTTAGACACGTGAACACAGAGCAGGAGTGACGTAGAAAAGTGCCGCGCTAGGATTGGTTGGTTCGCGGACGGTGGAAATTGTTCTGATTGGTACGTTAGTGTGAATCGCGCTGTAATTGGTCGAAGTTCCGTACACAGAAACAGCGTTAGAGTAAAGAGAAAACAAATAGAAAACATGCCGTATTACGAGTATGAAAGGGAGAGAACGTCATGGACGACGAAATTGAAGAATTTCTTTAAGAAAGACAAAAAGGTTGTGACCAGAGAGGGACAAGTAATTCCTCCGCCGAAATCAGCAGCTTCACATATGATGCTGAAATATGGGTATCATACGTGCATATGGTTGGACAATTGGGTAAAATATACAAAGAATGATGGAGCATTGGCTTTTCCTGAAAATGGTTCTTTTAATGTAGCGGTTTTACGGAATCTAAGAGAAAAATGTTTAAATTGGAACCTAGACCTAGACCGACACAGTTTGAGGCTTTAACAGAATGGGAAGATGAGATGTACGAGCGAGAAAGGTTCAGAGGAATGAAAGGTTATGAGTTTGTGCCCGGAAGATTGTGGGGAATGAATCATGAGGACAGAATAAAACGATGGAGATGTGCTAACATGACAGGAGGTTTGTTTCCAGCTTTTACAGTTGAGGAAGGGACTAAGAAAAACGGACTGAGAAAAAGAAACATTTAGAGAGAGAAAAGTATATGCATGAGAGCGAAACGGATGACGAGTTGCTGGAAGATATTTTAAATAGAAATCCACCTCCGTATCAGCAGAGTTCTACAGTGGTGACACCAAATGCGCCACCAATAGAGACTATGCGAAATAAAAGTCCGGAAAGAGAAATGAAGTAAACAGGTCACAAGAACAAATGAGAGCTTCTCAACATGAGGGAATAGAAAGCGACAATGCAAGCGAATTAGCAAGGACAACCAAAGAACTAACTGAGAAAATTAGAGAATTAACGAAAAATATGGAAGCAGTTACTGTGCCTGTAACAATAGGTCCAGTAATATCAGTTTTTGAGAATCAGAAAATTGATGAGCGATCCTTGGTGATTCCCTTAACTTCACAATTTCAGAGAGAAAAGGAAAGAATGGAAACAAGTCCAGGTACAAGCAATTTGGCTAGTGCTTACAGACCAAGTCCACCTGAAAATTTAACAGTAAATGAGTGTAACGGTAGGAAAATACCTATGGTAACTGAATCTGCAACAGTGACACCTGAAAAGAGTGGAAATTGGACAGAAATAAATAGTACTCCCATAGGTCCGACTCCTGATGAGTTAAATGAGTGGATGAAAGCTTTTAAAATAAAAGAAACGGAAGAAAAACCATTAGATGTGATCAGATTAAAAATTGACATGGAAGAATTAATACTAGGAACGATTGGTACTGAGAAGATAAAAAATTATCAGGATGATGAAATAATGTTTCTGTGCAAAAGTATAACATGGAGGGCAAAGAATTTACATGACAAACTAGAAGAAGTGGCTAGTGAGATTGGAATAGATTTTGCAAAGGTAAAAACATTGCAGAAACCATACAGAGTAGATTTTTGTGAAAAAGATATTGAAAATTTGAATACAGCAGGAAGGCTGACACAGATAAAAGAGTTGATTGTTTTGTTGAGAAAGTGGGGTGATGTGGACAGATGGAAGGTTAGATGGACAAAGAAGAATGAGAAAAGTATAGACAAAGGTTCATTGGCTTTTATGGTAACAGAAAAAGAACCTGTTGTTAAAGAATACCCTATGAGAGAAACTCCAGGTGGTAGTTACGTGCATGTTCCATGGACTAGGCAGGACATCCTGTCATTTACAAATGACTTTCCAAAACTAAGAGAGAAGCCAGTTGAATGGTACCGACAGGTAGAAAGGTTTGTAAAGGTCTCAAAAGTGTTGTGGATAGATTTGGATGGATTGTTTGACATAGTGGTACCAACGGATCTGTGGTCAGAATGTAAGATTACAGTTGACTGGCCAACTACAGAATATCCAAGAGATCCTAAGACAGGAGCTCCAGGACCAGATGTGATGAAGAAATACGACAAAGTGATTACCTTTTTGAAGAATAAGATTCCTCCCAAAGAGACAGATTGGGTTAAGATTGATAGAACTACACAGGAAAGTAAGGAGTCTGTACATGCATATTATGAACGTTTGTTATTGGTTTTCAAGCAGTATAGCGGTTATGAGGAATTGAGTGAAAAGGACATGAGTCATTTTGTATACCGATTTGTGTTTGGCTTGAAACAAGAAATAAGCGATATGATTAAACAACATATGATAAACTGGCAAAATGGAAGTGTAGATGAGGTGTTGAGGTATGCTAAGTATTGTAGTGATGAAATAGAAAGTAAACAGCGTAAATTGAAAGAAAAGGCGATGTGGGCACAAGTGAAAGTGGCAGAGAAACAAGAAGCCCAATTGGACAATAATAATGGAAATGAATCAGGACAGAATAAGATGCGACCAAACATAGGTAAAGGAAAAGGACAGGTGAGCCTAGAAGAGGCAAAGAAGAAATGGCCATGTCATAATTGCGGAAAATTAGGGCATTGGAGGAATGAGTGTAAGTTCCCACCTAAACCTAATCCGGAACATCAATCATTAACTCCACAGGTGCAGAATGAGGTAGTTGTTCAACAAAGTCAGGTGCCACAACCACCACTTCCCAACATTGTTAACCAGCAAAGATACAGTACAGAAACAGGATTCTACGGAGGAGAGCAGGTAACACAGTTGCCGCGAGCAGCTAACATTTCTCAGTATTGGTTGCGTCAGAGTGAGGATGACCCGGATGAAAATTTCTGACGGTGCGCAGGAGAGGGGAAAGAGTGCGTGCTTGGCGCAATTCTAGAGGTAGATCAGTCTGGTCCCTTTGTGGATGGAGAAGTGAATGGTGCAAACGTAACATTCCTTGTCGATACTGGAGCTACCCGTTCTACTGTTAGGTCAGTGGAAATTCCGAACCTTCCTCTCTCAGGTGAATACATCCAAGTGGTAGGAGTAGCCAATCAGCAGATTAAAACCCCACTTACTGAATTGGTAGAAGTAAAAATTGGTTCTTTTAGCAAAATGCATAAATTTGTAGTGTGCGACTGTAGTCCTGTAAATCTTTTAGGTCGGGACCTTTTGTGTAAAATGAATTGCACAATTTATTGTACGCCAGATGGAATAGGTTTTCAGACTTCAGATGAAGATGTTTTGTACAAAGTAACTTTGATGAATCAAGAACCTGAAACGAATGGTTTGTTTCCTGCATTTGATGCAGAAAAACTTCCAGAAGAACTAAAAAGTGCTGTAAGAGAAAGTGTGTGGGATTTTACAGGTGAAGACATTGGGTTAATGAGAGAAGTTGATCCTGTAAAGTGACAGTGAAAGAAGGGATAATTTATCCAAACACGCCACAGTACAAATTAACTCCAGAAATAATTGAAGGAATAACTCCTGTGATAAATAAAATGATTGAACAAGGAATTCTGAAAGAAATCATGAGTAGTCCATGTAATTCACCTATTATGGGACTGAAAAAGCCAAATGGAACATATAGAATAGTACAGGATTTGAGAAAGATAAACAAAATAGTTGTACCATGCTGTCCAATAGTGCCAAACCCTGCAGTGATTCTATATCAAATTCCGCATGAAGCTGAGTGGTACACTGTGATAGATTTGTGTCACGCATTTTTTTCTATTCCTTTGCATCCAGATAGCCAGCCATTATTTGCATTCCGTTTCGGAGAGCGTATTTTGGCATGGTGCCGAATTCCACAGGGGTATACAGAAAGCCCCTCAATTTTTAATCAGATTCTAAAGAAATCTCTGGAAGATTTGAAGATGCCAGAAAAATCAGTGATGGTGCAGTTTATCGATGACCTATTGGTGGCATCGAAAACCAAAGAAGCATGTGTAAGTGACACAATTGCTTTGCTGAACCATTTAGAGAAAAGAGGACATAAAGTGTCTCCTTCAAAATTACAGTTTTGTCAGAAAGAAGTCCAGTATTTAGGACATAAAATTGAGAAAGGAGTGCGGAAAATAGCGACAGAAAGAGTAAGAATGATTCAAGGAATGAGAGCACCAATGACTCAAAGAGAGGTAAGAATGTTCTTGGGAATGGTTGGATATTGTCGACAGTGGATAAGTGGATTTTCTTTGATTGCAAAACCCTTACAAAAATTGACAAAGAAAGATGTAAAAGACCCTTTTGAGTTAAACAAAGAAGAAATGAAATCTTTCAAAGAATTGAAAAGAAACTGTGTGAGGCCCCTGCATTAGGCATGCCTGATTATGAGAAGGATTTTGAGTTATACTGCAGTGAAAGAGATGGATGTGCATTTTCAGTACTGGTACAAAAACACGGCACCATGAAGAGGCCTATAGCTTACTTCTCAGGTGTTTTAGATCCTATAGCAAAAGCATTGCCTGGGTGTCTGAAAGCAGTTGCTGCTACTTGTGTAAGTCTGGAACAAAGTGAAGGTATAGTGATGGGGTATCCACTGAGAGTGTATGTTCCCCATTCAGTAGAAATTCTTTTGACAAGAACAAAAACACAGTACATGACATATAGTTGGCTGACTAAGTACGAAAAAGTCATCTTGAGTGCTGAAAATGTGACCATAGATAGATGCATAAATGTAAATCCTTCTACATCATTGCCAGATGAAGAGAGTATAATTGAACAAGACGAAGTAGATCATGATTGTCTAAATGTGCTGGAATATTGCACAAAACCAAGAGCTGACATAAAGATGAACCATTAAAGGAATCGGATTATGTCATGTTTGTAGATGGTTCATGTTTACGCACAAAAGAAGGAGTGTTAAGCGCAGCTTACGCAGTATGCACAGTGGCAACTGTGATGGAAGCGTCTTGTCTGAAAGGAGTTAGGTCTGCCCAAGTTGCGGAACTAATTGCTTTGATTCAAGCATGTAAATTGGGGAAAAATGTACGAATCACGATTGTGACCGATAGCCAATATGGTTTCGGCATCGTACATGATTTTGGTCAGATTTGGTCACAAAGAGGATTTTGACATCTGCAGGAACACCTATCAGAAATGGAGAGTACGTTAAAAAACTGCTTGAGGCGATACAGTTGCCTAAACAAATAGCTGTAGTGAAGTGCAAGGCGCATAAGAAAACGAAGATTACATAGCGGTCGGCAATAATTATGCTGATGAGATCGCTAGATATTGTGCGGAAAACATGGTGTCCCTGAACAAAAATAGAGAAAGGGAGCATGTCTCTTGTCCTTTGCTTTTCACTAATACTGTTGAAACATGGGATGAAGTAAGGCAGTTACAAGAAACAGCAAGAGATGAGGAAAAGATTACTGGATAAAAGCAGGATGTAGAAGACAGGAAAATAATGGTGTGTGGGTATACAGAGATGAAAGACCAGTTATGCCTGATAGCATGATTGCAGACATGGCACGGATGTACCATGGACAAGCTCATATTGGGAGAGATGCAATGATCAGACTTTTTAGACAGACCTGGTATAACCCAAAATTCAGAGCCATTGCTGAAAGTCTTTGTCAAAGATGTCTTATTTGTCAACAGTTTAACCCAGGAAGGAAAACCGTAGTGAGTCTAGGAACAATAGGACGAGAAGGAGGTCCATTCACAAGAATACAGATGGACTTTATTGAGATGCCCCCTAGTAACAGATTAAGATATGTTCTAGTGGTCGTCTGTTTGTTCTCTCGTTGGGTGGAGGCATACCCCACAAGAAGGAATGATGGAACAACAGTGGCAAAACTTATGCTGCGAGAGTTCATTCCAAGGTATGGTTTTCCAGTCACGGTTGAGACAGATAGAGGAACACATTTCCAAAATGAGTTGATCCAATTGATTTGTGAAGCTCTGAGTATTAAACAAAAATTGCATTGTGCCTACAGACCAGAGGCTTCTGGGGTAGTAGAGCAGATTAATGGAACAATTAAAAACAGATTAGGAAAAATGTGTCAAGCTACAGGACTCAAATGGCCGGATGCACTGCCTCTTGTTCTGATGACCATCAGAAGCATCCCAGAAAAGAAAACGGGACTCAGTCCTCATGAAATGATCATGGGACGAGCAATGAGACAAGCACACGTACCTGTCAACAAGTTATTAACTATAACTGATGATCTAGTACTGGATTATTGCAAGGGACTGGCTGATGTGGTGCATTCTGTGTTTCATCAGGTTGGACCGGATGCGACCACTCTTGAAAGAAAACCAGCCCACGACTTGAATCCAGGAGACTGGGTCCGCATAAAAGTCCACAAGAGAAGAAACTGTCTAGTTCCACGTTGGGATGAGCCAAGACAGGTAATCCTAGTAACAACGACTGCTGTCAAGTGTGCAGGAGTGAAGAACTGGGTTCATGCCAGCCACACAATCAGAATTCCAGAACCTACAGATCGACATGTGAGTCGGCGTCTGGAAGTGTGGGATAAAAGTTTAACGGCTGGGACAACCAAGATAAAAGAAAGGGTGCCAGAACTTGAAGATCGACCTGAAAGTCGACATCTGGAGACCCCAACGGAAAACACCTCTAGAGAAGAAGAGGAACAAGAAGAAGAAGAAGAAAGAAATTCAGAAGTTCCAGAACTTGAAGATCGACCTGTAAGTCGACATCTGGAAATATCTGACACAACTTCAGGATCTGATGATTCAGCTGCAAACTGGGAAGAATTCCGAAGAGAACTTGGGGTTATAAACCAATTAGAGAAGAAACTGAGCAAGAAATTGAGTTAGATGAACAACCAAGTACAAGTTATGGTGGAAATCCTTCAGAAACAATATTAATAGATGAAGTAGGGAAAGAAGTACACAAAAGTTAGAAAATCGAGAAGAACCCCGAGGAGCAATAGGGATAGATAGAGAAACAGGAGAACAGGGAAATTTAGAAACAGAAAAGGAGAAAAAACACCAAATCGGAAGAACACCGAGGAGGGACAGTAATAAGGGAAAACAAAAAGGAGAAGACAGATCCACCAGTAGGAGATGACGAGATTATAAGTTTCAAAATAAGAGACAATAGTGAGACAGTTGAAACAGAAACAGAAGAAAGTGGAGGAGAGGAAAAAGCAAAGACTGAATCAAGAAAAAGAAATTGGAAATCAGAAAGAGAAGAAAGAGAAGGTGAAGCCAAAAGGCCAAGAAAAGGAGATAATTGGCCCAACAGCTATGTAAGAAAATTGAGATATAGAATAATAAGAGCAGAAGACGAAGATGCTGAACAAGTAAATGAAGTAACAAGTCAAAAGGGACAAGAAAAACCCAGTGGAAAAAGATTACAAAAGTCCAAAAGGACAAAGAAAGTGAATTCAAAATTTAAGTCACCTGAGTGGCTGTATATTGCACTAACTGATTACAAAGAAGAAGAAAACACTCACGGAAACCAGAGACTGAGAAGTCGGATGGGAAAAGGTGAGATGCAACAAAACTGAAGTAAAGACTAATAGTGCTTCTGCCGGACGTGACAAATTTACTGGACGTGACAAATCACCGGATGTGACAACGAAAAGAATTCTGGAGAGAATTAAAGAAAGTACCAAGCAAAGACTTTTTGAAAGCAGAGTGGCATCTAAGTCATTTCTGAGGTGTAGTGACACAATTTTCTGAAACTTAACAAATAGAAAAAGAAAAATGGAAAATAATAGGGATAGAAGAGATAAATGTGAATTTATAAAGAGATGGTGCAAAATGTGCTGCTTTTGTACAGGGTTATTAATGACCATATGGATAGTTTTAGCAATCACAATTCCTATTAGTGTAGCTGTGATAGAAGCAAAGAATGATACTAAACCAGAAAAAGAAACTAATATTAAAGAACCAGTTATTTTAAGAAGTAGTGCAGAGTTGCATAAGGATAGGTCAGTAACAGATTTCTCAAAGAATGTTTTTACAAAGTTGTTGTATGAGTACGTAAAAACAATGGAAGTAAGAGATTGTTATGTTTGTATGCAGTTGCCTGCATCAGTATCCGAAGGTGTGACTTATCATCACCTACCTTTGACTTATGGAATAACATGTAGTGTAATAGCAAGTTTATTTTATAGAACAGGTAGATTAGAATCTTATTATACTGATATAGATAAGATTTTTGCAAACATTCCAGTAGTACCAGAACTTAACAAAGTAAAACCAGCAAAAGTTTTAGGAGAATTCTTTTTAGAGCATAGAAAATTAATGTTAGAAGAAATAGTTAGTAACAACCTTACCTGTGAGTTGAAGAAAGAAGAAAAGGTATTTTTAGATATGGTTGAAGAAAGAAGAATGAAATTTCAGAAAGAAGCAATAAAAGAGGAAGGAAAACGCTTATGGACGTTTGAGGAAGGAAATAAAGAAGGGAAAAAGATAAATGCAGCAATGACATTAGACTGGCCGCAAACAGGAAAGTTGTGCATTAAGAGAAATAAGACAGTCTATGACAATTACTTTGTAGGTTCCAGTATCTGCCATGACAATTATCAAATTCTGGGAGGTTGGGGATTCAAAGGTGGAAAGGACCCAATATTTCCAGGTATCTATTATATTTGTGGGAATAGAGCTTATTACAGGTTACCGGACCATTGGTATGGAACTTGCTATGTAGGCCTGGTCTTTCCAAAAAAATTCACATGGACAGAGAAGAAAAGGGAACATACAAGATGATTAATAGATTTACACGTAGAAAGAGGGAAAGTTTTTCAGAAATTGTAGGTGATATTTTTGGAGCATTGATACCAGCAGTGGGAATATCTTTGAATGCATTTAAAATTCGGAAGTTATCCACAGTAGTAGATCGTTTATCTACAGATACTGCGGGAGGGTTCTTAATGGTAAATACCGAAATGGTTGCCATGAGAGCTATGGTGATGCAAAATCGGCTTGCCCTTGATATTCTTTTGGCAAAAGAGGGTGGAGTCTGTGGAATGTTGAAAGTCCAACATTGTTGTACTTACATTCCTGATAACAGTGAAAATATACAGAAGTATATTACAAATATTACAAGTTTGCACAAAGAACTAGTTCCACTGGAGGTAGAAAGTGTTTTGGGAAAACTTGGTAGAGGGTTTTCCTCAGTAGCGAATTGGTTAACTAGGATGAGTAGACTAGTGATAGGGAAAGTTATAATAGTAGCAACTATAATAATATTATTAGCAATGATGTTGAAAATAGTAATAACATGTATAAAGAGAAAAGTAAGACAGAATAAGATAAGAAGAAATAACAGAATAATAAGAGAAAGAGAGAGAGAAATGGGTGAAATTGAGTTGGAGAAAATGAAAGAAAGCATGTACAAAGAGACTAAAAGGCAAGATGAAGAAGAAACAGATGTATAAATAACAGAAAGCAAAGGATGAAAGACATGCTGCCTGAAAAGAAGTATGACTTAGGTTTTATGTGGTGATTTAAAAATCACCAAAGGGGGATTGATGGAGCAGGGAAAATAAAAATTTTAACCCCTAACAAATTTTATAATTAATTAAATAAAATGTTCGTTTAAATGTATTAATCAACACTGTATGTGTGGGAATGGTAATATGCCAATATGTGTGCTAAATAATCTATTAATAAATGTCTATGTGTCTAATTATAACGTAAAAATAAATGCGTACTAATAAAAAATAAATGCATGTTATTGTGCTTCATAGAAATAAAACGTGTCGTTGCAAAAACAAATAGTGATGGTAAGTAAGGAACAGCTTAAATGTTGCTTTCTGCTAGGTAACAACTAATTGGGGTACGTAGACGGGAGGGAAACGAAAGGGATATTTTTCTCTATTTTAATTATGTTTTATTTGCCTCAAATTAGTGCTTCTAAAGTAGAACCGAGTGGCGATATAAAATGGCCGCCAGTGGGAAGATGTGCGCAGGCGCAAGGGGACACGTGGTACGGGATGAGATTGAAGAAATCTGGAACCTCGTGATGTCTCTGAGAGGCTAGGATGCAAGAAATGGTCAAGGCTGGTGTGACCTAATTGAACTGATAGTGTGCCATGATGATCAGCAGAGCGCCCGTGAGAAGCAAGTCTAAGAGAAAGGACAATGACTGCGGAGTTCTCAAATGTGTCGAAAGAAGTTACAAATGAACTGATCGAATCGGATGGAAATGTTTAAGCGTATGGGAAAGGAAATGATCCAAGGACCCTTGAATCCAAGAGAACTTGATTAAAGAATGAATAAGCTGACATGCATGGACCAATGAAAGAAAAGCGTGATATTAATGTTGCAACAGTTAGTTAGCAAAGTTAGAATTAGGGTATAAGAGGGCCTACTCTTAGTGGGAGGGGGTCAGTTCCAGGCAGTTCGAGAGTCGTGGTTGCAGTCACAGTCAGGAGAGGAGTTGAAGAGTCGTGTTGGTGGCTTCCAGTGCTGGGTGGTCCTGATCGATCCCTTATTGAGCGGGAGATGCTGAAAGACTATTAGAGGAGACGGGTTGCAGGTAGCTGATGCTGACGAGCTGAAGTTGCTGTTGCTGTCTTAATTTTACAGTTGAGTATGAGAATCAGGCTATTTCTAATTCCTAACTAAGGTTAGAAATCATTAGGCTAAATTAGGAAGCTAGGCAGGTAATTAGGGTTTTGGCTTCATGACAAAAATTTCCTTTCTGCAATAAATTGATTATGTTTAATAAAATTGTGAATTTAAGAATGAATAATTGAATAAAGTACTAAAAATTCTTTCCATGCTTTTAAAATTATATAAAATTTAAGATTCTTTAAACCCAAAATGACTCAGTGGTTATTTTCCTAAATGATTGTGACATAAGTAATTGTTTATTGTGATTCAGCTGGTCTTAATCACTATGAACTAATTTCTTAAATGAATGATTCATCGACAAACAATAAGCAGGAATATCTTAAGAAATAACTAAAATAAAGGGACAAAATAAGGTAATAAGATATCCTGGCTCTTCCAGCGGTACATAAAATGGTGTTCTCCATTTAGTTCTCATGTTTCTCCTAGGAGTACAGAATTTCACAAAGGTGTAAAGGAAATCCAGGAGTGTGCGTGTGTGTTAGACGATGTTTATGGGCCCCATCGTCATGTGGATATGAGGAAAATAGTTTGCCCCTGGATGACCTATAAGTAACCTAGGAGGAGAATAGTTTTTATTATACGCGCTGCATCACCACTCAGCATCTTAAAAAAGGCAGGGTGATAAAGGTCTCCGACTCCTGCTCTGAAGGTGCCTTTCTAGTACCTACCTACATGTCCGTTCATGATATTTGTCTTCTGAATAAACCGCTGCTTAACCCTTGATTCTGTTTGTGTGTTCTCCTAAACTAAGCGTAGAGTACGGACACCCACGAAGGAGGTGCCAATCCATCATGTAGTGCCCCTAATCTCTTCCTGTTCGCCGCGTATAGGAAATAGAATGGAATGGTTCGGTTGTAGGGATTGACAAGGAGACCGTAAGCTAGCTGTCTGTATCCCCAGGGCCCGGGAAAGCTTGTCTTCGACAATAGTCTGACAGGATAATCTGTTGAATTCGTTGTCTTTCTTGGTGACATGGTTGTAACTCTCGGACTAAGGGTTCTGTTTGTTGGACCTGGGCTCAGTGGGCTGGAGATGTGATGTGAGCTCGGCCACCTGGGTCTAGCCTCAGATCCGTGGCCTCTCAGAACTGGCTGTATGACCAGGCACGTGCAATCTGGTCTCGTGAAGCTGACTGTAGTCACTTGGGCCTGGAGGCATGGATCCGACTGTGTTTGCTGATCCCATGAAGGTGACTGTATCATATAGGGCCTGTTATGGATGCAGTCGCAGTGTTGTGTGTCTATGGTGCGTCAGTCCCCTCCAATGGGGGGGTTTCAGTCTCACCACCGGTGCCAAAGTGTCAGCTTGTTAACTATGTCACGGGCGCCACCCCTTCTTAATCAGCGTTTTCGAGGGGCACTTAAGAAATGATGGGGATGTTTGATGCAATCAGACCATTGTCCTAGCAAAAGTGCAGCAGACTTCCCAGGGAGGTTATTTATTGCCTCTATGCGAGCGCTTCCAAAACAATATATTTCCAGTTGTAAAAATAATTAAGTTAATATAATAATTGTAAATGAGTTTTGGATAGCGCCACCTACCCCTGTCGAGGCATCAAAGCGCTTTACTGAGAGTATCACGCTACCACAGAGCCTTTGATTAGGAGTTAATAGATTAGAAAGACCTTTTTCGGTTTGGGCATCAGTTGAGTTCCGTTTGAGCTCTTGATTTCCTGTGTCTATAGTAGAGTTTAGACTTAAATATACATTTTGTCTGGGGAACCTGAATTTTACAGTATCGATGACGTTTACAACAAACAATTGTTACACACGACTCGGTATGACATCATAGTCATTTTGGTTTCTAGCGTGCCGAAAAGCTGGCCACTGGGGATCTCTCATGAACGTGTACTGGAGGCATACTTGCCATAGTCAAATATGCATTACCATAGAATGAGTTAGATGGTCTTAATCTTTTGGTATTCCCAAAGGCTCTTTCATTTCGTTTAGAGTTGGAAGGTGAATTTTACGCATACTGAATACCTTTTTCCAAAACTATGTTAAATTGGAAAAGACATCTTCACGTGAGTGTGACTTGGAACACATGCTAGTCGTGTCATATAAGAGAAACGGGAGGGGTCGCAGAGAGTATGTTGCAGCGATATTAATGAGCTGCAGCTGTCTTCAATAATCAATCCTGGTGGGTTCATTCAGCCTTTTATCCTTCTGAGGTTAAAAAATGAGTAGCGTTGAGTAACGATAAACAGGTGTGATCCCAGTAGGTTCATTCAGCTTTTTATCCTTCGGGGATTGAAAAAATGGGTACCATTGAGTTGGGTAACAAACATCTGTTATTGAGCGCCAAGATCCCCTTCGGTGTACAGGAGCTTTGCAAATATATGTTAGATTAAAGGATGGCAAAACTCCCAAAGATGGATATGCGGGTGTTTAGTTGTGTCCTCACATTATGCACCTGGTGCTATCTTTAGCATAGTCTTATTTCATTGGTCCTCAGGCCATGCGACTTGGGCTAGGCTAAGCGCTCTCATCTGGAAGTCTGTCTTCAATATTCCTCATGTAAGGCAACTGGTACTAGGCTAGGTGCTCACAATTGAAAGCCTGATTTCAATGTCCTTCAGGTAATGCAACTGGTGCTTTGCTCATCGCTCATTTAAAAAGCCTGATTTCGATGTTCTTCATGTAACGCAACTGGAGCTATGCTAGGCACTCTAAATTGAAAGTCTGATTTCGCTTTTCCTCGTAATCCAATGGGTGTTAAGCTAAGCGCTCTAAATTGAAAGTCTGTTTTCAATGTTCATCATGTAATACAACGTGGGCTATGCTAAGCGCTCTCAGTTGAAGCTCCGATTTCAATGTGCCTCATGTAATGCGAAGTGCACTACGCTAAGCGCTTGATTTGTAAGTTTAATTTTCAATGTTCCTCAGGTAGTACAACTGGGGCTAGGCTAAAGCGCTCTAAATTGAAAGTCTGTTTTCAATGTCCATCGGGTAATGTGCTGTGTGCTATGCTAAGCGCTTGATTTGTAAGTCTAATTTTCAATGTTCCTCGGGTATTACAACTGGGGCTAGGAAATGCACATGGTGCTATGCTAGGCGCTCTCAATCGAAAGGCTGATTTCAATGTAAGTTTTAAAAAACCAGCTTCGGGTCGGCTGGCCCTCACAGACTGGAGTACACTCATGCTTTGAGTGAGCGTGGGCCGGTTCACAAGAAACGCACGGTAGTTACCTGGTACCTGACCGGTTACCTTTATTGTGGTTGCGTGAACTTATCATTACTAAAGCGAACATACCCTTGGTAGCTACAGATTGACGACAGCCTGGCTAGCTCGCTTGGATTTTGTTGTGTGCATTTAGTTACTAGTGGAGTTACGGTTAGCGGGAAAATGTCTGGTGAACCAGAGTACACAGAACTCAATGTTACATAGCCCTGGTGGGTTTTGCGTTCACACTTTAAGTGGGCCAGCCACAAACAATTTCCGTTTTTCAGCACTAGTGATGGTGCTGTACACTATGGCGGGCGCGCAGTGCAGAGCACTGCTCGGGTGAAGGGCACTCTCGTAAACGGTTAGCGACAAATTGCCAAAAATGGAGGGCATTGACAAACTCGGGGGGCCAGTGTTAAAGTTACATGAGTTCAAATCAACATTTAGCGACTGTAGGGTCAGAAGTTAAAAGCTGGGTCTAGCACGTGTCCTCTTAGCGCTCTTGAAAGCTGAGGATAAGTATATGGGCCTACTGCTGTAACTAGCAGGATTAGAAGTCTAGTATGGTGAAACCACAATTTAACGCGAGTCCTAGTACTCCCCTCTTTTCTCTGGGTAATGAACGCCTACAGGGTAACATCACAGCCTCCAGTTACCTTCGCTAGCACTGCATACCGGCGTCTCCCACGGTAACGAGATCTTGGGGCTGCATCATCGGATATGTGTACAACCTGTTTTTCAATGTGATTAGTTTTCTTTATGAGGATTGCAGTAGAATTCCTGTGGGTGTGGGTTGTAAGGCAGGATGTTGACAGGAAGTCGGATCAAAAAATCCGCCCTTGGGGTCCGGGCAATTAAGCGTGCTAGTACTGAGTTGTCACACTATACCTATTCCCCGTTGGCTGGTGCACATTTAGTTCATCTGGGTTGTCACACGATACCAATTTCCCGTGGGCGCGTGCACATTTAGTTCATTTGGATGCCTATGTTGTCATACACCCGTGTTGTCCCACACGGTATCTATGCTTCCTGGGCTGGGGGTGTGGGAGACAGGGGGGGGGGGTGCAGTCGCATGAAGTAGTCATGAGGGCTGGCATGTAAACTGTATCTTTTATCCAACGACTAAAAGCACTAATCAACTGTGTTTGATTTTCATTTATGTATGGCTGGATCCACGACTGTGATACAAGGGGAGCGCTCCACCACAATGGCCGCAGGATGTGGACAGGCAAAGAGACCGGAAGATCCGGAACGTGAGTGGCCAGCGACGGCATCAAGTCCGATGGGCGATCAATAGAAAAGCTCAAAAGGTGCCAGCAGCCATGGGTGAGATGGTGCGGCCCATGCACTATATTGGTTGCGTATAAGTGTGTCAACCATTAGTTGTTGCCAGCCGGGGGATTTGAGCAGTAAGATCCTTAACAGGTGTATGCGTTGCCAGGTTGCTCAAATCCAGGGGTAACGGGCGGAGGCAACATCTCACCACCCTTTGTCGTGAAACGGTATTTTGCCATTACGGCGCCTGTGCTCGCAGGTGTCATCGTAGCGGCCACTACACAGTTTTTGGGATGCTCCGTAGTGGGGGGAAGAGCTTACACAGAGCTTATCCAAGAGCATAGGGGTCAGGGGTAGGTTGTTCACGGATTCCATGATATGCTGATGGGAGATCTTGGGGCCTGTGGGGCACTCCCTGGGTAGCTTTCCAATGGTGCAGTTGCACTGGCAAGGAGTATCATTGGCCGGGGCAACGTGTGTCGGGCGCATGGTGCTGTTATCAATTGAGGACATGTAGTGGCTCCAAGACGGTATGTCGATTTTCTCTGAGTCAGCCAGCCCTAGCAGTATTATCCTGCACTTGGGGGGGGGATTACTGGGTACGCCTGGGTAGAAGGAGGGGCTGGTCGAAACATTAATCACCGAAGTGGGTTGGTCGACACGTCTATGCCCCGGGTTCACCCTGGCACAGAGACTGTAGAGATTCCAATAGGAAGTGAGTCTGTGAGGGCATTGAGCCACTCGGTAAAAGAATTATTAACAAACCGGTGAGGCTAACTGGGGCTCTTCACCTGCAGATTATAGCCCATGGGTGATTCTGGCCTGTCTGGGGCCGTCGCGCTTCTTTAAAAGACGGCGTCCATTTGTCCAAATTGGGGAAGGAAATCTTCATGGACAATCTTCTGGCCTAGTTAGTTGTGTATAGGGACAGGGCATGACCTTTCAGTGAGTTTTGGGGGGGGCCTGATAGTCGGTCAACTATGCAGGCCTGTGGCGGTAAGGTCATGATTGGTGAGCAGTAAATTTAAGGTCCTTAGAGGGCGGCGCCATTCTTGAATGGGGTCGCCCAAGGGGGAGGGACAAGTGGTCTCTCATAGAACTCCAGGGGCAGTTACAGCCGGTTGGCTGGATGGGTGCGGGGAATGGGAGTTACGCTTTCCAGTAGGCTGCTTGGCCACCCCGCACGTGCACAATGGCGCAAGTAAACGGCACATAACTGCAAGGGCCCCATTATGGAGATAATCTACAGGGCGTACGGGGGTGACCTGGGGGGGGGAAGTACCCTTACGGGGAACGGGCCCTCTGCGCATGCGCACTCCGGTTGGAGGGCGGGCATAAGGGCGTACGGGGGGTGACCTGGGGGGGAAGTACCCTCATGGTGAACGGGCCCCCTGCGCATACGCACTCCGTTGGAGGGCGGGCATAATTTGATAAGGATCTGGCGCCATTTATTGACCTTGCCGTAGGCTCAAAATAGGATACGCAGAAAATGAAATATTATGATTATTGATTATGGTATGTTTAGATTCGGATAGGAATACCTTTGTATTAGAGATATGTTAAGGTTAGCCATCTGACATCTGTACCTAGCAATGAATCAATGTAATGTAATGGTTTTCTGCGTATTGTGTGAATATTGTATATTAATTTTGTTTTAAATATTTTATGTAAATAAATACGGCCGGGGGTTTACGACTCCCTAATCCAAAATCTTCTCATGTTATTATCCTGATCTTGATAAGGGAGGAGGGGGTCTAGGTAGTACCTGGCCATATAGAAAGGCGGGGCCGGCATCGGCCACGCCGAAGGTATGGCGGTCGTGCCGGCCCCCGATGACCATACGAGGCGGGCCTGTCGCGCGGAGTGATGACGCGGCAGGCGCGCCCCGCTACTAATTGGTCAAAGACCGGGGTGTGACCCGGAAGTGATTAAAAGCACTTCCGGGTCACGCGTATGGGCTAACGCCGGGCCGGTTGGAACTGGCCTGGCGGGAATCTGGCAATAAAAGGCTGGGGAGCGGCGGAGGCTGCCTCTTTGCTCGCCGCTCCCTCAGCCTGCCATTAGTCACGCCAGCCTCGCTAGGAGGCTGTATTTTAATTTCCCCACCCACCGTCCCCTAGAAGCAGGTTTTTACGGGGTATATTAGGAAGTTTTATTTGCAGGTTGACATGGTTATGTTTTATGTGTGATGTTTTTTCCCATTGTTTTAGGAGGTTTTCCTTGTAATGGTTATGTTTATTGTCGTATTTTAGTGCTATTCCTTGGTCAGGCGGTAAGGTCATGATTGGTGAGCAGTAAATTTAAGGTCCTTAGAGGGCGGCGCCATTCTTGAATGGGGTCGCCCAAGGGGGAGGGACAAGTGGTCTCTCATAGAACTCCAGGGGCAGTTACAGCCGGTTGGCTGGATGGGTGCGGGGGAGTGGGAGTTACGCTTTCCAGTAGGCTGCTTGGCCACCCCGCACGTGCACAATGGCGCAAGTAAACGGCGCATAACTGCAAGGGCCCCATTATGGAGATAATCTACAGGGCGTACGGGGGTGACCTGGGGGGGGAAGTACCCTCACGGGGAACAGGCCCTCTGCGCATGCGCACTCCGGTTGGAGGGCGGGCATAAGGGCGTACGGGGGGTGACCTGGGGGGGAAGTACCCTCATGGTGATCGGGCCCCCTGCGCATACGCACTCCGTTGGATGGCGGGCATAATTTGATAAGGATCTGGCGCCATTTATTGACCTTGCCGTAGGCTCAAAATAGGATACGCAGAAAATGAAATATTATGATTATTGATTATGGTATGTTTAGATTCGGATAGGAATACCTTTGTATTAGAGATATGTTAAGGTTAGCCATCTGACATCTGTACCTAGCAATGAATCAATGTAATGTAATGATTTTCTGCGCATTGTGTGAATATTGTATATTAATTTTGTTTTAAATATTTTATGTAAATAAATACGGCCGGGGGTTTACGACTCCCTAATCCAAAATCTTCTCATGTTATTATCCTGATCTTGATAAGGGAGGAGGGGGTCTAGGTAGTACCTGGCCATATGACTGGGGGAGAATGTTTGCATTGTCAGCATTCCGTCCATCAATTGTTTGCTGTGCCTGTGCCCTGCATGACGCAATAGTCCAGCAGAGCTCTGGCCATTTAGGCAAAATCATGCAGCTTGTAATAACCTGAGTCCTCACCGGATTCGACGTAATTTCTCCTCGCCTTGATTTCATTACAACTGTGCAGTAGGTGAGCCCAGTCAGAAGCAGCTAATGCAAGCAGGCCTTCTAATGAACTCGGCGTCATGCATTCTCGCGGGAGGAGGGGCCACGCCACATGCCATTTATTGGGTATCTCTTTTAGTATTTAACAACGGTTCGAAAAAAAAAATAAGAAACATTTTGCAGCATTAAGCGGTCATATATTCCACCGTTCAACACAGCGCAATGTTAGATAGTTTTGTTGCCATTTAAAAACTGCTACCTAGCACTAAAAGCACAATTCCAACAGTGTTTTTTGCAGAATTTACAGATAAACAGTAACTAATTGGATTAGTAGCTGATAATACTGTTGACCTTTTTTAATTGCCAGACTGGCCTTCCTTTCCAGTACACTGATGCTTAATTTAATGCCTGCGTTTTCACCAGTGAAGTGCGACCCCTGTTAACCCTCATTTGAAACTAGGCCGCACTTGTCGTTCCCTCGCTCCCCCGCCCGACTCTGAGCTGTCACACGCGCACCCTCCCGGCCAAAGGATGACGCTTTAGATTGCCACGTACCAACCAATCAGAGAGCTTGTCAGCTGGCAGCCGGCGGGTTGGGCACCCGGATTTAGGGAGATGGCCGAGTCACAGGGCTGCCTGGTGCGGAGCAGATGTTGATGCTCATTCAATTGAGCTGTTAATTTAACTGGAGTTTATTGAATAGTAATTAGGAGGAGCCAAATTACCATACACGTGAGGCAAAAAGACACAGAGCAGAGAAGCGAGAGATAGAGGAGCCGTCAGGAGGATAACGGCTCTGAAAGGCCTGGCAGAATGTCCCTAGCAGGGAATACTTTAATTGAATTCATTTCGCCGTTGCCCCCGCCCCTCCAACAAGGGTTGCGGAAACCAGTTTCCACGCAAGGAAACATTTGACAAATATAAATAAGGGGACAATGCTATTGCCAGCGCCATATTGATACGGTATTGTTACAGCTTGAAAGGTCTCGCATTCGAAATCTACAAATGAAAACTAAGATAAGCTTACACGTCCCAATCTATTGTGTCTTGCCTTGTGGAATCCTTGCCCATTCATATGTATTCGAAGCAGTAGAAGTGAATGACCAAGCAGCTATGCAATCTTTTGTTTCTAAGAGCTGAGGGGTTGAAGGCTGCCACCACAGGTAAATAAAATCTAACGAGCAGCAATTAACCCATCAAACACTGGCTGGGCCAAGCGAGCTCTGCGGGAAGCGTTTCCAGGCGCAGGTCGTGGTCAAAGGCCATTTCTTGCCCAAAGAACACTCCCCTCCCCCGGCACAGGTAACTCTTTACTGTAAGCCTTTACCCGAAATACATTTAATGATGATTGCATTTGTGCAAGTGAATTTGAGGGGCTCTATAATAACATCCCTGTGTCAGGTCGAAGCTAGTGTTATGTCAAAATTGTAATTAAGATAAAGTTTGAAGACCTTCAACTTCAAATGAAGTCTTCAAAATTTCGGTATTAAATGTCCTTAAATCTTGGTAAATAAAGCGGACACTTTTTTGTATTAAATTCAGATTTTGTTTACTCCTCTGGGTGATGTCCATGTTTCATTATGTTAGTTTAGTGCCCAACATATCTTTATTCAGAGATTTTCATCTTTTTTTGCAGCACAAGACGCAGTCCCTATTTATTTCAAAGGCAGCAATCTGAAAAGAAAGGGGGATAAGAGACTGCACATTTTTAACAGACAGTTCTGCTTCCTGTATTTCATAGGGTCTGCAGGCAATACCTATAAATGCATTTTCAGTACAGCAAAGGAGGCACTGAACGGAATGGCATCACATTTGAAGAGGCCATACAAAATAATGTCCCGTTTGTGCAAGTGAAATTTGGTGTCATTCCGCTACATGGTGATTTTCACAAACGTTGTTCCAATGCCAAATGCCTTTATAACTTCATCAGTCGGTGAAAAACATTTCTTGATCAAACAAAACTATTTTATGCTTCTTCCTTTGAAAAACAAATGTGCATATTTGCTGAAGCACCCAGCATTTATTAACAAAACAAAAAATTTCTTTCCTATGAAATACCCAATTTTAAAATTACTACAAAGGGCCTAAAGCTATAATACATCACACTGCAGATCAGCGCATGGTTATGATTTTGTCCTCAGTGATGCCGTAGCAATTTTCTTTTATTATTTCAGGTATTTCAACTATTTGTCCAGCCTTCATTTAGTCATTAGATTAAATTGTACAATTTCTAATTCAGAGCTGGACTGGCCACGTGGAACAGAGGGAAAACCTTCAGTAGACTGGGGACCTGCGGTGGCTGTTAGGGATGGATGGAGGCACCATCAGCTATCACGCCTGCCAAACAGCCCTAAGGGAACATGTGCCATTTTATGTAGTTAAGTATACAATTTACTCCCCCAATCCTCCTATAGTTGTGTTACCCGAATATTGTCAGGATCTTCTTCTGACATAAATATTTCGTCCTGAAAATCTCCCTAAAAAACAACACCCTATTGGAGTGGGTTTATTTTAGAAATGATGAGGGCACCATAATTATGTAAGACGATTTTTCTGCATACACAATTCTTCCATAAAATACTCACATAGACAGTGGGACTCAGTGGCTAAACAAACTTAGTATTATAGAGGGCTTGTATGAACACATTTTCCAGGGCTGCATTTAGGTCCTAGCCCACCATATTTAGGGCAACAAGGAGATTTAGGGGCACATGCATCAACATAGACAATAGCGATTCTTTAATTGCGATTATTAAGGAATCTCAATTAAAGAATCGCTATTGCCTATGCATGTAGGAATCGCATAAAATTTTGCGATTCCTACAAATTCCTTAATTGCGAGTCGCAATTAAGGAATTGATTCCCATTCATTCCTATGGGCCCAGAGGCCCATAGGACTGAATGGCAATGGCATGCGCAATTTGCGAGTACCCAATGGGTACTCGCAAATTGCGCATGCAATTTCAAGGGTGCAAGGGTTCCAAAAGGATACCCTGTTGCACCCCTGAAATTACAATTTAACCACATGTTGCGCACACACATGCCAAATGCGATGCAGCGCGCGCAACGGAATTTGTTTTATTTATTTATATGTTTACTTACCTCTATTCAGCCGTATTCCGTAGTTTACTACCCCCCGCCCCACGTCACCGCCCGGCAGCACTCCCACCACGGGCCGCTACTGCTCATTGTATGTAGCCAGGTAAGAACCTTGGAGACAACTCGCTATCAAACTAACTCAGTGGCATGTTCAAATATGCAAAAATGGTTTTTTAAGTCTACTACTGCGATACTCAATGCTTAATTTGAGCCGGTGGTTTCAGGTGCTCGGCACCAGCACTTAATTGTCAACACCACCACTTATGACTGCCTGCCACATGGTGATGCTGTTTGTCTAATGTAGAGATAACACAACAACAGTTGCTTATTAATTCAATATACATTAGAAATGACTAATACATGCCACCCAAGTCACTCCTATAGCTTTTGGGGCCCGAAATGGTCTGAATTGTCACACTTGTAAGAGTGTGATGGTTAGTAGTTGTGTCAGTACTGTCATTGGCCGTGCTGGCATAGGCAATGTGTGGTGCAAGCTGCAATGGTCTCCTGACGAGGACCCACGCACTTATTTTTTTTACAAATGAAATACTTCATCCCCCTCCAATTCATCTGAGATGAGGTTCTTGTGGCTTTCTGGCACCCGCAATGTCCAACTTGAAATATTCTAGATCTCAGACATGTAGCCTTCCCCAATAATTTGCTCCACGTTGTTGAATAAACTCACAGAATACATGTTCCCTTTTACTGCTGAGTGTACCAGACACACACCTGAACATTCTTAATGAATTGCATGTGATCTGTGATACAAAGCCAGGGCATTCACGATAAAACTAGCTGCCCCAAGATTTTCTAACATGACGTTTACCACACAGCAATTTGCGAAAGCTGACCCACTGGTTGAAAGAGGTGGGCGTCATGATACCTAAGCACAAATGGTGATGTGATATGAAAATGAACAATCGATCATGTCACACATTTCTCTGTAAATGGGTCTGAAAAAAGAGAGGACTTAAGAAAGGGTGAGGATTTTAGATATAGCAGGCTATTTCACAAACAACGTCAGCTTTTCTTTCAATCTCTGAACATAAATGCTTTCCCGTTTCACACTATAAAGTCTGCTTGCTCTAGCCTTAGGTCTCCTGGGAAATTTATTATTACTGTTATTATTAGTAGCAATGCTCATATAATATTACCCTGGGAACAAAACCAATTTCCACATAGCCTTCCTCCCATTCGCATGCCTAAATCTGGATTTGTATGTTAAAGGTAAAGGCGTTTAAATGTAACCTTTACAGTCTTCTCCTGAACCTCTTGTCTGATAGGATGCATTCGCATAAACTCCACATGTACTCTCACTTCCAAACTCCTGTGTTTCATTCACAGTCTTTAACAATATTCCAGGTCCACGTCTCACCAACACCTGCCTCTCTAATATATAAGTTTTAAAGAAAATCCAAGCATCCTGATACACATAAGACTTTGCATTCGGAAAGGCAGCCGCACTGGATTTGCAAATACGAAATATGAATTTTCAATGGACAAAAGTGCATTGAAGTTCATTACGCGCATTGCTAATCGCAATGCAAGAATCGCAATCCATTGCGAACCACCAGAGAAATGGGGAGAGTGAGTGGTGTCCCTGCGACATCACGATTAGCAAGGGTATGGACAAATGCGTTGTGGCAGTTTTTGCGGTTGCTCGGTATAGAATTCTTAACACCTGCCAAGTGCTGAGGACAACCTAACGTAAAGTATAACCTGTCAAAATTTCACAGATCCTAGCCTGCTTGAGCAGGTTGCATACATCAGAAGGTGCTGGCAGTACTCCACTGGCCACTACACCTACTCCCCAATGTAGAATTCACAATGTGCAGCTATGTGTAAGGAACAAAGGCCGCAGTGCAGGAGCATTGTTAACGCGAAGAAAAGGATGAAGGTCTGTTATCCCATTGCAAGCCTTCATCTCAACATTCACTACTTTTTACAAGGAGTGGGAAACTAATTCTTGCCTCAGTACTGTCGGTGAGATCGTGGCTTGTTAACTGGCTGGAGAGCAAGGTAAGAACTCACACAAAGTTACCAGTGCCATGTTAGGTAAAATTAGAATCAAACAAGACTCCTTCGCTTACACCTGGTAGCTATGGCACAGAACAGTAGGCTTTTCCTCAGAGAAATGTGTGTAAAAGACTGTTGAAAGTACTTTAGGAAAAAGACGGAAAATGTAATAAATAAATTGCCCTAAAAATTGTCACAATCAGATTAAGGGAAATGGAGAAATTAATTTTTAAAAGCTTAAATGTCAAAATGCGCCCAGAGAACAAAAAGTGTCCAAGTTGGGCAATGGTCACAGGTGATTGCGTCTCAGACAAGATTTCAGGTCAACTGCAACGATGAACGAGTCAACAATTTTAACTTAGAAAAAAGTGTGTCAGTCCAAATGTTTCATTGGGGCAAGGCAGGACACTATAACCTATGAGGTCGGTTTCAATTAGGTTGGGTATGATGAATCCGGGGTCCGGCTGAAGCTTCCAGTTTTGATGCCAAAAGCTTGAAGTGGGACAAGCCTGAAAACTATAGCTGCCGCTGGGGTTACTTTGCAGCCATGTCCCAATCTCAAGTTCTGTCTTCGCACCTCTGAAGAAACTATGAAGCTTGAAATCCTTCTACCTGAAAAGGCTGAGACCCACAATGAGCCTGGCTCCACAAGGTCCTGCAAAAGCTTCTTTCTTCAGCAAAAAAAGTCTGATGGAGACAAACCAGGAAATGTTCTCTGACAGGGCTATGCCTTTCTCAAGTTGGCCTCAGAACTTTGTTAAGGATACAGGGCAAAGGGAGCAGTGGGAGTCAAATTCATCACTCTCTTCAGCCAGGGTCCAGCCACAGTCCAGTCCACTGGTCAGCTGGACCCTCAACGAGATGCCCTTCTTCTCCTTTATGCCCCAAGGACTACAGGAGACCAACTTGTCTAACAAATGAGATCACTTCCAATTTTGGGGTTTAAGAGAAGGAAGGCCAGTTATCCCTCCTCTCCACAGCCAGTCAGTCATCAGGATGCTCCACTTTCCTCAAGTCCACTTGTGTTCACAGATGCTGATGGAGGGTGCCTTCTTTACAGTGGTCACTAGCAAGTGATCGATGCTATCCCTATTCTGAGAAATTCCCACAGTTAAGCCTTTGCCCTTATCTTCAGTACACCCTGTAACTTTACTGTAAATCTATCCCAGAAACCCCTGCTCTGGGTGACTTTCAAGCTGGCATGACCCCAGGACCTCCAGGGTGTGTTGCTGTTTGCCCCTACACTGTGTTTCTTCTACTAAAATAAGGAAACGCCTTTGGGAAACCAACACAGTCTGGTTCTGAACTCTGGCCAACCGATTTGGGAATAATAATATATTAATACGGATCATTTATATAGCACACAAACCAAACTCAATAAGAAGTGTGGAGAACTTCCTTTTTTCATGGTATCCATTTTACTGGTCTTCGAGGAATGTAAGATTGAATTAAAACCCGTAAGGATGCCATCATATGCCTTACAGGTTGCATGCAGCTGTCATCAGTGAGTACACAGACCACTGAGCTATTTTATCAGGAATGGAACTAGAGACTTGCATCTTACTTAAGTATTTATGTGACTCCTGCATTCTTACTAGGACTCAGACATTTGGCCTGGAGGTTAAACAAAGTGCTTGGAAGCAGCCACGTAATTCTTTAGGTTTATTTTATGTGCATTTAAACTTGAGACGAGATGTTTACACACAGACCTCTGCAGCAAGTACATTAGCTATCTGAGCTATCCAGTCAGCACGATCCTTTGCAATTTCCAGGGTAAGCGTTGATTGCTCAGCATCCTTTCAGATTGAAATGTTAAATGTGCTTGAAGGATGGAATAAAAGGTAACAATGAATTTCATCTTTTGTAAAAAGAAAAAAAGATAATGTATACCCCCACCTTCGACAATCTCTTAAATATCTCGACTCCTAACTTACAATAAAGTTTTAATTTGACAATGTATTCATTATAAGCAAAATGAGACATAAAGCATAGAGTCACTTAATATGTTCGGCTCGCTTGTATTGTTTAACACTGCATATATTTATTGTGATAAATTGAAATCTCTGCTGATTACCAGCCTTTGCTGAAGTTTTCTGGAATAAATGCCCTCCAGCCACACTACAATGTTGAGCACGACCGCAATATTTAACATTTGGTATAATAATTGTGTGAAAATCTGCTATTTTGGCCGCCCCAATCAAATGATGTTATGGGAGGCTGACTTGGAATAAAAACGCTTGCCCTAAACTAAAACGTGATTACCTCGCAGCTGATAAAGTGAGTCGAAACAACAGCTTTTCTATTACAATCCTCCCTGTAGTCAATTTTTGTTGGGAAAGAGTTTGTTTAAGTAATGGGTGAACACTGGCAGACCAAAGGTTGTCTGCCTCTAACTCCACCCATAAAGACTCCATCTTTCCAGACACCATCTCTTCAGTTCCTTCTCCCTGAATTTGTGGCTTCCTTGAAGAATGTTTTCTATTTTTAGCATTGCCAGCCTTCCTATAAAAGTGTTGTTTTCTACTTCTCACAATAGGCCTCGTTTCAAGTGCACAATTAGTACCAAGAGCAAACACTGCCTGATGAAACACCATTTGTGCACAGGACGGTTTCTGTTTTAGTGCCTGATTACTACTTTTGTGATCTGTAATGCGGTATAATGTGAACATGGCCTATGAGACTGTTTTTGTGTATGGTTTTTAACACCGCACACTATTTTGTTTGCACAATTTTCTCCACGTAAACCTTATGCCCTGCTGTTAGTTTAGAAATGGAAAACCAGGCACAGAAAACATTAGCAAGCAATTATTAACTTTGTGCCGCCCCAGAATGCGCCTGAAGTGTGGTAAATTGCTCTCCTGCTGGTCGGACACTACATCGAACTTACTTATATTCCTAAGTTTGACCAGAATCCACAGACAATGAAGTAAGGCCTACTATGCATACTACCACCTTTCTTGCACCAGTCCAGAGGACACGAGAAAACGTATCTGCATGGCTTAGCGTGGTCCACAGCCTCTTACATGTCTCTTCATTTAGGCTGAACTGAACTAACAACTCGATTAACCTGGAACAAAGAAAGAGGAAAGGAAAGCAAAGCAAAGGAAAGGAAAGGAAAGGAAAGACATGTCTGAGGCTATTTTCAGTTCTATCCGAGAGATGAGAAGAAAGGTACTCTTATAGAAGAGTCCAAAATAAGGTACACCCGCCAAAATAACATAAAAGTGATTTTCTCCTCTTAATATGCACACCACAGATGGGTGAAGGGAGGGGTGCAAATCCTCTGACATTCCTACCTGAGACATCAGATACAACAGAGTAAATGGCAGGTGCTCATGTGAGTGGCATGACCTCACCCTAGTAGATTCTTGTGTTTTTTAGCATATGGAACTTTTACTGCATATTAAACTTTTTGTCGAGAAACAAGGTAACCCTACTCACTTGGAACCAGGGTACTTAAATTGTTATCAAAAGACAATGGCTCCTGTGGACTAATGGCAATTTATTCTTAGGGGCCGATTCCGATCCTGGTCGGAAACCGTTCCGTCCGACACGTTCCCGGAGTGATTTCCGACCGATTCGTGCCCCTTGGCACCAAGCGAGCGAGTACGATGCAGCTGCATGCTGACGGACTCTGTTCGGTCGGACTCCCAATGAAGTCAATGGGAGCCGGTCGTATGACGCGTACATGGGCTCCCATTGACTGAATGGGTACGTTGCGCAAAAGGGTGCCCTCTGTAGTGGGTACGCGTTGGTGTCATCCGCACCGTACATGTATAGGGGGGACCCTTGGGTCCCCCCTGTGTCCGACTCGTAAGGCTACGGGTGAAGGGGGGTCCGGCACGGACCCCCGAAGACCGCTTCCCAGAGCGTTTACGTGTCGGAGGCTCCGACACGATCCGGCTGTCCGGATCGTGCATCGTACTGGCTCGGTCGTAAAACGTCTCCATTGCACGGTACGAATCGAGTGCGAACGAGTCGTACGGAGCGGTTCGGACCCGGAAATGATTCGGTCGGCGATTTCGCGTTCATTCACATCGTACTTGGGGGTCCGGACCTCTGTACGACTCGGTCGGAAACAAAGCCTCCGACTCGGATCCGGTAAAGCCGAATCCGATTCGGAGGCCTTCCGACCGAGATCGGAATCGACCCCTTAGTGTATAAACGCACAATGGCAATGTAATGGGTTAATGTGATGTCAAAAAGAGAAGGAGTCGAATACACATAGGATTTAGTATTTCATAAACAATTATTTGTATAGGTTTAGAAACAAAATACATAAATGATAATTAAATAATCATCAGTCTTTAGTGAGTGGTGTCCCAGTGAAACAACGGAACCTAAAATACTAGTGACATATTCGTGACATATATACAAGGTTTCCTATACTTCATAAAAAACAACCATTAGGAGGTATATATTGTATGAACCGCGCTTTATACAATGATAAGTGCTGGTGTTTAATGGTTCGCTTTTGAAAACTGTTGACGGCGTTTCGACCCTGTGTGCAATATAGGGTCTCTTCAGGACCTAGGAATATAGGGACACCTGAAGGATAGTTTCCACAGCCTGGTGTAAAAAGTGTGGCACCGTGAGTGTAGTGAAGAAAAAAGTAATACTCACATGGGACCTAGCCGGGCGCCCATGTGAGGGTAGAGGTAGGCTGGCAAATTACAATTTGGCACAACTGGAAAGATTCCTCGTCTAGGCTTTGGAAGGCACGGTAAGTGTGTCCCACGTGGGTGTGTTTACACGTTGAGTCAGTAGGCTCCTTGCAACTTTAAAGAGCTACGGTGGTTAGATTAGGCATGCTGGGCGGCTGTAAGTCTCGCCAATAATTACTTCCTTCCAGTGGGGGGTCTCGTTTGATCACCAATACAAATGTGCCTTCATCTGGACAGCTATGGAGCAGAACAGCGTCTGTCTGTTCCGCTTGGTACAATGACCACCTTCATCAGGACAAACAAGTAATTCACTTTCTCCTTTCCGATTCTTTTAAAAAAAACTTTTCTTTAAAACCAGTGCAGACGCACTCAGTGCCAAGCTGTCTTTAATTAAGCCAATTATTCATAGATGACTCTACATGTCTATTTGACATCACTTTGTTCGTGTGCCAAATAATAATTGAAGAGATACTTCAGTTCAAGGTTCAGCAATCCATTTCCGGTTGCCCGCTCTCCTCTCCAAATGCAATGCCTGTTACTGCTCCAGATTTGAAATGTCACTTGGTAGTTATTATCTCCGGTGCACTTGTGGTTATATTGGGTTGTTCACTCTGTTCGATTATACCATCAGACCAGCCCACATCCCCGTAGCTTTAAATTCTAACGGTGGGTTCTTGGCTTGGTCCTCACTCCGCTTCACGCTTCCTGGATTGTGAAAAAATCCAGGTGACATTTCAAATCTGGAGCAGTAACAGGCATTGCAGCTTGGCACTGAGTGCGTCTGCACCGGTTTTAAAGAAAATTTTTTTAAAAAAGAATTGGAAAGGAGAAAGTGAATTACTTGTTTGTCCTGATGAAGGTGGTCGGATTGATTTAACCCACTGAAACGCATCAACGCCAGAAATTTTGTTAAATTTGTTAAAGACAGTACAGTATTTAGGACGGAGAATTAATTCCTCTGTGTGGTGCTGTCTATAATTGCAAATTAACAGTTTTATGACAAATTTGAATGTCTTATTATATTCCTTTCCAGGGTATTGTTGACACTTTGTATAAATATAGTACATTTTGCTTTGTATGTTATATGGTTTGCAAAAATCTTTTTAAATTGCATGTTTTTACTGTATGGTTGAAAACATTTTTATTAAATATATTTTTATAAGTGCCTTGACATCCAGAACTGGTGTGTTACCTGAATGAGTAGTTGATGATTGTACAGAATTGGTGTGGATATTTGTTTATGTACGCATGATTGGAAATATCTTAAAAGGGAAAACTGATATTTGACTTTTGAGTCTGTTGGTGCTCTGTCCCTTTTAAGTAGGGGAGCCCCTCTCCTTGTTTTTCAAGGTCTTTTAATAGGGAATGCCATCATGATTGTTGGAAAATCTGAAGCTCACAACCTCTAATTTTACTGACCAATATACGCCCGACCTGCAGTGTAGAGCATTCACACAAGCTGGAGACCTACTCTTTGCAAGGGTTTCCAGCTCAACTTACTGCTCATCGTGTGGTAGTCCCTCTTCACCAGGTGAACATACGAAGAGTGATAAAACCGTGTCACACTGTGGCACTGTGTGAGTTGGAAGGTCTGCAGTATGTTTATTGCATTTGACAATGTAAATACAATGGTGAAACATACGAAGTTTACTGTGACTATATAGAGTACGGGAATGTAGTTTTTCTGTCAATGTGTGTTTGCCTGGACGAAATGTCTTTTCACACCTTAAAGTGGTTTCACTGGCATCAGCTTCTGACACACTTTTTGAACAACTCCTGAAGTACAGGAAGAGGATTCCAGTTGCATGAAGGAGCTGGATATTAGAGTTTAGTGGCATGTGCTGACATTTAGTCCTATCACACACGTAGGTGTAGGGTGGGAGACTTACTGACGTGAGCAGCCTCCTCCTCTTCCACTATGTAGGTCTTAGGAGCAACAAACAAAGGGGTCGATTCTGATCTCGGCCGGTAGGGCACCGAATCGGATTCGGCTTTACCGGATCCGATTCGGAGGCCTGTTTTCCGACCGATTCGTGCATGCGTCCGGGCGCGCGAGTACGATGCGGGCGTACGCGAAATCGCCGACCGACTCGTTCGCGGGTCCGAACCGCTCCAACCGACTCGCATGGACACGACACACCGCGCAATGGAGACGTTTCCCGACCGAGCCAGTACGATGCGCGCCTCGAACAGTCCGACCGACTCGCGCCGTCCGGCTCCAAAGAGCAGTCGGAGCCGGACTTCAGGGGTCCGTGTCGGACCCCCCTGCACGCGTAGCCACGCGAGTCACACACAGGGGGGACCCATGGGTCCCCCTACACGTGCATGTACGGCGCGACCCGCATCGACGCGAACCCGCTGTAGGGGGCGCCCTTGTTCATGCCGTGCCCATTGAGTCAATGGGAGCTTGTGTACGCGTTGTACGACCGGCTCCCATTGACTTCAATGGGAGTCCGACCGAATCGAGTCCGATAGCATACGTACGCATCGTACTCGTTCGGTCGGGCTGCTAGAGTCCGATTCGGTCGGAAATCTCTCCGGGTCCGGCTCGGTCGGAGAGATTTCCTGCCCGAATCGGAATCGGCCCCAAAGTGTTCAGCGGCGGCCGGCACCGGTAAACACGGTGGGGCAGTGGGGTGGGGCAGGGTGGGAGGGGAGGGGTTGGAAGTCGACAGACGACGGAATAAGTATAGTTAAATAAATAAATAATAACTATTCCATTATCTGTCGCCTTACCCCCTGCAGCGCCCTGCCGCGCCCTGCCACGCCCCACCGAGCTTACCTATGCCGGCCGCCGCTGAAAGTGTTGCGCAGGAATGTCAAATCAGTGCAGCAGTGTTGCAACTCTTGTACCCCGCCTCGGCACACAGGTTTCTTTTCTGTATTGTGGACTTGCCTGTTTTGAAGCCAAAGTCAGAAGCTGAGTTCATAAAGTGGGAATGTGGGTCATCCTTCTTCAGCCATTAGTTTGTATGGATGACCCCCCCCCTCCTCCCAAGACATTGCTTAGAGACTTTGTCAATCATATCTTGCATCAGCACAGCGGTGTTTGGTGTATTATTCCACCTGTAAGGGACTTCTCCCATCGTAGTGCATTAGGAACGGTGCACAGACATAATATCGAGTTTTTTATTTCGACCTACAGAAATATCGAGTTGGAAATATCGAAGGGACAGAATATCGACATCAAGAATATCGGTGACCAGAATATCGACCTGAAGGTAAGAAATATTGTTTTTGTTAATATCGATGTCAGTAATATCGTTTGCAAAAATATCGTTGTCAATAATATCGATGTTTATATTAGTGTTATGTATTTTAGTATGTATTTTATATGTATGTGTTCTATATTTTTTGTTAAGTATTGTATTTTTGTTTAAATATATGTATTACATTGTTAGAAGTTAGTAAATTTTTTTTTAAGTAAATTTGTGTTTTAGTACCGTAGCGGGTTGTGGGTTTACAGGGGAATAGGGTGGGAAGTAATTTAATTATAGTAAATTAAATAATAATTTTTAGGAATTATTAATTATTTTTAATTAATTTTTGCCTTTTAGTTCCGTAGCGGGTTGTGGGTTTATAGGGGAATAGGGTGGGAAGTAATTTAATTATAATAAAGTAATTATTAATTTTTATTTATTGGTATTGATAATTAATTCATTGTTAATTATTAATTGGTAATTAATTTTTATTAATTGAATAATTGATAATTATATTAATTGTGTTAATTTATTTTAGGAGCGGGTTGTGGGTTTATAGGGAGTAGGGTGGGAAGTAATTTAATTAAAAAAGTAATTATTAATTTTGATTTATTGGTATTGATAATTAATTTATTGTTAATTGATTATTAATTGGTAATTAATTTTTATTAATTTATTAATTTATAATTTGATAATTATATTAATTGTGTTAATTTATTTTATGAGCGGGTTGTGGGTTTATAGGGGAATAGGGTGGGAAGTAATTTAAGTATAATAAAGTAATTATTAATTTTTATTTATTGGTATTGATAATTAATTTATTGTTAATTAATTATTAATTGGTAATTTATTTTTATTAATTGATTAATTGATAATTATATTAATTGTGTTAATTTATTTTAGGAGCGGGTTGTGGGTTTATAGGGGAATAGGGTGGGAAGTAATTTAATTATAATATAGTAATTATTATTTTTTATTTATTCGTATTGATAATTCATTTATTGTTAATTTATTATTAATTGGTCATTAATTTTTATTAATTTATTAATTTATTAATTGATAATTATATTAATTGTGTTAATTTATTTTATGAGCGGGTTGTGGGTTTATAGGGGAATAGGGTGGGAAGTAATTTAATTTTATTAATGTAATTATTAAATTGTATTTATTGGTATTCATAATTAATTTATTGTTAATTAATTATTAATTGGTTATTTAATTTAAATAATTATTTATTTGCTAAGCATGTTAATTTGAACCCTTTGCTATCCAACATTTTCCCTACAGTTACACTCTCTGGAGTGGGAATAGTAATTTTTACCCCTACGCTATCCAACACTTTCCCTACTGTTGCACTCTTTGGAGTCGGAATAGTAATTTTTACCCCTACGCTATCCAACACTTTCCCTACTGTGGCACTCTCTGGAGTGGGAATAGTAATTTTAACCCCTTCGCTATCCAACACTTTCCCTACTGTTGCACTCTCTGGAGTGGGAATAGTAATTTTTACCCTTACGCTATCCAACACTTTCCCTACTGTTGCACTCATTGGAGTAGGAATAGTAATTTTTACCCCTTTGCTATCCAACACTTTCCCTACTGTTGCACTCTCTGGAGTGGGAATAGTAATTTTAACCCCTTCGCTATCCAACACTTTCCCTACTGTTGCACTCTCTGGAGTGGGAATAGTCATTTTAACCCCTTCGCTATCCAACACTTTCCCTTCTGTTGCACTCTCTGGAGTGGGAATAGTAATTTTTACCCCTACGCTATCCAACACTTTCCCTACTGTTGCACTCATTGGAGTGGGAATAGTAATTTTTACCCCTTCGCTATCGAACACTTTTTCTACTGTTGCACTCTCTGGAGTGGGAATAGTAATTTTAAGCCCTTCGCTATCCAACACTTTCCCTACTGTTGCACTCTTTGGAGTGGGAATAGTAATTTTTACCCCTACGCTATCCAACACTTTCCCTACTGTTGCACTCTCTGGAGTGGGAATAGTAGTTTTTACCCCTACGCTATCCAACACTTTCCCTACTGTTGCACTCTCTGGAGTCAGAATAGTAATTTTTACCCCTACGCTATCCAACACTTTCCTACTGTTGCACTTTACTGGAGTGGGAATAGTAATTTTTACCCCTACGCTATCCAACACTTTCCCTACTGTTGCACTCACTGGAGTGGGAATCGTAATTTTTACCCCTACGCTATCCAACACTTTCCCTACTGTTGCACTCTCTGGAGTGGGAATAGTAATTTTTACCCCTACGCTATCCAACACTTTCCCTACTGTTGCACTTTACTGGAGTGGGAATAGTAATTTTAACACCTTCGCTATCCAACACTTTCCCTACTGTTGCACTCACTGGAGTGGGAATAGAAATTTTTACCCCTACGCTATCCAACATTTTCCCTACTGTTGCACTCTCTGGAGTGGGAATAGTAATTTTTACCCCTACGCTATCCAACACTTTCCCTACTGTTGCACTGACAGGAGTGGGAATAGTAATGTTTACCCCTACGCTATCCAACACTTTCCCTACTGTTGCACTCTCTGGAGTCAGAATAGTAATTTTTACCCCTACGCTATCCAACACTTTCCCTACTGTTGCACTTTACTGGAGTGGGAATAGTAATTTTTACCCCTATGCTATCCAACACTTTCCCTACTGTTGCACTGACAGGAGTGGGAATAGTAATGTTTACCCCTACGCTATCCAACACTTTCCCTACTGTTGCACTTTACTGGAGTGGAAATAGTAATTTTAACACCTGCGCTATCCAACACTTTCCCTACTGTTGCACTCACTGGAGTGGGAATCGTAATTTTTACCCCTACGCTATCCAACACTTTCCCTACTGTTGCACTCTCTGGAGTGGGAATAGTAATTTTTACCCCTACGCTATCCAACACTTTCCCTACTGTTGCACTTTACTGGAGTGGGAATAGTAATTTTAACACCTTCGCTATCCAACACTTTCCCTACTGTTGCACTCACTGGAGTGGGAATAGAAATTTTTACCCCTACGCTATCCAACATTTTCCCTACTGTTGCACTCTCTGGAGTGGGAATAGTAATTTTTACCCCTACGCTATCCAACACTTTCCCTACTGTTGCACTGACAGGAGTGGGAATAGTAATGTTTACCCCTACGCTATCCAACACTTTCCCTACTGTTACACTTTCTGGAGTGAGAATAGTAATTTTATCCCCTCCGCTATCCAATATTTTCTCTACTGTTTCAGTTAATGTAGTGCATAATTTATTTTTTTTTTTTAATTAAAATTATTGTAATTTTTTAATTTGTCATATATATTTTTTAAATTTTTATTTATATTATTGGTGTATGTGTATATATATGTATTTATAATTTTTAAAATGTTTTTTAATAATTTATAAGTTATTAAAATAATTATTTATAAATATTATTAAGTAAGTATATATATTATATTTTATACATATATGTTTAATTTATTTTACAATATATGTATTAGTTATTTAAAATAATTTTAACTATGTTTCTTTTAATTATATGTATTATTTACTTTATTTTACATTATTTTTTAAACATTAAAAAAAACGATATTTTTAACAACGATATTTTTGACAACGATATTTTTTTTCTCGATATTTTTGTACTTACCATTATGTAGATAGGACTTCGATATTCTTGACATCAATATTTTTGTGTCGATATTTTTGTAGCTCGATATTCTGTCTGTCGATATTCTGTCAGTGATCCGTGTGGAGTCATTGGAGGCCGGAGTTTAAGGGGGAGGGGTGCGCTGCTGGCGCCTCTGCCAATTTCTCCAGCTTTTTCAGGCAATTACAGCAGGGACAGGGGATAGGAGTGGGGCGTCAGGAGAGAAAGTGAGAAAGGACAGAGAGCGAGATGAAGAGAGGGATGCGAGAGGAAGAAGTGAGCAGATCTGGTTTGAACATTTTTGCCAAGGCTGATTTTGTTTCCCAGTCTGGCCCGGCAGTTCAGGACCTCATGATGGCACCAGTGAAAGCTCACAAGATAAACAACAAAAAGCTTTGATCTCGCAAGACTTCGACGTTGCAATCTTGAGGTGAGGCAATCCCGATCTTAAAGAAAAACCCCTTTACAGCCAGCTAGCCACCTCTGATCTCACAGAAAGTTCAGCCCACCGGATGCTTTGGTCCTGACAGGCTCTATTGCCTGAGGTGGCTCTGATACTTTATCGATTATCCAGTAGTGGCGGATGAAAGCTTCTTCTACTGTGGCACATACGTTTCAGATAATTTACCAGAAGATATCAGGAGCAATTGAAAACAGAAAAGTAGACTCAAGACTGAAGAGAATAAGGTTAGCAATGATGCAACCTTTACTGCCAACCTAATTGTAGAAGTCATGGTCGTTTTAAATATATCTGGAAGACTTGATACAAATCCTGCACATTCTTAAAAATATGTAAAACATCTCATCCATTATCTAACTGTGATAAACAAAGTATGTTGCCTGGCTCCATCCACTCTTGTGCTCACTCTCAAGACACCAAGTAAAAACCTGTTGTACAATAGGCTTGTACTGCTCAGTTTTGGGATACCTAGTAACAGCCTGTGGCACTGCAGGCTTATGCTGCTCACTCTTGCAAAGCCAATAGTGCTGCCTTCGATTCGCTATACTATAGCATGCAAAGTAGTATTTGTGAATTACTCTTTTGCATGTGTTATTACATTAATAACAGGCCTATTGGGTTTGTTAAGGCCTGCTTCATAGCATGCTGCCTAGAAATTCTGTTTATTGTTCAGCTTTTAAACATTATCTGTATTGGAGACTCCATCAGGTGAGTGCTGTAACTGCTAATCTTCACTGCCCCCTGAGACTGAAAGTCTAAAGGGGACATTCTGGGCATTCAGGGGGCTCGCATTAAAATATGGCTCCTAAAGTTCCACGGACAACATGCAATACTTGTTACAGAGATTGCCCTGTTGCCCCTGAGTCCCTGCAGGCTCAGGAAAATGTGCCTGACGTTCCTCCTTCGACATATATTACGGGCAGCTGGGGGCACCAGCTAGTCCTAAATTGGGCTTTGCAAGCATGCCAAATTTCAAATGCATTTCATCATACCGGAGGAGGATGGCCGGGGCATAATGGGGCAGGGCCCGTGGAGGGGCAAGGCCTTAAGCCCATTCGTTTTATGATGTATGAGGGGGTGGGGTCATGGAGAGGAGGCGGGCTTTGTGCCAAGTATTGAAACCCAGACCATTCCCCCACCCCTAAAGAAAAGTTTCTGAGGCTGCTGCTAATGTCCGGGGTGGGGGGGGGGGGGGTTCAAACCCCTCTACCCCCTTGGACATGAGCAGTGGTCAGCTTCCAAACATGAGCTGCAAACCCACACTGTACAGCTATTTCCATCACATGTTATCTCCCGCCATGTAATATCTGCTCCTCACCGGAGCAAGTGTGAGCAGAGCTTATAACGTGTGACACACAGTAGGAACGTGTGAGTTGGCAAGACTGCCTTTGTTAGCCCTTGCGCTAGCTACTCCTACTACCCCTGGTATTGGGGTACTGACGGCAGCAACAGGAACAGAAGGCAAACGAGCTCCACAAGCTTGTTTACTTTCTGTACTTTCTACATACAGTCATTTCCCTGCCCCCTCAGCAGACAATAGACAGCTATTGAGAGCCTGTGGGTGAGACAAGCGTTCATACTAGTTTGTCATCAGGGGTCACCGGTACATGAGGTCACTTCCGCTCCACCTCACCGACATCCATGCATCCCTCGTGTCCTGGGAACACAGGAATAAACAGAAGGACCTCTAATTCCACGGTCATAGATATTTTATGTTGTAGCGGAATGGAAGTCCACGTAACACCATGCAATCACTTCCAAACCTGTTACTTGAATGGCGGCCGCCCCAGCTGCCCAGTGACGCAGTCAGGCCACGCGGTGCAGGCGGCATGCACCGAGCCAAGCAGCTTTTCCCCAGCTTTTCCATTCAATCGGATAGTGCTGATTTGTGCTTTTCTTTCTTCTCCTTTTTGTTCATGCTGACAGCAAGCACCTGGGGTGTGCTGGGCAAAGCTATCAATGCTGCCCGCCCCCCCCCCTCTCCTATCCCCCCCCTTCCTTCAGCCCTGCACACACTCACACACCCGCGGGTTTAAATAAATGCAAACATATGCTGCCATTATTGTGAAGATCAGTTCTGTAAACACGAGTCTCTTTTTATTCATGACCCGCCGCCCCCTCCTCCCTCGGCGCTCCGTCTTTCTCTGCCTCCTCCCCCCGTCCCCCCCATCTCCCTCGAGACACCAGAGGTCAAGTGGATTACATTATCATCCCTTTACCCTGTGGATCTGAAAAGAAAAAATGAATTAGCCCCATCATTGATAGGGTGAAATAGAACAACAGCTAGTATTGACCTACTGGGAATTGTGAGGCTGCAGGCTGCATTAAGCAAGCCTCAGAGAAAATTACCTTCCCAAGTCAGACGTGGCCTGCTGGCTGGTCTTCCGCAGCCAGGCTCAGGGCCGCATTGTGCTCACAGAGGACGGCCACACGAGGCAGTTTTGACTACCGTTTTATTTTGTCATAGTGAAAAATATGTCCCATTCGTGCTGAGCAGCTGTTCGGCTATTAAAAGATGGGGCGCCTTCTCTTTGCAAGTTTAGAAGTATGAGATAAGGATTCCTACTAACCTTTCTGGGTCCTCTCCAAAGCCACGCGTTGCACGAAATCTGAAGTATTAAAGTTATTTTTGCAAACATCAGCAGGTAAACTTCTGATGAATTTCAGTCTGATCCTTTCATCTTCCAGAGCTGAATAAAATGAGTTCCACTGACTTGGAAAATAGAAACCATTGCTATATACGACGGCCCGCAGTTGCAAAACTGAGGTGGCATGCACTAAGGAAAAGACAAATTATTGTTTAATGTAAGTATATTTGTTTAGATGTACGTTTCCAGGGCAACACCCATAGAATGAAGATAGACAATTTAGAGTCTCAAAGGTAAAGATAGGAAAATATATGGTATGTTTTTTGTAATCATATGTGATCACTTTTGTGTCTTGGGTTTCGTAGGGCAGCATGACTTGAGCGGAGAGCTACATGTCATTAAGCCAAACCCTACATTCACATGACCGTTCTTCGTTCACTAGCAATGTCTACCTTTTATTGGACACTGGTAAGAGGAAAATCAGCATTTGGGTTAAAACTGAAATCTATTTTACTCTACAATTAATGAGACATTCAACTTTGACCGCGATAAGATCACATTTTCTGTAAATTTTGTCCCCCGGTCTGAACCTTATAAATGCTCACCAAAAAAATCATGGGCGGGATAGAGTTTCATAGGCTCCTTACCCGGGTGCTTGAGCTCTATCAGTTGGAAAACAAAGTCTTCCTGGCTGGGCTTCAGGGGCATCATGCACTGTTGGCTACAGAAGCTATTGTTATTTGTTACCCGTATGACTCTGCTTGCAGACCGCAAGCTCTCTCTTACAAGATATGTGATTCAACCAGATTTCTGGTATTTTTCAAAGGTAATTAGACCATGCACTATTACTAAATTTAAGTTCTTATTGTTTGGGCCTGATAGTCTATTTTTTTACCCTGCCGCAAACTCGAAAGAACATTGATAAATCAATTGAATGGTTGTGTGATGTCACGTCCTCTCCTGAGTCTGGGCAGGGCTTCTTTTCCTACTACTATGATTTTTGGTGAAATTACAGCACCGGAGGGTCAACTCTGAAATCATACATTAGCTAAAGTGATACCAAAGGTTTGATTACTTTTAGCATTTGTCACCTCTTTTGGAAATATAGTTAATACTAATCACTTAGGTACCTGCCCACAAAACTCAACACTCCTCCAAAAATCGGCACTTGGGGGCCCATTACGATGGTGGGCGGACAAAGTCCGCCCGCCACCGTAACGGTAAACGGGACCGACCACCAGAGGTGCGGGGGTCCCGCTGTGCCCATTAGGATGCGACCGCCACCGTGGCGGTCGCATCCCGCATTGTTTACATTGCGGTGGGCGGTGCTGTCAGCAGCACCCGCTGCAATGTAAAAAATGCATGCAGTGCATTGGCATGCACAACGTGACAGGCACCGCGTGGTGCCTGCCACCTTGTGCATGCCAATGTAGGGGGGTACCATAGGTACCCCCCATGTGCAGCCACCCACCCCCAATCCCCGGGGCCCGCAAGGGCCCCTCAAAGCAATTCCCGCATGCCTTTCCATGGCGGCGATGCCGCCATGGAAAGGCCTTCACTGCCAGGCATCCTAATATGGATGGCAGTGTCTTCCAGACACCGCCACCATATTAGGCCCGAGATGCGCCGGCAGGCAATCGGAACGATTGCCTGCCTGCAGGAAATGCGGCGGACGGTCTTTCCGTCCGCCGCTGTCCCCCCCGCCATTGTAATATGGCAGGGGTAAATGGAGGGCGGGCGGGGAAAGATGTCGGGCGGATCGCCACCGCCGGTCGGGTGTTGGCGATCCGCCTGACATCATAATGACCCCCTAAGTGTACAATACTCATTAAATACCAAATTCAACCACAAAAATTAAACAAATTGCCCTTGCATATGTCCAAGTTACTACTTAAAATTAAAGTATGAAAAACAAACCAGACAATTGCAAGTAACCTTACAATACAAAGTCTGACTTTTTGCTCATAATCAAGAACTGATACCTAGACACCATAACAAGAACATTACCCTAAATAACTCAATCCAAGAATATAAACACCAAATTTCACCCTCAACAAAATAAAGCTAAAAATGTGTTTATTTATAAATATTTTTTTTCTCCAAAACAATCTGAAATAACAAACTTTAAACATAGTCTACTCAGGTTAGAAAGTAAAATGTGTTATATAAAAACTAATAAATAAATTATAAACCCCAAAATAAGGGGCCCATTAGGATGTAGGGCGGATCGCCACCGCCCGCATGGCGGAGGCGATCCGCCCTACATCCTTCCCCGCCCGCCACCCATTTACCCCCGCCATATTAGTATGGCGGGGTTACAGCGGCGGACGGAAGACCGTCCGCCGCGTAGCGCGGTCGACAAGTCGACCGGGCGGAAAAGGGTTTAATATGGTGGCGGTGTCTGCTAGACACCGCCATCCAAATTAGCATGGGTGCGAAACATGCCTTTCGCGGCGGCGTTGCCGCCACGGAAAGGCATGCGGAATTCTCTTCCGGGGGCCCGTTGCGAGCCCCCAGGGTATTGGGGGTGGGGGTGCACATGGGGGGTACTCATAGATGGGGGTACCTATGGTAGCCTCCTGCATTGTCATGGACATGGTGGCAGGCACCTCGCGGTGCCTGTCACCTTGTGCATGACAATGCACGCAGTGACTCCAGCATTGTGGCGGGCGGTGCTGTGAGCACCGCCCGCCACAATGCTGGGAATGGAGGATGCCACGGTGGCGGTGGCATCCTAATCGCCGGTGCGGGGCCGCCGCACCACTGGCGGACGGTCCCAGCACCGCTAGGGTGGCTGGCGGGCGGACGGAAGTCCGCCCGCCATCCTAATGGGCCTCTAAGTATTAAAATCACAGCACACAATACCAAAAATACAATATATAAAAACAGTAATTATAATAACATCATAAATAAACTATTACAATACAATGACATTTCCCAACCTTTAATAAATAAAATGAAGCATACCTTACTATTTTCTACCTGAAGTTACCAAACTCGAGAACAACCCAAAAGACAACAATCCTCCAAAAACATCAGAAAATCCCCTTAAAAATTCAAAAAGAGCAACTATGAAATACAATTTCTAATAAAACAATAATAATCTATGGGCACTGTCTAAATCCCAGTTGGTCGGAACACAGGCCCCCAGTGAAGTCAATGGGAGAGTTTCCGAATGGTGTTAGGAACCATCGTAATCCGTCGGTCGGACTCTCCGAACACGAGTCGGTCGGAAACGATTCTGACAAGGAGTCGACATTGTAATGAGGCCCTAAGTCTCAATTTAGAAAATATTGGACTTTGAGGGGTGCATGTTTAGGCCCATATTTACTATTCTTTGACACACTAAACCCCTGCACTAAAGTTGCTGTTCTGACTTGCGTCAAAGTGAGAGACAAATAATGCACCATATCTACTAAGATATGGCACATTTTGATTGTCCCCCAGTTCTGACCCACTTTCGGCAGCCATGCGCCAATGCAGACACCTTTGCATCATAGTGCAAGGCTGTGTGCATTCCCTGTTTTTTTACAAGAATGGGGTGACCCCCTTTCAGTACAAAAACTATGCTTTAAGGCTTTTCCCACTTTGTGTGTGTGCTGTACAATGCAGCATACATGCAAAGTTGGAAAGATGAAGAGAAATGAAGATATTTCTTCTTGTTACACCTCCATCTAGGAGACATGAGGTTTTGGCTCAAATCCCTGTCTACCGATGGTTGTAGATAGCAATATGCATCTAAACCTAGGGGTGGCTGCATGAGAACACCCACGCACCAACACTGCAATGCCCCCTTGATGTGAAGTAACGCAAAACAGCGCATAGCGCAACTAGGCGTTATTTTGGAATATTACCCACTGCAAATCCTGATTTGAGTTGAGTAGTAAATCCCCCCAACACTTTGCGTTGGGTTTGCACCACAAAAGTGATACATACCCGGTGCAAAGCATTAGTAAATCTGAGCCTTACTATTCCTACTCCAATTAAAAGCACATTGAGAAAAGTGTTGGAGTTAAGAGTCTAGATCCACTGTTCCTACTCCACTATAAGCCATATTGGGAAAAGTGTCAGACTTTGATGGGCGTAAAATTACTATTTATTTATTTATTTATTTATTAAATTTATAAGGTGCAACAGCTACCCAAGAAGGGTTTCCCGGCGCCATGGCAGATCAGAGACTGTGTGAACGGCTTACAGGTTACTGGTTAAAAAGCCAAGTCTTCAATGATTTGCGAAATTGGACATACTCTGTTTCATTTCGAAGAGCTATGGGCAGGGCATTCCAAAGTGAGGGACCGAGATATGCAAATGACCATTCCCACTCCAATCTAAGCCTCACGGAGGAAAGTTTTAGAATTTGAGTGGTGTACATTTCCTATGACCACTCCAATCTAAACCATACTGAAGAAAGTGTTAGACTTTAAAGGGTGTGGATTAGCTATTCCCATTCAAATCTAAACCACATTGGGGAAAGTGTTGGGCTTTGATATGTATATATTTACTATTCTCACTTTAATCTAAGCCAAATTGATGAGAGTGTTGGACTTTGAGGGATACAGATTTACTATTCCCACCTCCATCTAAGCCATATTGGGTACAAAGTTGGACTTTGATGGGTGTAGATTTTCTATTTCCACTCCAATATAAGCCACATTGGGGAAAGTGTTGGACTTTGAGATGTATAAATGTACTATTATCAGTCCAACCTAAGCCATATTGAAGAAATGATTGGATTTTGTTTGATATAAATATACTATTACCACTCCAACCAATCTAAGCCATATTGCAGAAAGTGTTGAACTTTGAGGCATATAAATTAACTATTCTCACTCCAACCTAAGCCATATCGAGGAAAGAGTTGGACTGTGATTGGTGTAAATATATTATTCCCACTCCAATCAAAGCCACATTCAGGCAAGTGCTGGGCTTTGAGCATAGTAGATTACCTATTCCTTCCTCAATCTAAGCCACATTAGAGAAAGTGTTGGACTTTGAGGTGTATATATTTACGGTTCCTTTCTCTCCATGTGGCGGGCCAGCGGCAGTATGGGTGTCCGGTGAAGGAAGATATGACTTACTAAAGCGCAAAAAAGTGCAGTCTAACCACCATACTGGAACCTGCATAGCCGCGATAAAAAACATATTGGCTCATTCATTCCATAGTGGACATTGTTCATGCGTCATCAAAAGTAAAGAACACTAAAGGCCTATAAGTGAATATCCAAGTTGGAGCCACAACAGTTCATGGAAACAATCTTACCAATTGGAAATATTCTCAGAGGCATCCCAGCCGGATACATGGGCCTGCCACTGTGCAGTTAAAATCGACCAGATTCAGACTAATTGATCCCCCATCCAACCTCCGCTGCATTAATTTAAAGAAAACAAGCGGTCCTGAGGAAGGTGGATTCATGTATCTTTATGCACTGAAACGTGCGTCGGCCTGATTATTTTCGAGCTGGCGGCATAACCATGGACAATAATGAAGGACTTCCGCCACGAGTTTTTGTTGCAAGCCAGTTCAAGCTGGAAAACAATGAATGTCATGTGTGTATGTGTATGTCTGGTATGCAAGGAAATGACTGTATGTGAGGTTAGTTTAGAAGTGACAATGGTCAGTATCACAGTATGGGGACATGTTTAAAGACATTATTTTGTATGTATAAATTGTACAATTTTGCTCAATTTGCACATTTAGGAGAATTGGATTAATGTTGAATAATTTATGATCTGCACTGTATATATGAACACAGAAAAAATCATGGTTTTATAATATCTTTAAAAAATTTAAATGAAAAAATATGGCTTATAATTCTTGCAATATACCTACAAAGGTGGTCAACAAATAAAGATATGAATTAATGCATCTCTGTTGTACCTATTGATATTCACAGTAAAGGGACAGCCCGTTAGAGCTTACTACAGCCATTGTATAATAAATGTTGGTCGAGTGGGAGGTTGTGTACATATATATTTTTCTGTTTTCCCTTTTTCTCCCAGACCACACAATCAATCATTAAGGAGTACCTCTGGCTTTGTAGATATTTACTATTCCTACTCCAATTTAAATCACACTGTAGAAAGTGTTGGCCTTTTAGGAGTCTTCATTTCCTATTCCCACATCACTAAAAACATTTTAAAATAAAAAATATAAAATATTTCAAATTCAAATAAAAAAATATTTTAATCATGCAAATAAAATAATTATTAATTTCAAAATACTATAAAACAGTACCATAGTTATATAAAAAATATGAAAAAGTAGGAGAATACATTTTCTTTTTTTGTGTGTGTTTTTGATTGAATATACATATATTATATATTCACTGAAAAAACAAAGGTTAAAGTAACGTTATAGTAAGGTAAATTTGTCAGTGACAACATTAATGTTTTGAACTAAAAAAAACACAGAAATTCACCAGTTAGAGTTAGCAGAGCTAACTATAACTGGCTCCCCCGCCATGCACTGCTTATGACCTCACATATGACATCACTCATGACATGTTCTATGACATAATTTATGACATTACTGACGACATCTCAAATGACATCATTGATGATATCACTCATGACATCCTCCAATGAGTGTGTTAGTTTGTTTTATAGTTTACATAGTGGGGGGTAACTACCATCTTACTTTTTTTAACCTAATTTTGTACATCCTGTGTCCAGCTAATAAGGGTAAGTGTTTGTAAAACATATGAGCACATAATGCATCATAGGTGTGTAGAGGTATTGGACATGTTTTAAATCGTTGTATTGAAGAGTAACTCTGGGTGCAGGTGAAAACATGTTCCACACAAGTTTTTGGTACTGCAGAATAAGTTTCCAACGGCGCAAAGATTCTACGTACTACATACTAAGTATTGTAAGCAGCCTTGAGATATTAGAAAGAATCGTCTTAGCATGACAATTTCTACTTAACATAGAAGACTGTGTGCACCAGGTACTAACCTATGCACATGTGCTTGTTTTGCTTCAGAAGATAGGCTATCTGTAAAATTTTCATCACAGTATGAAGGCTGCAGGTGGTATGATCTTTAGTACCTTCAGACCTTGGTTATTTTAAGTGAATAGTCGCTCTTTGGACATGTTTTGCATAGAGTGTACACTGTGCTTAGTAGATACTTTTTAATACTCTATGGTGTATTTCTCATGAGATTTTCGCTGTCTGCAAACAGTGTGATATTGAGTAAACTCTCTCCATAGAGTAAACACAGTTAACAGTACCCACTTTTCATATCTACTTCATTTCTCAATGTAGGTTCAGTGACTGTCAGGGCTTTGATACAGGTAAAGACTGTCCATAGTAGGGCATTAGCTATGTAACAGGGCTTCAGTATCTAGAGGAACTTGGTTTTCTCTGAACAATTGTATACAGATTGAACACTGTGTGCAGGATAGGTGACCCTTTCATCTGTGGTTCATAGTCAGCATGAACTCGGCTACCCATGAAGTGTCTTGTATAGGGTCAATGTTGCACATAACACAAGCTTGCTTTACCAATGGGGGTTGTATGTATGATAAAGACGCTTCATATTATTCGGAGCTTTTTTGCACTTACTTTCATTGCTCTAATGGTATACACGTTTAAAGAGCTATGTGCACAAAAGAAGCTTGGATGATGTCATCAGTGATGTCATAAATGATGTCACAAAACATGCCATGAGTGATGTCAGATGTGAGGTCATAAGCAGCACATGGTGGGGGACCAAGATATAGTTAGCTCTGCTAACTGTAACTGGTGAATTTCAGTGTTTTTTAATTAAAAACGTAAATGTCTTCACTGACAAATTCACCTAACTACAATGTTACTTTAACCTTTGGTTAATCCAACGTATTTCTAAGGTTTTCATTTTATCACCTGCGGCCTGGCCCTGTGGTCAATCCCTGTAAAGGAGGCCAATCACACACTGCGCAGGGCCTTCGGTGGTGCACGAAGGGAAATTGGCAACAGAGCCTGGCCTGCCGCCAGGCCCTGCAGCCAACCCCCCACATGCAGCGAACCGCACGCTGCAAATGGCCTTCAGCTGTGGGTGGTGGGGGTGGCCTGGCAAACCCCCCAAAAGCAGCCAACCCCACACTGCACACAACCCTCGGCCGTGCGCGGCGGGGGTTGATCATAGGGCCTGGCCCTGGGGACCCTATCACCTAGGGCCTTTTTTATTAAAGGGCCTCCCCTCCCCTCGCGGCCCCCCTCCTCAAGCCTCTTTAAGCCATGGGGACCCCACCCCCAGAGCCATACAAAAAGGGGAGGAGGGCCACGAAGCCCCCCTCCCAGAGCCTCTTTAGGCAATGGGGATCCCATCCCCCAGGGCCCTACATACATGTTAAAAAGGGAGGAGTGTACGCGACCCCCCCCTCCCAGAACCTTGTAAGACCATGGGGACCCCATCCCCCAGGGCCATTCGTTTTTTAATTGAAGGGGTGGGAGGGCTGAGCAGCCCACCTCCCCAAGCCTTGTTAAGCCCTGGGGACCCCATTCCCCAGGGCCATTTCTAAAAATAAAAGGGAGGGGGGCCACGCAGCCCCCTCTCCCCGAGCCATTAGCGGCCCGAGGACCCCATCCCTTGGGGCTTCTTTTTTTAAAAAGGCGAAACTCTCGTGGGATCATGAACAGTAGAAAGGAGTAGGTGATCTTTGAGTAGACTGTATTAAGCACACTTGCTACTGTAGGAAGCAGTATTAATGGAGAAGGTGTTTGTCAAGGTGTACTATTTATGCTTATCGGCTTTGTAAGAGTTGTGAGTAGGGTACAGTCTCTTCCCACACCCTACTATGCACACTCATTATCAGAGAGAGGGGTGTTAGCAGGGAGGACAGTCACTACTCACTACTGCTTACATCTGTCATCTGAGAGAAAGAGAGAGAGAAAGAGCGAGAGAGAGGTCTCAGCGGAGAGGCCAGTTTCTTTCCACACACTCTACTACGCACATCTGAGAGACAGAGGTCAGAAAGGAGAGGTCAGTCCATGCAGACACCTTACTACACTAACCCATCATCTGAGAGCGAGCTCTGACATGAGAGGCCAGGCCATGTACACACCCTAATACACACACCCGTCAACAGAAAGAGAGGTCTGATAGGAGAGGCCAATCCCTCCCCACACACTACTACACACACCCACTATCTGAGAGAGAAAAGTCTGAAAGGACAGGCCTGTCATTCTCCGCACACTACCAAACACACCTGTCATCTGAGACAAAGATCTGAAAGGAAAAGCCAGTCCATCCACACACCCTACTGCACACACCTGTCATCTGAGAGAAAGGCCTGACAGGAGAGGCCAGTCCATGTATACACCATAATATGCCCACCTGTCATCTGAGAGAGAGAGATCAGACAGGAAAGGGCAGTCCCTTTCCACTGACTACTACGCACACCTGTCATCTTAGAGAGAGCTCTCAGTGGAAAGGCCAGTCTTTCTCCACACACCCTAATATGAACCCCCATCATCTGAGATAGAAGTCTGGAAGGAGAGGCTAGTCCATGTATACACCGTACTATGCACAGCCATCATGTGAGACAGAGGTCTGATAGAAGAGGCCGGTTCATGTACACAACCTACCATGCACACCCATCATCTGAGAAAGATGTCTGGAAGGAGAGGCCAGTCCATGTATACACCCTGCTATGGACACTAATTATCTGAGAGAAGCCTCACAGAATATGCCAGTCAAAGTACACACACTTTTATGCACACTTGCCATCTGAGACTGAGGTCTGAAGGGAGAGGCGAGTCCATGTACACACCCTACTACGCACAGTCATCATCTGAGACAGAGGTCTGATAGAAGAGGCCAGTCCATGTACAAACCCTAATACGTACATCAATCATCTGAGAGAGAGGACTTAGTGAAGATGCAGTCTCTTTCCATACACCCTAATACGCACTTCCTCCATCTGAGAGAGAGGTCTAGAAGGAGAGGGTAATCCCAGTAGACATCTTACTACTCAGACCCATCATCTGAGAGAGAGGTCTGACAGGGAGTCCATGTACACACCCTACTACGCACACCTGCCATCTGAGAGGCAGGTCTGACAGGAGAGGCCAGTCCATGTACACATTCTACTACATACACCCGTCATCTCCGACAGATGTGACAGCAGAGAGGGCAGCATCTCCTCCCACACTCTACTATGTATTCCCATCATCCAAGAGAGAGGTCTCAATGGAGAGGCCAGTCTCTCGCCATTCAGCCTACTATGCACACCCGTCATTTGAGAGAGAGGTCTGGAAGAAGAAGCTAGTCCATGTACTACCCTCATTGCACACGTTGGTCAATATCTACTCAACTGGTCGAAGAAAGCTAAAATAGTGAAGGCCAATTCAAAAAACAAATGCCTTACTAGGGACAGCTTTGATCTGTATCAAACCTCAGACACACACTGAAGATACATGAAGAAATAAACTTCATATCAGTAGAGAACTGAGTACTGTAAACAGTGTTTAGTCTATGATCAGAGTTGATTCTATATCACACTGTTTCAAACAGTGAAATCCTCATGGGAAATACACCACCCAGTATCCAAAAGAATCTAAGAACAGTGTACATTGTATGCAACAGTTGTCAAAAAAGATACTACTTGTTTAAACAAAAAAACAAGATCTGACGGTGCTAAAGATTATACTACCTGAACCCATCATAGTGTATACTGTATACTTTACAGATAGGCCATCTTCTGAAGCAAAACAAGCAAAAGTACATAGATTAGTACCTGGTGCACAGACTCTTCTATGTTAAGTATAAAATATTATCCTGGCACAATTCTCTCTAATAACTCAAGGATGCTTACAAAAGTTAATATCTACTATGTGGAGTGTTTTTGCTGTTGCAAACTTTTTCTGCAGAACCAAAAAGTTGTGTAGACCACAATGAACACAACTCAACTGTTCCTTTCACACAGAGTTAGTTCTCAATGAAAAGATAACGTGCTCAATACCTCTACACATCTATGGCACATTACGTGTACATGCATTTTGTACACGCCTACAACCATTACCTCGACCTAGGCTGCAAAAATTAGGTAGAAAACTAATATTGTAGTCATCTACCACTATGTAAAATGTAAAACAATCTAGCACACTCATTGGATGATGTCATCAGTGATGTCATCAATGATGTAATTTGAGATGTAATCAATTGTCATTTGAGATGTCATCAGTGATGTCATAAATGATGCCATAGAACATGTCAGGAGTGATGTCATATGTGAGGTCATAAGCAGTGCATGGGGGTGCAAGTCATAGCTAGTGCTGCTAACTATAACTGCTGAATTTCTGTGGTTTCTTTTTAGTTCAAAAGGTTAACATTGTAACTGAGAAATTCACCTAACGATAACTTTACTTTAACCTTTGGTTTTTTCAGTAAATTACTAAGGTTTTTTAAAATCTACAACAGATATCTTTACCAATAACAATAACGTTACTTTAACCTTTGTTTTTTTTCAGTGAATATATACGCCATAGAGATAAACGAAATGCATAAAAAGGATCCCAGCGGTGTCGATACCTATTTGTTCTCAGAAGCAGGAGGGAAAGTTAAATATATATATATTTCCACCTTCCATCTTCATTCAATGAACCCAATGAACAGGTTCCAATGCGTTAGAGATGCTGTCTAAGTATTAAAACCTACATCCCACTCCTAAAATCTTTTGCAAAATGTCAAAATATTTTTAACACATATTTCAATTATTATACAAAATAAACAAAAACAACAAAAATTTATATAAACTAAAGATTAATAACATAACAATATACAATCTTCACAAACAATCAAAAAGACATCATAAAAAAACTAAAATTAGATTACACCCCACCCTTTTCCCACATAAACCACACATCCCGCACCTACAACTTTTTACAAAGTTAAAAGTCAACAACATCATAAAAACACATACAGCAAAAAGAAAAAACAACGGTATTAAATACACCAATATCTTCAACATCAATATTTTTACACCAATATTACAAATGCATTAAAGAAACAATATTCTTACATACGATGTTACCAGCAATAATATTTTTGAAATCACTATATAAATTCTTCAGGGATATAGATGTACTATGATAGTTTAGTAAAACACCGTTTAGACTACTTGTCAGTGGGTGTTTGTGTATAGCACAGTAGGTCACTTTCTGTATAACATGAAGCACTCCTGCTGGAGGGCACAAGTAGATGCGTGCAAAGGTTCTTTTCTCTCTTTTGGTACATGGTTCTCCAGATCATTGTTTCTTGTCCTCAGGTCTGAGTATCATTTACATTTCATTTAATTTTGAATGTCCCATGTATCACTTGCATACCTCACCAAGCTATCGACCAGGGAGCCAGCTTGGTATACACCAGGTGTATGTGTCTGTTTTTATCAAGAGTTTACACCAAATTTCATATAAAAGATAGGTGCTCTCGAGCACTCACAGCCTGCAACAATTAGAATAGCATCCTTATACAATTTGCCAAGTTATCGCTTTTTGCAACAATTTGTTATAGCTCGCTTCTAGATATAACAAAAATAGCCAGATATATACTACCATTGTGGTGTGTAAGTAATTCCTTTGAAAATGTGTTAATTTCTACGCGAATTAGGTGTTTTGAACAAATGATTCCTATTTATGACAATTATATTGTCCAAGTAGGATAAAGATAACAAGAATGAAATGGGATTTAATCAAAATGAAGCCAAAAAGTCAAATGCATTTATTGCCACGGAATTTCACTGAGAAACTATATTGCCAAGGAATTTCACTGAGCAACTATGAAAGAAAGCAAACTTCGAAACATAAAGTAATGTCTGTACTTGTACACTGTAATATGGATTTTTAAATAGATTTTTAATGAAACCACCTAATAATTATTGGAATCTCAGAAATGGCACTAGATGCATAATAAAAAATACTGTACCTTGATGATGATCTGACCATATTTATTGTATTCCGGGATCAATACGTCAACAATTCATAAGACTCCGGTTTTGACAAAAAAGCTCTGTCGAATTTATATTTGTCTGAGTCCTTGTTTACTCAGCCAAATGCCATTGTTCTGCAAGTGCTGAAGCAGGAGGGTGGACCGAGGTCTTCCATGACAGAAGCTTAAAAGATAAATGGAGCAAAAGGAGCAGGACTTCCCTCAACTGGCCAAAATGCAAAACCTGTCAGTGCACACTTCTGGGAAAGAATGGAGTAGGAAAGGGCCATAGACTGTCCTTACATTTCAAAGGGACTCCTTTCTTTTTTTACGTGAACTTGGTCTGCTAGTAAGGCCTTCAGAAAATGTCTAGGGACTATCTCCAATCTACATCCCCTATCTCTCAGGCTCTCCCCATCCTTCATTTTGTGAACTACTCTTACCAGGAACATTCAAGTTGGATTCCTGTGACCCTGCAATCACACATGCACACATACACACACACTGTTGCTCATTGTGCCACACAACACAGTGCAAACACGTATGCACCCTCCATGGCACTCTTGGAGGGTTAAAAGGTACAGGGATTGGCAGATCCCTTTTTAAAAGGAAAAGCCAGTAGGCCACTCTCCATATGCATGGGCACAGGAAAACGCCCTGCAACCACTACTAAAAGTACCTGCTGCCTCAACTAGCATTATTACCGGGTCACTCGAATGGACAGTAATCACTCTAGACTAAGAAGGGCATACTTAACATAATCTCCTAGACGAGAGAGCCCACTTTGGATCTTGCATCATATCACAATCCTTGAGCATGAACACCTGATACTAGTGTGCATTGAAGCATTAAAAGGGCCCAAAAAGTACCGTGAATTGCTAAGGTGAACTCAAGGAAGAGGTGTGCTCTCATCTGAGCCATGTAGGGCACATTCTCATTTTAACAACATCTGAACCCAGAGATAGCTCCTGATCCATATTCGTAATCCTCACTTATAGACACCCTAAGTGAAATTTCATGTCCTCAGAAACTGCCCAGCTCATTTTCCTTTTGCAAGAGATGAGGCCATGAAAGCAATCCACCACCTGGAGTGAAAGAGCAACACACCTCATGAGGTTTTCACTCTAGCGCCTGTTAGGAGTCGAATGGCTTAGTATCCACAGATTCAAACATGTCTGCCACCGGTCAGCTATAAAGCACTGCAATTAGTGAGATCTCAAAAGCAGGTCCTCCTGCATCGATATTGGAAATCACAGCACGGTGATGCGGTAGAAAACAAGTCAACAGAGGAAAATCACAGCAATACTTGGAAATTTGGGAGCTGGACAGTTGGAGACACCAATGCTGGTATGAAAGCAACAACAGAAATCATATTTGACGTTAACAACACTTCATGGCGAAAAATGGTGCTTAATTTCCAGTTCAGTCACGCTGAAGTTTAATGGAAGTTGTGGGCCTGCTGACTGCTACGTTCTTTAAGGCACACCTACCAAGTGTCTCATGAAAAGACATTTCCATTACCGGACAAATCCACAAAATCAACAGGTACACAAAAGAGAGGCGATTCATGGTTATTAATGTACAAGTTTTCCAGAACAGAGGATCTGACAGAAAAAAACAGATTGAATGGGTTCCTTTGCACTGCACTCACTAATATTTACGACAATCGGTTTAAACTTCGTCTGGAGATGACATGTTGGAAGCTTTTCTGTATTGCTCAAATAAGCCCTTCAAGCTCGAAGTAATGACTATCTTCCCTCTTGGCTTCCACTGAACACTCCTAGCCCCATGCCTTGTACCAGGTACCCATTTCCTGTTCTACTCAGAAGCAAGGGGCACATTTAAGAAAACCCAACAGCAGGGTCACCAATACACATTTCAGCAAAAAAGAAGGCATGTTTACTCTTCTGCTTTGTCCAGAATGCAGCCTGTATGCAGAAACTAATTTGTACTATTGCTTCCTTCACAAAATTATAAAACACAAAACAAAGAGCAGGGCAAGTTCAAGGGTAGGCATATGCTCTAACTACAAACATGTATATAACCTCATTAATAAAGTTCATTTTCACACAACCTAAGCGTGTGTTAAGGGTGGAAAAGAAGGGACTACCTCCAGGAATTTCCTGGCTCCTGACCCCCTCTTCCTTCTGTCACTGAGGTTTTGACTTTGACCATCTGCTCCAGGCTCACAGTCTCGCTCTTGAGCATGGATTTCTGGATTGTCCATCCTCCGCTCACTACTTCCAGGGGACACAGCCTGGTCACTGAGGTCTTTTCCTGTGTCCTTGCAGCCACATGGATAAGGACATGTTCCTAGCCGCTTTTATTTCCCTCTCATACCTGTGAATATGGTCCCTTTCTGGAAACCACTGGCTATTGACTACCCCCATAGACATCGCATGTTTCTCGCCTGCATGCTGGTTCTGAATTAACAATTGATCACTTAAGTCAATGACAGAATGTCAAGCTATCGTCTGCTGCTGATTCCATTATTCTCATAATGCCTCCCTTTTCTTTGATGGATTGTGGTGGTCAGAGGCCATTCAGGGACAATGGGAATTTTCTCACTCAGGGGTCCCCAAAATAGCATGGATGTGGGTGTGCATATTTTTGCGCAGTGAGAGGTGTTGCGGTATGCTTCGAGGGAATCACAAAGGGACCTCTCTGCCCATTTGCTGCTGGACCAACAGCCACTAGGTCTTCTTCAATGTCTGCTAAATTTGTTTCACTTACCCACTGTCTTGTGCTCATAAAGCATTTATTCACTATTCTCTTAGGTCTGATTTTTGGATGTATTCTTGATATTTGGTTCCTTGGAAAAGTATCCACCTAGACCTCTGATAGAGCGCGATGGTGCTCTTTTATTTGTAGGGGTGCATTATAATCATGAGTAGTTCGCACCTACATTTATTCTTTTGTCATATTAACCTGTGATAGTAGAATGTGTACGGTAATAATATTAAATGTGATGTGCTAGTTATATTTTCAATATAAACGTGAAGAAATTAACGTTGCAATATATGTGTATTTAGCTGAAGACATTAACGTGTAAAATTGTGCTAGATGCTTGCACTTATGCACGCCTTTGATGTGCCATGTAACGTGTTGATTTAGAAATGCTCAGTAAAAGAGTTCATTTATATGTAAATTCATGAGGCCTATGTGCTAATCTCTTATGTTGGCCGAATCCTGTAGGCCTGATGTATTCTCCCCGATGCTCTCGCGTTTTAGATTTAATAGTCGAATTTCATGTGCATGTTGGATTTGTTCCTTTCCCACGTTTCTGTTGCAGGTGGAGAAACCCGTCTTTGGTAGTTAGAATAACGGTTTTGTTTTAGGAGTTAGGCTCAGGGGAGGAGAGGAAACATTCGCATAAGAAGCGTTGATAAAGTGCAATGGTGTTCTTTCTCACTGGAGAAGGCCTGGGAATCAAGGTCATCGAGCCAGGAGCTGGGAGTATCGAAACTAAATGGAAAATCACCTATGAGCAGTGCTCAGCTGGATGAGGTGATCAGAAGATGAGCAGTGGGCGTGATCTGAGATTTCGGTGTTGGAATTAGGGACAATGCCCTGGGGGTTGAGTCAGGAGAGGAGAGGAGATCGATGGTGAGGAAGGAGCATCTTAGAACGAGCTTTGTAGCCTTTGGCTACTTGACCCATACAACGTGAGTGCACTTCTTAGGAAGTCTTCACGCGCTAACACCTTTTCCTGACTTGCCTGGGGAATGCTAAGTAGGGATGTCACATTAGTGGTAGTGTAGGGACAGACTAATGCTTTTCACTTACGAACATTCAATGAAGTCTGATCTGGATGTGGGGGCACTTATTACCTGTGTCCTGGTCTTGGAATTCGTCATCCTTTTCATGATCCAAAGATTGAGAATTGCCCGCAGGTTCGGCTTTGTATTAGTTCCAATGTATTTTTACAACCTCATCTTGAGGTGCTTGTATGTCCAGTTATTTTTGGCTTTGTAATAAACCCACTAAACTTGAAACCTGGAGTCTGTGATTCCCCTTAGTCATAAATCATTGTGCTTTTGATCTGATATGAAAAGTGATTTCTCCCCTCCACACTTCCAGGCAGACACTAACGGTCCATCAGTCGAGGGTTCTAGAGTAAATTACAAAAGAGAACCCGGCCCCATCACCTCCTCCAGGGGACCATGGGAACCACCTTCTTGAATGAGGTGGCTGCCACCACTTCCTCGCTATTTACTTTGTGCAGGTGTCAGTCGATACCAGTAGGTAGTGACCATTCAGAGTACTGCAAAAGTATGCACTCAGCATTGTCTATGGTTCTCAGTATACCTCTACAGTTACTCTGGGTGGCGGTGGTTCAGTGTGTCTGAGGCTCAGCAGACTTGAAATCAGTTAATTAGATACTTGACATCAGTTAATTCGATGTTTAACTTAGGTGTTAAGACACACAAAATCAAAACTTTTCTTATAAGTTAGCTTTCATTCTAATAATCTATTACTAGCCATACTGTACACAATGGAGGGTTTTCTTAACAAGGATTGATGGAATCGCAATGTGACCATCCCTTAACACCGCAAAATGAACTTTTATACAGCGTTCAAGACTTAGTCACCACAGGGTTCCTGGTATGGCCTATGCTGTTGAGTCTCAGCACTGTTGTCCCTCCAGGAAATTCTTCCATGCACGGAGTTGCATGGCCTGAAGTTTCATATTGCGCATTCTTAACTAGCACAGCTTCTTCTATGTCCTCTTTGGCTCCCTGCACCACCTAGTATATATGCCCTTCAATTCTTACTGCTAGCCACTGCTCAACTTTGGTATCTAGCTACTGGTGCTGAGACAGGTAGTTAGCAGGGTAGTTGCACCCAGGCCTGTCCTGTAGGTCAGAGATATACACTTAAACTTGCATAGCCCAGTTCTCAAATTCCCAGAAGGGGTGAGGCGCAGTCCCATAAAGTAGGGGTGTCAGTGGTCAACTATCACGGGCAAGCTGTGTTCACAGAGGAAGCGGTGGAAATGATGACAACTCCGTTTAATGGCAATTGTTGCTTTTTTTAGTTGAAAATATTGCAATTCAGTGTCTGCTAGTGCCTGACTGACAAATGCTTTTGATGCCAATTCATCAGTTTTCTGTTCTTATAGCAACATGGCTCCTAGCCCGCATGGTCTGGCGTCGACCACCAGTTCAGTGTCTTTGTTTTGGTTGAAGTACTTCATTATTGGTTTGTGCAGCAGAGCATCCATGGTAGCTTCTAAGGATTTTCTTAATGTTTTGACTATGATCGTTCAGTTTACCTCATGTAATTTCCTTCGGCTGCTCTGTTAGGCAGCTAGGTTCGAAAAATGCCTCCCACAGTAGGTGACCAGGCCGAGGAAACTGAGCTCTGCCATCGTGTTCTGAATTTAGCATGCTGTCTTAATGTCCTGCGCCTTTTAAAACTGGCTTACACGCTTTCACTGGAGAAGAAATAGTACATTAGGAATCCACATTTGACTTTTTCTGTGGCTTGTAAGCCTGTATTCAGTCTTTATTGTGCAGTCGTGAATATGTCATTGTCTTCAATCACTACAGTGGCATATATCAGAATGACTTCACTTACAATCTTACCACTCCTAGGCTGGCCAGGGTTTCTTATACGGCATTCTGGCATACCTCTGCCACCAAGATTCTGAAATGTAGACTTTTGTATTGCCTCAGTCCCACGTGTGTGGAGAAAGGGTGATGTATCTGCTTTCTTCATCTAGAGGCAGTTGGTGGTATCCTGCATTGAAATCCCTCTTTATGGCTTTGTTAGGGAGTCACATATTGATGTAAATTTTTATTGTACCTGGCTTCTTAGGCTTGCTGACGGCAACCATAGAAGATACCCACAAAGTGGGTCAAAGCACTTTATCACTTCATCATCTTTTACCTTCTTTAATTTGATTGCGACTTGAGTAGAAATGTGGAACAGAATGGAGCTGAACCTGAAGGCCACTAAATACAAAGTCAGGTCGACGTCTACTTGAAATGAGCTGAACTTGAGAAATCCTAAGTTAAAGTTGTGGAGGATGTCATTCAGTTCACATGTATGCCTATTTAATGTAAAGTGTATGAGAGGTAGAGATTACGGGATATTGGGCTCAGGTGACAGTGTTGTAATTTGGCAGCACTTAAGTTAAGCATTGGCTGAAGACAGCCTGTATTTAGAGGCTAAATTGTCCGCTTTGTGGAATCCATTTTGTATTTCTGGCAGCCATTTTGGCTGCCATGTGCTACCATGTGCTCACCATGTGCTCTGTCCTACCTTCCTGTCAACTGCTCTTGAAATCTGCCTAGAGACAAGTTAACTTTAGTTCCTCTTGCTTTGCACATGCTCAGTTGAGCTTGCAGCTGTTTCAAGTTTATAAATGTCAGGATGTGTCTACTAAAAGTAGAAACTGTTAGCTCCACCCACTTGTCGACTGTGCATTCTCTGTATGACCTTATATGTACCTACAACCAGCATTTGTGTTTGTACCGCCTTCATTTGAGCCCCTGTGTGGGTATAAAAGGACCAGGATCCTTCCATTCAGTGTGCTACTTCATGCATTACTGAAGGGTGATGTGTGAATGTTAGCTCCACCTTATAAGGTTTAATAAACTCTGTCTTTTATATTTCAGTTTCTGTGCCAACTTCTTCCTAAGTGTCTGAGGACTCTGTGCAGAGAAGGGAGAACCCCTAAGCACTGGTAGGCCTTGCTGAGGCTCACTATTACAAATTGGCGCTTCCAACGTGGGACTCATCAAAAGACTCGGATGCCCGAAGGACTGGTCGCGACGAAGGATTGGAATCTCGCTTTTGGACGCGATCGCTGCCTGAGGAGACCTGAGTCTTGGCACCCATGGCGTTTTTCCTTTCTTTCTGATCTGACCATCCCGGCGGCGCCGGTCCTTGACTGAGATCTCTTCTGTTGATTTGCCGTGCAGTGACCATTTGGTCAATTTGAGAACTTGGCAGTTTGAACCTGGACACCATTTGATTGGTAAGAGCCGCTTTGCGGCACTTGCTGTTGGTTTGATGCCTTTGATTGGTAAGGTAGTTTTAGTAAACACTTACTGTGGCTTTGTTTGTATGATTGGCCAATTTTGGAATTTGTTTTGTAATTATATATGCATTGCAATACATATAGGCAGGTAATGAGGAGATTTTTCTCTATTTGAAATTGTTTGAACAGCGCAACGTACAAAGAGTACCTTAAGCGCTACTTTGATTATAATACTGCATATTCTGCACTATTTTTGGCATGCCTGTTTCCAGTACACTTCGCAGAAAGTGTTGCTGTTTTGGAGGTACTGATATGGATTTAGTAAGTACTTAGTTGACTCCCTCAGAGGGGATACCTAAATAGGTTTACGTATAGTAAAAAGATATTTCTTCCTTGGTGACTAAGTACCCCATGGACTTAAATATGTACATAAAACGGATCCGGATCTGCGCACTTAGTAACATTCATAAGTGGTGATATGCAGAGCGCTTTTTGAGTGTTCTACCAGCCAAAACTGGCGAATTTGGTGTATTTTGGCTTCTTGAACATGGAACAGTCTTTTGGGCTACTTTTGAGAGCTCTTCTTGTAAATATGACTTACAATTAGTATTTACAAATAGTTTGGTTTTTGCGTACAGTTTGTAAGCTGTCTTAAAGTCCTAAGTGTTGATTTGTGGGTTAAATGTGTGTTTAAATGTCTATGTGGTTTGACATTGGTGATACTTGTGTGAGTAAATAGCGATTGCGCTCTTTGGGTAAGAATGGCTAGCTTTAAGCGCGCTGTATTGTGTGCTCTGAGTATATGACCCCCTTTTGTAAAAGTCTGGAATGAGCTCAATGAGTTTGTTTATATTTTTTTGCTGTCATCATTCTGTTATGCAAACTGTCATTTAGTTACTTATATATTAAATAAAAATCCAGAAATGAATTATATAACATACGCTAAACAGCTGCATGTTACTATTAAATTGACAGAGTAAGACACTATACATGTGTGCAAATTGCCACAATGCTAAAGATAAAATTAGAATTTGTATTCAATAGGATTAAAATAGGCCTCATACAGAGGAAGAAAAACGAAATTGTGTGTTTTGTAATCAATAGACTAAAATACACAATGTTTCAGCATTTTCCTTAAACACATTGTATTAGACATTAAAAGGCATGCACATCACCTGAGTGAATTTGGTCGTTGCTGAACTAAATACACATTATAGAAAGATAGATTTGACTGCATTGAAATGCCTCAGTTTTTAAATAGACTGTGACATGCTTTCTTTCAGCACCCGAGAAAAAAAGCTTTCCAACAGCTGTGTTTAAACTGACTAACTGAAAAGAAACTGTTTGACACAGCAAATGGGGATTTAACTCTGTCACGGTATTTCAAATAATAAAGGGTTTTTTTTCCCTGAGAAAGGCGTGAAAATTTGACGCTTGCTGACAAACAACAGCTGCATAAATAGCATATGGCTATTCCTGCTCACGGCCACAGACAGGAATGCTGAGTCAGCACAATTTTAAGTCAGTGTAAAACTGGTATACAGGCCTGCCTTATTTTAAAAGTTTCAAAAACACCAGTTTCATTATTTTAGATAACAGAGAACAAAATTGAAAGTAGGGATTTCCTTTCTTAATGCCTTTTTTACATAAGTACATCTGTGGTTCTGATGTTAAATGATAACTGTCCATTAAAAGTGGCGCAGACTTTTCATGTTTCAAGTAAGGCTTCTGTGCTTAGGGTTATGAATGAATGCGTTTAAATATGATAGGCTACGAATGAAGCTTGCTTTTCCAATGTGGAATCATCAAAATGGTTGGTTTTGATTAAAAAAAAAAAAAATTAATTATATGAAAAAAATATATTAGTAAAAATAAATGCTTTAAATTCGTTTTTTAATCTTTATAAAGCCTAATCATCATACTGTGAATTCCTAGCATCAAAGTTGAATTTAAGCAGTGCTGTACCGGAAAAAAGGGAACTTAAATGTGAAATGTCACTTTACCCAGCCGTACAAAACTCATTTTTTATAAGGGTATACCTTATACATTTCTGATTTCCCTTCCTGGGCTATCTAGAGAACACTCTGGGGGTTCCTATTATGCAAAAATATTGTAGGATATTCATTTTTAAGTGCCCCTACCACCAAAGTCGAAATTGAGCTAAAGTCACTATTTTACAAGCAGTTCTACCACTCAGGGCAGGTTTCAAACTGATTCTCAAGCTAGAGCTAGTACATATGCAAATATAGAACAAACAGCTGACCTCTGTCTTACTAGACTGCACACCACACACTGTACACAAATGAAAATAAGTATACAGAAACCAGCAGACGTTATTATCCTACCTTTAAATTACTGGCAAACGGATCGGACAGGACTGCCTTTTAGCTGTGATTCTCCAGAGTTGCTTTGCATTACAAAACCGCATGGCAAGCCTTGCACACACAAACGAGCAGCTGCTGAACGGGTCAAAGGTCGGAGTTCTGCATTTAGCAACTTAGCAGGGTGAAGGGTAATGTTTGCTGGGACACTTCGACCTCCGAAAGGTTTTTGAAAGACGAGATGATAGCGCAAAGAGAGGAAGAGAAGCTTTGCTTCCTATTTTTGGCAAACACGCGCAGTCATATGAAACGAAGGAAAAACAATCCTCAGTTGATCATTGATCTGCCATGTATATAAAAATAATGGTTTTAGTTTAAAGAATACTGTGTAGGGGCTAAGATAAGGAGGAAATGGATTTTAGTTTGCATTCATGCGCCCTCATGTTAATCTAGTACAATTGCTGTAGGAATTGGTTTAAAGTTAACTCAATTTGCTTGTGTTAGGCTGAATCAGAGAACAGCCACTTTCTAAGATATCTCCTACAAGTTTGTTTGTGCCCAGTTGCTACAAATAGGGGTTGAAAGTGTTGACAGAAGTAAAACCTGTTTCAGGTTTTCCTACTGTCAAAATGGGGGAAGGAGGCTAGCTCCTCTACAAATTAAGGGTAGGCAAAATTATGTTTTCTCTCTTCTTTTTCTCACTTTTTTTTTAGTCTGTCTAAAGCTGTCTAGGAAATGGCCATGTGACAGTTATTGTCTATTCTGTAATACTGTTTTAAAATTGTTAGCATTAATAAAATGATACAATCTAAGCTATGTTACTGCCCATCCTGTATGAAAGAATGAGTAGAACAGATTGATGTTCCCTTATTTGATCTTTAAGGAGAACTGTATAGTGGCGGTTTCTGTTCAAAAATCTCAGGTGGCAACACTATTATTGTTTATGTTATTCTCATGTTCTATACAGTTTTGCAAGGGCATTGCTAGTTTTTTATTAGCTAGTCTCTGTCAATAAGCTGACAGCCCTTATTAGAGCTGGAGATAGGGTTTTTTTTCCTTTTGAAAATGATGTTACATAGTCCAGATCGTGAAAAGTACAATGCAGGAAAGACGCTCATGTGATCCTTAGCAAACATTTTGAAGGAAAATATTGTTTTATAGGAGTTTGTTTGTCATAACATGTTCTGCTGAAGAAAATGTACCCACTATGTTGAAGTTTAGTTCTTTTTGCAATAAGAATCCCTGTTAAATTAGCAGTTTTAGATTTTTCTGCTGCGCCTATAACATGAGAGCATGGTCCTAAGCATAATATGTAAGAGAAATTATTTTACAAGTGTCTGCAGTCCTGTATAAGTAATGTAAAATCTATGAGTAAAAGTGTAGAACATTTCCTTTTTCTTGAGGGTTCTTCAGATTAGTAATATAGGAATACACCAATGTAAGTATTTGGAGTATGTCTGTATTGTTTTTCTCTTTCCTCAGAATTTAGTAAATGAACACAGACTTCCTTGGCTGTTTGGGATTGGGTGATGTATTACTCTTGTCAGTTCACCAAAACGTTCCTTTTATACTTGCCAATAGGTCCAGGGTTTTCTACTCTTAGATAGATGAAGTGGTTCTTGGGTGCCTTGCTAATGTATGGGGTGCCCCAGGACTAAGAAAGTATTCTGAGACTATCCTCTCTGTTGATAGATTATTTCTGTGCCTTGTCTAAAGACCTCTTGTTCTGTCCACCAATAGATATTTGCTGCCTTACAACCATTGCCAGAGGGGCCCGGACATCAGATCCAGCCTGGGGAGTCAGCGCCACTGCAGCTTGAAGCCAAAGTGAAGGTAACCAGCACAGGCGTTGCTGGCAACTAGGACCTCAGTGAAGGCGGAAGCCCTGGGATGTGAATTGTGTACCCCTGCCACTGTCTTGGGCGAAAGACGGGGTCACAAATCAGAAAGGAGAAATCATGGATCAAGTTTTTGATGCCCAGCTGAGAGAGTCACAGACCGACCAGAACGGCAAGGAGGCTTTGCTTGAGGTGACCCCTTTTGAAACAAGGGTTGCTTCAGAGATCCTAGCATCAGGCCTCTTAATCCTGGTCCCAAAGTGAATGCAAGTTTGCACCTTTGTTTGTTGGTCAAGAGATACCTGGGCACACTGGATGCAATTTGTGGCCCTAACAAAAGAGCAGTGCGCCAGCAGAGCAATATAGGAGTTAGGGAAGGACTTGAGTTTAGGGTACAGGTGCTGTGCCTCTGGTGCCTGTTAGATTAAAGTGAAGAGAACTTGTGCACTGCTTGAGACACTGGACAGGATCGTTGAAAGACTTTTTCTTCTCAAACTGGGCCGTGATTCTTGAGTTGCGAGTTGTGCAGCTCCACCGTGGGAACAACAAGAGCCTGCCTGTGAGGCTCAAACGGACACAGGGAGAAGACTCCCCTCTGGCTGGTTCCACAGCAGCTAAAATTTCCCAAGGACTCTTTTTTTTGTTAGTAATGTACCCCTTTGGTCGTCCCATTTTTGAGGAGGAGCAGCCCTTTGCGGCTCCTTGTCCTAATTCCTATGGCCCTGTGTGGTCCTCCTGGTCCTTTGGAGCCAGGATGGTTTTTGTAATAATCTGTCTGACTTCTTTAATATTTGCATTACTTATAATGCTTATTCTACACGAAAAATGTTTTCCTGAGCAGTTGACAAATATTACTTTGCCCTCCTCCTAAAAATATATTAAATTGATATTTTAGCCCTCACAAAAGAAATACTGGAAAAGTCTATTGAAAATGTTTTTATTAAGTATGTGCTGTTGGCTATTAATTGAAATAGATAGTCACTGAAATACATCAGAGCCCTGAAACTTAGAATTAGACTAGATGATTTTGGACTCTTGTTTCTGCTTGGAGCTGGAAGCTACTGACTATCCTGTGTGTAATGATTAATACTTTTTACATGCTGTGTATGTATCCAATGTGGTCCAATGCTTTGCTCCATTTGCATCTCTGCTTGTATACCTGGGAAGAGGGAACGTTGCTGAAACAAAGGCCCAACAAATGTTGAATAAAGAGGTGGCCGAAATAATGTTAATAGATGTACGGGATGAATATCTAGATTACCCCAGATAAACGAATGTCTTCAGCCAATGCTGAAAGGGCCGTCTGTTGTAATTTGGCAGCACTTAAGTTAAGCATTGGCTGAAGACAGCCTGTCTTTAGAGGCTAAATTGTCCGCTTTGTGGAATCCATTTTGTATTTCTGGCAGCCATTTTGGCTGCCATGTGCTACCATGTGCTCACCATGTGCTCTGTCCTACCTTCCTGTCAACTGCTCTTGAAATCTGCCTAGAGACAAGTTAACTTTAGTTCCTCTTGCTTTGCACATGCTCAGTTGAGCTTGCAGCTGTTTCAAGTTTATAAATGTCAGGATGTGTCTACTAAAAGTAGAAACTGTTAGCTCCACCCACTTGTCGACTGTGCATTCTCTGTATGACCTTATATGTACCTACAACCAGCATTTGTGTTTGTACCGCCTTCATTTGAGCCCCTGTGTGGGTATAAAAGGACCAGGATCCTTCCATTCAGTGTGCTACTTCATGCATTACTGAAGGGTGATGTGTGAATGTTAGCTCCACCTTATAAGGTTTAATAAACTCTGTCTTTTATATTTCAGTTTCTGTGCCAACTTCTTCCTAAGTGTCTGAGGACTCTGTGCAGAGAAGGGAGAACCCCTAAGCACTGGTAGGCCTTGCTGAGGCTCACTATTACAACAGCATGAATGTCGGAGATAGTGAGCAGGCACATCATGGTAGAACCTACAAATTACCTGCTATGACTCGTGAAGCACACAAAAGTTACAAAAAGCATGCATACGTTTTTAGACCTTGCTTTAGCATTAGCAAAACAATGCAAAACATATAGCTATGTCCTGGAAGTACCGATCGCATCGCCTAGTTGCTAAATGGCTGAAGACAGAGGGGGATATGTACAGAAATCGACACCTTTGCAAAGTGCCAGGGCCCTGCAGGATACCCTGCGGCCCCTCTGCACTGGGAGGGGATTTTAACGGAAGAAGAGGCAACAACTGAGAGACCACCCTGAACAGGGGAGACTACCCCCTTCATGCTGCCCTACTGCACATTTTTGGTTTTTCCACAATCGGGCACTTTCACCACCAAACACGAGCCCAGGATGGAAACTTACAGCGACCCCTCCCTCCACACCTTAAGTGTGAGTTGTTACATCGCAACCTAAGGATGGAGTCATTGACACCAGTGGGGGTGTTCCCACCGCACCCCACCCTATTATGTCCTTTAAAGACATATCGACCATGTTACACCTACACCAGATAGCCGAATGTATGCTTTAGTTATGGTTCTATTTGTACTTTCTCTCTTTCCTTCCGTCTTTACCAGTGTCCTTTTTAAACTGTGAAAAAAGATGGCAAGTGGCACTGTAGCACAATTGAGATAATTTCACACATGTATGCAAACTCTTATGTAACGAAATATGTTTAATATATGATATGTTGTTGCAAAAATCAATAAATACTGTGTATTAGAGGTAGAGGTTCTGCTGTGTTGCAGCTTATGAGGGTGTCCGTACCAATATCTGTCACATGGAACATTGCTTTGACCTCCAAGTGTTCCAGCAAGAGGTAGGGGTTCACTGGTCCCATAAGCATTAGTTTCCACCTTGTAAATCATGAGTTTGGGAGAGGGTTTTGACGGCAGGAGCGTAGTTGGTCCATTACCATGTCCCCCATGTCTATAAGGGTGATGCTGTTTAAAGTCTGAACAGTAACTATGCATTTGTGCTGAGACCTCTGGACTCTGGCAGTTTTATGCTAAATAAGAAATAGTCCACCATCTCTCTCCTCTTTTATTGGGTGGACAGATCGAGGTGCCTGGACACACTCTTGATCTTATGTTGTCATTCAATACTTTTCACAATGGGGCAAAAAGCCTGCAACCAGCTTAACCATACTGTGTGCCAAAATATATCTACCAAAGTGGTCTGTGTCTCACAAGCAGAACATGTTTTCTCTTTTGCAGGTCTAGTCTGATTAGAGAGAGCCTCACTTCCAAACTGCCCACACAATCTATGAAGCACTGGCAGCCAGACGTTATCTGGCTTCTTGTCAATATTCTTCACGTGGACAATAAGTACTTCAGGCAGCTCTGTCTTGGCCATCATTTATGTCAGCTCTGTCTCCATCTTGGTACCACTTATCTCCTCATCTGTGTTGTGCCCTGCTGTAGTTTGTGCAATTCGACTAACATGGCGATGGCTTTAAAGCTCATTCATGGTTTGCATAAAAAAGAGTATATGTTGGATGAAAGACATGCAGCCTGAATGATTAGAGCCTTCACCTCTTTCTGGCCATAATCTGTGCAAATGCTGACCAAGGACAAGTGGCCAAAAATAAATTTTTCTCTTTGCTGCGCTTCTGGCAATCCTGGTAGCTAGTAGTATGGGTGTATTGCGGGTTTGACGTGTTCCCCTAATGATGCCTCAGCCTTGTCATAATCATTGTCGTTCCCCATATCCGGAACATTGATAAACAATTTGTATATCTCTTCACCTGCATAATGGAGCAACAGTGACTGCTTCACCCCTCTGTCAGTTTCTCAGGTCACCTTGAAATATTTATTCACCCTAGTAATACATACGTCACCAGGGACTGCTGAAGCAAGAAGATGAAGTTAGCGGAACGGAGGTAGGGGTGTGGCTGAGCGCAGCTACGTTTCCCTCTTGGGACCGGTCCCCTTAGCTGGTGCATTACCTCACCTCCCCCCCCAATTACCTTGAATAAAAGGCACTCACTGTTCCAGCAACAACGTGGTGGAAAACTCCTTGTTGCCTGGGTCAAGTTCTGCCTTCGAATCTGGGGGCACCTCTAACAAAACCACAGAGCAGAGTCACAGTACGTACTACGCAGCAGCAAAACACTGATGCCTTGTCCAGAATACCACCTATTCGTGGCAAATCTTTTACACAGCCATGTGCAGCTAACTATGGAAGTCTGAATGTGGTTTCAGCATTGACACTCAGGGGTAGATTTACTGATATTTTGCACTGGGTTAGCATCACAAAAGTGACGCTAACCAACACAAAATGTTTTTTCCTAATTTACTTTCCAGTGCAAAACTTGTTTTAAGCTGGAAAGTCTGAAAGCACCACAAAGCAGCCCGAAGCACTGCTTTGCGTTACTTACGCCAAGGTGCTACCACCCATGCCTTCTGACGCAGAACCCTATCTACAAAACATAGTAGACAGTGTTTAGCGCCAAAAAGTTAATGCCTTTTAAAAGGAGGCATTAAGAGGAGAAATGTTTTTATTTCTCCTTTCTTTTTTGACTTTGCATGTGTGCTGCACTGTGCAGCACACATGCAAAGTAGGAAAAGCTTTGAAGTATGTCTACGTATAGTATTTTGTACTTTGAGTACAAAACCTATGGCAGACTCAGGCACGCACCCTTGCACTATGGTGCTAAGGTGTGTGTCTGGCGCACAGCAGCTGAAATCAGCTCCTGTGCTAGGGAGACGGGAGGAGAGAACCATATCTCTGTAGATATGGTGCTCTCCTTCTCCATCCCTGTCATGCAATGCAGCGCAGCATTTTTGCCTGTTGCGCTGCTTTCCATGACTTTTTTGTAAATCTGGGCCTCTGCGTCTTACACAGTGCTTTAAGTGGGATGGAAAAGGTGGAGGGACTGAAAAGGGGCATGGCCTATGTACCGAAGGGTGTTGCCTAATAGAGGGGACTACAATCCTGCACTGTACAAGTTCACAAACAAACACTTCTTTCACAAAACAATAAATCGTAAACCGCAAGCAACATTACATTTAGGTTTATACAGAAAGGTGTTTGGTAAAAATACTATGTATTTTTAAACAACTGAAGCATTTACGGTCATATAGTGTATGAACTGCTAGAAATCTCCGCGAGAGGTGAGCAGCAATTACAATGAGTATGGCAGCCAGAGAAAGAGAGCAGTGTGAGAGGCTAGGAATGTTAATGCATGTGTGCTGACAAAGTCCTGTTGCTCTGTTTTTCACTAAACAGGATGTTAAAGAAAACGTTTATCAGAGTGAGAGTGCCATTAACTAGGAACAAAATCTACTCAACAGAACTTTGCATCAGTGGCAGTGAACGCTCTACTCCTGTAACTGCAGAGAAGGAAGGGTTTTAAAAGAATGCTTTATTATCAGCCATCAGTAGCTAATCATTGTATACATGTTACATGTAGAGTCTGATTGCTGCCCACCTGCGGATTCTATGGCGTGCCCTTTCAGATTCACTATCAGGTGATCAGATCTGATCATACCTTCCAATTAGCTGCTGATCGTGGCAGCAGACACAGCAAAGCAGTCTCTTCAAATTTACATGAAAGGCCGGTATGGGTGGCATGGCTACTTAGGCCAGATTTTGTTCACACTGAGGGGGAAGGAAAAAACAGGGGTTCGACACAGTCCCTTCTCAGCACCTGGTTTTTAGAAATGCCAGTGCTGAGCACTGGCAGGGCCTGGCCCGCTTAAAGCCCTGGTACATAAGTTGCGAATGCTGGCAAATAAATAAAAGCCTAACAGCCCACTTTCTGTCTGTCAGCATACCTAAACCAGGAGAAATCAGGTGCCTGATAACTTGCGGGATTGCACTTGCACCTTTGCATTAAAAGGAAGGCAAAACTTGGTGTGATGACATATGCTGTTGACATAAGTATGCTTTGGGGGCAGGTGAGATTTAAAAGCAGAATGACGGACTGCTTCCAGCTGTGCAGCAGCAACTTTATAAACACTAATAAAAGAGACACCTTATTTAAAATGCAAGACTTGATCCATTAAGCTTCTTTCTCTGATCACCATAGCGTCAACAAAGTTTATAAATGTATGGTGGTGTGCTTGAAGACGACCCACGTGCATTCAAAATTAATTTATCAAAAATGTATTAATGTTCACTTTAACAACGAAATCTAATACAGAACTAAAGATTATTCTGGAAACAAAAATAAATGCTGGTGAAGTAGCTTACGTGTCCATAAAAACATTCTCCGTGGTTGCCTAGTTCTGCATTAAACTTTAATGAATATTGTGAGGATTAGAAAAAAGTAAAAGGATCAAGCAAAAACGCCACAATTAGTTAATCATATATTGGAAGTTCTTCCCCTCCTTGTTCAGTTAAACAAACGACCATGGATTTTTTCTGGGATTGCTTTGCCATACCCATGCACTCAAGTCCCACCCTGGTGTCGACTTTTCCCTAAAATAAACATTGGTGTTTATTCTTTTGTGCGGTTCTATTTTGTAGGTCTATTTTTTTTCTTTCCCACATAAGAATATATAATATGTGGCTACCAGACTCACACATTGTTCTATCAGTAGAAAAGGAAGCTCTATGCTGCCTATACAGTTTTTGATTCATTTGTTTTCTCTTAAACGCTGTGTCTGAAATAGAAATACGAGACAACAACAAAACAAATGTCTCTACCAGATAAATGGAAGTGGCAACTTCTAGTATTTTACCCCTCCCCTTTTGTTTTCAACACAGACATATTTACAAGTTTTGCCATACCAAGGGGGAATCAAAGGACAGGCAGCTGTCTCATCCGCTTGTTTCCCCGTGAAAGGATGTTATTTTGCAATAAATCAGGATTTATTGATTATCTATTGCCTCCACGTGTTCCTTTCTCAGCCCCTTCTCCTCTGGAGCTCTTTCCTTTTCTCAGGGGTTTGTTTTCCTGAACAGATACTGCTGGGCTTCACAGGCGGAGGTGAGCTGCGTGAGGTTGTTAATCTTTGACCTGGATATAATTGGAAAAAAAAGAGAAAGGTCAATCTTCCCTTTCTTGGCTAGACCAGTTCACATTTCATTTGTCACAGGAATGGCACATCGCCTCTTGAAACACGCCTGCCTGTATACACATTCCCCTTCGCGCATGCACGCACGCTGGAGCGTCGACACTTTGACCTTTGGCGCTGGCAAAGATACCATTGGACGTTTTCTCATAAAGCATGCTGTAATCAGGAGCAATCTCAGCACGCAGCCCATGTATCCTCGGAAACCAGCCTCAACATCTATAAATGGGGGCGCCATGTGTTCGGCTTATTAAAGGTCACTCCCTAACCCAGAGCAATGCCTTCCCCAGTCACAGCTTCGTTATAAGTCAAGGAAAGTTAACCGATGTATCTATCATTTTATCATAATTTACATTTATGGAGCGATGCCATATGTTATATATTATTTAGCAAATGATACATTGACGTTATGTTTTCCGGCTGGTTTTGTAGGGGAGGTACTCCAATGTTTCATTTTGATCCCACGGTGTTAATATATATATTTTTTTAATAAGTCTGCTAACCAACAAGAGAAGAAGAGTTATGTGAACCATTGGGAAAAAAGAGCAGCGTGGGAACACCAAGCACACAAAGGACAAGTATTGGCAAAGCCAGTAGCTCAGCTTTTTTATTAGTCAAGTGCTTGATAACACTAAGTGATGGGCAGTTTTGTGTGTTGGGAATTGTATAGAGTAGTCAATCACTGAATGTCAGGGTTATGCAAATTTGAGTGAAAATGGGTGGATAAATGGGCGAGTTACTGGGAACCTGGATGGATTTGTGAGTGTGTCTGTGAGTGGCACCAATTATCCATCCATTCAACACTTTTACTCATATTTGTATTCTCCCACAAAGCAGTCCATACATCACACAGACAAAATTAACAACCTATGAAGAAGCGCTGTCAAATATTTTTTTTAACTTGGTTTTATGGCCTTTTTTTTCATGTACTAGTTTTTTCTGCCATCGCAAAAGCGCAAGAACCGGACTGGGAACTCAAAGCAGCTCTGGCAATTTTCTCGGACCAGACCCTGGGGAAGCACTGCATGGCCCCGGGATGCTGGCAACGCTTGCTCGCTGCTTTTGTTACTGGGGGCCGATAGTGCAGCACCGCTGCAAAAACGGCCCCCAGTAACAAAACCAGCCCCCACCATTGCAAAACCGCCCCCCACCCTTTCAGCTTCACGGGGAAGCGCCTGATGCCCGGTAAGGCCATTTTGGCCCTGAAAAGCGCCCAGCATGGCCTCTTCCCATATGTTGCATGCACCTTTGGTTGCTGCAGGCAGTCTGGAGCCTGATGCTTTGCTCTCTTGATGTTTCAAGACAGAATCATCTATTGACTATTTCATATTGCTTTTTCTATGTTGACATGAAGGTACTGATGCAACAAAGTGCCAATAAAAAGTTGCCATCACCACAGCAGAAAGAAAACGTGAAACAGCAGAGGGACATTCTCATCTAGTTGGTGCCACTCCCAGGATTTTTTCTTCTTCTATTGTCTTTCCTTGTACCTGTATTCCTTTGGAACGTCTTTTGCCAGTTACCTAGATTGGGAAGAGCAACACCAAAGAACCATTTCAGGTTTATGAATGCCACTGACAAGGAGGAAATACCATTCAGAAAGCCAAGATCAAGAGAATGGAGTGCCACTAATCTCTTGGGTCCCTTCTGGACTCAACAGCATCAGTCGCGGCGGGCAAGACTCATGGGTGGGGGGGTCACGCGGGGGGGTAATTTAATAATTAAAAATATATATAGTTAAACTTACCTTTCCGCCGGCCGGGTCCCGCGTCTTCTCTGCTTATGCTTTCCTGCCTCCGGCAGGAACAGAAAGCAGAAGCAGGCAGTCAGGCTCCCTTCCCTAAGCCAATCACAACGCTGCAGCGTTGTGATTTGTCGGGATGCCGCCCAGCCAGGGGCTTATGGGGAGGCCATTTTCTCCATGTAGGCTACATTGCAGCCTTCATGGAGAAGGGCAGAGTGGGCATGACTGGTTTGGGCGGCCCCAGGGGGCTGAACAAACATTCTTTGCGCACTTGGGAGTGGGCAGGCACACCACTCCTCCCCTGCCCTGCTCACAGAGCAACCCCGCCCACCAACCCGCCCACAACCAAGCATAAAATGGTAATAACTGGAAGTTATTACCATTTTATGTTTCTGCTTCTTGCACTGCGAGAAAGCAGTGGGGCGACGCTCCTCCGCCCTAGTGGAGGAGCTGCCCCTGAACAGCATTCAAGGACGAATTGTACACCAATGAACTGGAGTCCATCTTTCGGAATTACAACCTGAAGCTACAGGACAGCGCCACACTGAAAGCTCGTGTCCTCATCATCATGATATCCTCTCTGGCAGTGCTGGCGCTCATCTCTGGCCAAATCTTAAACATCTCCAGTACGTGAGTTTCGGTCAAGCTTTCCAGCTATCTCTTTTTTGTATACTTCAGTGTGACACCCTAAGTGGAACAGGTATGCCTAGACAATGGTCCAGTGCATGCTGTGCCACTGGAACCAAGCTTTACCCAACTGATGAACCCTTATAAGGGCAAAACCGGAAAATAAAGATGTACTGAGATTCTGCGCAGAGTAATTTCCAGTGCTTGAGATTAACTCAAGTGCTCCATCACTTTTTTGTATACTTTGATGCAATGTCCTAATTGAAACAGGTATGCCCAGACATGGGTCCCATGCACACTGTGCCACTGGAACCAAGATATAACCAACTGATGAGCCCTAATAAGAGCGAAACCAGGTTTGGGGTGCTTGTGTTCCAGTTCAGTGAAGACCTGGCCTGGCAGTTCAGGCTGGACTGTTCCTATTGGAGCAGGGTCTAGACTCATTTGCATTTAGCTGTGTCGAAACTTAGTGGCATGGTGTGCAAAATAACACAGCCCGAGTAATTACCAGCGGCTTAGATTAATTTAAGCATTCTATCTATCACTTTTTTTATACTTCAGTGTGACGCCCAGGCTTGGCAGTTTGAACTGAACTGTTCCTATTGGAGCAATGTCAAAACTGATTTGTATATTGCTGAGTGCAAACTGAGGTGACATGGTGTGCAGAATTACAGTGGGCTTGGATATGGCCCAAATAATTACCAGTAGCTCGAATTAATCTCAGCCACTCTCAGATGTATCCCTTTTTTTATACTTCAGTGTGATGCCCTTAGTGAGACGGGTATGCCTAGATGTGGGTTCCGTGCACACTGTGACACTGGAACCAAGCTATAACTGACTGATGAGCGCTAATAAGGAAGAAAATGGTCTTGGGTTGCTTGTTTTCAGTTCAGGTCTAGCAGGTCAGGCTTGACTGTTCATATTGGAGCAGGGTGGCATGGTGGGCAAAATAACCACCGACTGGGATGTGGTCACTTCTATTTCTCTTTTCCCTATAAAAGGCAAGACTACAAAAAGAGGAAGCAGAGTGTATCAAAACATCAACATATGTTTCCTAAATCTTTTTCTTTATCTTATTTTTATTGATTCTGGTGTTAAAGAGGACTTTACATTGTTTTTTTTATTTTTTTTATTTTAAGAGTTTTATATTGCGCGAACTTGACCCGAATCGGGTATCAGAGCGCTTTACATAGCACCAGTTGCATTACATGAGGACACAATGTTAAACTGTTTGTTGTCCGTACATATGAAATGCAGTAAGCACAAGCAAGGCTACTACAGCACACAAAAAAAAGGTTACAATAAACACAGATTTTGGTATTTCCTTTGTAAGTTCTACAGATTTTATGAAAGCAGATCCCTTATTATTGAAGTTCAAAGCCCATGATCTTAGACTAATAAACCCAAAACGTATGGAACTGGAATACCATGGACTAAGTATTTTCTGACAAAAATATTGAGCCATATGTATCAAACCCATGTTTTGCGATTCTCAAATAGCGATTTTTTGCGAATCGCTATTTGAGAATCGCAAAACGCGATGTATGTAGGATTTGCAAAAAGTATTGCGAATCCTACATATTCCTTATTTGCGAATCGCAAATTGCGATTCGCAATTAAGAAAACCCTCCCCATTCATTCCTATGGGCCTAGAGGCCCATAGGAATGAATGGGAAGACATTCTCAATTTGCGATTAGCAATTAGAGAATCGCAAATTGAGAATGCAATTTCAAGGGTGCAGGGGTGTCAAAAGGACACCCTGTTGCACCCCTGAAATAAGCATGGGTGCACATGTGGCGCACATACATGCCCTAAGTGCATTTTTCAAAGCAATCGCAAATTACCACCAACTTGAAGTTGGTGGTAATTTCTGCGATTCCTTAAGGCCAAATTGCAGTTTTTGTGTGTTTTACATTGCATTTAAGGAATCGCAATTTGCAATTCCTTAAATGCATTTGCAAAATAGGGAATTTTGCGAGGCAGTTTTGCCTTCATACATACCACTTAGCCAAATTGCGATCGCAAACGCTGAAATTCTGCGAATTTCAGCGATCGCAATTTTGGTTGATACATATGGCCCATTGTTTCTTAAATATTGTTTACAAAAGTATTTCCCATTGGAGCATATAATAGAAAAGCTACACACAAAAAAGATATATTTATGTCAAATGATATTTTGTAAAAGATATTCTAACATACACCCATACCAAATTTCTCATAAGCACTTTCTAGGTGTGCCACACAAGCCACCACAGCTTGTAGCAACTGGTTGGTTCTTAGCATAAGGGACATCGGCTGAATAAGATTGGCATGGGATGGCCATGGAATGTGTGATGGGCAGCTTGCGGATCCACAATACTTATGCTGAACAAGGAATCTTTAATTTTTAGGTCTCGCCTAGGCAGCGCGCATGCGCTGCTCTAGGAGATGACCTTTAGAAATTAGTCAGCTCTTTTTCAGCGCTCGTGCTTGTGCTGGCATCCACCTTGCGGGAGCGAGCAGCGGCGCGCGCGCTAATTGAAAAACACGGATGGTCCGCACGCCGCTGCTCGCTCTCGCAAGGGGTATGCTAGCACAAGCATGAGTGTTTAGCACGACGCTGCTTGTCGCTTTAACTTTCGCAGCCGCGGGGCTGCGCTTGTTTACATTTGAACGAGCACTTCTTATAAGTATTTGTGTTTTGGTTCCCTGGCTGAGCTTGGCTCTTGCTTGACGTCCGCCGTGCTTTATATTTTTTTGGTGGGGTTCCTCAACCTTTACGTTATAACATCAGCGTGCCCTTGCGATTCTTTTACTCCTCCGAATGGCCGGGTCCTGCCCCTTTAACAGTCCTCTTGCTCCGCTTTGCCTTTAACTCTGCTCAGTGCCCCCTTTCATTTCCTCCATGGCCATAGCCGGAAAACACCAGCTGGTGTGTTCCGATCAGGGTCTGCTGCAACAGGGGTGCTCTGCTCACTGAAAACCGCCCTCACAGGCCCCGCTCTAGTGCAAGGGCCTCCGGTGCTCTTTCCCCCCTTCTCTACGCCTGTACGGGAGACTGATAAAGGAGATCAAATGCGGAAAGGTTGGGGTTCAGAGACTCCCCACCCCCAATAAATCAAAGGCCTGCAATCAATTCTTAGGAGACATGGTAACTCACAACGGGAATGGTTGGACATATTGTAGGAGGTTGCAGGATTAACCAAAGGAGTAAAGCAATTCTCATTTGCCCGTTGTACCCAACGTACTGTAGTGGAAAAGGAGTTGGTGTGGCACGGCAGGGTCCTGATTTTCATGCTGCAGTGTTCTTGCGGAAGGAATGCACGCTACGGGCTTCCACCCCACCTATTGCATCCCCTCCCTTTCCCCAAACTCTCTACTCATTTCCACCCCTACGTTGTCTTGTACTCCCTAATACCCATTCTCCTCCCTTCAGGCTTCCTGCCGTTCAGGACAAAAAAACACACACATCGCCTTTATCATTTCAGTAGCCACATTTTGGGTGTCAAACTACAAAAGTCACAGAACAACCCATGTACATTTCTCCTCTTTTGCACTTCGCTCTCAGGTTTTCCAGGCCCAACATGTGTAGCTCATCCATTCCACGATTTATCTTTGAACGTTAAGACTTGTATTCCCGATTTTTAAACGGGACAACAAATCCCAGAATGCAAAGTAAAACCCTGGAGTGGATGAGCTACTCACGCATAGATCTGGGATACGTAAGATCTCTGGTTACAATCCAATATAAGTGCTGCACACAAGGAAAAACAACTCTAAAAACAAAAAATGATCATAAGCTAATAGAGAAAAGAACATCTCACTGAACAATGAAAACACCACAAAAACATACAAAGGACACAGTAGTCCGCCATCTACAGGTGTCTAGGGTTCTTTGAGTGTAAGTGCTACACAGGGTGCACAATCGTACGGCATTCCCTTTCTGCCCGGGATGAGCCAATGCTGGAAATCCAAGAAGGAAACTACTGCCATTCATTTTTATTTTTATTTTTGTAAATATATTTATTGTTTTCAAGAAAAAATGAACAAAGAAAAAATAAACACAATATAATCTGGCACATACAGGATAAAAAAAAATTCAGGTGCCCATCAGGCAATTATGAACCTTGGTCTCTCATGTACACTAACAAGGCATTCTGGAGCTATCATAACTTATTCAAATTCACATAATCGGAGCACTCGTTCGAGCCCCACGGATTGGAGCCTCCCCTTCCCAATATAGGCAATCAAAACAAGGAGGATCTTAATAGGGACATCTGAATTTTACATTCAATCAACCAACCAGATATACCCCCCTCCCCTCTCGGCGTGGAACACAGGACAGGATAATTTATATTCTATAAAACAGTGTAGTACGTCACGGTGCATCAGTCCTGTACAGCATGCCTAGCCCTTAGTGTACTTAACAGGATAATACTACTACAAGAGAATAGAATGTAGTCAAGGAGAACAGGCTCAGACATACATGTGCTAATCATAGGATTATCGGGGCAAGCCCCGCGGTTCACTAGATGAAGAATCGGCATCTGTATCGGCCTCTGAGGTTTTCAACAGCAATGTTAGCGCTTCCCATGCCCTCGCAGCCTCCAATGCTTTCTCGTTGTGTGTGCGGGTAGCTGTCTGTAACCTGATGGTGCCCTCACCTTCCGCCCATTTAATGAAGTTAGCCCGCCACCTCCGAAAACTCGGTCCCCTCTTAGACTTCCAGTGTGCCGTAATGTCCCTTTTGGCCAACAGGAGACCCAGATCTAAAAACGTGCTAGTGATTTTGGTCCTGGAGGTGTGGGGGAACCAGTGAAGTAAACAAGGCCCAATAGCATGTTCAATATCTCGCTCGGTAACCTCGCACAGCACCGCCAGCAACTCTTCCCAATAATTCTCAAGTTTGTGGCAGCTCCACATCATATGACGGAAATCCGCCCAATCAGAGTTATAGCGTGGGCAGAGGGCAGAAGTCGAATCAAAATATCTATTAATCTTTTCTGGAGTAAGATACGCCCTATGTAAAATAAAAAATTGTACCAGTTGGAAACGACCATTCCCAGTGCTTTTCCACGGACGTTCAATCAGCTCAGCCCACACCGTGTCAGGAATTTCGCCACCTAGATCTACCTCCCATTTCTGTTTCAACCCCGTCAGTGGAGTCAGCATCTCATTTGTCATGCGTCGGTATAGACAAGTTACTGCCTTAATGGTGCCCGCTGCTAAAACTAGATACTGGCAGGCCATGGAGGTCTGTGGTTCAGAAAGCCCTCTCCCCCAGTACTTTTGGATGGCCGATACGAGGGCCGAATGCAGCAAATAATCCCCCCGAGGCAGGCCGTATCTATCCTGTAGTGTGTCAAATGGCAAAAGGACAGGATCGTCGTAAAGGTCTCCAATAGCAGTCAAGCCAAGTTCCCCCCAGGTATTTATTGCCGCCCAGTTGCCCCCGTGAGGCAGCGCCATACATACTGCCAGTGGGATTTCAGGTGCATAGGGGCGCGCAATCTGTGCTCTCCGCTGGCTCCTGCTCCAGCAGAGCTTAAACGGTCTAAGTTCAGTGGAGAGCGTTTTGAGTCGCAGGGGTTGCTGTAGAATAATACGGGAGAGAGTCTGCTCGGGTATCCGATCATCCACACGCCCGCCCACTCCTCGGAACACCGACACCATTGCCTGAGTAAGCCATTGCAGTTGGGCCGCCAAATAATATGTCTCGAAATCCGGGACCGCTAGCCCTCCCTCTCCCCTTGGTCGCATAAGGATCTTCAGGGCCACTCGTCGCCTGCCAGCAGACCACAAGAAACCCGTGATCATTGTCTGAAGCCGCTTGAATGTTGATGCAGGAACCCAAATGGGGAGGGTCCTGAAATAATACAGGAGCCTAGGCAGTGCTACCATCTTAAGCAGGGCCACTCGTCCCGCTACCAAAAGTGGCAACGTTCCCCAAAACTCCATGCTGCCCTGAAGGCCCCGGAGAGCTCTTCCCACATTGCCTTCCAGGAGATCCGCCTGCGTATGATAGATGCGGGTCCCCAAATACGTCAGGCAATGAAGTTACCAGTGCACACCATCCATCTGTGAGTAAGGGGCCCTCACTCATTGGGGCAGCGGGAAACAGGCATGACTTCGCCCAATTTACCTTAAGGCCCGCCACTTTTTCGAGATCTTGAAGTAAACTCTTCGCACCAACGAGGGCAGCCCCCGTGTCCTTTAAGAACATAAGAAGATCGTCGGCGTAGAGCGCGATATAGTGAGTAAAGCCATGCACATACAGTCCCGAATATCGCCGCCCCGTCCGAGCCTGAGCCGCTAGCGGTTCAATAGCCAGTGCAAACAACAGAGGGGATAGTGGGCAACCTTGACGTGTCCCCCGACTCACTACGCACGCCTCCGAAATCAATTCTCCCGTTTTAACTCGCGCCGTAGAGCACATATATAATAATGCCGTCCAATTCACGAACCCATCCCCCAACCCAAAAGTGCGCATAACCTTAAATAAGTAGGGCCACTCCAAGCTGTCGAAAGCTTTTTCGATATCAACCGAAAAAATGGCCGCGGACATCTTTGGATACGTATCGGCTTCCAAGATGCGGAGTAACCGTCTCGCATTACCAGCAGTATTCCGTGCCGGAATAAATCCCGCCTGGTCTTCATGCACTAAGTGAGTCATATGAGGGAGCAAGCGGGTCGCCCATATCCGGCTCAAAATCTTATAGTCAGCAGTAAGCATGGATAACGGGCGGTAGGCCGTCCTATCCGAGGGCGGTTTCCCAGGTTTCAACAATGGGATAATTATCGCTTCCCGAGTAGTGCACGGGAGCTGCCCCACCCTCTTTGCCTCGTTATAGAGAGTAACTAATTTTGGCGCCAAAAAATCAATATAAGTCGAATAAAATTCAATTGGCAGCCCGTCAGCCCCGGGAGTTTTTTTCCGCGCCATATGTTTAATCGCTCCTCTCACTTCACCCAGCGTAATGTCCTGACCTAGTAAATCAGCCTCAGCAAGCCCCGGGAGGTTAGCTGCAGCCAAAAATTCCTCCAGAGTTTCCTCATTCAACTTCACCTTACTGTGATAGAGCGCAGTATAGTAGTCATGGAATTGTGCATTAATCCCCTGTTGTGTATAGCATGATTCCCCCGTCGGGCAATTAAGTTCCAATATAACTGTCCCCCGCCTTGTCGGATTAGCCAACCAAGCCAGCAACGTGCCAGATTTGTCGCGCTCGGCATGTGCACGCACTACGTATTTCCTATAGTCAAAGCATCAAAGTCTCTCGACCCCTACTGCCACTTCCTCCTGCACTGCTAGCAATTCCCTCTGTCTATGAGGTTGCTCAGGTCTGTCACGTTCTTGTGCACGTAAGCGCTGGTCCGCAGTTTCAATGTCTTGTAGGAGCATCTTTCGTATCCCTACTACATTGGCAATGCAGAGGCCCCTCACCACCCCCTTAAAAGCATCCCACTCCACAGCGGTCGACGACGCCGTTCCTGTATTATCACCAAAATACTGGGTGATCCCCGTCCCTACCGCCTCCCGGAAGACTGGATCTTTCAAAAGCTCTGGGTTTAGACGCCAACTTGGGATCGCAGGGCGCGCCTGGGAGCACTGCACCCGTAGTAACAGTGGGTTATGATCTGACAATGTCCTGGTGAGGTATTCGCTATGTTTAACTGCAGCGTGCAGGTCTGGGGAACATAGTATAGTATCCAGCCTAACATGGAGCTCATGCAGCGATGAAAAAAAGGAATAATCGCGATCAGCAGGGTGGTGAGCCCTCCACGTGTCCACCAACCCCCCAGCGAGACTGCCAATCCCTCCTGGCTTTAGAGATCTTATGGGCCGGAGCAGTAGGGAGCGGTGGATGCGACCTATCCATAAGAACATCAGTGACAGAGTTAAAGTCCCCTCCCATCATTACAGTGTCAGTCAGTTAGGGCGCCAAATTTACCTGATAACCGAATAAAGAAAGCCGGCTGGTCCGTATTAGGCACATACACACTTTCCAGCGCAACATCCCTGCCATTGAGCCTGCCCATAACCATCACATACCTTCCCTCCGGGTCAATAATTTGATGTACCAGTTGAAAAGGGACCCCCGCCCGAATCCACACCAGTACCCCATGCGCAAAAGCAGAGTAAGCTGTGTGGTAGACCTGTCCCCTCCATCTGCGCTGCAGTGCAAGCCCCTCACTCCCCGTGATATGTGTTTCGTGAATCCTATGGCGGCGTTCCATAGTATGCATGCCCCTAACATTCCATGATATACATTTCAATTCCATCAATGATCCCATTCCGATACCCGTGCCCAATACTCAAGTGATCTACTAACTGTGCCACGCCGAGGTCCCCACAAAACGGCCCCAACACCCCAACTCCCCCTCCCAAGGACCGTTACTATCAAACGAGCGCCCATCCAAACTATGTCAAACTACAAAACTAAAGACCTCCGACTAGTTCAGAGGTAAAAGTGGACGCAGCTGCATAGGGACGCATGCCCAGCCCGCAGTGCACCAGCCGTGTTAAGCCCCAGCTAGTGCCAGGACCTCTCAATCAACAAAATCAACAGAATACTCATACCTATCTAGCCACCACATGCTAACCTTACCATCATGCTATCTCATCCACACTCTGAGGCGTTACTACAGGCAGTTTCACACTGCTACTAAGTGACGTGTCCGAGTCATTGGCTGCCGACTCTTTAGTTGATCCCGCTTCCTCATCCGATTGAGGTGGGCTCCGGTTCTGCGACAACGATGCTACTGCTTGTAGTGCCGCCGCTCGTTCCTTCGCAGCTTGTGACAAGGAAGGCTGCCTCTGGACTCTCCTCCGAGTTCTACGGCGTAGGGGTACCCCGGGCGTCTTGATCCTGGGCCTCAATCCCTTGCGGTGTGGACCGCCAGTCAGGCCACTCCTGTAGCCTTCAAACCAGTCCCATGCTTCCTCAGGGGAGTTGAAATAATGAGTAGTGCCTTCCAGGGCGATGCGCAGGCGGGCTGGGAACATCAGGGAATACTGGAGACCCTCATCCCGCAAGGCTTTCTTGATCTCCAGGTAAGAGGCCCGCCTCCGTTGAACCTCCAGCGTATAGTCAGGAAATAAAGTAACACTACTATTGTCCACGGTGAAGGGACCCTCCGTTCTCGCCCTCTGCAGCAGCAAGTCCCTGTCCCGGAAGTGGAGTAGGCGGGCCACAACCAGTCGCGGTGGTCGACCCGGAGCTAGCGGTTTAGCAGGCACTCTGTGGGCCCACTCCAGCGTATAAAAGGTGGATAAACCCTCCGGAGCAACCACTGCTTTGAACCAGGTTTCAAGATAGGCCACCATGTCGCTCCCCTCCACTCCCTCAGGTAATCCAACCACTCGAACGTTGTTCCTCCAATTACGGCCTTCCGCATCTTCTGCCCTACGTTCCAGGGCACACACTCTGTCCGTTAGGGCACTCAGCTGCCGGTCCGTCGCCTTCTGGGCCGGCATCATGGCCGCTACGTTGGATTCCGTGTCTTTAACTCTGTCCGCAAGCTTCTTATGTTCATCCCGCAACAGGCCCAGGCCAACCGCCACCGTACTGATATCCTGGTGGAGGGTTGCTTTAGTGTCAGCAATGGCATCCAGAATTTGCTTCAGTTGTTGTTGGACAGGGTCGTCCGGGCCCAGGCGCGATTGTTCAGCTGCGCTGTCCTCCGTGTCCGGCGCGCCCCCAGCAGTCTTATTCCTTGGTTTTCCCATGATGGCTCGTTGGGACGTGACAGAGGTAGCTCCAGACCCACTGCGGGTGCGCACTAGCTTAGATCAGAGTGACACGGAGTAGCGCTAACCACAGGCAGGAAATAGGGCCCTCAACTGCATCGGCGACCCCTCCGTGAAGCGCCCCCAACCACAGTATGCCCACCGCCAGGAGCCAGCAATGGTCCAGACGTCGCCAGGCAGCAAAGGGAGTCCAATCACCATCCACACCGGGCTTTAATCGTAGGGGCAAAGCAGTATAGTTACCCTGCCACTCCTGGGGTCTCCCCTAGCTCCGGAAGGACGGCCCAGTACATCCAGCCACTCCCGATAAGGCACAGGTAGGCTCCTCCCAGCAGGTGACCGGCCCGGGCTCCGCAGAAAGTTCTCCGCCTTCGGGTTGTGGTTCAGGGTCAGTCTAGGCCCAGAGGCCCGCATCCAAAATGGCGGCGTCCCCGCCCAGTGCCAGATCGCTCCACACTCTATTCCCAGGTCTCCAGCATGCGTGGAACTGAGCGCACCGCAGTCGGTGGCCCCCGGTGATTGCTCCCCCACTCCGATGTCCTCCACAGCCTGCAGGATCAGTGCCGCCATGAACCTCTGCTCCCGATGCTCCTCGTAGCGACGTCACCGCCTCCCGGGTTATTTCGGCTCAGAGGGAGCCCCCTCACTCTCCGTTTTCTCCCGCCGACGTTCGCCTCCACACCAGGCCGATCTTGCCCCACCGATGGCTGTCGCAGTCCGGCAGGCCACACCCGCGGTTCCCGGAGTCCGCAGTCAGCTAGGCCACGGGCCTCTCCAGGCCCTCGCAGCCAGGGAGTCGCGTAGTACCGAGGCCGATGTCGCCACCCAGGGGAGCGGCCTCTTCACTCCGGGTTCGGCCACTAGCGCCGCTCCACGAGCCCAGAGCCAGCGAGCCCCAAACTCGGCTCGGCTGTTCCCGGCCTCTCGAAAGATATGGAGGCAGCAGCGGGACGTCTCAGCTCGGTCCCAGCTTGCTCGTTTTTCAGGAGAAATGTACGGCTGGCGCGGAGCTCCTCGCTCACGCGTCCGCCATCATCCCCAGGCAAGCCACGCCCCCCGAAACTACTGCCATTCATGAGTCACTGACTACTAACTCCTTCACTGAGAAGAGCAGCCCTGCAATCCTGCCCATGATCCCACCCCGGAAGATGTCAAATATTTCCACATTAGCGTGCACGCACTACTGCCATGTGTGTACATCAGATTGGCCCATGCTGTCTTTTGAGGCTGTGCACAATATGTTCTCCAGGGTAGTGGGCTACTGTGCTGCATACATGTATGGACTCGGCTGCAAACCAGCGAGGGCTTAGAAGGCTACCTCTGTAGGGAATTGACAGCCTGGATTAGCCTGAGAACCTTCATCTACTGACACTAAAACTACCCCTCGAGCATCTTTTCCCCTCACTGTACCACACTAGTACCAACAGGGCAAGCAGCGTCTGTGGTTGTTGACTGTTTTAGACAGTTGTTTTCTTTCTGCAGACTGCATACATTTTAAGTTGACCCATGTCTGATGCTCTGCTTCTTCCAGTTCTGTTATTTGTAGCCAACAAGAGCAGGCCTTCTCTGTTCACTTTTCTTCTTATAAGAACGGCCCCACTGGCCCCAGCATGCTTCCTGTTGTTGGAGTGTGTGGGCATGCGAGTGGGGGATAATGTGCTGCTTGGCTAAACACTTATAAGGTCCCAAAGGCGAGACCTATTGGCTATGCCAATGCTTGTTACCCTTTGTATTCAAAGTCTTCAGAATGCTTTACATTTTGTATTTGGCTTTACGTGGGAGTTATTTTCTTAGGGTGCTGTGCTGCCCTCTTCTGTGTATTTTCAGGGGAAGACGTTTGGCAGAAACTGGCAACAAACACCACTCAAGGTGAAGCTACCATTTCAAGCAATAAAGACATTTGGGAATGTGTGTCATCTTTGATAGAACCCTAGGTAATAGGCGATGTCAGAGTGTTTGCAATGCCGAGGATACTGTCGGTAACTGGATGACTGGCAGAATCATAGCTATAATAAGGAGCCTTGAAATAGAACACCTTATTTCCATTGCCTACATTACCGATTAAAGCTCAGCTGCAGAGGCTCCAAGAGCAGCAGTGATCAATATGTGCTCGAAAAGCAACATTTGCCTACATTACTTGACCTATTCACTACATGTTAATATACTTTGACATACACTTTAAAACAGAACCCTGGCTTACGGATGACTTTATTTCTGAACAGGCAGAGCTGAGACCTAAAGAGTGTTGCCTGATAAAAGCGTATCAAACTCTGAAAAAGGAGTAGGAGTGGCTATATTTCATTGGGCCTCATTACATATTCCCTCTCTTAGCATTAAGAGCGTTAGGCATCTAGAGAAGCGGAGGCTGAGCATGAACCAGAGGAAGATGGGCACTTGCTCTTGAGCTTTGCATTGACTGCCACTATGTGTACCTTTAGCACCAGCAGGACGGTGAGATTCCTGGCTGTTTTACCACTACCTATTGGCGGATCCATTGGGGTATCCAGTAGTGTGGCAGTGTGGGAACTACTACACTCTCCGTATGCCCTGACTCCGAGTTCAGCAGCACTGATAGTGGTTCCTCTCCTACCCACCATGCAACCAAGTTCCGTACCCTACAAACGCTTAATCCCGAGGGTTATATGGGTGACCCTCTATAAGGCAAATCGCGGCATTAGGAGATGTGAGGATACGGATCATCACAACCTATTCAGTTTGTGAATTAAATACTTTCCTATCTACTGGTTCCTCAGTCCCAACAACAGTCCTATCCAAGCCATCCCCACCCCATATTGGCACTCCCATGGAAGGAGTTATAAGAGACCACAAGAAGGAAATAATGCGCCAACCCTGGCCACAGATCCACCCTTGATGTGCTGAATGGCAGTGAGAGTGAAAAGCAGTGTTATTGTGGGACATCTGCTGGAGTAGATACTTGTCTACATGATAGCTGAATACTAAGCATAAAGGCCATGTTGAAGTCGGGCATGGGGCATGATACCTTCAGTGAACTTGTCATTTCTTGCCAATCACTTTGACAAATGTGGCGTTACCCCTCTATGTTATGACTGGTACAGCAAAGAACGTTTTTATGCATTTGGGAAACTTTTGATGTAAGCGTCTTACAGCCTGACAACTATGAACCAAAGTCTTTCCAAGTGCCACGTCTTGCGCCTGGTAATTCAGATCACCTTCCTGTGCACTGACCGAGTTGAGACTATTGGCCTGCAAGCCTCTAAAACTGCTTGTTGCCTGATATCTGTGATCATGTAAGTCAAATGCCAATTAAGTGCAATGAGACCATAGATGAGAAGAATGACTAAACTGAGCCTTTATTCTTTATCGCTACTCCTGGCTGTCTGCCACACACTCTTGGCATCATTATGATGCTGGGCGGTCAGACTACCGGCCGCTATTCTGGTGGTCGGGAGATCGCCCGACAAACATGTAGCGGTCCGACCACTGTTGTTGGATATGACTGCCCGGCTGGCCGTTGGAAAGTTGGCAGTCCCACTGCGGCAGCATGGCTCGGTCATATAGAAGGACCGCAGCAGATACCGCCACGGTGCAGCGCCTTCTGCGCGTCCATGCACTATGTACCATGCACCATGTCGTGCATGTCACACGGTGCACAGAGGTGAGTGGGGGAACTACATGTGCCCCCAAGGTCACTTTTCAGTGGCCACTGATGGACAGGGGCCCTGTTTGGGGCCCTCCATATCCCTTTCCCGCCATGAAAAGGCTGTCAGAAAGGGATATTGTAATCCTGCAGTGTCTGACCGCTGCCCGATCGGGATCTCTGATCCTGGCAGAGGCAGGGGTCTTGCGTCCGACAGCTGTGGGTCCGACCACCAGCATCGTAATGCGGCGATCGGACCGAAGGGATGTCAGCAGTCGGACCACCACCAACAGTCTGTCGGTGATCCGACCGCCTGGCTTCCCAATCAGACCCTCTGTTCTTTGACACCGTCTTGGTATGCATATTTTCTTTATACTACTACTCCATGTGCACCTGCATAATATCTGTTTACTAACAGTCCACCACCATTTATGACTCTACATGAGGCTAGATACTACAATGAGTGTGTATAGTGGTTGCCTGAAGTTTAACTCCACCCTAAAGTACACAGCACTGCTAGTAGCAAAAAGCCTTTATTCAAGCCATGAATCATCTCTGCTACCATAGCATTATTTGTCTGCCTCATGAGAACACCACAATCTCTGCTTGATTTTGAAGACTAGATGGTCCAGACTACTCCTTTTTTCTCAGGACGTTGCAAAGGCCCTCAGCATAAACTCTGCCAACATGTCTACTGTGATGCATTATAATAAAATCCTTTGTAAATGCGTTGGAAGACATCATAGCTGAGGTCTCCAAGGAAGTAAAATCCAGATTTCCTGAAATCATGGCCTGCAAAAACAGGCTTAAATTTAAATAAAAAGTCTGAGTGGCGTGGAATGACCGATGGTTCATGAAAAAGACTGGGCCCAGAACTATGAAATAGTCATAAGCACAATGGTCAGCTGGAGGACAGAAGCAGATATATGGCCAGACATAGAATTTAGTGGACAGGTACTCCATCACACATGTGACGGAGTACCTTGTCTGCCAAACCTTTGGTCCTCCCGCTTAATTAGTGTTGGGCAGACCATCAGCTTTTTGTTGGTGGTGGCCCTGTTGGATTGATCAGTGGTAAGCTTTCTCTGATGACTTGGCCTTCGGAGTAAGGGCATCAGACTATTTACCTTATTTACGGCCAATGGTCTAATGTCCTTTATCTATATTCATCACCATCAGGAATAACATGGCAGTATTTAACAGAAAAATTAAAATAATGACCTCCCCCACACCAAGACAGAAAACTCATTTGGGTCAAGCGAATATTAGTTATTTGTTTTTCTAAAACAAACTCCCAAATAGGGAGTTTGTTTTCAAATATAAAAAGTTTGGGGGACCACCGTCAAAATCGACTGCAGCTGTCCCCAAACTTTTGGTACCTTCAGAGGCGCTGCATTGACAGCGGTCCTTCTGGAGGCACAGAGATTACTCCTAGACATGTGGTGATCTCTAAATATGCCAGTATTCTGTCCATCTGGGGGATGGATGTATTATTCTCTGCCACCGTGACGGACTGAGTAAAGACTGCCATACCTTAAATCAAACCCATAATAAAGTATGGTTGTATGAGGTCCCAGAGAAATCTGAAAATAATATTATGTTTGTTTTTTGTCAGAATGCTCCCCAAATGATTAACATTCAGTTTACCCAAAGATTTCAACTACAGAGGGTCGACAGAATATGCGTATGAAACAGAGCCAAGAAAGACACACTTCCAGCGTTCTACATCATCAATAGGCACGCCAAGTGATGTCATAAATTCTGGGCCTCATATCTATATTGGTCATAATGTTCATATTCTAATGACTTTTCCCATAACACATACTTATGTAGTAGACAATTCTGGTCCTCGGCTTGTTCCTCAACAAATGGGACTTCTAGTACACGTAGGTGGGGCCAGACATGATCATAATAACAATGTATAGAAAAACAAAAGAATACACTAATTCATGTGAAGTATAAGAGTTTCTAGAATCCTTCTAACTGCAGAACACTGAAACTTCTATAGACCCAAAGCACAAAAACGTAGAAGGCCATTTCCCTCACTCAAATAGCAAGTAAGACGGAAGAAATCTCAGAGGAGAATGGACAAGGATGATCAGGAAAGTGAAGGTGCTGAAACAAACCATCTTCCTTATTGAAATGAAAAGGACTTTTGCCTGATTCACAAAGGTACTCGCAACCCGTAAATGTTGGCTGCAGTGCGGAGATTCCGCCCGAGTGCAGACACTCGCACTCATAACTTTACGAATTGCAAGTCCCTTTGTGAATCAGGCCTGTTGTCTATACCAGATCGTTCATACAATGTGATATCTTTATGGCTGCATCTTGTCAGATGCCTATACACTATCCTTTTGCAAGCGCATCTCACCACCCATCCCATGACTCGTTAGTATTTGAGGCTTAAGATTATAATCTACATTCTCTGAATGCTACCTCCTATTGGCCACTCTCACCACTGATTGGTTCCTATTTATACAATTGTTTTCCCCATTATGGGGTTAAATATGGTGGAAGAAAGCACAGCCTGATAACTAAAGTCCAGTAAATGTTAGTGGACACATGCATCCTCTGGCATGTTTCTGAAAGCCCATTAGGTGAGCACAGTGGCAGAGTCTACAGACAGACTTTCTCGTGTATCTCTTAAGACCATTATCCTTACCTACTATCCTACACCAAAAATTCTGCTATCTCACACACATCCCTTCCTCTCCCCCTTTACTACCCTTGGTAATAAACAACTATGTACCATTATATTCAATGACCTTCATTGGTAGTCAAAATCAAGTAGAAACACCTCAACCCCACCAAAATATTTTCTCAAGCTTCCATCAACCTTCTCTGCTCCAGCCCCATGCAGCTACACTGGGGAACTATGGTTGGAACATTTTGAGCGGAAGCACTTAGGACGCTTTCATTGAACTTTAGCAAACACTTTTATTATATGAAAATGTACTCAAATTCCTGACATTGCACTTATACAGGAGATAAATAGTTCCCCGTTAGAATCCGAGAAACTAAAAAGTGACTGGATCGAAAATATAGTTAGAAATAGAAGAGGTACTCTGTCCTCACTTCACGCAAGGGCAACTGCCTCAATCACTACGAAATGTGGGGTTTCGCTGCTTTTTAACAAATCGCTTCCAATAAGGAAACAAAAGATATAGACAGATCCAGAGGGCTGCTTTGTCCTTACCAGAATAGACAAGCAAGACTCAAAACTAGACGAGGACTCGATACATGTCCTAAAAAGTCTCAAGTATGCCTTCATAGCTGAATTGTCAATAACCCTGGGCGGAGTATGTGGAGTGGCACTCAGAAATTCCACGGAGTTAAAAAAAAACTCTGCATAAAAAAATGGGTAAAAAATAACACTTACCTTCTCTTCTGTCGTCTGTGGGCCGCCCTCCTCCTCGCCGCGGTGTCTCTTCCTTGCCGTCGTCCTCCTCCTCGCATTGCCGGTCGCAACCCCCTACGTATTACGTCTTGCGTGAACTGCGCAGTTCGCAAGGAGGAGGACGACGACAAGGAGACACCGCGGCGAGGAGGAGGGCGGCCCGCAGACGACAGAAGAAAAGGTAAGTGGGTTCTTTTTTGGGCCGTGGCACATGGGGCTGAGGTGCGTACTCCGCTCCGCTATGGAGTCGGAGTTTTGCCGCAACTTCGCCTTCCCAGCGGAGCGCGGAGTTGGTAAAACTCTGCAAACTCCGCTGGCAGAGCGGAGTACACCGCCCGGGCTTAATTGTCATGAATGTTTGCAAGTGTTTGGCAGAACAGAGTCATTGTGGAAGGTGGTTAGAAAGAAATGCACCACCACATCATACATAGGTCTGTGAAGCCACATATTGCCAATAAAGCAAACAGGGCCATACTGAAAGACATGATAGACAATCATACTTTGCTGGCTGTCAGGAGATTGACATTTCCATGCAAAAGAGAATATACTTTGGTCACGTGTCTCTGTAGTTCTTTTTCAAGGATAGACTTTTCCCTGTTTTTGGGTTCTAAGATCCCAGATGTTTCTTTCTCCTCAAGATGGAATATCAGACCACTCCCAAGAAATGCTGTGTCTTAATCTGGAAAAGAAACAATTGATGTACGGAATGCTGGACAATGCAAACATTCACCCCCAGTCACAAGGATCTGGGTCTAATCCATCATTATTTTGCTCACCACACCACCCCAGTTTCGACCCAGCCATATGCAAATCAGTCTTGACCCTGTTCCTTGTGGGAACAGTCCAGCCCGAACTGCCAAGCCAGGTCCTCCCTGGACCGGAAACAAGCATCCTGAGACCGGTTTCAGGGCATCACCCTTCATCAGCCAGGCTAGCTTGAATCCAGTGGTGTAGTGAGCACGGGACACATGTCTGGGCATACCCTTCCCACTTAGGGCAACATATGCAAAAGAAACAATTCATGGACGGAATGTTGGACAATGCAAACATTCACCCCCAGTCACAAGGATCTGGGTTAAATCCATCATTCTTTTGCTCACAACACCACCCCAGTTTGGACCCAGCCATATGCAAATCAGTCTTGACCCTGTTCCTTGTGCGAACTGCCAAGCCAGGTCCTCCCTGGACCGGAAATAAGCATCCTGGGACCGGTTTCAGGGCATCACCCTTCATCAGCTAGGCTAGCTTGAATCCAGTGGTGTAGTAAGCACGGAACCCATGTCTGGGCATACCCTTCCCACTTAGGGCGTCTTAATCTGGGGCATAACTTAAAAGATGGCTAGGAACTGACAGAAAACGGCCTGGTAAAGGTACCCCAATAACCAGTGGTATCCATATTATCATCGTCATTTATTGATATCAAAAAGTACATGCATAAAAACATTTTAAAACATTTACAGTCATTAAATAATTAAAAAGACTCTTGACTATCTAAAAACATAGTAAAAATGACATCAAATAGTTAAGATCAAGTATAAAAAAACACATGAGCAGCAAATAATTTCATGAGGTGCCATACACTTTACATCCAATTGCCCAAACTATATACAAAAATACAAAAAGGGACACTGCCCTTGGGCAATTTGAATCAGATAAGGACGAGCAGATCTTAGGCATGGTTTCATACAATGTCTAGCACTTTGCATCTGATTAACCAGGCTATGTACAAGAATTTAGAAACAGCCACAACCACAATCGAGGAGGTGCCGCTTTTACGTACCCTATGTGCTTCTCCTCTAGTGGGTAAACTCAGTGCACTGCGCATTGGAGCAATCCATTTAGCCCTTGGTTAAAATAAAATGGGCAGAAAAAGAAGAGATGCTCCTCACTTTCACGTGCATTTTTAAAATAAAAGCAGTATTCGGATCCCTGGTTCATCTTCCTCCAATTAATCGTGAAGGCTGCTATGGGAAGAGACCCATACCTGAATTAGAGGTACAATGTTTATCAGGAACGGTCCTAAAATGGTTTAAATCCTTCTCAGACAACAGAACGCAAAGATTCCTGGTGAATCGAAATCTATCTACACCATCCCATAACCTACTAGGAGTACCACAAGGCTCAACACTATCCACATCATTATTTAATCTCTATATCGAACCCTTAACCGTAATACTACAGCAGGCTAATATCTCCTTCCACATGTATGCGGACGACACTCAGCTATATATCAAGATCACTTCCCTGGAAGAAATTAAGACGATGAACCAAGCATTAAAAAAGACCGTCCACTGGCTAACAAACAATCACCTTAAGCTAAACTCTCAAAAAACCGAATTCCTTCTAATCTCCCCCCCAAAAAACTCCACAGTTAGGAAAGATTGGACTAAGCTAATCACTGCACTAAACTGTACTCCAACCCTGGTGGACTCCCCCAAGTGGCTAGGAATCACTCTAGACAAGAACCTTAATATGCAATCACACATCAACCTGATGGCTAAAAATGCCCGTTTTCACCTCAGTTACCTTAGAAAAATGAAACCGTACATCGAACCACTAGACCTCAAAACTGCTGTTCAGGCGTTAGTCATCTCCAGACTTGAATATGGATGTACCACTCTATCAGGACTACCCAAAGTCTCAACAGCCCAGCTTAAAGCCTGTCTTAATGCAGCTGCGAGACTCTTAACTGGGTCTAAAACATTTGACCACATCACCCCTCATCTGAAAGCTCTCAACTGGCTGCCTTATGAAGCAAGAATCCAACTAAAGATGGCCTGCATAACGCATAAGGCAATCTATCACAAAACCCACTGTACCTAGCACAGAAAATCTCGTTTTCTCGAGGAAGTAGACTCTCACGGAGCGCCGGCGCTCTTCTTCTAAAACCTCCACTCTTCCGTAAGAAAAGAAAATACGACAGAGCCTTCTCCGGAGCTGCACCTAGAATATGGAACTCGCTCCCACCAGCCATCAGGAAAATCTCTTCTACATTCAAAAAAGAAGCTAAGTCCTTCCTAATGAGCAAATTCCTCCCTTAATCCACAGTAACCCGCTCATTACATGTCCTAGAAACCTCATTCAGACAATCACTCTACCCACCCAAGCCTGCGGAGTATCTCTCTGTGTAAGCTCAACCATTACCAGACTCTAGTTGAAGTTCCTCACTCTCTCACTAGGCGCATCGCGATGGTCCATACTCGCACGGAAACTTCTGCTTGAACACTGCTTCCCCTACTGTCACACTGAGAATACCCAGAACAAGTCCAAATGTATGATAAGCTATAACCTAGGCTACTCTAAGTGTATTAATGATTGTACAAATGTTTTTCTCTATTCTTTTTTTTTCCTCCTCGCCTCACATGTCCATCGAGGTAACTACATTTATATTTTTCTATTGCACTGTTTAAAACTATAGTGCTATATATATATATTTGATCCGCTCTGGTACTGTTTAATGCGACATTTCTATGTATATGTGAAGCGCTCTGATACCCATTTCTGGGTCTTGTTCGCGCTTTATAAAACACTAAATAAATAAATAAATAATGAGCAAGCGCGAACTGGGTGGATGAAGTCCAGGAATTCCTTGGCTTTACACTCTGATTTATAGAGGAGAAAGGCACGTGTTAGACATCCTTGTGAGGATGGATGGTCCCTATCTAGTGGCCTTCTCTTCCATCATCTTTTAAACTAACACAGAGTCCCCTCTCTGAATGGATTGTGGCTTGCTCCAGAACTTCTCCAGGCCCAACTTGCTCCACTCATTCTTAAGCACCCCATACCATCTGATTTTCCCCATTCAGTTCACCTGAAAGACACTCTGAAGGCCGTCCTTAAGATGGCCCAGTTCATCAGTGCCCCAAATTTGGATTCAGTACAATAGGGGTCTCAACGTCATCAAAGAAGAGATCTTGTGCATCCCCAGATCCAAACAGAGCAGGACGAGCAGTGTGCACTTCCTTAGGCTTACCAAGCTTCTAACAAAATTGTGTTCCGCTATGCTCAGTGGACTAGTGTTACAGTATCCCCATAGTTCCGCCCCATAGAGCGCAGCTCCTCTCGCTTGGGCCTTGTAAATTTCCACTGCTGGCCAAACTGGGGACCATGATTCTTTTTTGGCCAGCTTGAGTATAGCTCCCGACCACTGTTTTACAATTAAGGTGCTCTTTAAATCTGCAGGTCCCAGGATCCGGACTCATCTAACCTGATGCCCAAGTAGTCAAACTCTCAGACCCTTTCAAGTACTTCCGCCCCCACCTTAATTACCCCACTCGCCATACCCTTCTTAGAGTATGTCATGTATTTGGTCTTGGAAGTGTTAATGTCAAGGCCAAAATCACTGCATAACTGATTAAAACTATCAATGAGCCTTTGCAGGCCCCTCCTAGTTTTGGAAAACAACAACGTGTCATCCTCAAACAGGAGGGCCGGCATTTTTACTCCTTCCAGAGTAGGGGATTCATTGACATAGTTTGTTAAATAGGAAATACAATTATTAATATATAGAGAAGAAAAAGGGTCGGTGCGAGGACACAGCCCTGACGGAGGCCTTGGTTGACTGGAAAGGTCTCTGTCAATTCTCCTTTTACTCCACACCTTACTTTTGCAAACTTCCCCACATGCAGTAGCCTAATCAGGTGTAAGAGGTCAGGCAGAGTCCCTTTCCCCGCGAGGACCTCCCACAATTTCCCCCTGGGCATTAGGGCAAATGCGGCTTGCAAATCAATGAACGTAACAAAAAGATCGCCACTGGCCAGGTCCACCACCTTCCATTTAACCAGGAGGAACCGGAAGACCTGGTCAATGGCACTAACCTTGTGACTGAATCCTGCCTGGAGCCCCCCCAGAACCTGTTTGTCCTTGCACCAGTCCAGCAAGCGCTCAAGGACCTGCTTGCAGAACGTTTTCTGAAGGTTGTCTAGTAAGCTGATGGAGCGATAATTAGAGGGAATGCCAGGGTCCCCCTTTTTAAAAATTGGAACGATCTCCGCCCCTTTCGAGGATGGAGGAATAGCTTCTTCTGCGACAATGGCATTGGAGACCATATTAATGTAAGGCACCCAGACCCCAAGATCAGCTTTGAAGATGTCTGTGGGAATTTACACAAGCCCAGGGGCTTTCCCAGGCTTGAATGAGGCCACCGCATGATCAGTTTCCTGGAGGGAGAAGATATGGGAGGGGGAGTCAGGGAGCGCTCTCAATTCCGTGTGGGCCCAGAGGTGCAGGGTTAGGGGCATACAATTTGCGACCCAGTCGCAGGGCAGGATAGATGATTCTGCAGGATTTCCTGTCCTCCCTTCACTCCTACCTACTATGGACTAGAACTTCTTGTGGTCATTATTCACAGCGTAGTCTAACAGATCAGCCCACATGTCATCCTCCCATATTGCTTTTGCTTCTCTTACACTTCCCTGATAATTCGCCCTGCACACCCTTACGGTTTGCATTCCCCACTTTTGATAGTTTCCAGGAGGTTTGCCTTCGCCATTTTACATTGGTCGTTGAACAATCCCTTTGGGGACTTAGGGCGCTCCCTAACCTCTCTAGTTAAGATGCCCTTCAGCTTAGCTTAGAGAATAACATGTGATGTTCAGCAAGGATCAGATCCTTTTCCCCCCAATTGACACATATATTTTCCATATGAGTGGCCAAAATTGAGTAGAGGGCCCTGAGTCCCTCTGGAGAGGAACCTACTGTAGTGACCTGGGGGCAGGGCACTAGGACCCTGCAGTGGACTGTGGGGACACCAATGGAACCGGACACCACATCCGGTCAAGGGGGAAGAGGGACAGTAGAGCTCGAGGAAGAAGCGTGGGCAGACGTGCGTGGACACAGCGCAGCGCATGTAAACCAATAAAGAAACTGCAGACCCTTACCTGTCTCCCGTGCATCTCTGGGGATAGGGACACGACAACTGGCGACGAAGGTGGGATCGTCCACCACCCTTCAGAAGAGCAGAAGTGGATCGGATCGTTCGTTCCCCCGACGAAAGCGCGACGGAACCAGGAGCCCATCCTGGTCCGCTGGCCAACACAAGGAACATCGTGGAAATCGGCGCGGCGGTAAAGAAGGAAAAGCGGAGCCAGGAGCCCACCCTGGTCCGAGTCGAGCAGCAAAGAAACAGCGACGCGGGAGCCCACCCCGACCGCCGAAATAGCGGTAAGAGCGCTGCAAGAGGAGAGAAACAAAGCATCGGCCAGCAAACAGAAGAGCCGACAAGCGTCTGCACCCGAGAGTGCTCAGAGAGAACTAAACAGAAAGACGCGCGCTAGTTCAAACGAACTATCGCAAGAGCGGCGGCCATTTTGAGGACAGGCAGAGCAGGCCAATTAGAAGCCAGGAATAAGCGGCGGCCATTTTGAGAGGTCAGGCAAAGCGAGAGGAACAAAGAAACATCGCGAGACTACGGCGGCCATTTTGGAGTCAGGCAACTAAGCCAATAAGAACAAAATACAGCGCGGCGGCCATTTTGAAGTCAGGTGCCCATTGAAATAGATAGGGAAACAGAAAAAACAGAGCGAAAGAGTCAAAAAGAAGAAGAAAACAGTGGAAATAAAGCGCAATAAAGAGGAAACAAAGGGACAAATACAGAAATTAAGGAAATAAAAAGAGGAAGAAGAGTAGAGGAGTGCCAAGGAAGGAAATGAGCGACAACGATGAGAAACAAAGCACGCAAGCAGTCTTCCGCAGGCCTTTACCATTCAGCCTATCGGAGCCGCAGGCAGGCATCCGGTGGGAAAGATGGATCAGAAAATTTGAGCGCTACATGAGTGCCACGGACGTCCCGGATAACAAGCAACTGCACCTACTTTTGAATCTAGCAGGGGATGAGATAGAAGATCTACTGCTAACATTTCCTGTTGAACAAACACAGAACTACAAGGGAGTGATAAAGTGTCTCACACAAAAATTCGACCCCCAACGCAACGTTGATTTCGAAAGATACACGTTCAACACGGCGTGCCAACAATGTGAAGAGAGCCTAGATGACTTTGCAACGAGACTGAGAAAACTGGTCACGTACTGCGAATTCGACAAATTTGACAATGAGCAAGCGATAAGACTGCGAATAATTGAGGGCTGTAAATCAGTGGAATTCCGAGCACGAGTGCTGAAGGAACCAACGACGCTGGAAAAGATATTGACAATGGCTCGCACAGAAGCACGAGCAACGGAACAGGCAAAGCAGATGGAAATTGGAAAGGAGAAGAGAGTAGCACTAGCACATCGCGTCACGAGGAACGTAAACAAGAAGGAATTCCAGGCGCCGGTCCCACCACGGAAGGGCGAACAAACATGTTACAGATGCGGGCTCGAGTTTCCCCACATCGGCGCCTGCCCAGCAATGGGCCAGAAGTGCAGAAAATGCAACAGGGACAACCATTTCTCAAGCGTGTGCATGACCAGGCAATTCAGAGGTGAGAGAGGACGAGCGACAAGACCGCGGATGACCAGCAACAGGTATGCCCGACACATGGAAACAGCAAATCGCAGCTCCTCTGAGGAGTCAGAAGAAACGGCAGCACCTGCGAGCGCGGCAAGACTCTACCTAATGTCGGACGCGCCCAGAGAAAGCGGTGAGGCAGAGCACGTTCACCTGGTAGACAAGAGAGAAATAAAGAAGACAGCCACTGTGAACATCGATGTGGGAAACCACCAGGCAAGCTTCGTACTTGATAGTGGAGCAACATGCAACATCATGTGCATGTCCGAATACAAAAAGATGAGAACAAAGCCACAGCTACTGCCATCGACCGTGGACGTATTCACCTGGGGCTCCAAGAGCCCGGTAGAAAACATGGGAAAGTTCACAGAGACACTAACATACAAAGGCAGATCTTATCGTGAGGAAATACATGTACTCAAGGGCGACATCCCAGCGCCATGCCTACTAAGCAATGTGACGGCACAATTGATGGGGCTACTGGCAATGACATATCACATGTCGGAAACGGAGAACATCCTGCAAGAATACCCAGCCATACTGAAAGGGCTTGGCAAGCTGAAAGGAAAACAAATAACATTGCATATAAATGAAGCAATCAAGCCAGTAGCACAACATCACAGACGGGTACCAATTCACCTACAACCACAGGTGGCAGAGGAGATCAATAGCCTACTGGCACAGGATATAATAGAGGCGGCAGACGGCCCAACACCGTGGGTGTCTCCGATCGTGGCGGTTCCAAAGAAGAACACCTCCAAAATCCGCATATGCGTGGACATGAGGATCCCAAACACCGCAATCACAAGGGAACGACACCCGGGACCACACCTGAACGACATGATTAGCTGCCTCACTGGAGCGTGCCGATTCTCAAAGCTCGACCTATGCAAAGGGTATCACCAGTTAGAGCTGGACCATCAGTCCAGGTACATCACGACATTCTCCACTCATCTGGGCCTGTTTAGATATAAGCGACTGAGCTTCGGAATATCGTCGGCAGCGGAAATATTTCAGGAGACCATACGACAAGTGATCAGACCGGTCCCGAACAGCTTAAACTACAGTGACGATATCTTAGTGTTTGGGAAAACAGACAAGGAGCATGACACGGCGCTACGTCAAGTGTGCACACAACTGGAGAAAGCGGGCCTCACACTCAATGGAGACAAATGTGAGCTAGGAAAAAAGGAACTAGTGTTCTTTGGACACATCTTTTCGAAACAAGGGATGAGGCCAGATCCCAGCAAAGTTGAAACGCTACAAAATGCAAAGCCACCGACGGATGTCGCGGAAGTACGATCATTCCTAGGACTCGCCAGCTACTGTGCGAGATACATACAGGATTTCGCCACAGCAAGCACACCACTGAGGGAACTGACCAAACAGGGTCAGAAATTCATCTGGTCTCAGGAATGCAACAAGGCATTTGAGGACATAAGACAAGCGGTGGTGACGGTGGAACATCTGGCCTACTTCGAGCCCCTGCTCTGCACCGAACTGACTGTGGATGCCAGCCCAGTGGGACTGGGTGCAATACTAGCACAGCACCTGCCAGGAAGAGAGTCACAAAGGAAGATTGTCGCATTCGCAAGCAAAAGCTTGACGGATATTGAAAAGGCCTACTCGCAACCAGAAAAGGAGAGCCTGGCTGTGGTGTGGGCGTGCGAGCATTTCCACATGTTTATCTATGGGAAGCCGTTCACCATCATAACGGACCACCAAGCGCTGGTGACAATCTACGGCAGCCCATCGGCCAAAATGCCACCCAGGATTGAACGCTGGGGCATCAGACTGATGGACTATGATTTCACAATTGTGCATAAACCAGGGAAAGAACACAATCCTGCAGACTACATGTCAAGGCACCCGTTACCACAGGCTCACGACACGACATCGATAGCAGAGGAATACCTAAACTTTGTGCTCAAGCAAAGCACGCCAGCACCAATAACACTAGCGGAGTTAGAAAAGGAGACGAGAGAAGATGGCACGCTGCAACTGGCAATGGAGATAACGAGAAGACAAAGATGGAGGCACATCAACAACAACTGCACCTGGGAAACAGGGATATGTAAAGAAGAAGTGCTAGCTCTGCAAAAGATAAATGAAGAACTGTCGGAGACGGAAAGCGGAATACTAATGAGAGGGACGAGAATTGTGATACCAAGATCACTCAGGAAACAAGTGATAGATTTGGCTCACGAGTCACACCGAGGCGTAGTATCAACAAAGAAACTGTTAAGAGAGAAAGTGTGGTTTCCTGGACTAGATCGCATGGTCGAAGACACAGTAACGACATGCCACCTATGTCAAGTGACAGGAGCACCGCCCAGACACGCACCGCTACAAATGTCAGAGCTTCCAAGAGCAGTATGGACAACACTGGCAGCTGATTTCTTTGGCCCACTGGACACAGGAAACTACTTGCTGGTGGTCATCGATGAATACTCAAGATTTCCAATAGTGCGACTCGTCTCATCGACATCAGCATCAGCAACACTACCGATTTTAGATGATATATTCGCTGCATGGGGCTCACCGGAAACTCTAAAGACGGACAATGGTCCTCCATTCTCAGGAGAAGACTTCCGCAGATTCATGACCTATCTCGGGATAAGTCACCGGAAGATAACTCCACTGTGGCCTCAAGCTAATGGAATGGTGGAGAGGTTCATGGGGAACATCAAAAAAGCAGTTCAAAGGGTGAAGCTAACGCAGATATCACTCAGCCAAGCTCTATGCCAGGTATTGCGGGACTACAGAAACACACCGCACAACTCCACAGGAAGATGCCCAGCGGAGCTCGTGCTGGGGAGGACAAGTAGAACAAGGCTGCCACAAATAGAAGCAATGACAGCGCCAGATCGCAGCAATATCGCAGAGAAAGACAGAGAGGAGAAAGAAAAAATGAAACGATATGCAGACGCCAAGCGGCACGCCAGATCGTCAGGTCTCAAGGAAGGAGACACGGTGGTAGTGCGCCAACGACAACAAAGGAAATCGGACAGCATGTTCTCCAAAGACCCGCTAATAGTAACTAAAGTGAAGGGCCCAATGATCACGGCAGAGTCAGAACATCAGAGGATAACGCGGAACAGCTCACACTTCAAAGAACTGAAGGAGAAGAAAGAGGAAGACCAAGATAAGGAAATAGCAGAACAAGAAGAGCAGGAGCAGACCAGGAAGGAAAGAGACAATGGTGAGGGACCAGCAAAGGAGCAACAGACGAAGGCCGGCCCGAAAAGAGCATGCAGACGGCCAAAAAGGCTAATAGAAGAAATGTAATGATGGGAAGCACAGTGACCTGTGCCAGGGCAGACTTGCATCTATCTCTATCAACAGATCTCTGTATTTCACTTTTCTAGTCACTTCTTCGTGACAAAGGGGGGAGATGTAGTGACCTGGGGGCAGGGCACTAGGACCCTGCAGTGGACTGTGGGGACACCAATGGAACCGGACACCACATCTGGTCAAGGGGGAAGAGGGACAGTAGAGCTCGAGGAAGAAGCGTGGGCAGACGTGCGTGGACACAGCGCAGCGCATGTAAACCAATAAAGAAACTGCAGACCCTTACCTGTCTCCCGTGCATCTCTGGGGATAGGGACACGACACCTACTACTTCCCATCTTAAGTTCCTGCTATTGCTTGTGGCTTCAAGCTGTCTATGCCATGATCTGCAGGAGCTGGGAGAGTCATTGATTCTGTCAGCTTTGATAACAAGGGGGTGTGGTCGCTTTCTTCTTTCTCTATTACAAACATGTTGACCATCTCACTCCACAATCTTACATCCAAAAGGATATAATCAATTGTGCGACAATAGGAGCCTCGTCTAAAAGTCGAGGCAAGGAATTTATCCGATGGGCGTGCCCATTACAAGCCCAAATACGATAAGAAATAGTGAGGTCCGCCACCTGCAGAGCTGCTCTTGACTGAGGCCTCTCTTTGGGGAGGGGTGTTTCTGGGATCCTCCACATCAGGTTCTCATCTCTAGATAGAATAGTAGTGTGTAGGGTCTGGCACCCTCTTCCTGTCGATTGAAGTACCCAGCATTTGTTGTGGGTGAACACTCCAATGGGGTGTTCACCCCATTGCTCCTGGGACTTTCCCGCTGCTCCTGGGACTTTCCCGCCACCCAGCTGCTCCTCCCTCCAGGCTCCTTACTTATGACGCCCCCTGAGCGACCGCGCAGCGGCCGCGCGCAGCGGGAGCACCGACGGAGCGCCGAAGGTGCGCCAAAGGTAAGCCCGTCTGCGCCCGTCCGCGCCTGGCCCGCGCCCAGCGCCAGGACCCCTGGATCCCACCGATGCAACACTACTCGACGGACCTACGACGCCGCCACCCTCACCGCACTCAATGCCGGCCGGAACCCTGCCTGCTACCGAGCCTCACCGAGACGCACCCACGGACCCTTCACCTGCCAAGCCTGCCGATTCACCTGCCCCCGGACGTGCACCACCTCCGCCAAGTCGAGCACCAGCAGCAACCACCTGAAATGCATCCTGTTGAACACCCGCTCCGTCCACAGGCACGCCGTGGAACTCTGGGACCTGCTCGACGCAACAGCACCGGACGTCGCCTTCCTCACCGAAACCTGGATGAACGCCTCCTCAGCGCCCGACATCGCCATAGCCATCCCGGACGGATACAAGATCACCCGGAAGGACCGCGTCAACCAGACGGGAGGAGGCATCGCCATCGTACACAAGAACACCATCCGCATCTCGACTAACTCCGACGAGACCTTCACCGCCGCCGAACACCTACACTTCCAGATACACACTGACCCCAAGACCACCCTCCGAGGCACCCTCATCTACAGACCCCGGGACCACGCACACTATTCAGCGAAGACATCGCAGACTTCATCAGCCCGCACGCCATGCCCTCCGCCGACTACATCCTCCTAGGGGACCTCAACTTCCACCTGGAGAACAACAACGACAGAAACACCACCGCCCTGCTGGACAACCTCGCCAACCTCGGACTCAAGCAACTGGTGAACACGCCCACCCACTACGCCGGCCACACGCTTGACCCCGTCTTCTCTTCCAGCAAGCACATCTCCTTCAGCCACGCCACCGGACTCCACTGGATCGACCACAGCTGCGTCCACTTCAGCTTCAGAAAGACTGCGACCCACCACCACCCCAACAGGCTCCCCGCCGGAGCTGGAGCAAGATCACCGCCGAGCAGCTCACCGCCTCCCTCAGCCAGAACACACCCACCAACACAACGGACCCAAACGAAGCAGCCAGCAACCTCGCCAAGTGGCTGACCGCCTGCGCCGACGACCTCGCACCACTAAAAAACCCTCCCAGCAGACCCGGAAGCAAGAAAACCCCTTGGTTCACCAACGAACTCAAGGAATCCAAGAAGAACTGCTGCACTCTCGAGAAAGCCTGGCGACTCGACCAGACCACAGACAACAGGACCGCCCTCAAGCACGCCACCCGCAAACACCACCAGCTGATCCGTGCCACCAAGAAGTCGGCACTCAAAGAACGACTGGACAACAACGCCCACGACAGCAAGGAACTTTTCAGCATCGTCAAAGAGTTCTCCAACCCCAGCGCCGGAAACAACGACATCACCCCCTCGCAAGACCTCTGCAACTCACTCGCCGCGTTCTTCCACCGCAAGATCACCGACATACATAACAGCTTCGACGCACAGACCACGCACCCTACCGCCGAACCAACACCCGCCACCACCACCCTCTGCAACTGGACCCCGATCAGCACCGAAGACACCACCCGCACGATGAACTCCATCCACTCCGGATCACCAACCGACCCCTGCCCACACCACGTCTTCAACAAAGCCGACGCCACCATCGCACCCCATCTCCGGGACATCATCAACTCCTCCTTCCACACCGCCACCTTCCCGGAGAGCTGGAAGCACGCCGAGCTTACCGCCCTCCTGAAGAAACCAACGGCGGACCCCACCGACCTCAAGAACTACCGTCCCATCTCGCTCCTTCCGTTTCCGGCCAAAGTCATCGAGAAGACCGTCAACAGACAGCTTGCCGCCTTCCTCGAGACGAATGGATCCCTCGACCCCTCGCAGTCCGGGTTTCGGGCCAACCACAGCACCGAGACCGCCCTTATCGCAGCCACCGACGACATCAGAACCCTAACCGACAACGGGGAAACAGCAGCCCTCATCCTCTTGGACCTCTCCGCGGCGTTCGACACCGTCTGCCACCGCACCCTAGTGAAGCGCCTCAGCAACATCGGAATCCGAGAGAAAGCACTGGAATGGATCATCTCGTTCCTCGCCGGAAGAACCCAGAGAGTCCGCCTCCCCCGTTCAGATCCGAGGCCACCGAAGTCATCTGCGGCGTTCCACAAGGATCTTCACTCAGTCCAACCCTCTTCAACGTCTACATGAGCCCCCTCGCAGCCATCGCACGCCAACACAACCTCAACATCATCTCCTACGCCGACGACACCCAGCTGATCCTCTCCCTCACCAACGACCCCACCACCGCCAGAGCCAACCTACACGACGGGATGAGAGACGTCGCCGACTGGATGACGAACAGCCACCTTAAACTGAACTCAGACAAGACGGAAGTCCTCATCCTGGGCTCATCACCCTCCGCCTGGGACGACTCTTGGTGGCCCCCGGCCCTGGGCACCGCGCCCAAGCCAATGGACCACGCACGCAACCTGGGCTTCATCCTGGACTCCTCCCTGTCGATGACCAGACAAGTCAACGCCGTCTCATCTTCGTGCTTCAACACCCTGCGCATGCTCCGCAAGATCTTCAGATGGATCCCCACTGAAACCAGGAAGACCGTCACCCAGGCACTCGTCACCAGCCGACTGGACTATGGGAACACCCTCTACGCCGGAACCACAGCCAAACTTCAAAAAAGACTCCAGCGCATCCAGAACGCCTCCGCACGACTCATCCTGGACATCCCCCGACACAGCCACATCACCGGACACCTGAAAGACCTGCACTGGCTCCCCGTCAGCAAGAGAATCACGTTCAGACTCCTCACCCACGCACACAAGGCCCTCCACGACCTGGGCCCCAAGTACCTCAACGACCGCATGACCTTCTACACGCCCACCCGCCAGCTACGATCAACCAGCCACGCCCTCGCCACCGTACCACGCATCCGCAGAGCCACCGCCGGAGGAAGATCCTTCTCCTACCTGGCAGCCAAGACCTGGAACTCCCTCCCCACTCACCTTCGGCGAACCCAGGACCATCTCTCCTTCAGGAAGCAGCTCAAGACCTGGCTGTTCGAGCAGTAACTTACCCCCTCCCCCAGCGCCTTGAGACCCTCCCGGGTGAGTAGCGCGCTCTATAAATGCCGTGATTGATTGATTGATTGACCCTTTTTACCCCATTGACAAAGTATTTGAAGCCAAAGAAGGGGTGTCCTCCCTTTCAAAATGAATCAAAACGACATCCATTCATTATTTGACATATGCTTCTTTATTTAATGTAAATGATTCCATGTTCTGGTAAGGGTAAAATATGCTGTTGAATGTACAGTATGACATATGTAGACAGCGGACAGATATTTCGCCCCCTACGGCTGATATGCTTGTGGCTTTCTCAAGACTCAGACAATAACAAATCCACTCACGTCTTCTTAGTGTCTGCCTTGGTCTAAGTATATCTTAGTCCTGGGTCAAATTCCTTTATGGCGAGTAAGCATATTGGGGTGGTGCTAGTGCGCCATCTCTAGATAGATCACTGGCCAAACTATTCGGCTCGAAGGTAAGGTTGAAGTCCCATGCTACAAGCTCAAGGTGGCTACATGCATACTCCCCTAAAACTCTGTCCAGTAATTGTAATGTACTAGATTCCTGTCTATAGCTGCTACACCTGTTATAAATATTGATAATCAAGGGTGGTCGTGAGTTCCTACTCGAGAAAATCAACCCTAAGAAGTCAGGGGAATCCAGATGAAGAGGCGTGAGTGAATAGGCTAGGGTGGCTCTAAACAAAACTAGCAGGCCCCCTGAAGGGTGCCCTGCACTAAACTTTATTGCCAGGATATTATAACTTTTATAGCTGCACCTATTTACTTGCTCTAATGCCCATGCTTCCTGAAACAGGCATATATCATGGTTATCAATAAAACGACCCAATCGGTATCCCCTAACTTGCTCCTAATTCTAGCAATATTCCAGCTTAACAGGATCGTCTGTGGTGATCAATGAGATGGAATGCGCAGTGAAGCCTCAAAACCCTCCCCTGGAAACATTTTGGGGTTCCAAGGAGTGTGGGTGGGGTATCTAGTCTATGGCTAGTCAAGAGATCTGTGGTTCTTGTAGTCCCTGGCTGAAATACAACGACGTGCTCTTGGGGCCCCGCACTGTCTGTCCCACCGCTATCAATTACCCTAGATGAGCTCACCTTCTCAACACTAGTCCCAGTGCTAGTAAGGCCCTTCTGGTAGGAACAAGTCAATCGGCCTCAGTTAAAAGAGAGGGAGACTTGGATGACACACTATTTCCCCATTGGACAGACCATGTTTTACACAACTGATTTTGATGGAAGTCAACTACAGATTGCAAAGCAGGCCCACTCTTACCCCTCAGGTGACAATCAAAAAAATAAACCAGGGTAGTGGAGCAAAATGTTGTGTCCTGCCTGTTTCTGGTCTGGACAGTGGGTAAGTATGTGGTGGACAAAGGCAAGGTCCCTAAAGCTTACAACAACATAATCACCCCTGTATAACTTGGGTAGAGGCCCTACCCATGTGACTCTCCTAACCATCAATATGTGCCTGGCATCTTGATGGGAGAAGCCAACATGGGTACATAGCCATTGTAGCGTTTTATTCCTTAGTTGCACAAAATATTTCATCTGTTCCCTCCGCTAGACAAGGCACATTAGATAATATGACAACATAGGGGCGGGTGTCAGGAGACAGGTTCAATGTAACTGGTGCACGCCCCTGCCCTAGAGCCCTGGATAACCAAGATACTTCATGCGTCCCTCCACCTCCCACCTCGGCACCCGCAAAATGTCCAGATCCGCAGTGTTCGGCTCCTCCTTGACACTGGACGGAGGTTTAGTGTTCATGCCAAGTTTAGAGATGACAGCACTAATCTGCACCAACTTTGGTGGAACACTCCAGCAAAATACCAAGTAAGCATACACTACAAACTGCATTTACCAGAATGCTAAGGGGCGAACTGTGCTGGGAGGTCAGCAGTGTGCTCCCACCCCTTCCTGTTCATGCCAAGTTGTCGTGAGCTGTGGGGCAACTGCTGGTGCACGGTTCCCCCTTAGGGGAGGTAACCTTGATGGCAGTGGCAAATTGGGTTTTTCAGGCACGTTCTGCTTTGCAGTCACTGCATACTTCATACCCTTTATGCTGACTCAAGCACACCCAGGCACTGGTAGATGGGCTCTAGACTCTCCCTTACCAATGCAATAAGTTTATTACAAAGATCCTGAGTACCTTCAGGTGTCTTGGCCATGGGCCCACCAACCCCGGCCTCCACCTTCCCCTGGGTCTCAGGACATAGTCTCTTAGCTTTAGAGATCGCAGTCGCCCTTTACCCTTGGCCCCTGTTTCATTTGCAGTTCCGGGGCAAGTTAAGTGGAATGGCTCCTCTTCCACTTCCTCAGTTGGAGCCTCTCACATACCATGAGACTGGCTACACTCAACTCTCATGTTGGAACTAGGTGCTTTGGCTTCCATTGAGAGCCCAGGCCTTGGACTAGTCGGGGACCTGGTCTCACGGAGTATGGGCCCGGTGTGGGACGGGGTCAAAGAAAGTGGATGCTCCACCAGGTCAATTTCTTTGTTAACTAGTCCCACTGCTCTCTTAATAAACCTATCCAGGGTGGCACCCTGCAGAATTCTAGCCCAGGCCCAGCTACTTTCTGCTTCCCCATGTCAGCCCCGATGACCACTATATTCAGTACAAAGGAGCGATAGCAAAAAGTTGCAAGAAAGACAGTCCCTTTGTGCTTATCAAGTTGGAACAGCACAAGGTAATGCCGGGTAATGGAGGGGCCACGGGGGTGGTTCTGCCCCGCCTCTTCCTGGCGCTGACGAACACAGGACTGGCCCGCCATTGTCCCAGGCTTTGCCTCGGCATGGCCCGCATGCGTCCCACGCTGCGGAAATCAGGGCAGCGCTTTATAGAACGATGGTGCACTCCTGCCCCCACGAGAGATGTCGGCGCCTCCTGGCACTAGGGAGCCTGCGGCTTGCATTCCCCACAAACAGCCAGCAAAACAGTGTCCCTCGCCGCAGGAATCAGGGCAGCACTTTATAGCACGATTGTGTACTCCTGCCCCCAAGAGTGATGTCTGCACCTTCTGGCGCCAGGGAGCTTAGGGCTTACATTCCCCACAAGCAGCCACTAAAATAGTGTCCCGCGCCGTGGGAATCAGGTCAGCGCTTTAAAGCGTGATGGTGTACTCCTGCCCCCATGAGGGATGTCGGCGGCTCCTGGCGCTATGGAGCCTGGGGCTTGCAGTCCACACAAACAGCCAGCAAAACGGTATCCATGTCACCACAAGTTATCCCACATCATTATTGGGCAACCTTTAAATATGACGTTAATGACTTGGGGAAACAGTACCACCCCTTTGGGCTAATACTGTCTCATTGAAGGGTATGTTCCACATGAACTCTTACCACCTATGGTTGCCCCACTCCCTATAGAAGTGGTTATCTCATAAACTTGTGGAATTTAAAATAAATTCAGAGTTAGAACATCACTTGCGTCAGCTATGTTCTATGGAAAATCAAGTAGAACATAAGAAAGTGTTATAAAACTACATCAAAGGTATTATAAAATTACAAGGACAAATTAGAAAGTGTACATGTTTGAAGTTTCTAATATTGTGAAAGAATTTTTGCAGTCATTGAAGACCTTCAACTGCCCCTTCTACGACTACCTTGGATGATTTGGTGATAATCTGGCAATTTATTTTTAGACTAATCTCTCAGTAAAAATCAAGGGTTGGGCTGCAGAAGTATATCTACCATGAATGCTAATTTACAGAAGTGGAAGTGAGATTATTCCCTCTGTGGCTGCTTGCCACACCCCTTGTCCCCAAAAACCTTTTTGTTGTCACAAGGAGCAGTAGAAGGCCAATGACTATAGCCTACAGATGATAAACAGGGGTATCAAAGCCCTGTTTTATTTTAGCTCCGATCACTGACTTCTTAACCCACTGACCACAGCGGCTACCCCTTAGTGGCATCTATGACTGCTGTAAAGCTCTCTGATACCTCCGGGTCTAGCCAGTGCTATATAAAACTTTTCAAATAAATAAATGAATGGCATAGTGAATGATTTCTATGCTGACTTTCACCCAGTGAGATGGCCTGCAATACGGCGAATCACGCCATTCTCTTAAACAACTTATTCTATGATGGTATTGACGATCTGGCATTGTGATGGACGAAACCATTATTATCTCAGCCCGTGACGCTGTCATTTTAGGATTCTCATGTCAAGTTCCTGATTTGTGAAGTTCCCCAGGGTTCCTCATTACTGACATTACTTTAACACTTGTAAGAGGACACAGACTTGAGTACTTAATCGGTTTGGGTTTCATTTCTACACAAATGACACTTTGTTACGCATCTTTTTTGAAGTGTGACTTGGGAGAGAGAGAGAAATGTTTCAAACACAGCATGTCTGAGACTGGACACTGGATGAACAGCAACATGTGACATCCCAGTCCAGCAAAAATTGAGATTTTGATTGTCAATCAAATGACAAACGTCTGGTCCACTGCATTTTGGTCTACGTAAATTGGGATGTTCCCCTATTCTGTTTGTCAAGTGTAGAATTTGGGCATGATCATTTACACATATTTGTCTTTATGCCGACAAGTGGGACGAGTCACAAGAAACGCTTCTATCTACTCAGAATCCTGAAACACTTCACGTGTTTATTGTTGTCCCAGCAGAAGACAGCAGTCAATGTATTTACAGCACTTTGTCTTGACTACTCCAATGTGTTTAACTTTGTCTTCCCAATAGTCAATTACAACAAGTTGAGAATTGTGCTCTCATTCTTATGAGACTGGGCATGTATGACCTTTGGAGTTCATATGTACAATGCAAAAGGTGACAAATGAGCGAGGAATCTTGCTTGTGTTGATCAAGCTCACTAGATATGTACTGGGGAATAATTTATGGTCTGAAAATCCTTCTCAAATGGTCTTACTACAGATAAATCTAGGTGGGTATGGTCACTGATACTTTTCTTCTTTAGTGGCAAAAATATTGAATAAACTTGTTCTGTGCATCCGAAGTTTGGAGAAAGATCTCCAGATTAGATGAACATTGACGACTTTGCGTTTCTCAATTTAATGTATTATAGGTGTGTATTATAGGTGAAAATATAACATTTAAAGCACTTGGTTTTGGAATGGGTGGAACAATACAAAATGAAGTAAGCAAAAGAATTAAACGGATGATTCAGTAAATGTTAGGGCCAAAAATATAGTTTTGTGAAAACAAAAGGTTTTTAGTTTTTTAAACAGAGGAAAACTTACACCTCAACAATGGAATAGTACATTGAAATTACATTGAGACAAGTAAAACCATGCAAATGTAGACGAAATATGGGAAAAGGGAATTTCAGGAAGCAGGCGTTTAGGTATTTTTAAAAGAATAAGTGGAAATCATGGGAAACTACTTAGGGATAAGCAAAAAAACCATGTGAAGTACAAATTATTCTCAAAAGATATTTGCCATATGGATTATCGAAATGAATATCAACAACATTTTTGTCGCACGTTTTTGGCTCCAGTAAAGGGTAGATATTTGCTTATAGTTGGCCTTTTTTACAGAATACTTTTATGACTCGAATTTCTCTAACAGATATTTTACATCGATCCGCAACAACCTATTGTTTTATCAAAAGAGTCTCCCGAGGGAGAACTTCATGGAATCAAAACCAGAAGATTCCTGAAGAATGAGATGTGAGCTGCACAGACACCAAGACGTGCATCTGTGCTGATGAGCTTTGCTGTTCGCTGGCCTATCTGGTTCTTCCTGTAGATCTGTGGTGTATCTGTATGTGTTTTATCACACAGGTCTAGGCCCTCCCATCACCACCTGCACAACTGTCGCCGTCGGCCAGCGGTGCACTAGTTTGCTTAACAAGAACTGGGATGTTTTGCTTTGTGGTCCTACTAAAAACACTGCAATCTGCCAGCTGCCCATACCGTGAGTTGTGGGGCCTTGTTAGTTGGATTAGGATTTGCAAATTGCAATCCGTGTTTTTTGTGTGTAGTTGATTCGTTTGTCACAAACCAATGAGTCTCTTAACCAATTGATGTGTTTTTTATTACAAATGTGAGGGGTGAAGCATCTTGGTGTAACAGTTTCAAGCAGTGGTTCTTAACCTGTGGTCCAAAGACCCATGGGGGTCCGCAAATGTTTTACAAATTTAAATAATATTAAAAATTACTGTATCAAAATGAATAAAGTATATGCAAATAAAGAAGTACAATGAACATCTGAAAACTTTTTCTATATTTTATTGTAAATTACACAAAATATTTGAATATTTGAGCATTTGTTTGGTGTATGCTTGTTTTTGTATTTTTGTGTATTGTTTTGCTTTCCAAATCATAGAAATTGCTTAGGCCGGGTGTCCCCGGATTCCAGTAATTATTCAATGGGAGCCCACAGAAGTGAAAGGGTTAAGAACGGCTGGTCTAGAGGGTTACATTCAGGGCAAAACAAGGTCGTAATCTGCCTTGTCTGCCTTTGGGCTGGTAAAATCCGTCCAGCCCTAGAGACATCAATCCCTGTAGCTGCTCAGCTGCTGGCTCTGCCCGCCGCAGCAGCCCTGCTCTCGTTATTTACGCCAATTCTGGATTTCCAGGGGAGCGAAAAATAAATAAATAAAAGTGCAAGGCCCATTAAAATCGGAGCCTGTCCAAAACATAAACGCCTCTGACATCAGACGTTGTTGGCACCCCTCCCACCCAGGGGCCAGCGGGGCAGAGCGAGCATTAAATGTCACTCTTTACTCCGGCCCCCTACTACGCTTTTCCTAAACTGTTTGGTAGGCACACTTGTCATATAAATCCAGATATAATTCTCTCTTTTTCTGTACAGGTAAAGAAAATAAACGTGTAAAGGCAGTTACTGGGAGGCAGGCTTAGGGACTGCTTTAAATTCACCCCTTATTGAGTCTGGGCTGAAAATCATTCAATTCTGCTGAGGACACACAGGCAGAGTGTATATAAATATCTCGGGCTCTCCAGATAGCCGGTAGATTTATTCCGCTGCCAAGCCTGCAGAAAATTGACTTGAACTCAGACAAGACGGAAGTCCTCATCCTGGGCTCATCACCCTCCGCCTGGGACGACTCTTGGTGGCCCCCGGCCCTGGGCACCGCGCCCAAGCCAATGGACCACGCACGCAACCTGGGCTTCATCCTGGACTCCTCCCTGTCGATGACCAGACAAGTCAACGCCGTCTCATCTTCGTGCTTCAACACCCTGCGCATGCTCCGCAAGATCTTCAGATGGATCCCCACTGAAACCAGGAAGACCGTCACCCAGGCACTCGTCACCAGCCGACTGGACTATGGGAACACCCTCTACGCCGGAACCACAGCCAAACTTCAAAAAGACTCCAGCGCATCCAGAACGCCTCCGCACGACTCATCCTGGACATCCCCCGACACAGCCACATCACCGGACACCTGAAAGACCTGCACTGGCTCCCCGTCAGCAAGAGAATCACGTTCAGACTCCTCACCCACGCACACAAGGCCCTCCACGACCTGGGCCCCAAGTACCTCAACGACCGCATGACCTTCTACACGCCCACCCGCCAGCTACGATCAACCAGCCACGCCCTCGCCACCGTACCACGCATCCGCAGAGCCACCGCCGGAGGAAGATCCTTCTCCTACCTGGCAGCCAAGACCTGGAACTCCCTCCCCACTCACCTTCGGCGAACCCAGGACCATCTCTCCTTCAGGAAGCAGCTCAAGACCTGGCTGTTCGAGCAGTAACTTACCCCCTCCCCCAGCGCCTTGAGACCCTCCCGGGTGAGTAGCGCGCTCTATAAATGCCGTGATTGATTGATTGATTGACCCTTTTTACCCCATTGACAAAGTATTTGAAGCCAAAGAAGGGGTGTCCTCCCTTTCAAAATGAATCAAAACGACATCCATTCATTATTTGACATATGCTTCTTTATTTAATGTAAATGATTCCATGTTCTGGTAAGGGTAAAATATGCTGTTGAATGTACAGTATGACATATGTAGACAGCGGACAGATATTTCGCCCCCTACGGCTGATATGCTTGTGGCTTTCTCAAGACTCAGACAATAACAAATCCACTCACGTCTTCTTAGTGTCTGCCTTGGTCTAAGTATATCTTAGTCCTGGGTCAAATTCCTTTATGGCGAGTAAGCATATTGGGGTGGTGCTAGTGCGCCATCTCTAGATAGATCACTGGCCAAACTATTCGGCTCGAAGGTAAGGTTGAAGTCCCATGCTACAAGCTCAAGGTGGCTACATGCATACTCCCCTAAAACTCTGTCCAGTAATTGTAATGTACTAGATTCCTGTCTATAGCTGCTACACCTGTTATAAATATTGATAATCAAGGGTGGTCGTGAGTTCCTACTCGAGAAAATCAACCCTAAGAAGTCAGGGGAATCCAGATGAAGAGGCGTGAGTGAATAGGCTAGGGTGGCTCTAAACAAAACTAGCAGGCCCCCTGAAGGGTGCCCTGCACTAAACTTTATTGCCAGGATATTATAACTTTTATAGCTGCACCTATTTACTTGCTCTAATGCCCATGCTTCCTGAAACAGGCATATATCATGGTTATCAATAAAACGACCCAATCGGTATCCCCTAACTTGCTCCTAATTCTAGCAATATTCCAGCTTAACAGGATCGTCTGTGGTGATCAATGAGATGGAATGCGCAGTGAAGCCTCAAAACCCTCCCCCTGGAAACATTTTGGGGTTCCAAGGAGTGTGGGTGGGGTATCTAGTCTATGGCTAGTCAAGAGATCTGTGGTTCTTGTAGTCCCTGGCTGAAATACAACGACGTGCTCTTGGGGCCCCGCACTGTCTGTCCCACCGCTATCAATTACCCTAGATGAGCTCACCTTCTCAACACTAGTCCCAGTGCTAGTAAGGCCCTTCTGGTAGGAACAAGTCAATCGGCCTCAGTTAAAGAGAGGGAGACTTGGATGACACACTATTTCCCCATTGGACAGACCATGTTTTACACAACTGATTTTGATGGAAGTCAACTACAGATTGCAAAGCAGGCCCACTCTTACCCCTCAGGTGACAATCAAAAAAATAAACCAGGGTAGTGGAGCAAAATGTTGTGTCCTGCCTGTTTCTGGTCTGGACAGTGGGTAAGTATGTGGTGGACAAAGGCAAGGTCCCTAAAGCTTACAACAACATAATCACCCCTGTATAACTTGGGTAGAGGCCCTACCCATGTGACTCTCCTAACCATCAATATGTGCCTGGCATCTTGATGGGAGAAGCCAGCATGGGTACATAGCCATTGTAGCGTTTTATTCCTTAGTTGCACAAAATATTTCATCTGTTCCCTCCGCTAGACAAGGCACATTAGATAATATGACAACATAGGGGCGGGTGTCAGGAGACAGGTTCAATGTAACTGGTGCACGCCCCTGCCCTAGAGCCCTGGATAACCAAGATACTTCATGCGTCCCTCCACCTCCCACCTCGGCACCCGCAAAATGTCCAGATCCGCAGTGTTCGGCTCCTCCTTGACACTGGACGGAGGTTTAGTGTTCATGCCAAGTTTAGAGATGACAGCACTAATCTGCACCAACTTTGGTGGAACACTCCAGCAAAATACCAAGTAAGCATACACTACAAACTGCATTTACCAGAATGCTAAGGGGCGAACTGTGCTGGGAGGTCAGCAGTGTGCTCCCACCCCTTCCTGTTCATGCCAAGTTGTCGTGAGCTGTGGGGCAACTGCTGGTGCACGGTTCCCCCTTAGGGGAGGTAACCTTGATGGCAGTGGCAAATTGGGTTTTTCAGGCACGTTCTGCTTTGCAGTCACTGCATACTTCATACCCTTTATGCTGACTCAAGCACACCCAGGCACTGGTAGATGGGCTCTAGACTCTCCCTTACCAATGCAATAAGTTTATTACAAAGATCCTGAGTACCTTCAGGTGTCTTGGCCATGGGCCCACCAACCCCGGCCTCCACCTTCCCCTGGGTCTCAGGACATAGTCTCTTAGCTTTAGAGATCGCAGTCGCCCTTTACCCTTGGCCCCTGTTTCATTTGCAGTTCCGGGGCAAGTTAAGTGGAATGGCTCCTCTTCCACTTCCTCAGTTGGAGCCTCTCACATACCATGAGACTGGCTACACTCAACTCTCATGTTGGAACTAGGTGCTTTGGCTTCCATTGAGAGCCCAGGCCTTGGACTAGTCGGGGACCTGGTCTCACGGAGTATGGGCCCGGTGTGGGACGGGGTCAAAGAAAGTGGATGCTCCACCAGGTCAATTTCTTTGTTAACTAGTCCCACTGCTCTCTTAATAAACCTATCCAGGGTGGCACCCTGCAGAATTCTAGCCCAGGCCCAGCTACTTTCTGCTTCCCCATGTCAGCCCCGATGACCACTATATTCAGTACAAAGGAGCGATAGCAAAAAAGTTGCAAGAAAGACAGTCCCTTTGTGCTTATCAAGTTGGAACAGCACAAGGTAATGCCGGGTAATGGAGGGGCCACGGGGGTGGTTCTGCCCCGCCTCTTCCTGGCGCTGACGAACACAGGACTGGCCCGCCATTGTCCCAGGCTTTGCCTCGGCATGGCCCGCATGCGTCCCACGCTGCGGAAATCAGGGCAGCGCTTTATAGAACGATGGTGCACTCCTGCCCCCACGAGAGATGTCGGCGCCTCCTGGCACTAGGGAGCCTGCGGCTTGCATTCCCCACAAACAGCCAGCAAAACAGTGTCCCTCGCCGCAGGAATCAGGGCAGCACTTTATAGCACGATTGTGTACTCCTGCCCCCAAGAGTGATGTCTGCACCTTCTGGCGCCAGGGAGCTTAGGGCTTACATTCCCCACAAGCAGCCACTAAAATAGTGTCCCGCGCCGTGGGAATCAGGTCAGCGCTTTAAAGCGTGATGGTGTACTCCTGCCCCCATGAGGGATGTCGGCGGCTCCTGGCGCTATGGAGCCTGGGGCTTGCAGTCCACACAAACAGCCAGCAAAACGGTATCCATGTCACCACAAGTTATCCCACATCATTATTGGGCAACCTTTAAATATGACGTTAATGACTTGGGAAACAGTACCACCCCTTTGGGCTAATACTGTCTCATTGAAGGGTATGTTCCACATGAACTCTTACCACCTATGGTTGCCCCACTCCCTATAGAAGTGGTTATCTCATAAACTTGTGGAATTTAAAATAAATTCAGAGTTAGAACATCACTTGCGTCAGCTATGTTCTATGGAAAATCAAGTAGAACATAAGAAAGTGTTATAAAACTACATCAAAGGTATTATAAAATTACAAGGACAAATTAGAAAGTGTACATGTTTGAAGTTTCTAATATTGTGAAAGAATTTTTGCAGTCATTGAAGACCTTCAACTGCCCCTTCTACGACTACCTTGGATGATTTGGTGATAATCTGGCAATTTATTTTTAGACTAATCTCTCAGTAAAAATCAAGGGTTGGGCTGCAGAAGTATATCTACCATGAATGCTAATTTACAGAAGTGGAAGTGAGATTATTCCCTCTGTGGCTGCTTGCCACACCCCTTGTCCCCAAAAACCTTTTTGTTGTCACAAGGAGCAGTAGAAGGCCAATGACTATAGCCTACAGATGATAAACAGGGGTATCAAAGCCCTGTTTTATTTTAGCTCCGATCACTGACTTCTTAACCCACTGACCACAGCGGCTACCCCTTAGTGGCATCTATGACTGCTGTAAAGCTCTCTGATACCTCCGGGTCTAGCCAGTGCTATATAAAACTTTTCAAATAAATAAATGAATGGCATAGTGAATGATTTCTATGCTGACTTTCACCCAGTGAGATGGCCTGCAATACGGCGAATCACGCCATTCTCTTAAACAACTTATTCTATGATGGTATTGACGATCTGGCATTGTGATGGACGAAACCATTATTATCTCAGCCCGTGACGCTGTCATTTTAGGATTCTCATGTCAAGTTCCTGATTTGTGAAGTTCCCCAGGGTTCCTCATTACTGACATTACTTTAACACTTGTAAGAGGACACAGACTTGAGTACTTAATCGGTTTGGGTTTCATTTCTACACAAATGACACTTTGTTACGCATCTTTTTTGAAGTGTGACTTGGGAGAGAGAGAGAAATGTTTCAAACACAGCATGTCTGAGACTGGACACTGGATGAACAGCAACATGTGACATCCCAGTCCAGCAAAAATTGAGATTTTGATTGTCAATCAAATGACAAACGTCTGGTCCACTGCATTTTGGTCTACGTAAATTGGGATGTTCCCCTATTCTGTTTGTCAAGTGTAGAATTTGGGCATGATCATTTACACATATTTGTCTTTATGCCGACAAGTGGGACGAGTCACAAGAAACGCTTCTATCTACTCAGAATCCTGAAACACTTCACGTGTTTATTGTTGTCCCAGCAGAAGACAGCAGTCAATGTATTTACAGCACTTTGTCTTGACTACTCCAATGTGTTTAACTTTGTCTTCCCAATAGTCAATTACAACAAGTTGAGAATTGTGCTCTCATTCTTATGAGACTGGGCATGTATGACCTTTGGAGTTCATATGTACAATGCAAAAGGTGACAAATGAGCGAGGAATCTTGCTTGTGTTGATCAAGCTCACTAGATATGTACTGGGGAATAATTTATGGTCTGAAAATCCTTCTCAAATGGTCTTACTACAGATAAATCTAGGTGGGTATGGTCACTGATACTTTTCTTCTTTAGTGGCAAAAATATTGAATAAACTTGTTCTGTGCATCCGAAGTTTGGAGAAAGATCTCCAGATTAGATGAACATTGACGACTTTGCGTTTCTCAATTTAATGTATTATAGGTGTGTATTATAGGTGAAAATATAACATTTAAAGCACTTGGTTTTGGAATGGGTGGAACAATACAAAATGAAGTAAGCAAAAGAATTAAACGGATGATTCAGTAAATGTTAGGGCCAAAAATATAGTTTTGTGAAAACAAAAGGTTTTTAGTTTTTTAAACAGAGGAAAACTTACACCTCAACAATGGAATAGTACATTGAAATTACATTGAGACAAGTAAAACCATGCAAATGTAGACGAAATATGGGAAAAGGGAATTTCAGGAAGCAGGCGTTTAGGTATTTTTAAAAGAATAAGTGGAAATCATGGGAAACTACTTAGGGATAAGCAAAAAAACCATGTGAAGTACAAATTATTCTCAAAAGATATTTGCCATATGGATTATCGAAATGAATATCAACAACATTTTTGTCGCACGTTTTTGGCTCCAGTAAAGGGTAGATATTTGCTTATAGTTGGCCTTTTTTACAGAATACTTTTATGACTCGAATTTCTCTAACAGATATTTTACATCGATCCGCAACAACCTATTGTTTTATCAAAAGAGTCTCCCGAGGGAGAACTTCATGGAATCAAAACCAGAAGATTCCTGAAGAATGAGATGTGAGCTGCACAGACACCAAGACGTGCATCTGTGCTGATGAGCTTTGCTGTTCGCTGGCCTATCTGGTTCTTCCTGTAGATCTGTGGTGTATCTGTATGTGTTTTATCACACAGGTCTAGGCCCTCCCATCACCACCTGCACAACTGTCGCCGTCGGCCAGCGGTGCACTAGTTTGCTTAACAAGAACTGGGATGTTTTGCTTTGTGGTCCTACTAAAAACACTGCAATCTGCCAGCTGCCCATACCGTGAGTTGTGGGGCCTTGTTAGTTGGATTAGGATTTGCAAATTGCAATCCGTGTTTTTTGTGTGTAGTTGATTCGTTTGTCACAAACCAATGAGTCTCTTAACCAATTGATGTGTTTTTTATTACAAATGTGAGGGGTGAAGCATCTTGGTGTAACAGTTTCAAGCAGTGGTTCTTAACCTGTGGTCCAAAGACCCATGGGGGTCCGCAAATGTTTTACAAATTTAAATAATATTAAAAATTACTGTATCAAAATGAATAAAGTATATGCAAATAAAGAAGTACAATGAACATCTGAAAACTTTTTCTATATTTTATTGTAAATTACACAAAATATTTGAATATTTGAGCATTTGTTTGGTGTATGCTTGTTTTTGTATTTTTGTGTATTGTTTTGCTTTCCAAATCATAGAAATTGCTTAGGCCGGGTGTCCCCGGATTCCAGTAATTATTCAATGGGAGCCCACAGAAGTGAAAGGGTTAAGAACGGCTGGTCTAGAGGGTTACATTCAGGGCAAAACAAGGTCGTAATCTGCCTTGTCTGCCTTTGGGCTGGTAAAATCCGTCCAGCCCTAGAGACATCAATCCCTGTAGCTGCTCAGCTGCTGGCTCTGCCCGCCGCAGCAGCCCTGCTCTCGTTATTTACGCCAATTCTGGATTTCCAGGGGAGCGAAAAATAAATAAATAAAAGTGCAAGGCCCATTAAAATCGGAGCCTGTCCAAAACATAAACGCCTCTGACATCAGACGTTGTTGGCACCCCTCCCACCCAGGGGCCAGCGGGGCAGAGCGAGCATTAAATGTCACTCTTTACTCCGGCCCCCCTACTACGCTTTTCCTAAACTGTTTGGTAGGCACACTTGTCATATAAATCCAGATATAATTCTCTCTTTTTCTGTACAGGTAAAGAAAATAAACGTGTAAAGGCAGTTACTGGGAGGCAGGCTTAGGGACTGCTTTAAATTCACCCCTTATTGAGTCTGGGCTGAAAATCATTCAATTCTGCTGAGGACACACAGGCAGAGTGTATATAAATATCTCGGGCTCTCCAGATAGCCGGTAGATTTATTCCGCTGCCAAGCCTGCAGAAAATTGACTTGTTTCATGGAGGCAGGCTATTGACACATTACCGCGAGGAGGGTTAAGAGAGAAAGAAGCGAGACCGGCTCCCCTCTATTATACGATAATGTAATCAGCAGTGTGGGAAATGGCTGTGGGTAAAATGGCATCACTGACATTTATATTAGAGGATATTGATGGCAGGAGCTGTGCCCGCATCTATCCTGCCTCTCGCTTCCCGGGGATTGACACACAGGCGCTTGTTGGCTGCCTTTCCTCCCCAGCTCCTACGGTTCCGCGCGCTCCGCCTGTCCTCGCGCCTCTGTCTTCTCTTTCACTTCTCCCCCCTCTGTCGCTCCCGCTTGTGTGTCCCCCTGTGCCGCCTCTTCCATCCCCGCCGATCTTTTCCACCCTGCCTAACGCCGGGGACTCCTTTCCTCTCAGTGCTCTCTCACTACCCTCCGCCACCTTGTCCTTTTTGACTTCCTCTTCCCTTTCTTCCCTCTCCCCGTAGTCCCCTCATACTCTTTTTTGACTCATTTTCTCATCCTCATTTCTTTTCCCACTCCTTCTTTCAAAACGGTCCTTCACGTGCTCTTTCTCTACGTCTCTGTCACCCTCCCCTCCATTTCTATTTTCACACCATTACTTCCAGTAGGGTAACGTTACATGACTGGGGGCCCCGAAGAGGGGACCACGAGTCTTCCATCTCACAAATAATTGGCCTTGGGCGGAATGGGGACCCTCTGAAGGCCGCAGTGACGTGTCACCCCCTGGTTACTTCATTATTTCAACCCCGCTTCCCAAACCGCTGGCTCTTTCCCCGTTTAATTCCCCCTCTTTTTTTGCTGTCTTAGTTCCTCCATTACCATACCATATTTTACCCTGCTTCTACAACTGCCTTCCGAGCCTTCTAACTCTCTACACCTCTCCCGTCGTCTCTTCCCCTATCCTTCCCACTCTTGTCATGCTCTTTAGCGACCGTCCGCCTCTCTCCTGCGGACCTCCTCTCTCCCTCTCTCTCCCTTTTCTCCCCTCCGCCCCCCACCCACACGACCCCCCTTCTTAGCTGGCGTGCCTGCCGCTGTCACAGCAGATAGGTAATTGAAAAATGGATCTCACCTTTTCAGCAAACAGGAGTGGTGCAGGCAATTACTGCCGGGGTTACCTACTCAATCTCGGGCCACGTCTCCGAGAGAGATTCAGAGGAAATTGGATTTTACATGGATGTTTTATTCTGGCGAGGCTTTAGTATAAATACCGGCGGGGAGCCTATGAGAGGATGAAGGGGGCATTGGGTGGGAGTGAATGAGGTTCTGGACAGAGGCAATGCGGGCACATTGCTCTTAATCCTGCCTCCAGCCATCAGGTATATTTATCTTGGTGTGTTTGTGTATTTATTCAAGACTGTAATACAGCACCTCACATTGTCTAGCACCTTCTTCAAAGCGCTCAGTCATGCGGCCAGATATCAACAGCACATGATTTAAGGGCGGGTACATTAGGGTGGCACACGTTTGTTTTAATTATAAGGTGCCAAGAGAGTTTAAGTAACCAGATATAGTGCCAACCGGAAGCAGGCATTTCTTTGTTGGTCTGTCAGCTTGGCTCTCGGTTTGCGCTCACCAAAGCGCAGTTACTATTTTTCACATAAATACATCCAGGAGAACACGCGCGGCCTTCTTGCCTCAAGGTGTTTGACGGGCGCGGAGTTCACGATAACAATGCCTTGATTCAGTAAGTGGGGAATCTGCTTTTGCTAAAACGCTCTTGAGAAAGGTTAAAGACATAACGCGATCGACTTGCTCGAGCTGTTAGGCCTTTGCTGCGACGCAGCATTGCATGGAAGATATTGTATCTGCTGCGCGGAGGAGGCATCCCACGGGAGCCCGGGACTGCGAGAGATAACTGAGCTAGAGAAATGTCAAAGGCAGGTTCCCTTCCCCATCATCGCCCAGGAGTCTGCTGACGCCGGTGACAGCAAGACTAATGGGCAGGCAGAGGCTGCATGTGCAATGTTCAGCCCAGCTCTGCCGTTCCACCAGGGGTCACTGTAGCAGAGAGGGCTGCGCCACCCTGAGGAGCTAATAGGATGTGGCGCGGGTCTACAAAGGCCCGTTATCACCATAGTAAGGTGAAGGTAGCTCCGACAAAGCCAACAAGTCAGGGCCGGCTTTTGGCATAGGCAAGCTGGGCCCTGGCCCAGGGCGCCAGTCTTCAGAGGGGAGAAAATGACTGTCTGCATAAATGTCCTGCAAACAGCAACACCCCTTTTCTTGGCTCCAGTGATTTCGTTTAAAGTGCCCCTAGTCGTTTCTATGCAGCCTATCAGCCCTATACCTTGCCCTCACATCTGTGCCCACCCCCCCCCACACACATCTACGACCCATCTCCCTAACAAATAGTCCTACGGAGTTAAGTTGTGGGAAAGTCAGGGCGAGTGGGGTGAACTGGAGGAGGTGTGGAGATGTGTGTTCAGAGGCAAGTCGTGGATCTGATGTAGCCCACTGGAGACTGGCCTGTGAAATGGGGCTGGTGTCTCATTTTCTTCACCAGCAGTAGCGAGGGCTGCAAATATCTTTCCGCCCAGGGCGCTACTGAAGCAAGGGCCGGCTCAGAGTCTACCTTTGTTATAGTCAGTGTGCAACGTGTTTGCTTGTAATGCTTTTAGTCTGATGAGTACATTATATCATTCCTACCCATGCACAAATTATGTATGCAATGGGTGACCGAAAGAAACTTGACTTTCCTCTAATTTTCGAAATGTTAACAAGCACACTAGTATATAGTGCTGTCCTGTAGCACACAATAGTGCTCAATATCACATTCAGCTGCCATTATCACATAGGGCCATACAATGTAGTGGTGTTTCTCAATAATGCCCTGTGCTGTTCAGTATAACATTGTCCTGCTCAATATCACACAATGGTACCCAGTATACCAAAGGGCATCGAGGCAGCCTATGATGGACTAGTCACAATCTGGGGATGGGCATGAGAGAAGACATAGGGTAGTATGTGATAGTGTTTACTAGGAGTGTTGATATTGCCTAGACATGCTCCTTCATTTGAGTGACTCTTCCCTGACTGGATACCATTTGTTCTGTAACTACAGTAGTGTTGCTTCTACCTGTGTGTGTGTGTGTGCGCACATTATATTGTTCACTCTAGCCATGTGTATGACATTAATATTGTGTCAAAAATATTGAGCACAAAAATATTGTATCCTATACTTTATAATGTAAATAAAAATATTTAAAAAAATATAATTATACACAAATTTCGAACACAAAAATATAGTTTTTTAATATAAACATAGTTAAACATAGTAAACATTAAATATATTAACATTAAATAGTAATATAATGTAAATTAAATATATTTAAATAATTTGAAATTATATATACATTTTATACTTATAAAAAACTCATAAATGTGTGTATGTTTATTTGAACCTATATAATTTAAAGCTATTATTAAAATAATAATTATAATTTATGTTACAATTTACAAATTTTTTGTAAACTTAAAAAAGCAAATAAATATATATATATATATATAAATGTGTGTCTATAAATAAATAAATATATATATATATCGAGAGCAAGGCAGCGTGAGACTGCTGAAACGCGTTGATGTTTTGTCATGGAGAAAAAAAACGAGTGATCTAACCCGCCTGAGAGTGCTGGACGATTATTTTCGGAAAAGAGAGAGAATCTTATTTGAAATGTATCTATATATATATATATATATATATCCAATTACCACTCCCACGTGTAGCGATCACACATAGAGTAATACGGACAACGAAATACGCTTAGTGCCAGTGTAGCGCTTTATTTTCAAGTTCGGTGCAAGCCAGACAGACGCGTTTCGGCCAACACAGTATACATATACACAATAAATTATAAACTGTAACAAATAAACTGGCAAACATTCTAAAAAACATACAAATTTAATTACACAAAAAAAATAAACAAAAAATGTACATTTTACTAAAAATATATTACAAGGTACAAACATTAATAAATAAAATTAATCTAATGTTAAGTACACAGAAACATCATAATAATATAAATCTAAACAATATGAACAAAGCTATAAAACTGTGGGAATAATGCATATACTAGTTCCACTCCAGTCTCTGCAACAGTAGAGAAATCATAGGACTCAGGAGGGGTAAAATTTACTATTCCCACTCCAGTCTGTGCAACAGTAGGGAAAGCGTTAGACTCAGGAGGGGTACAAATTACTATTCCCACTCCAATCACTGCAACAGTAGGGAAAGTGTTGGATTGCGGAAGGGTAACATTTACTATTCCCACTCCAGTCAGTGCAACATTCGGAAAAGGGTTGGACTCAGGAGGGGTACATTTTCCTATTCCCACTCCAGTCTATGTAACAGTAGAAAAAGTGTGAATTGCGGAAGGTTAAAATTAACTATTCCCACTCCAGTTGGTGCAAAAATAGGGAAAGCGTTGGACTCAGGAGGGGTACGAATAACACTGTTAGTAAATCAGAGCACAGTTTTATTAAAGGTCATATTGCCTTACCATCTAAGCACTAGCCCACTACATGAATATTGATTCTGCCCACTCTGTGCCAATATCATCTGGAAATAGTAACACAAACTAGTTACAAGAACAAACACAAGCTAATGTGAATGAATGCAGTACAATCAGCCAACGGAAGGGCCTTGAAAAATGGCAACATTACTGTGTCCATGTTGGAACGTTTTTTTCGGGAACAGCAAGTACTCCAGTCACTGCAAGAGTAGGAAACATTTTGGATTACGTAGGGGTAAAATGTACAATTCCCATTCCAGTCAGTGCAACAGTAGGGAAAGGTTAGACTCAGGAGCAGTAAAATTTACTATTTCCACTCCAGTCAGTGCAACAGTAGGAAAAGCGTTGGACTCAAGAGGGGTACAAAGTACTATTCCCACTCCAATCATGGAACAGTAGGGAAAGTGTTGGATTGAGGAATGGTAACATTTACTATTCCCACTCCAGTCAGTGCAACAGTAGGGAAAGCGTTGGACTCAGGAGGGGTACGAATAACACTGTTAGTAAATCAGAGCACAGTTTTATTAAAGGTTATATTGCCTTACCATCTAAGCCAGAGGTCTTCAAAGTGTGGGGCGCGCCCCCCTGGGGGGGCGTGGATGGGATCCCAGGGGGGCGCAAAGGCCTCTGTAAGCACATGTAAATGAAGACACCTGGAAGTGCGGCGATGTTTATTTGCTGCATTTCCAGGCTGTCTTCATTTACTCCGAAGCCCTCAGAGTGCCCTGGGGCCGGAGGTCAGTGAGTGTGCTGCTGGGGGCTCCGCTGGGCAGTGTCTGGAGTCTTATTAAGACTCCGGCATGCCCGAGTTTTTCACAGGTCTTTAAGGACCATTTGCATACCTTTAGAAACTAGTTACCGAGGCTTAGTTTTTATTTCTGTTTCCAGTACCCCCTGGGCCCCGACTCTGCCTATTCCTTACATTTGTATTTTAAATTTACTGCTGTAGTGTGAAAATGCATTTCATGAAAAGGAATATAAAAAAGGGTTGCCAATAGAAAAATGCCCACCATGTATGTTTAAAGAGCCTGCAAAGACCTTGTTTTGACAATAAACAGGGTTTTAAATAAAAAGTATGGATTCATTTGTAATCTGACTTTCTGTTCCCTTTATTTCATTCATGAATCATTCAGGCAGCCCTAGAACACATTTAAAAGTGCTTTCTATTTCTATTTGCTTTTCGAAGTACGCACAGATAAGTGCTGAAAATAGGGCTTTAGGTGACTGTATTTTTGTACCGTCTGCGACATCAAAATAATGAGCTGGCAATCCTAATCATAAGACTGGAAGTTTGTTGCACGATCAGCATCTTATTTATTTCCTCCACCCTCGATCCCAGATTAATACCATAATAGCAATAGTTTAACTTATATCTGAAACCCTACACCCCGTCAATAACATGCTGATTTACTTCAAATGTCTGGGAATGCACTCTGCATTCAGACAACTCACTCATTCTCACCCTGCACTCACAGCGCATAGTTATGGATTTACCGCATTTGCCATATAATCCATCATCTGCTGCATAATTTGCAGATAAAAAAAAATGCAGCAACACATGTTACCTCACAGTGGAAGGCCCTTTCTAAAGGTTGAATGGTCACCTTTCTGTTGCTTATTGCTATATGTGGGTGTTAATGTGATACTTATGAGGGGCAATAAAGGGCAGGACAGTGTTAACAAGTGTAAAAATAGCAAAATAATGCAGCAATGCTATCACAAAATATGCAGCATAATTCACCTTTGCTTGTTGCTGAATTTAGTCAACCATGCTGCATAATCTGGCCTTCTCCGCCGCATAATTCCAATGGCACTGTTTATAGTGCTATGAGGTCCCAGCCTGTGGCAGAAAGCACTGTGAATATGTAAGTCATTATTTTAAAACAGTATTTACATACTCTAAGCTAGGCTGCTGCAAAATGATGCAGTGATTGAGATAAAACAAGTTCTTACAAAATATACTTTTTAGTAATAATTAATCAAACTGTATCTAATGCAGACATTTTTGTAAGTGTCTCCACTATTCCAGATCTCAGCTGATAACACCCTTACATTACATCTCAAAAAGAATAGATCTTTGCCACCATGAAGCTTTAAGCAGAGCCACTGGAATTATTCAGCAGAAGAGGACAATATTATGCGGCAGGTTTGACTAAATTATGCAGCAAGAAAAGGTAAATTATGTGGCATAATGCGCCACATTTTGTGGTTAGCATTACTTCATTATTTTGTCATTTTAACTCAAGGTAACCCTGTCAGGGAAATATTTCACCCCATTAGTACCAGTTTAACACCCAAATACAGCAGTAAGCAACTACAAGATTACCAGTCAATCTTTGCAAAGGGCCTTCCACTGCTCTGGAACACTTTGTCACGCGTTAAGTAACTTTTGTTCCGTTTGAGCTAGAATCTAGTTTTCTTTTGTTGAAAATCTGCAGATTATGTAGCAAATGCAGTAAACTGATAATTATGTGGAAAACGCTGCTGCTGCAGAAACTCATAATTCCAGTGGCCCTGGCTTTTAGTGACTCAATCAATTATTGGCTGGTAAGAAGGCTGGTTTCTTTTTAACTTTATGCACTACCACCACACCCTTCGATTTCAGGCAGAGGCATCTCAAAGTCAGTATTAACCATTCAGGGGCATTGTGAAAGCTGAGTCCATGGGGTGGCAGGTAGCAGGCCAGAAGGGTTGCATTCAGATCCAGCGCCCTAATCCTCTCGATCCCTGGGGCCTCACAGTAATGGTCCAAGAGACCCCAGAATAGGGAGCACTGTATGCAGACTCATTTTTGTGTTTACAAATGGCCAGAGGCAGCTTCTTCAGAGAGATACCCCAAAGAAGGGGACAATATAAGTTTTCTTTTTTTTAAAGGGGCATTCATTAGTGAAGCTGGTACTGCTGCCAAGTGTGTAAGTGGCCACTGCTGGTTATCATTAAGGAGCAGATGCAGCAGGACTGGGGCCCAGGGATTTGAGGGCCCAACTGCATCACAGTTATGACTGTCTACCTTTAAAAAGGGGCATCGAAGCTTATTTTCCTTTCATGCATTAGGACAGAGTTGAAGATCCGTCATGGTGGGGAAGAGGTAAAAGATGCAGAGGAGATAGCCTGCTACTCAGGACTGCAGTTATCATTAGTGCAGCAGGTATAGTTGCATTGGGGTCAAAGAGTGTGAGGGGCTCACAACACCCCAATTATGGGGAGCAGTTTGTTTGGGATATCTGTTTTTGTTTGATGCATTTTCTGTTTTATAAGTCTCATATTTAGTGCGGTTCATAAGCTATAGAAAACGTATTCCTGAAATCCTCTCATAAGCACCGCTCCCTGCACGCAGCCATGTCCCTCCCACTCCTCCAATCCTGCCATAAAGTTTTGGAGGGGGGTCCGACCTCAAAACATTTTGCTTAGGGGGGGCTCAGAGTAAAAAAGTTTGAAGACCTCTGATCTAAGCACTATCCCAGTACATGAACATTGATTCTGCCCACTCTACGCCAATGTCATCTGGAGATAGTAATACAAACTAGTTACAACAACAAACAAAAGCTATTGTGAATGATTGCAGTAAAATCAGCCACAGAAGGGCCTTGTAAAACATGTTGGAAAGTTTTTTCGAGAACAGCAAATACTCCAGTCGCTGCAAGAGTAGGAAAAGTTTTGGATTGCGGAGGGGTGAAATGTACAATTCCCACTCCAGTCAGTGCAACAGTAGGGAAAGGGTGGACTCAGGAGGGGTAATATTTGCTATTTCCACTTCAAATCTGTGCAACAGTAGAGAAAGCGTTGAACTCAGGAGGGGTAAAATTTACTATTCCCACTCCAATCACTGCAACAGGTAGAAAGTGTTGGATTGCGGAAGGGTAAAATTTGCTATTCCCACTTCAGTCAGTGCAACAGTAGGGAAAGTGTTGGACTCAGGAGGGGTACAAATTACTATTTCTACTCCAGTCTATGTAACAGTAGAGAAAGTGTTGGATTGCGGAAGGTTAAAATTCACTATTCCCACTCCAGTAGGTGCAACAGTAGGGAAAACTTTGGACTTAGGAGGGGTATGGCTAACAGTGTTAGTAAATCAGAACACAGTTTTATTAAAGGTCATATTGCCTTACCATCTAAGCACTATCCCAGTACATTAATATTTATTCTGCCAACTCTATGCCAATGTCATCTGGAGATAGCAACACAAACTAGTTACAAGAACAAACACAAGCTATTGTGAATGAATGCAGTAAAATCAGCCAATGGAAGGGCCTTGAAAAACGGCAACATTGCTGTGTCCATGTTGGAAAGTTTTCTTCGAGAACAGCAAGTAATCCAGTCGCTGCAACAGTAGGGAAAGAGTTGGATTGTGGAGGTGTGAAATTTGCTATTCCCACTCCAAATCTGTGCAACAGTACAGAAAGCGTTGGACTCAGGAGGGGTACAAATTACTATTCCCACTCCAACCACTGCAACAGTTAGAAAGTTTTGGATTGCGGAGGGGTAAAATGTACAATTCCCACTCCAGTCAGTGCAACAGTAGGGAAAGGTTGGACTCAGGAGGGGTAACATTTGCTATTTCCACTCCAAATCTGTGCAACAGTAGAGAAAGCGTTGAACTCAGGAGGGGTAAAATTTACTATTCCCACTCTAGTCTGTGCAACAGTAGGGAAAGCGTTGGACTCAGGAGGGGTACAAATAACTATTCCCACTCCAATCACTGCAACAGTTAGAAAGTGTTGGATTGCAGAAGGGTAAAATTTACTATTCCCACTCCAGTCAGTGCAAAAGTAGGGAAAGTGTTGGACTCAGGAGGGGTATAAATTACTATTTCCACTCCAGTCTATGTAACAGTAGAGAAAGTGCTGGATTGCGGAAGGTTAACATTTACTATTCCCACTCCAGTAGGTGCAACAGTAGGGAAAACTTTGGACTCAGGAGGGGTACGACTAACAGTGCTAGTAAATCAGAGCACAGTTTTATTACAGGTCATATTGCTTTACCATCAAAGCACTATCCCAGTACATGAATATTTATTCTGCTCACTCTATGCTAATGTCATCTGGCGATAGCAACACAAACTAGTTACAAGAACAAACACAAGCTATTGTGAATGAATGCAATAAAATAAGCCAACGGAAGGGCCTCGAAAAACGGCAACATTGCTGTGTCCATGTTGGAAAGTTTTCTTCGAGACCAGTAAATACTCCATTCGCTGCAAGAGTAGGAAAAGTTTGGATTGCGGAGGGGTAAAATGTACAATTCTCACTCCATTCAGTGCAACAGTAGGGAAAGGTTGGACTCAGGAGGGGTAACATTTGCTATTTCCACTCCAAATCTGTGCAACATTAGAGAAAGCGTTGAACTCAGGAGGGGTAAAATTTACTATTCCCACTCCAGTCGGTGAAACAGTAGGGAAAGTGTTGGGTTGCGAAAGGGTAAAATTTACTATTCCCACTCTAGTTTGTGCAACAGTAGGGAAAGCGTTGGACTCAGGGGGGGTACAAATTACTATTCCCACTCCAATCACTGCAACAGTTAGAAAGTGTTGGATTGCAGAAGGGTAAAATGTACTATTCCCACTCCAGTCACTGCAAAAGTAGGGAAAGTGTTGGACTCAGGAGGGGTATAAATTACTATTTCCACTCCAGTCTATGTAACAGTAGAGAAAGTAATGGATTGCGGAAGGTTAAAATTTACTATTCCCACTCCAGTAGGTGCAACAGTAGGGAAAACTTTGGACTCAGGAGGGGTACGACTAACAGTGTTAGTAAATCAGAGCACAGTTTTATTAAAGGTCATATTGTCTTATCATCTAAGCGCTATCCCACTACATGAATATTTATTCTGCCCAATCTGTGCCAATATCATCTGGAGATAGTAACACAAACTATTTACAAGAACAAACACAAGCTATTGTGAATGAATGCAGTACAATCAGCCAACGGACGGGACCTTGAAAAACGGCAACATTACTGTGTCCATGTTGGAAAGTTTTCTTTGAGAACAGCAAGTACTTCAGTCACTGCAAGAGTAGGAAACGTTTTGGATTGCGTAGGGGTAAAATGTACAATTCCCACTCCAGTCAGTGCAACAGTAGGGAAAGGTTAGACTCAGGAGCAGTAAAATTTACTATTTCCACTCCAGTCAGTGCAACAGTAGGGAAAGCGTTGGACTCAAGAGGGGTACAAAGTACTATTCCCACTCCAATCATGGAACAGTAGGGAAAGTGTTGGATTGCGGAATGGTAACATTTACTATTCCCACTCCAGTCAGTGCAACAGTAGGGAAAGCGTTGGACTCAGGAGGGGTACAATTTACTATTCTCCCTCCATTCTATGTAACAATAGAGAAAGTGTTGGATTGCGGAAGGTTAAGATTTGCTATTTCCATTCCAGTCAGTGCAACAGTAGGGAAAGCGTTGGACTCAGGAGGGGTACGAATAACACTGTTAGTAAATCAGAGCACAGTTTTATTAAAGGTTATATTGCCTTACCATCTAAGCACTATCCCAGTACATGAACATTGATTCTGCCCACTCTATGCCAATGTCATCTGGAGATAGCAATACAAACTAGTTACAACAACAAACACAAGCTATTGTGAATGAATGCAGTAAAATCAGCCAACGGAAGGGCCTTGTAAAACGGCAACATTACTGTGTCCATGTTGGAAAGTTTTTTCGAGAACAGCAAATACTCCAGTCGCTGCAAGAGTAGGAAAAGTTTTGGATTGCGGAAGGGTAAAATGTACAATTCCCACTCCAGTCAGTGCAACAGTAGGGAAAGGTTGGACTCAGGAGGGGTAATATTTGCTATTTCCACTCCAAATCTGTGCAACAGTAGAGAAAGTGTTGAACTCAGGAGGGGTAAAATTTACTATTCCTACTCCAGTCATTGAAACAGTAGGGAAAGTGTTGGATTGCGGAGGGGTAAAATTTACTATTCCCACTCCAGTCTGTGCAACAGTAGGGAAAGCGTTGGACTCAGGAGGGGTACAAATTACTATTCCCACTCCAATCACTGCAACAGTTAGAAAGTGTTGGATTGCGGAAGGGTAAAATTTGCTATTCCCACTCCAGTCAGTGCAACTGTAGGGAAAGTGTTGGACTCAGCAGGGGTACAAATTACTATTTCCACTCCAGTCTATGTAACAGTAGAGAAAGTGTTGGATTGCGGAAGGTTAAAATTTACTATTCCCACTCCAGTAGGTGCAACAGTAGGGAAAACTTTGGACTCAGGAGGGGTACGACTAACAGTGTTAGTAAATCAGAGCACAGTTTTATTAAAGGTCATATTGCCTTACCATCTAAGCACTATCCCAGTACATTAATATTTATTCTGCCCACTCTATGCTAATGTCATCTGGAGATAGCAACACAAACTAGTTACAAGAACAAACACAAGCTATTGTGAATGAATGCAGTAAAATCAGCCAACGGAAGGGCCTTGAAAAACAGCAACATTGCTGTGTCCATGTTGGAAAGTTTTCTTTGAGAACAGCAAGTAATCCAGTCGCTGCAACAGTAGGGAAAGTGTTGGATTGTGGAGGGGTGAAATTTGCTATTCCCACTCCAGTCAGTGCAACAGTAGGGAAAAGGTGGACTCAGGAGGGGTAAAATTTCCTATTACCACTCCAGTCTGTGCAACAATAGAGAAAGCGTTGGATAGCGGAGGGGTAAAATTTACTATTCCCACTCCACTCTGTGCAACATTAGAGAGAGAGTAGCTCACTTCAAACAAATAAAATATTTTAACGACTACATTAAATAACATCAAATATAAATATTTAAATCTAAAATTAATATAATTTTTTTTGTTTAATTAAAAAAATTACATATGTATTACAATGTTTAATAAACATTTTAAATTAAAACAAATAATAATAATATAATTAAAATACCACAATATATTTTCACAATTATAGCAGCCAACAAATATAATGTTATTTACAATTAAAAAGCATAACACAATTAACAAATAACATAATAAATAAAAGATGTTTTAAAACAATAAATAACGATTTTTATGTTTATTATTACTTAAATAATGTCCTACCTTATACCTCTACAAAGAAAACAACGCACACCTAAAATATATCTTAAAATTATAATAATAAATATTTTTAAATAATTAATTATCAATTTAACAATTAATAGTAATTAACTAATAATAAAATAATTATATTTAACTTCCACCCTTTATCCCTACAAACCCAACAACGTGCACCTAATATATATTTAAAAAAAAATCTTAATTACATAATTTACATAAATAATTAACAATTAACAACAATTAACTAATAAAACATTAATTAAATTTTACTGATTTCCCACCGTTTACCCATACAAACTCAACACTCCACCCCTCATATATAACTTAACACATTTCTTAATTACACAATTCACATAATTATCAACCATATAATCAGTAATAATTAATATTAATTATTATAATTAATTTCCCTCACACTCTTTATCCCTACAAAAACTACAACATACACCCAAAATATTAATAAAAAATTACATTATTACACAATTGACATTATTAATTATCAATGAGATAATTATTAATAATTAAAAATTAATTATGAAATAATGATAGTTAAATTACTTCCCACCCTATACCCCTACAAACCCCACAACCCACACCTAAAACTTAACATAATAAAAAAATGTATTACACAATTAACATAATTATCAATTAAATAATTAATATTAATTAATAATTAATTTAATTAATTTACTTCCTACTCTGTATCCCTATAAACCCCACAACCCCCTACTGTACTAAAAATAAAATAAACTATTAAATTAAATGTAGAAACAACTAAAAATGAAAGAACTATATTAAAAACATTAACAATAATTATACAAACAATTTATTACATATACAAGTAAAATATATACTAAAATACATCAAAATAATTAAACCAAAATCTTATTAACAACGATATTTTTGTAAACGATACTAACAACATATAGATTTTTAACATCAATATTAACAACATAGATATTTTTAACATCGATATTACTTACCTTAAAATAGTAGTGTCAATGATATTTTTGCACACAATAATTGTGCATCACGATATTTGAAACTCTATATTTCTGCTCCTCGATATTTGGTTCTCAATATTTTGTCTGAATACCAGTATTCACACGTCTGCCTCTGTGTGTGCAGTGGTGTCTGCTCTGCATGACTGTGTGTGTGATACTGTTTAATCCACCCATCTGTCTTTGCATGTGTTCCCCTGTGTGTTTGCAATCGTTTGTGTGCATGACTCTGTGTACAGATGTTTTCTCTGCAGTACCTCCTCGGTCGTCTTCCTTATCACAGTCCTTGCAATGTGGACTTCGCCCTCAGCACCAGACAGAGGTTACAACTACTCCAGTATAACCATTAAAAACCAAAAAAAGACACCACCAGACATACTTTCTGTTTTACCACCTCACTATGACCAGGAAGTAAATAGGCTTAACCCCATGACATTTTCCTGTTGTTACCAAACATTCCCAACTCCTATTAAACCCTGAGACAATCAACAGGAAGAGGAGGGTTGGAAATTAGGAGTGTGAGGAAGAAGACCAGGACTCAGAGTGATGTTTAAATTACTTACCAGTAAATCAATTACCTTCCAAACTTCCTTGTTCTGATCATTACATATGAGGCATTATGCCTCAGCAGACAGGCTTTTTAAACAAGCTCAATTTCTCTTTGAACATAAAATTCAAAATAGGCCTCCCCCAGTAGAAGCATATACGCTCACCACTTACTTGATTCGACCTGTAATATACAGAGCTCACCAGAACAAAACCATCAATAACATATTCACATATAATCATTTGAAGAAATTTATGGGAGGGAAGGCAGGGATGTTATGATCAGAACAAGGAAGTTTGGATTCAGAGTAATGGAATTACCAGCAAGTTATTTAAGCATGACCTCTTCATCCTCTGACATGCTCCTATAATTACATATGAGGCCATGTCTAAGCTATAGTTTACAAATGACTATAGTGGAATAACAAAAAATCACAAAAAGTGGAACAGTATATTCCTGCTTGAATGCACATTATTTCCTGCTACTTAATCCACAGCAGCAAAAATCTTCAAACCAAACATCTTCCTGATTGCTAACATTATCAATTCTGTAATGCCTGACAAATGAAGAAGGATTTGTACATGTGGCAGCCCAACAGATGTCTTTCAAAGAAGCTCCTTGATATTCCACGCAAGAAAGAGCCATGCTTGTACTAGATTGCCCCTGATATATTAGCTGATGGAGAAACACCCTGTTTTTGATAAGCCAAGACAATTACTGACTTCAACCACCTACTCAAATTATGAAGAGAAAGATAGTCACTCTTGTTTGCTGCACCATAATTTACTAACAATGCTTTTCATTGTCTGAATTGAGGAACCCTCTTACAAATAATAGAAAATGTCCCATTTGACTTCCAACTTGTCTAATTGTACTTTCTCCAGTTCTTTTGACAGTTGTTTTTCCCATCAGAAAAAATGTTTTTGAAGTTCAAAAGTTCAGATTTACTGATTTCAAAGTTTCGAAGGGAGTATTTGTTAACACTTCCAAAACCACTAACAAATCCTAAGAAGGCAACTGAGTTCTTACATCTGGCCTGATATCAACAAGCCCCTTAAACAATCTGGATGCAAGAGCCTAACATTCTGTAACATCTGCACAGTTCTTTCTCGTGGCCCTAATGTTCAATGTAGAGACTTTGAGACCCGATACTAAACCCACCCTAAAGAAACTGAAGAATAAGTGTCCCCTAGATAAGGCACCTTACAGCATGTCAAAATACAGTCAATTAGGTATGGACAGACTCAACAATTGAGTTCTAGAGCAGGAATAGAAATTTTAAAAGATTTACTATATAAATTTCAAAGGGGTGGTACAGAAATTATAAACGTAAATGCATAAAGTCATTGCCATGAAGGCTTTCAGTAAATAGGGTAATACAGAATAAGTTGCAAAATCAGAAAAAAATCCAAGTCCCAAATGAGCAGCAAAATCAATAAGAAATCGGGCAGCATCACTAGTAGCGCTCAAGATAATCAGAAAAGTCTTCAGGAAAGCTCTGGCTCACCACCAAAACCTAGGGTTTGTATACATTTTTCTTGTATAGGAAAGCATTAACTTCTGCAAAATCATCATGATGTGAGCAAATGAATTACACTTGTAGCAAATCTGAGCACATTTCTATTAAAAGACATATTGCCTTACCTTCTAAGCACTATCCCACTACATGAATATTGATTCTGCCCACTCTATGCCAATGCCATCTAGAGATAGCAATACAAACTAGTTACAAGAACAAACGCAAGCTATTGTCAATGAATGCAGTACAATCAGCAAACGGAAGGGCCTTGAAAAACGGCAACATTACTGTGTCCATGTTGGAATGTTGTCTTTGAGAACAGCAAGTACAGCATCAATGGAAATAAACAAACATAACTTGCTTGATTGCGTCCTGCAGAAATGATGAACAGTGAACACATAGGAAGAAACATCCCTTTTGAGCAAGATGGTGTTGAGGCATAACTGTGGCCTACATAGCATAAGTCATAAAAAACACTTTAATGAATCATATAAAATTAGTTTTAAAAGCAATAGCACCATGTCAGTGTGTACGTGAAAATTCAAGAGTAAATCCACGTTCTGTACATTGTTAATAAGGCACAAAAATACAAAATGAACAAAACTCCAACAAATGCAAACATTTGCGTAGCACAAAGAATCTATCTGTCCTCACACTATCCCCTAAAAGATGACTGATGGCGAGACTATGACCTCTGTATAGACTTTCTTCTAGAAGCTTGAATTGTCACAGCCATCCTTTCTGCAAACCATATCCTCTTCAACCTGATTCGTTCAACCTCCGGGCCGTTAACTGGAGATGTAGAAGGGATAGCTGCAACAACTGATGGAAAATCAGAGGTAACAGAAGAATTGGCAGGGTTTACTCCTGGCTCACCTTCATATTCACTACTAGGGGATACCAAGTACAGCAGGTCCATGCTGAAGCAATCAGGATTAAAAATGCTTTCTCTTGCCTCACCCTGAGAAGAAACCTCGATATCAGAGTGTGGGAGAGCGGGCCAGATAAACAGACGCGGAGGCTGTATATAGTGGGCCAGTCGGCGGCTTTTATTTAAGGTCTCAGTTGTTTGAGCTACAAGTGTCCCTGAAGGATCCTCTGCTTTCTTCTGGGCCTCCTTTCTTCTTTGTAGAACCTCGCCTGCGGCTATCTTCTCTGCCATCCGGTCTTCTCCTGGGTCGGGGGATCTCCCACGGAGGCTCATAAGAGGGAATGAGAAAGGAGCCGTCAGTCACCACTTAAATAACTCGCCCGCAGGCTGTATTGTACCCGTCACCACACCCGTTTGGTGTTTGGGACTGTCGTGAGTCAAGACAGGGGATACTAGTGAGGATAGGGGAAGTTTGTGACTCGAGGGCAGGTCAGGGTAGTATTGTGCACTTCGAAAGAAAAGTCTAGGATATCCCCAGAATTCCTAACGACAATCAATCAAGAAAAAAAAACGACACGTGAGGGATGTGATCTTTAAAACTTGAAACACACTCGTGCCCCCCCTTAATCGCCCACCTCCCACCTCCCCGCTTCCTCTTACCCCTGCCCGTGATCACTTACCGGCTCCGCCACAACTCTCCTGAGTTGCAGCCGCTCTCCAGCCTCCTCCTGTGGGGTCCACCACTCTTCACACCACTTCTCGTCTTCTTCTCTGGTTTCCTCTTCTTCCTCCTTCGATTCAACGTCCTTCTTCTCCACGTCTCCTCCGCTTCGTAACTCCTTCCTTACTCCGGCCCATTCGCGCCTTCCATCGTTTGATTCGGTACTTTTCACTTCCTGTAGAGAAGTGCTTCCGCTGTTAGTCCCTCCTCCTTCCGCTGCGGCCTCATGAGCGTCTTGTTCCTGTATGGGCAGAGCACAGGAGGGTGGGGTTATCCTTACGGAGGACATTGCAATGGGGATCTGATTCCACGATGCAGTCACCACAGGTAATCCATCTCTGCTATTGTGGCTTGTCATCCCAGGCAAAAGGCGTGTTCCGATCGGCACCCTCTCACATCCCCTTTCCCTTGCTGTCCTTCTAGTAGGGGTGGTTTCCCGAGGATAACGGTATAGAAAGTCCACATTTCCCTGTTCAGTCCTTTTCCGGTGTTTGGTTTGGAATCTGTAGGGCTGTAAGGACAGGAACCAACGTAACACCATTCTAGGGGAGCATGGTCCGTATACAGGGGGAATTCTCGTCCCTCCAGGTAGTACTTCAAAGAGACTATGGCCCATTCTATAGCAAGGGCTTCTTTTTCGATGACAGCGTAATTTCTTTCTCAGGGATACAATTTTCTACTTATGTATAGTATAGGTTTTTCTTCCCCTTGTCAGTTTCTTTGGGATAGGACCGCCCCCAACCCTTGATCTGAAGCATCCGTCTGAAGGATGAAGGGTAAGGTATAATCGGGACTAGCTAACACAGTGTCTGATGTTAGGTATGCCTTTAGCGTTTCGAAAGCATGGGATACTTCGGGGCTGGGGTTCTTCAACCTAGCTTCGGTTTTTATTGTTTTATGCAACAGGTCCATGAGAGGGGCTGCTATCTGGGAAAAATGTGGAATAAACCTTCTATAGTACCCCAGTAATCCCAAAAAGGCACGGAGGTCTCTTGCAGATCGTGGAAAGGGTATTTGGGATATAGCGGCTAGTTTGTTATTTTGGGGTCGTATGACTCCTTCTCCCAATAGGTAACCCAGGTATCTCACTGTTTGAGTGGCCAAATGGCTTTTGGCAGGGTTGATTTTAAGACCATATTCTCCTAAAGCTTGGACCACTTTGTATAAGTGTGTAAGATGTTGTTCCCATGTCTCACTATAGATGACAATATCATCTATATAAGCCCCGGCATACCTTTCATGGGGTTGCAGGATAAGATTCATGGCCCGCTGAAAGGTAGCTGGTGCTCCGTGCAACCCAAAGGGTAACACTGTGAACTGAAATAAACCATCAGGGTAGAAAACGCTGTTTTTTCTCTGTCTTTGGTTCTCAGGGGGATTTGCCAGTACCCTTTACACAAATCAAGGGTACTGAAATATTTGGCTCTCCCTATTCGTTCGATCATCTCGTCCACCCTTGGAAAGGGGTAGGTGTCGAACTCGGATATTTTATTCACCTCCCGGAAGTCGATGCAAAATCGTACCGAGCCATCCGGCTTCGGCACGAGAACGATGGGTGAGTTCCACTCACTCGTAGATGGTTCTCTTATGCCCATCTGTAGCATCTGTTGTACTTCTTCTCGGATGGTGTTCCTACGGGCCTCTGGTATGCGATAAGGTCAGAGTCGTACCCTCTTCCCTGGAAGGATTTTAAGAGCGTGTTCTATCAATGCGGTCCTCCCGGGTGTTAGAGAGAATATCTCTTGTAGGGGCAGTAAGGTACTGATCAGTTCGTTTTTTAAGTAGGAGGTTAGCTAATTGTCAATACATTGGCTGTACAGAGGAACGTGTTGTCCTACATTCCCGACTAGGGTCGGAAGGGGTCACTCTTATCTCTTCAGAAGATTAACATGATATATTTGGGAGGTCCCCCGGTTCTTATCGAGCTCAGGTCTATAGGTAACAGGTGTTACTTGTTCTAGTACAATATAAGGACCTTGCCATTGTCCTAAAAGTTTATGATCTGAGGAGGCCATCATAAGTAATACCGCGTCCCCCACTGCAAAGGACCTGTTCTTTGTTTTTTTATCATATTGAACTTTTTGGGCTTCCTGTGCTTTCTCCATATTATTCCGAACTATGGTTCGGATCTGTTCTAGATGTGTTTTAAGATTTGCCACATACTCCACTAGAGGTTTGGTGTTATTTGGCTCGGTCTCCCATGTCTCGCGAACCATGTCCAAAAAGGATCGGGGTTGGTGGCCATAGAGTAATTCAAATGGGGAATATCCGGTGCTTTTTTGGGTTTTGCACCGGATTGCATATAAAGCCAGGGGTAACATATCTTCCCACCGTTTAGACTCAAGTGCAAGGAGTTTTTTTAATGTGGCCTTAAGGGTAGCGTTGTAGCGCTTGACTAGACCATCTGTTTGGGGATGATATGCCGCTGTTCGTATCTGTTTAATACCCAACTGGGTACACACTTGTTTCATTAACTTTTATACGAACGGGGTCCCTTGATCCGTCAGAATCTCTTTTGGAAACCCCACACGGGCAAAGACTGTTACCATAGCCATGGCGATGCTAGAGGCATCTGGGTGTCTTAAAGCAATTGCTTCCGGGAAGCGGGTAGCGTAGTCTACTAGGACCAATACATAACGGCACCCACTCCGTGAGGGTAACAACGGTCCGATAATATCCATCCCAACCCTACAAAAGGGTTAATCTATAACGGGTAGTGGATGTAAAGGCGCTCTAGGGGGTCTGTACCTGCTGTTTTTTTGACATATGGGGCATTCCCGACAATACATTTTCACCTGTCTATATATTCCTGGCCAATAGAACTTCTCCAATATCAGCTGCTCTGTTTTTTCTTCCCCGAAATGCCCACCCAATAAATGACTGTGGGCCAGATAGAGGACTTTTTCCCGGAACGGGGCGGGGACCAACAACTGAGGGGTACTAGTGGACTCTGCTTTTCTATATAACAGCCCATTTTTAACAAAGAAATAGGGACATACGTGTAGAGGGTCTTCATCGTTCAGGGCTCTATTCCAGGCTTCTTGTAAGACTGGGTCCTCTCTCTGTGCCGGGTGGAAGTTTCTATCGTTCTCCCAAGTACTCTCTTCTATCTGGGCAGGGAAGGCGGTTATGGGTTTTCCTTTTTCTTTCCGTTTTTTGTTTTTTGTTTTCCTGACTTTGGAGGGTGGCCATTCTGGATTGTCGTCCTGTGAAAAAGGGGCAACGGTCCACCAGTCCTTCTCGTCCGGGTATGCCTCCAAGAGTAATTTGGATAGTTGCGGATAATCGTTCCCTAGTATCACCTGTTCCGGTAATCAAGGAATGAGACCAACCTTTAAATCAGATCCCGGGTCCGTAGCATGTTGTATGCGTACATGAGTAGTGGGGTATTGTTTTGTGTCCCCATGGACGCATTGTATATTTACAGTCCCATCGACTAGTCCAAGCTCGTCCCCAAGATCCTGAGGACGTATAAGGCTCTGCCGGCATCCTGTATCGGCGAGATCGGTCATGGGCTGTCCATTCACTGTTATGCCACATCGGTAAGGGGGTGATTGGCTATTCTGGGAAAGACAGCAATAATTTCTCGCAATTCCTACTTGCAATGGTTCCTCCTTCTGTGGACAAAAGCGAGCTATGTGACCCATTCCGCCACAGTTAAAACATTGTGGTCCGGGAGTAGGGGGTCTAAACACAGGAGGACCTGGGGCTCTGAACACAGGAGGACCTGGGACAATGGTAACAGGATCGGGTTTTCGAATAATTGGATGTCGGGGAGGACGATGAACCCCGCTTATCCCTGCTTTCCAAGGGGTTTCCTCTCTTCCCTTTTGTGCGTCTTGAGCTCTACTATAAGCACTAGCAATCTCCACTGCTGTCTCTAGAGTGAGATGTGCATGTTGTCTGACCCATTTTTGAATGGGAGGATGGAGTGAGGATAAGTATTGTTCCAAATATACTTTAGCCATAATGTCTTCTTTAGTGGCGGTAGCAGGTTTCAACCACCGATCGGCCATATCCTTTACTCAAAAATACAGGGCTCTGGGGGTTTCTTGGGGACCCTCTTTGATTTGTCTGAACCTCATCCTTTATGTTTCATCGTCGACCCCTAGTCTTTCCATGATGCACTGTTTTATTTCTGCATATGGGGTCACTCCTAGGATGTTGGCCGCCTGATAAGACGCTTGAAGTTCCCCGGACAGTAAGGGTCCTAAATACTGTCCCCACTTGTCTACTGGCCATGCTGCTGCCAGAGCCAGCCTCTCGAAGTTGTTGAAGAAGTAATCGGGGTCTTCTCCGCTCACATATTTCTGTAGGATTACTGAGGGAAGGTTGCTCGGGGCTCTTTGTTGCTCGATGGCATCAGCGAGTTTCCCCATTGCGGTGTCATGGGTTTGTCCTTGTTCCGTAATGACTTGTTGCAGTTTTCCACGGTCTACTTCCATAACCGAGAGAATCTCTCCATTGCTTTCCCTAAGCTCTCTTGGCTTTCAGCCATTCTGGCAATTACAGCCTCCATGTCTCCGGCGGATCCCACTTCTGACACCACTTGTGGGAGAGCGGGCTGGATAAACAGACGCAGAGGTTGTATATAGTGGGCCAGTCGGCGCCTTTTATTTAAGGTCTCAGTTGTTTGAGCTACAAGTGTCCCTGAAGGATCCTCGGCTTTCTTCTGGGCCTCCTTTCTTCTTTGTAGAACCTCGCCTTCGGCTATCTTCTCTGCCGTCCGGTCTTCTCCTGGGTCGGGGGATCATAAGAGGGAATGAGAAAGGAGCCGTCAGTCACCACTTAAATAACTCGCCCGCAGGCTGTATTGTACCCATCACCACACCCGTTTGGTGTTTGTGACTGTCGTGAGACAAGACAGGGAATACTAGTGAGGATAGGGGAAGTTTGTGACTCGAGGGCAGGTCAGGGTAGTATCGTGCACTTCGAAAGAAAGGTCTAGGATATCCCCAGAATTCCTAACGACAATCAATCGAAAAAAACAAACGACACGTGAGGGATGTGATCTTTAAAACTTGAAACACACTCGTGCCCCCCCCTTAATCGCCCACCTCCCGCCTCCCCGCTTCCTCTTTCCCCTGCCCGTGATCACTCACTGGCTCCGCCGCAACTCTCCTGAGTTGCGGCCGCTCTCCAGCCTCCTCCTGTGGGGTCCACCACTCTTCACACCACTTCTCGTCTTCTTCTCTGGTTTCCTCTTCTTCCTCCTTCGATTCAACATCCTTCTTCTCCACGTCTCCTCCGCTTCGTAACTCCTTCCTTACTCCGGCCCATTCGCGCCTTCCGTCGTTTGATTCGGTCCTTTTCACTTCCTGTAGAGAAGTGCTTCCGGTGTTAGTCCCTCCTCCTTCCGCTGCGGCGTCATGAGCGTCTTGTTTCTGTATGGGCAGAGCACAGGAGGGTGGGGTTATCCTTACGGAGGAAATTGCAATGGGGCTCTGATTCCGCGATGCGGTCACCACAGGTAATCCATCTCTGCTATTGTGGCTTATCATCCCAGGCAAAAGGTGTGTTCCGATCGGCACCCTCTCACACAGAAGGAATGGGGAAAACGGATACAATATTCTCTGAGGCCAAGGGCAAGAAACAACATCCACATAGCAAGCATCCTTCTCTCTTATTCTTGAACAAAATTGATGTGGAAAAGCATTCAGATGGTCTGTAAACAAGTCTATACCAGGCCCCTCCAACCCCAGGGAACTATCTGTAAAGAATAGAGGTTTTAACTGGCAATTCTAACAAGAAGTACATTTTTCTGCAAAGCTGGACGCCTTTCTGATTCAGAATTCCTTAAATGCAGGAATGGTGTCGTGTAGTTCCTAGGACCCCCCTGGACCTGCGCGTTTTGGATGACCTAAACTGAGGGCTTGGTGTGCAGACAGACTCTGGACACCCCCACAGGATGAGTCAGCCTTTAGACCAGCTCGCTCTACATTGCCACTACCACCCCCCTGTATTCTACAGTGGTGTAGGTAGTTTCTGGCAATCACTGAATATGACAACCCTGATTCCTCAGGTGTCGTGGAAAACAATACGGTATCTTTAGCTCAGTCACTCGTGCTTACTTTTCTCAGAATACACATAAAATGACGATTGGAATGATTTCAATAATTATTTATTGGTCAAGCGTCAGTCTAGTATGAAACATATTCGCTGCGACAATCAAAAGACAGGAGCAGACAAATGTAATCGCTAGAACCAATATCCCTGATGGTTCTGAATGAAGGAACCCGTCTTTGCGTCGAGCATGGCACCCCGCAAGGGATGTCAGGTCTTTGCCTGTTGAAGGATCAACCTTTCAGAGTCTCGGTCCAGCCTGGAAGGAATTCTCCTCTGTGTAGTAATGGGGAGTGAGGGTCTTTTATAGTAAAGTGGTCACTCCAGGGTTTCTTCTAGAATTGATATGTTTTGAAAACATTCGCTAATCCTCTGCTAATCCTTTTCTAAACAAACATGATCATGCACAGCTGGCTGGTGGCCATGGATGAAAAAAGTGGTCACCCTTATACAGAATAAATCTGCCATGCCGGGGGACATGGTTATGTATGTCAGGTACAGGGATTAAGATAGGGTACTGAGAGACTGGTGTCGGAGAGACAGAAGTAGCTACTAGGTAAAAGGTCACCTGTGTAAGACCGTTATGTCGTGTCGATGGGACAAAAATGCATGTAATTGGTATGTACATGATAGGACTATCCTAACGGACATGACACCCACTCCTCATCAAAAAGGTCAACAAGGTCTGCTAGGTAATGATAGATAATGCTAAAAAAGAAGCATAAAAATCATTTATATAAAAACATACTAAAAAGCACATAAAAAGTAAAAAAACATTTCCATAAAAGCAAGGTCTATATAAAAAGCATTCTTCCCTAAAAAAAGCGTTCATTAAAGGTCCTCTATACATTTGAATATATTAACATTGTTTTTCTGAGCACCTTGAAAGCCACTATGTTCAGACAGAGCAGAGAAGGAATAACAAAGTCTGTTCGGCCTTCAATCTGGTACATGTTTAAAAATTGCCCAAACGGTTCCCAGCACAGGAGAGGCCAGATTATTTAAGAATCCTGCGCTGAAGACTCAACATCACTGAACATGTCGTCCGCAGGAGGCAGTCCTTCTAGCACCTCCAGTATGATATCAAGTGAGCAGAGGTGGTCATCACTAGTTACCACGGCAGCCATCGGGGAAGAATTAGATGCTTGTGTGCCTGAGACTGATGTCTGCACATCCGTAGTAGAGCCGATCTCCGTTCCAACAGGAGCTGAAGCGTCCCGTGGAGGCTCTACGAACTCCATCATCCACATGGGAATACGCTGTGGACAACTGTGCACATGGGCCCGTAAAGGCGCCAGGAGCATGTCTATGTCCGGCGGCGCAACCGATTGAAGTGTCAGACAGAGGTCCAACACGCGTCCGAATCCTCAAAAGAGGCAGCGGAATACTGGCAGAATGCAGTCAAGCCAGGCCAGTCTTAAAGACAGGAACCAATGCTCACTCAGCTCTCAAAGCCGAGGTATACCAGGAAGAACACCAGTCGCTCACGACAACGTCGCTCCAGTAGTGTTCTCTCCATGTCTCGAGTGATGTTGGCATCCATTGCGAAGCAATAAAATTAAAACCAGGATGCCCGCCACTGAAAGCAGGACCAAAGGAAGCCCTCAAAAAACACTTCCAAGTACGGAGTGTATGAATGACCGGATCACTCCGAAAATGGTTTTAAAGGTGGTTAACAGACCCGATCCAATGCTCTTAAATAAGTGTACTATCCCCCGCATATCAGACATGTTAAAGATACGATGGACCATTTCTCCGAAATGGAGCGGGAAGTTCGTACGGACCAGAGCCTGTATCTCTGCCGAGGACCTTGCAACTTGGAGATTAAAGATCTCTCAGGCTGAAGTTAAGACCACATTTTGCTGAAACAGCATGGCTTTCAGTCTGCTCAGAGAATCAAACCCTATGTTGGAGACATTCAGTGAAGGCCACAGTGGTGCCTCCATATCTGTGCGAGCTGGGGGAAACAATACTTGCTTACAACAAATAACCCTGGAGTTTACAGTCACTAGATAAGCGATTCCTGGTGTCATTCCACAACAGCCTTGGTCATTCAGCATCAAGTAACTCCAATTGGAAAGCAACTCAAAAACTGGATGAATTACAGCAGCTGGGGAACTCTTCATGTAACAGGACAAGTTCGCTATTGACGCATTACATGCTCCGTGAAGCAATACTTCTTCACACACTAAAGACCCACTCAAGGCCTTTTCGCAGTTTGAACCACTCAAGAAAACTTCCTTGTCCTTGTTCCTGCACCTATATGTGTATGGCAACTCCCAGGTTTCTCGTATGTACCCTTCGCCCAACGCTTCATACCTGCCTACTGGGTAATATATTAGGCAGTACTGGAATTGGAATGTCGTGATTGGCAGCATGATATAGCCATGGATTAACCATTCCGAAGATGGTGACTCTGCTACAGTAAAAGGTAACTTCTTAATGAGCAGCATGGTGTACTTCGCATCTCTGCGTGCCATGGTCAATTGTCTTTCGGTCAGATTGTAGGCCGAAAACAGATTTGTGTCTTTAATGTATCACCATGGAACGTTCCCAGAACGCAATGATTGAAGCGTCCAGCTCAGAAGCATAAGCATAGTGCGTAGCTGCGGTTGCCCATGTTGTAGAATAGACAAATCCTGCTCCATTATGTCGATAGCTGAGGACACAATGTTGCCCAGTGAATAAATACGAGACAGAGTGTGGTCATGCCGTTGTCTACCACAGCTAAGGCCCTTTCTAGGTTAATTCTAGCGATTTCATGAAGTCTCTCAGCAGCTTTCTGTTGGGAGACTTTCCAAACTTCATTGTAGATGGTATATAGGAAGCGTTTACTAAGCGGTTTCTTGGGACCTAACAAGAAATCCCTAAGATCCATGTTGTCTGACAGAAGGGACAAGTGTTGTTTCACCTGTGATAGTGTCGAGGTCTTTAGCCAATCTAGGCACAACGTCCTGACACTATAGGAAGTCACGAACCCTGGTTCGTCTGTTTGTTCATAGCGTGGGTCGGGCCTATGGATACTAAACCCTTCGGTGGTATCCTTGAATCTTGGGTTACACATATTCGTGTCAACAGGCCAAACCAGCCAACCCTTTCAATCGGGAGATGATGAATTGTATGCATTTTTACCATGTGTCCCTTCACTTGTTAGTGTGTTATTTGAGATACCCTTAATAGGTGTGGGTGAAGAGATGCTCTGTGTTTTCAGGTGTTTCATTTTTGCAAACCCGTAACAGGTAGTCTGTTGCACTGTTCTGTTCAGGAACATCATCTGTAATGGTATGAGGCAAGCTCTGAATAAAGCCTCAGTTCCCTGAACCTGCCACTCTCTTGTCCCCCAGCTAGATTTTGTGTCTACGGTGTCTCTCCAGTAGTCGAAACCCTGTATAGACAGTTGGGAGATAAAAGGTGCTGAATATATCAGTTTAGTATTAGTCAGCATAATTTTCTTCGTTGTTGCATTAGTCTGTGCAAGTTTGTAGTAAAACGATTCTGGGTCTGATGTATTGAACCCTGAAAAGTATGCAAATTAGCAGTGCGTGGTACACTTGCTCTATGCAAAAAATGATGACCATAATGCTGGTAACAAAACATGGTATCGTAGTCGGTTATATCCTCATACAATTCCCTGTAAGAAAATGCAGCAGATTGTTCTAAATCTGAAAGCATAGTATTTACAGTTTCAACGTCCCAATCATCAGAGAGTGTACTGGGGGTAATGAAATAATTTAAAGAAATCTTAAACACATGTGGAATTTTCAAATGTTCAATGGGACCATATACATCATATGAAACCTTATCCCAAACTATACCATCAGGTCCTGGAATTGCTGTAATGTTCACCAGGGACAAGTCTCTTTGTTCACGATGTAATGACGTATGTGGTTTCAGGCCCAAGTTCACAGATTGTACTGCAGAGCGTTCTGGGAGATAATGTCCGTTCAGAAGCAGAAAAAGACAGTCACTGTGCCAATCCAAATAAATAGGTATACTACCCCTATTGCAAACCAAATATGCAACCAAGGTGACACTTAGGGGTCGATTCCGATTCGGGCCGGAAAAAGCACCGACCGACTCGGATCCGGAAAAAATACCGACCGACACGTACCCGTGGCGCCCGACACGCCAAGTACGATGCAAGGCGCGAAAAATCCGACCGACACGTAACGAAACCAAGTCAACCGACCGAGCCGCACGGAAAACAGCAATCCGGCCGGAAAAACACGCGAATCCAACCGACCGACACGCACCCGGAACAAATCCGACCGAAACGTACACGCTAACTCCAAACCGCTAAGTACGATGCAAGGCGCGAAAACCACGAGCGAGTCGGACGGAGGACAAGCCCGTACGACCGACACGCATACAAAACCGAGCCGAAGCAACACAATACACCGCGACCGACGCGTACGCAGCATAGAAAACTGCACAAACACAGCGTGAACGAAACGGAGAACACCGTACGAGACCAATGCAGGGTCCGACTCGGTCACAAGAACGTTTCCAACATACACAAACAGCACAAAGGAAAAATCACCCCAAAAAAGGCCAAACAAGCAATTACCAAGCCAATAAATACTGGGGGGGTGGGGACAGAGAACAAAGACACACCCACAATTCCACCTATATAAAGGACACAAATCACTACCATGAGCCTTTACAAATGCCATTCCACTGCCAGCACCCAAGAGAAAGCAACCACACACCCACAGCTCATCCCTCACACAAGCCACACACCATCAGCACACCAACAAATACCTACCTCACATACACCCAGCAAAACACACACTCACACACCCTCACCTGCACACCAACACACACATCACTCACCATCACCACCCATCACCATGCCCCCCAAGAAGAATCACAAGTTCCTAGATTGTGAATTGGAAGTCCTGGTAGACGAGATCCTCAGGGTAGAGCCACAGCTGTTTGGCACATTGGTCCAACAGACCCCCATGTCGCAGAAAACCAAGATGTGGGAGAGGATCATCAACCGGGTGAACGCACAATCACCATGTCTGCGCACAAAGACCGACATCCAGAACAGGTGGTATGACGTGCGCAGGAGGGTCCGGGAGCTGCTCAAGAAAGACTACCTCATCAGCCAATACACCGGCAGTGGCCCTCCTGCCAAGCCAGTATACCTCAGGCCCTGGGAGGAGAAGGTGCGGGCCATCCTTCCGCCAGTGAGCGTATATGGACTAGAGAACATCCCAGAGCCTGGTGAGCACACAACAAATGTACACAATTTTCTGACACAAAACACACACACATCACTGTCAAGGGGAGAGTCAAACCATGCACTCATAGCAATTACACAGCAACCAGAACAGAATCATCCCAAAATGTGTATGTCAGTCAGATAAACACAACACATGCCATCAAAAAAGTAACATCCAACCGTGCCATCACATGTACAAACACAACTACAACTACAGCTAGGCAGTGGCACAAATAGAACTAACAAACACATCCAGACATGTAGCCACCACAACAACACCAACACACAGTGAAGACCACTCAAAGGAAGGAATTCTGTGTATGCTGGCCAAGTCTGTGTAGCCAATAGCATCATGGGAGTCGCAGTCACACATATTGCCCCCCCACAACTGTCCCATCAACACCACCATGAACCATGCGCACATCACAGGGAGTGGAGAAGGACTCACAAGATGGCTGACACTGGCTACTGCTGTGGGGAGCACAAGGCCCTGCTGCCAACTGTGCACCAACAAACAGCAGGACACCACTGACTGACATCCTGAGAGACAACTTACACTCCCTGCAATGCAAGCACGTTCCATGGCGGGATATCTGGCTGGCTGGGTGGGAAGGGGGACTTGCAGCACTGACTATAGTCACCAGCACCTCCCCTCACACCCCCCAACACAAACTCCACAGTACCCACCTGGTAGAATGCAATGCCCTCCATCCTAACACAAGATCCCACAAAGCACCACCACCCTGGGTTATGTTGTGTGAAGCACAGGGACACTCTTGGGACTCTTAGCCAAACAACTGCCAGGACAACACTCCCAGCCATCCTGTCAGCACAGCCAGCCCACCCCACAGGGAAGCAGAGTCAAAAGGAAGGAAGCATGGGCATGCTGGGAAGGGGGTGGAGGCAATAGCATGATGGGAGTTGTGGTCACAGACATTGCTCAGCCTCACAACTGGCCCATCAACACCACCCTGAACCATGCTCACATCACAGGGAGTGGAGAAGGACTCACAAGATGGCTGACACTGGCTACTGCTGTGGGGAGCACAAGGCCCTGCTGCCAACTGTGCACCAACAAACAGCAGGACACCACTGACTGACATCCTGAGAGACAACTTACACTCCCTGCAATGCAAGCACAGTCCATGGTGGGATAACTGACTGGCTGGCTGGGTGGGAAGGAGGACTTGCAGCACTAACCATAGTCACAAGCACCTCCCCTCACACCCCCCAACACAAACTCCACAGTACCCACCTGGTAGAATGCAATGCCCTCCATCCTAACACAAGATCCCACAAAGCACCACCACCCTGGGTTATGTTGTGTGAAGCACAGGGACACTCTTGGGACTCTTAGCCAAACAACTGCCAGGACAACACTCCCAGCCATCCTGTCAGCACAGCCAGCCCACCCCACAGGGAAGCAGAGTCAAAAGGAAGGAAGCATGGGCATGCTGGGAAGGGGGGTGGAGGCAATAGCATGATGGGAGTCGTAGTCACAGACATTGCTCAGCCTCACAACTGGCCCATCAACACCACCCTGAACCATGCTCACATCACAGGGAGTGGAGAAGGACTCACAAGATGGCTGACACTGGCTACTGCTGTGGGGAGCACAAGGCCCTGCTGCCAACTGTGCACCAACAAACAGCAGGACACCACTGACAGACATCCTGAGAGACAACTTACACTCCCTGCAATGCAAGCACGTTCCATGGCGGGATATCTGGCTGGCTGGGTGGGAAGGGGGACTTGCAGCACTGACTATAGTCACCAGCACCTCCCCTCACACCCCCCAACACAAACTCCACAGTACCCACCTGGTAGAATGCAATGCCCTCCATCCTAACACAAGATCCCACAAAGCACCACCACCCTGGGTTATGTTGTGTGAAGCACAGGGACACTCTTGGGACTCTTAGCCAAACAACTGCCAGGACAACACTCCCAGCCATCCTGTCAGCACAGCCAGCCCAACCCACAGGGAAGCAGAGTCAAAAGGAAGGAAGCATGGGCATGCTGGGAAGGGGGGAGGAGGCAATAGCATGATGGGAGTCGTAGTCACAGCCCTACATCCCCCACCACATGGCCCAGCAAGCTCACACTCACGCATGCACATCCCACAGAGAGTGGAAAGGCCCATCAAAGATGTCTGACACTGTTGCTGTGTCGTGGGGAGCACAAGGGCATGCTGGGTACTGCACACCAACCAACAGCAGGACACCACTGTCAGCCATCTTGCCATTGCCCTCACACCCACACCCACTGAACTCCACACAAAAGCAAGTAAGTATGGGAATGCTGGAAAGTGGGGTGGAGGCAATGGCATGATGGGAGTCGTAGTCACAGACATAGCTCACCCCCACAACTGTCCCATCAACACCACCCTGAACCATGCTCACATCACAGGGAGTGGAGAAGGACTCACAAAATGGCTGACACTGGCTACTGCTGTGGGGAGCACAAGGCCCTGCTGCCAACTGTGCACCAACAAACAGCAGGACACCACTGACTGACATCCTGAGAGACAACTTCCACTCCCTGCAATGCAAGCACGTTCCATGGTGGGATATCTGGCTGGCTGGGTGGGAAGGGGGACTTGCAGCACTGACTATAGTCACCAGCACCTCCCCTCACACCCCCAACACAAACTCCACAGTACCCACCTGGTAGAATGCAATGCCCTCCATCCTAACACAAGATCCCACAAAGCACCACCACCCTGGGTTATGTTGTGTGAAGCACAGGGACACTCTTGGGACTCTTAGCCAAACAACTGCCAGGACAACACTCCCAGCCATCCTGTCAGCACAGCCAGCCCAACCCACAGGGAAGCAGAGTCAAAAGGAAGGAAGCATGGGCATGCTGGGAAGGGGGTGGAGGCAATAGCATGATGGGAGTCGTAGTCACAGACATTGCTCAGCCTCACAACTGGCCCATCAACACCACCCTGAACCATGCTCACATCACAGGGAGTGGAGAAGGACTCACAAGATGGCTGACACTGGCTACTGCTGTGGGGAGCACAAGGCCCTGCTGCCAACTGTGCACCAACAAACAGCAGGACACCACTGGCTGACATCCTGAGAGACAACTTCCACTCCCTGCAATGCAAGCACGTTCCATGGTGGGATAACTGACTGGCTGGGTGGGTGGGAAGGAGGTCCGGCTGTCAACCAAACACAAGCAATGCAGACCATGTTCACACCCCAGAAAATACATAGAAATGCCCAAATAATGCAGGACAATGTGCCACACCAATATCAACCCCTGACTGTGACGACTTAGGACAATGCAATGTACAGGCCCGCACCCAGAGGCACAGTCACAACTGTCATGTGTGTCAACCATTGATGCCTGCAGAAACATGACATACATTGTTTGTGTCTCCCAAAAACAGGTGATGATGGGGACACAGCAGCAGACGCTGAGGAGTCCCAGTCCCAGGCTCAAGAGGATGCCGAGCTCACTGGCGTCGTACAGCCTCTGTCCTCCTCGGACGATGAAGAACAACCTGGCACATCCGGTGCAAGTCAACATGCAGCACCAGCAGGACCACCAGCTGCAGCACCAGCAGGACCACCAGCTGCACCCCCTGCACCCACCCCTACAACGACTGTCACCACGAATACCATCCCTGCCGACATGGACAGAATAAGGAGCAACACCAGCACAGTGACCCTGGACCAACCTGGGGCCATGGACACCACCACCACCACCAACCCCCAAGGTGGACCAGGGTTATCTGTGCATGCCACTGCACACACTGCACATGTCAGCAGGGGTGGTGGGAGGAGTGGGAGACAGAGGTCGCTGCTTGCAGACGTTGCTGGTGTGCATGACGACCCACAACTGGTACGCATAGCTGATGCGTACCAGTCCAGCACCGGAGAGCTCAGCCAGGTAGTGGGGCTCCTCAGAGACATTAAACAGCAGCAGGCTGCCCATCATGCCCGCTTGGACTCCCACATGTCCCACGTGGAGTCACACATGTCCCGTGTGGACTCACACATGTCCCGCGTGGAGTCCAAGTGGGATGCACTGCATGAGATGACGGCGGTGCACAGGGACATTTTACAATGCCTCCGCCAGATGAACAGCAACCAGTCCACACCTCCCTGTGTGCCAACAACATCTGGTGCCGAACAAACTGCAACTGCCACAGGGAGGGAGGAGGACTCTGGCGGAGAGTCCCCTGCACCGCAGCAGCCTGCACTTGAGGGCCCCCCCAAGAAGAGGGGTCGTCCGAGGAGGGAAAAGTGAGAGGCCGATGGCCAAGCGCAACTCCCAGGAAGCCTGAACCTGTTCTGGATGTTCGCCTTTGTGCACAGACTGTTCACCCTGTTGACGGCAACACTACTCCCACACATTGCATGGGGAGTACAAGTTGGACCAATGTGTCAGACAACTGTGGCCCCGATACTGGGGATCCTGTCTACCCGGACTTTCAATTCACCTAGGAACTTGGGATTGCAAGATTCATGTACAGCACAACCCATCCTATGCACTATTAACACAAATGTATCACAATAAACACACTAATACACCATTCTTGCCTCTGTCGTGATTCCAACGTGGGTGCTGTTATGGGGATGATGAACTGCAAAATTACACTGTGTATGCGAACTGCAACAGCAAGGACAACACAGGCATGTGAGTACAGGCAACGTGACACACATGAGGGAGACACACCACCAGGGCTACACGACACATACACACCTAGGCCATCTGACTCATTGCATACACTGATGTTGCCAGGGAAGACGGTGCAATGCACAGACACCACACCCATTCCCAGTTGTAGTCAAGTAGCCCACTGGTGCAGTAAGCAAATGGCAGTCAAATGTGTGACCACAGACAACGCACATCACAAAGTGAAGCACAGGTTTATTACACAGTTGCAACATGCCGTAACCACTACAGATGCAAGGTAACCCCACCTGGTAGCGGGCACACAGTCAACAACTGTAGACGGAAGGAAGTCCATGGGTGTGGCGCACATCACCTGTAGGGACACAACAGCTACCAGCCTGGATGTGCAATCACGTCGTCGGTGGACACAGTTGACCAAACGAATCTGAAAGTACCCTGTGAAGGACAGAAATGACACACAGTCAAAAGCAATGGAGTACAGGACAGAACAGCAAAACTCATGCACAATACATGTTACAAGATACCCACCCAGAACCAAGTTAGCATGTCAACACTGTTGGGGAGTACAGCCCACCTGTCACCACACATCGCAACACACATCCAGTCAAGTAGCCCATGGACACACTCCAACAGCACCAGAGCACCACCCACACATCATGCCAACTCACATCATTGACATGACACCTCAGGATACTCACATTCAGCTAAAGAAGTTGGTGATGAGCTGTGTGCGGACATCACCATCACCATCATCATCATCGTCACTGGCATCGTGGTCCAGGCCAGGATCCTCCACAGGTGGCGGATGTTGGTCATTGTCATCCTGGTTGAGAGGCAACTCCTTCCGCACTGCCAGGTTGTGGAGCATGCAGCAGACGATGATAATCTTGCACACTTTCGCAGGGACATATGGGAGGGACCCTCCGGTCTTGTCCAGGCAGCAGAAGCGGCTCTTCAGGAGACCAAAGGTCCGCTCAATCACTCTCCTGGTCCGACCATGTGCCTCATTGTAGCGCATCTGGGCAGGTGTCACAGGGTTCCTGAGGGGTGTCAGCAACCACGGCATGTTGGGGTATCCCGAGTCACCTACGGACAGACAAGTGCACATTAGCTGACTTGGAAAAGTGGGCGGAATACTACAGATCAGATCACACACAATGGCACAAAGTCAGTACACACCGACAAGCCAGGCACGCTGGTTCTGCATCTGTGCCATCATCCTGGGGATGCGACTACTCCTCATCACAAAGGCATCGTGTGCTGAACCAGGGAAACGGGCACACACGTGTGTGATGGTCATGTCTGCAAGACACACCACCAGTGCATTGACCGAGTGGTAGTGCTTGCGGTTCCTGTAGGCCTGCTCCTGGGCCTGTGGTGGTACCAAAGCCACATGTGTCCCATCAATGGAGCCAATGACATGCGGCATCCTCCCCAGGGCATAAAAGTCACTCTTCACGTCAGTGAGTCGTCGCAGTCTAGGGAAATAGATGTACCGGTTCAGGAAGAGCAACATTGCCGCCAAAACATCGCGGAGCACACGGCTGAACATGGTCTGTGACATCCCACCAGCAGTCGCCACAGTATGTTGGAAGGTACCGGTGGCAAAGAAGTGTAGGGCTGCCATCACCTTCACCTTGGGGGTCAGCGCTGTAGGATACGGCCGGCCAGGCTGCAAATGTGGGGACAACTGCACTGCCAAATCCTCAATCAGCTGCCTGGTGAAGCGGTACCGTCGGATGCTGTCCCGTTCCACCATCGTTGCCAGGTCTGGGAATGGCCGATGGACAGCAGGAGCCCTGCAGTGCAGAGGAGAAGTAAGCAAGATTGTCAGTCACCCCACATATGCGGCATTGAACACACTCAAGATCCCAACATACATCATTATGAGGCACAACTACATGAAGTGTGCAGTACCGGAAGGACATGTATGGTACATACATGGCCAACATCTGTCAACACGGTCCTACAGGTGGCATCAATTTGTCCCAGGTTGGCCCATTGGATATCATGATGCCGTGTCACAGTTCCCATCTCCTGCTGCCGTGTCACAATCACCCCCACAGTGACATGTGACTACAGATGTGCCCCAGGCACCACAGCTCAACGACCGGTACATTCCCAGGGACCCTGTAATGCCACATGGACACTGGCATCACATGGAGTATCATGTGTACACCACAGCAAAACAAACATGACCCCCACAGGTAGTGGCCCCACTTGCCACGGCAGGACAGACATGGACGTCTGTGACACACACGCACAACATCAGAGTCCATGCACACACAACGTGGATGTGGAGACTGTCTCCCATTGTGCACATGAAATCAGAGACATTGTAAACACTACATGCACAAAGACTGTGGAGGACCATCACTATTGTGCCACTGGGACACCCTGGCTCAAACATACCGTCCCACATGGGACTCACGGGGTATGTGACATGACATACACATACACCACCGTGAAATGTGACCATGGCACATGCACAGATATGAACAGTTGCACATCACAGTGGTCATGTACACGTAACACCCAGGATCCTGTCCCCATGAACACGTGCACAGCCTGGGGGTGGCTGCCCACAGGTGTCACCCACAGGACAACATGTACACCAACATACACACAATAGGAAATGCAGCCTTACATGCCTTATGATAAGGTTTGGACAGGCTGTCGTGATGTAGGTGTGCCCCTCACTCCCTGGGAGCTATCTGTGGCTGGCATATGTCCATCTGAGACAGGCATGCTGACATATGCCAGTCACATGTACAGTGATGCGTTGTACTGCAATGGACCGATCGGTGCCTCCGGCCGGCCCATTGCTTTCAATGTGTGCGGGTACGCGTTGTACCCCTGTGCGCGTTGAACTGCAATGGACCGATCGGTGCCTCCGGCCGGCCCATTGCTTTCAATGTGTGGGGTACGCGTTGTACCCCTGTGCGCGTTGAACTGCAATGGACCGATCGGTGCCTCCGGCCGGCCCATTGCTTTCAATGTGTGCGGGTACGCGTTGTACCCCTGTGCGCGTTGAACTGCAATGGACCGATCGGTGCCTCCGGCCGGCCCATTGCTTTCAATGTGTGCGGGTACGCGTTGTACCCCTGTGCGCGTTGAACTGCAATGGACCGATCGGTGCCTCCGGCCGGCCCATTGCTTTCAATGTGTGCGGGTACGCGTTGTACCCCTGTGCGCGTTGAACTGCAATGGACCGATCGGTGCGCACCCATTGACAATGGGCTTGCCTGGCAACGGACGCGTTTTCGAATTTTGAACGAGTCGGTTGCTGGAAAATCAGTTGGTCACCCACAACAATGTTGCAAAATCATGTATGTCATGAAGTTGAAGATTTGAAGGATGCTGTGGGCGTGTTTTGGTGCTGCTATTCCATGGATTGGCCAGATTCAGAAGATGCAAACGACTTGGACCTATCACTTTGGACACAAGGGACAGTATCTGCCTCTCCAGCACATATATATTGCTGGCTGTTCCCCTGAGAGCCCACTTGCCTGCACTACATGCTCCAAGACGACATCTGCCACTGCACTGCTGCTGTCTCTGCCCCTCTGGACCCTGCAATGGCACGTACTGTGGAGAGAGCCCCAGCCTTCAGCCTTGAAGAGAACCAGGCCCTGCTGGACAGCCTACTTCCACAGTACAGCAAGCTGTATGGGACACCAGGGGAGCAGGTGAGTGTCCTGTGCACTGCCTTTCTGAATGTGCATTTTGTCTGACTAGCAAGGCTGAGAGTCTGCACGCCACTGGCTAGCAGGCTCACTGAGTAGTTGTCACCCCCCATAGTGTGTAGTGACTTGCACTGGACAGGTATGGTGCAGTGACAGTGCTTCTGAACAGGGTTTTACTCCCCATGCAATGATACCATGTAGTGACTTCTGGAAAACTGTCCATGGGCAGCCGTGCACTGCCTGTGTACACCATGTGCCCCTGTGATTGCGACATGTATATGCAACTGTGTCATGCACGGATATGTTGCATGTGTAGTAATGGCCTTATCACTTTGTCATCCTGACAGGCTTCTGCCCATCGGAAGCAGGAGATCTGGAAGGACATCGTCCGGGCTGTCCGGTCCGTGGGGGTCTACAAGCGCCGGATCCGCAACTGCCAAAAGAGGTGGCAGGACCTTCGGGGCTGGACCCGGAGGATTGCACGGGTCCAGCTGAAGCTGTTGCCTCCTCGCAGGAGGGGCGGAACACGGACCCTGACCCCCCACATGCTCAGGATCCTGGCGGTGGTCTTTCCAGACCTGGATGGGCAGCTGAAGGCCAGAGAGCAGCAAGGAGGGGTGAGTCAAAGACTGCACTGTGAACTCTGTCTAACATGCTATGTGCCCTCCTCGGGCCTGGTTAAACTGCCACAGTACAGCAGTCATGTTGTCCAGGAGCCATGTCCCTCTATTGTGCACTGCCCACTCCTCATCTGATACCCAGGTGTGGCCCTTACATGCAGGGAATTCTGTCACTTAGGACTGTGTCCTTGCAGTTTGCTTGACTCAAGGTGGGAGACAGCATCTGTTTCCCTGACTCTGTGGTGGGCATCATGGGTGGGTCCATTGCTTACACAATGCCTGTATTCTGACATGTATTCAGCGTGTTACTTTGATCTGTGGTCCAATTGCTGAGCTGATCCACCACATGTGGCTGGGATATCTGGCACACACCCATGCTGCGGGTGGGAACAATGTTTGGGCCCCAGGAGTATGTATATGACATGTGTCACACATACTTAGCCAGCTG